>CM060309.1:90241958-90279458 GCA_030674185.1 Monoplex corrugatus
TGGTACTATGGAGTTCCAGCTAGGATTGACACCGCGTGACAGGGCTGTGCTTTACGCTTGCTATCATAGTATATCCTGGTGTCAACCAGCCCCCAGAGATACAGACACCCTATAGTGTCTGTCAAGAAATTTGAGCAAGTGGATAAGACTTAACTGTGTGGTCCAAGTTTTTCCAGTGAACCAATAGCACGTTCAGCATAGTCGGGAACCGGTCAGAAAATAAAAATCCCACAAAAATTGAAATCGATGGGGACTTGAACCCACGACTTCCCGGTCAAGTGTCCGTTGCGTAACCGCTCTGCCGTGGTGGTTGGTGTCGTTCCGATTGTTTTTTGTTTTGTTTTGGTTTTGTTTTTCGACTCTCGGCCCGCCGTCCGCTCCCCGGGTACCTCTGCTTTATCCCTTTGACTCCCGCTAACTGCAAAAACTTAACCCTTTGACTCCATCACCCTATCCTCCAGCTTCCTGCATGAAGCTGGCGGATAGGGTGAGGGAGTCACATGGTTGACAATGCTGGATGCCAGTGGACGGGGTGTGGGAGTCAAAGGGTTAAAAAAATGGGGGTGGGGGTGGTAATAGCAGTGGGGTAAGGAGAATGGGGAGGGTGTGTGTGGCACCTTGTCACTGCAACACATTAACATGGACGCTGTTTCATATCCAACGGGGTCCTTAACCGGGCGCATCCATTGTCTAATCAGACAGACGGAGCCATCTATCCACAGTAACAAACACTTTTTCGTCAAACATGTCATCACGGGTAGGCATAAACGTCAAACCTCAAAATAGCTCTACAGAAACAAAAACAAAAAAAAAGCTGCAATAATGAATGGGCTGGTTCACTCTTGTGTTCAGGTAGATGACCGCTTTAGTGAGTATACCTTGCCTCTGTTGGATTTGCTTTTTTCCAAAGCACTTATGTTGATAGACATCTCAAGAAATGACGGAGTGGTTTTGCTGACCGTCTTAGGCGTGATAACGATCCAATACAAAAGAAAAGGGCGTACTTTTTTTTTAACGTGCAACTCGACCGCTGAATAGGGGGTGAAAAAGACACGGAGTGCGTTTGACCGACATCATTAGACAGGCGTAATTAGTTCCGATAGTTCAGTCAACCTAATTAGAACTGTAGTGCACGGTCACGTGTCAGTGTCCACGATCAGTCTGTCCACAGTTCTGCATTGTACATAGGAAAGTCGTACAGTACAGTTCAGTCAACCTCATTTGTAGTGTCGTTGTTCTGGGCACGTGGGAAAGGCCGACTACGTACTGGGGCGTTCATCCCTAGCCCAGCAGGTCCCAGGTGGCGGAAGGTGGATGACCTTCCTATTTGGAAGTTGGCTGAGAAATGAACCAGGCTTGTCTGGACAATTAAGCAGTACCGGCCTGATCGCTGACCGGCTGGTGATGGTTTGTATCCGGACAGGGCAGTGTTATATGATAAAACCGCAACTAGAAAATACCTGTTATGTCTTCTATGATAGAGACATCAAAACTGGTTGCAGAAGAATCGAGGCAGCAGAGACGTGGTTTTTTAGGAGACTACTACGTGTCAAATGGACAGACAGAAGAACTAACGAAAGTGTCGTGGAAGAACTTGATACCACCAGAAAACTACTAGCAGACATCAACAAGAGAAGAGTAAAATACATTGGCCATGTGTCACGCAAGAAGAACATGGACCTCATGGCAACCATCTTTCAAGGAAAAACAGTGGCAAAAAAAAGAAGAAAGGCAGACGTCCAATCTCATACATCGTGAATATAACCAACATCCTTGTCCTAAATATTCGAGAAATTGTCCGCAAAAGTCAAGACAGAGCGGCCTGGTGGCATCCAGATGAGCAGCGGCCAAAACCGAACCCGGCGACGCCGACAGGTGAGACAGGTGAGGTGAGACGGAGACATCAGCCGGACAAGAGCCTTCTAAAGCCCGAACCCTCAGCATTCACGGATAAGGTCTTTTGACCATAAGCTTAGGGTGAGGTAGCCTCTACATAAAATCTAGAGGGCTAAAGTAAGAGGAACCAGGCCTGCAGGCACCTTCTAAAGCATGGTACCACTTGCGTCAGTAAGGCAAATGTCTACATGGTCATGTACATTGGACAAAAATGGCACTCACCCATAGAAATCCCTTCAGGATGGAGCAGTGCAGGACACGTCCTGCGTCTCAGCGGGATTCGCTGTCAGCTCAAACTGACACCTTCATCAACTTGCCCCAGTGGCCGGAAGGACCTAAGAGGTGAACACAAATTGCGGCGATGTCGCCTTTGTCATGTTCATTGTTGTTCTGGTGTTGTCAGTATAGGATTAGTAAGTTCCTCCCTTCCCACACTTCCCTGGGATGGTTATCCCCGTCGGCCATATCACCTGAGGTGGTGGATGCGGGCGTAAAAACTAAACCAAACCAACCAACTTTGTCATGTGGAGCGACAGAAGACATAGCCAGTTGCAGCTGTTCTCACCACCAGGCTCCATGGCGGCTGGCAGACGTTTGAGGGACCGGTCATAGTCATCGCCAGATGTAGCCTGAGCATGTAGACGGTGAACGGACGAAGAAGTTATTCTCTGCTGTGTTACACCAAACGATGAAGGCCTATGGTGAAGTTCGGTCCATCTGGTTTGTGTTCCCGTTGTGCCGTTAAACCAACACTTTGTTATACTTCACCGTGTTGTACTGTATTAACGGCCCAGACATTACAGATTTACAAACCTGGATTGTGCTGCTGTTGTGCTGTATAAAAAACCGACCAGACATAGAGTATGCAGACTGTGCAGCCTATACAGTCTGAGCCAAACAGTCAGAACAGTGTGGACACACGCCTCTGGGAGAAAAAGACAACACACACGCACGTCCGCGCGCACACACACACAAACACACGCACACACACATGCACACGCACACACACACACACACACACACACACACACACACACACACACACACACACACACACACACACACACACACACACACAACACAGACACACACACACACCAGAACGAAAACCAAAAACAAGAAAAGCAACTAAAAAAGAAAAAAAGAAAACAAAACGAAACAAAACAAAATAACGCTGAACAACACAGCACAAAACAACCACCACAGCACATCACATGACACCACACCACACCACACCGCACCGCACCACACCACACCGCACCGCATCACATCACACCACATCACACAAACACAAACAACCACAACCACACCCACACGTCATGACCGGACAGGACACGACAGGATACGACGCAGCACAAAAATATCACCACCACAACAGAGTCAAAAACAGAAGCAAACACAGACGCAAAAACACCATGCTACTAGAACTATCCGCCCCCTCATATCAAAACCTAGATGATCCGTGAGCATTGGCCACAGGGGTTTCAGGGCTCATTACATAGGATCACAGTCCATTGCCCTGCCACTGCATCTTTTTGCACTCTTCCTCACAAATCGTAGATTTTTAAACAATAAAATCTTGCAAAAAAAATGAAGTAATACCCAAGTGGAAAAGCCGGAAAACATCAGGCAGCACAGAAACCTGTGCCTGTCTCTGTCTTGTTGACTCTTGTCAGAATGGCTTTGTACGGTTCGCATCGTGTGAATAAACAAAAGTTGAAACATGCTCTTTCTCATTGTCCTGTTTGACTGTTCATTGTTCTGTCTCCTTACTGGGTGAATATCCTACTTTCTTTCATATCTAAACACAAGTATGACTTGATACAGTTTCATATATATACTCTTACAGAATTCCACAATAATTGTACGCATCGTTGGAGTTTGGAGTGTGTTCAGCAAAGATTCATCACACTTGGACTGTTCCATATACGCTCCACTCAGATCAGTCAGCAAGCATACACTCACAACACACACACACACACACACACACACACACACACACACACACACACACACACACACACACACACACACACACACACACACAAAACACAACACAACACAAACACAACACACACACAAACACATACACACACCACCACCACCACCACCACCAACAACACCAACACACACACCACCACCACCACCAACAACACACACACAAACAAACACACACCACAACACACTCACTCACACAAACACACAAACATACGTACAAACAAACACATACACTAACGTAACACAACAAACAAACAAACAAACAAACCAACAAACAAACCAACAAACAAGGAGAAGATGCAGAAAAAAACAACCCGGGAACAGAATGTGTCCCACACCTTTCATTCACCCCTCCCCTGTGCCTCACCACATACCCACCTCCAGTGACGCAGTACACCACAGAGAATGCCCTACGCAGGAAAGACAGAACTAATTGTCAGGGGAGGTACAGCTGGGAACTTAGCAGTCGACATTTCTGCAATGCTGAACCAAAGACTAACCAGTGGTAAGATTCACCCCCATCTACGTGCCCCCCCCCCCCCCTTTCGTCACACTGCCCGCCTGTCCTCACTGTCCCGGTTTGCGTGTGATTTGTACCCTGGGGTTTTGGTCATTGTGAATGAGTGCGTTAGTGAATGGTGAAATTGCACGCTCTGGTTTCATTTTTATATCAAGATTTGGCGCCTTAAAAATATCATCATCATCATCATCATCATCATCATCATCATATCATCATTATCAATACTTTATTTGACGTACGATATACTTCAACTAAACTCTGACGATCGTGAAGTCATGACGTATACAACGTACGTCAACACCGCAGCCAAGTGGTTTAATCAGACATGTTCTGTGTTATGAGGATAGTCAACAATTTTTGCAGAGAAATGAGAACACTTTCATTCTTCTTCCTATTTTGCATACTAGTCCACACAAAATGGTTGTAGGTTCTAATGGCACCAATAACTCATCTTGATGCTGACCAATAAGGCATTAATGAAAGCATTGATACCAGGTTTGGGAATCATACGATTTGGACAATTCCATCAATATGCGCTCCGCCAAAAATATTCTGGCAGAGTTCTTGAGACCCCCTAAAACCCTATGCACTGGCGAGAACTTGCGATTTACATAAATGTAATCATGTTGAACAGCAGAGAACTGCTGAAGGCATACATTCATTGCTTTTCAGAGCGGTGCTACAAAAGGGAATGCCCGACAGACTGGATCAGTTTGGAAGTTAGCATAACAACGGACTGCAGCTTCTCCAGTACTGTTCGTGTTTGAAATGGGAGATCATCTTGAAGGCAGCAGAGAGCAGTTCAGGTCCAGATGATATCGGAAACGGATGCCAAATGCCCCCTTTAAAGATCTTTATGGATGACACAACAGTCCTTTCCAAAAAAAAAAAAAAAAAACAAAAAAAAAAAACACGATGAAACACACAAATACTGACGCAGTTAGACGAGTTAATCGCCTCATCCAGGATTCTGTATCAAACTAAAGACATCACGAAACCTCTCACTACAGAACGGAACAACAGCTGAAACTGTAATGTTCACTGTAACAGCCAAGCCATTTCAACGGTAAAGGAAGAACCAGTCAAGAGCCTTAGAAGGTGGTACGATGATTCCCTGCCAAAAAAAAAAAGATAGATGGCAGCAGAAAGCCTTCAAGTAATGGACCAGTGTGGCCTCCTTGGCAAATACAAAGGCTGGTGCCTGCAATTCACGCTGATTTCAACGCTCCTCTGGCTTCTACTGATATACAATATCAGCACTAGTATAGTGCAGAAATCAATGGAGATCAAAATAACGAATACACAAGGAAATAGCTTGGTGTTCCTCCTGATCTCACTGACATTGCTCTCTATTGTCTCCAACTAAATCTGAAACTACCCCCAAAAAATCCATCGATGGACAGTATAGGGTTGGAACCAGATCAAGCTTTTAAGCATGCCTCGAGACTTTGGAGATGAGATCTGGGATCAATTCAGCCTAGGCTGAAGACTGTAAGAAAACGGAAAATTGGGGAGGCAGTCGACACGGCGGAGGAAAGCCTCAAAGTGAGAAAAATAATAGACACACAAAAACCGAGGACTGGGATCAATAGAAATGGAATTGTGGTCAAAGGTGAAGGAAAGATAAAGACATATAGTATTGTGATGGTGTGGTGGTAAGGATGAAGGTGAAGACAGGAGGCAGAAGAGCGCAGATGGTAATGCAGCCTGGCAAAGAAGACCCGTGGAAGGCAGAGCTGGTGTTTCCTTCTTTATTCTGACCCAAACGTTCAAGACCAGACCAGAGGAGAAAGGCATACGTTACTTATTTCCTACCTTTTAAGGGTTTAAATAATACAATTTCCTAATATTACTGAGAATCACTGAACCAGGGGAAATAATTGTACTCAAAATCGTTTGAGAAGAAAAAGACGTCTGCTACACGCCGTTGGGTTTGCACGGCTACAGTAATATAAGAGATGTAGAAAGAAGAGGGTACCAAAAGAACCCAGAAGGCAGTCCAGCAAGGCCAACAGCGGCAACAGACAACGTGTGAAAGTGCACTCCAGAGAAGTCTCAGCTGAAATAACATATGACATGTTTCCCTCTCATGGTCAGTTTCGTCCTCAGATTTGTATGTGACCTGTTGCAATCTGGAGAAATGAGAGAAATCAGATGACCATGAATGCCCACTCTGCCAGGGCATAAAAACAGTGGAACATGTCTGAGCTCATGCAAAGCAGCGCTAACCCAATTACATAAGAACCACGGCTAAGCTCGTCATCCAACCAGCCGACCAACCGACCCACCAACCCAACCGACCTCCTAATCAGCCCACAAAACCCAACAACCCACTGACCAACCAACTACGCAGCATTGAAAACAACCAGCGAACCCAAAGTTATTTTTATTTAAAACGCTTCATGACGAACACGGCAGTGTCACGAAAAGCAAACAGAAAGGTCACCTCCAGACAGGATGATTGCAGAGTCAGACGGCCAAAGCCTGTTTATAGTACCATGGAGGTGACAGTCGGAGAGATGGATCAACAAAACATCGTATTGACTTGTACGATTGGCCCATCCCACCAATTCTTATTTCGTCATCATTAGCTATTCATTGTTTCATTTCATACCCTCATCCGTTCCCCCTCATCCCCCCCTTTTTTTTTGTATCTCGTTTCGGAGATTGTTTCATATCGACCAGGTGTGTGTGTGGTGTGTGTGTGTGTGTGTGTGTGGTGTGTGTGTGTGTGTGTGTGTGTGTGTGGGTGTGTTGTGTGTGTGCGTGTGCGTGCGCGCGCGCGAAACGAAAATACGTTAGCAAGATTTTCTCAGCTGTTTCTGGACGGCGAATCTTTACCAAATGAAGTCAAAGGTGTACATTGTTGAGGAGTCAGAAGGGCATATGTTTGGAGGTTATGGTGCCAAGGTCAAGGTCACACGGAAAAATAAAAAGTATTTAAAATCTTCACATTTTGAGGAATGTGTATAAACAACACTTTCTCTTATGACAATATCTATATTCTGTTTTCACTGATATAATAATATACTATTATCCGCACTTCACATTAAGTTTTATTTCATCTGATGCTTCTCTAAGGCCACAATAACGTCTTGGTGAAGAAAATGGATTTTCTGTAACAATTTTTTTTTATAAAAGAGAGAATGCTAGAACGGCTTGACTATCTTGCTTTTCTTTTCGCTTGTTCTTTCATGAATCGTATGCGCGCTTTGACCCTCTCTTGAGAAGAAAGAATTTGAAGCTGAAAGTCAGTACCACTCTGGCACAAACAGCCAACTGAATCCCACCGTGTCTGGGCAAGTTCACCACTCAATCATCAGTTTCAGTAAATAACATGCACTCGATAATCATACTTAAATATTGTAAGCTGAGGTTTGAAAGCAATTAAACAACTCAACCAGACCCTTACAGCTACAAACAAACAAACAAGCAAACAAACAAACAAACAAACAAACGGTCAACCGTCCCCTCAGTCTGGTCGACTGGCTGATCAATCGATCAACCAACTAGTCAGTAGTTCTCCGCTTACGCAATAACCCAACCCCAACCCACCATCCATCAACCCAGGCCCCTCACCACCCTCTCAACCATTCACCAAGTAACGGCACATGGAGGTGTTTTTTTTTTTTTTTTTTTTTTTTTTTAGCATCGTGAAAATTGGCATCAGAAATACATAAAAATGGAACCAGAACGTGCATGTAACAAAACAAGACAGGCTCAAATTTTCGGCTTTTGTCAACCGTATACAAGAGACATTCAAGCATAACTATACAAAACTTGGTGAAAAACAAAGAGAAACAGACAGACAGACAAACAAACAGACAAAGAAGCAAACAAACAAATATACAAACACACAAAACAAACAACAACAACAAACAAACAAACAAACAAACAAACAAACAAAAGAAACGGTGAATGGTTTCGCTGTCGTGACATTGAGGGGGAGTAAATGGCAGACAGATTGTTCCAGGTTCTGTGGCGGATTATGCCATGATCTCCTTTTGATCTCTGTTTCGGTTGCCTCTACCCTTTTCGTACCTGATGTGAATTGAGGTAGGGGTCTTGCGTGTCAGTGGTTTATGGGGCTTATTGTAGGAGAGCTGAGGTGGTAGTCTTTTTACTGGGGGGAAAGGGAGAGAGTGTCGTCTCACTCGGTCTGGCTCGACGGTACAGAGATTACTGTCGTTAGTAGGTGCTTTGTTAAGCATGTCCTTAACGCGTTAGTAGTGTGCTTTGTTGAGCATGTCCTTAGCGCGTTAGTAGTGTGCTTTGTTAAGCATGTCCTTAGCGCGTTAGTAGTGTGCTTTGTTAAGCATGTCCTTATCGCGTTAGTAGTGTGCTTTGTTAAGCATGTCCTTAGTGCGTTAGTAGTGTGCTTTGTTAAGCATGTCCTTAACGCGTTAGTAGTGTGCTTTGTTGAGCATGTCCTTAGCGCGTTAGTAGTGTGCTTTGTTAAGCATGTCCTTAGCGCGTTAGTAGTGTGCTTTGTTAAGCATGTCCTTAACGCGTTAGTAGTGTGCTTTGTTAAGCATGTCATTAACGCGTTAGTAGTGTGCTTTGTTAAGCATGTCCTTAGCGCGTTAGTAGTGTGCTTTGTTAAGCATGTCCTTAGCGCGTTAGTAGTGTGCTTTGTTGAGCATGTCCTACCCTGTCCATGAACAACTTTGTTTCTCAAACTGCCAGATCTTGCTACTATCATCTCCATCGTATAAGCCTGATCAGGAAGTATCTCTCTGTCGAAACAACTGCAAAACTCGTTTCTCTCCTTCATAATGTCTCGCATTGACTATTGCAATTCACTCCTGTCTGGTCTTCCTGCCTCCACCATTCACATCCTACAGCGCATTCAAAACAATGCTGTACGCCTTGTACTCAAAAAGAAAAAAGCTGACCACATATCTCCTCTCCTGGCACAACTTCACTGGCTCCCTGTATCAAAGCGCATACAGTACAAACTAGACACCATGTGCTGCAAAAGCCTCAATAACGCAGCCCCCGATTACCTGTCAAGCCTACTTGAGATCTATGTTCCCTCACGTACCCTCCGCTCTGCCTCCGATCCTCTGACTTTTCGCTTTCCACGCACTAAGCTCAATACCTATGGTCCACGAGCCTTCTCTGTTTCTGGTCCACTCTCCTGGAACAAACTTCCTCTCTCAGTCCGTCAGCAACCTACTTTTGCCTCCTTCAAGTCCGCTCTCAAAACTCACCTTTTTTTCCTCTGCATAAAATCCTAACCTCACTCAACCCCCCTCTGCAGCCTGTCTCCGCTCGGAGGGGAATCACTTTGTTTTAATATATAATTGTATATGATGTGCTCTCTGTGGTTTTCCATTGGTTTTATTCTTGCTTTTATTGCTTTTATTCTTTTCTCCCCATTTGTGGCCATGCATGTGTGTGTGTGTGTGTGTGTGTGTGTGTGTGTGTGTGTGTGTGTGTGTGTGTGTGTGTGTGTGTGTGTGTGTGCGTGCGTGCGTGCGTGTGTGCGTGTGTGTCTTTTCGGCGCTTGGATTTGATTTTGTCGAGATTTGCGATATATAAATATTGTAATTATTATGTATGCATGTGCGTACGTATGTATGTATGTATGTATGTATGTATGTATGTATACGCTTAGATTTATGTATGTATGTATGTATGCATGTATACGCTCAGCTTAGATTTATGTATGTAAGTATGTATGCATGTATACGCTCATATGTATGTAGGTATGTATGCATGTATACGCTCAGCGCTTAGATTTGATTTTGTCAAGATTTTGCGCTATATAAATAAAATATATTATTATTATTATTATTATGTCCTTAGCGCGTTAGTAGTGTGCTTTGTTGAGCATGTCCTTAGCGCGTTAGTAGTGTGCTTTGTTGAGCATGTCCTTAGCGCGTTACTAGTGTGCTTTGTTAAGCAGGTCCTTATCGCGTTAGTCATGAACTTTGTTAAGCAGTGTCCTTAGCGCGTTAGTAGTGTGCTTTGTTGAGCATGTCCTTAGCGCATTAGTAGTTTGCTTTGTTAAGCATGTCCTTAACGCGTTAGTAGTGTGCTTTGTTCAGCATGTCCTTAACGCGTTAGTAGTGTGCTTTGTTAAGCATGTCCGTAACGCGTTAGTAGTGTGCTTTGTTAAGCATGTCCTTAACGCGTTAGTAGTGTGCTTTGTTCAGCATATCCTTAACGCGTTAGTAGTGTACTTTGTTCAGCATGTCCTTAACGCGTTAGTAATGTGCTTTGTTAAGCAGTGTCCTTAGCGCGTTAGTAGTGTGCTTTGTTGAGCATGTCCTTAACGCGTTAGTAGTGTGCTTTGTTCAGCATGTCCTTAACGCGTTAGTAGTGTGCTTTGTTAAGCATGTCCTTAACGCGTTAGTAGTGTGCTTTGTTAAGCAGGTCCTTATCGTGTTAGTCATGAACTTTGTTAAGCAGTGTCCTTAGCGCGTTAGTCGTGAACTTTGTTAAGCAGTGTCCTAAACTGGTTAGTACTGAACATTGTTAAGCAGTGTCCTTAGCGCGTTAGTCGTGAACTTTGTTAAGCAGTGTCCTTAGTGCGTTAGCAGTGGGCTTACTTAGGCAGTGTTGAATTCCACTGAAGTAACTCAACAACAACGCAGTCTTCTCTGGCGGGTGGCCTTGTGGCGGCTTGGCTTGTGTGGCTCCTTTGGTTTTTTTTCCTAACACTGGCACTTTGACTGAATAAACATGGGCTTGGTGATACGTACTGTGGGACTGGACTGAGCAGCGTGTGACCCACTACATTCAGACAACGCAGAAGCTGGAAAATATGAAAGATTTCTTTTTGATGACTTCAACAACAGCACGAAAACAAACAGAAAAAGTTACCTTGAGACGGGATGAATGTGAAAGCAGACGGGCAAAATCTGTTTATGGGGGATAGGAGACACGACGGTTTGAAAGGATGGATCAGCCACCAAAGTATTGTGTTGACATGTGGGATTGGCCGCTCCCATCTATTCTTATTTCGTTTGGTCGTTATCCGTTCATTGTTTTCCATGTTCATAATCTGTACTTTCATTGTTTTTCGTTTTCAGTCTCTGTGCCTCTGTTTCTGTCCCATGCTCTCTGTGTCTCTGTCTCTCTCTCTCTCTGTTATTTATGATTTGCTTACCTGCTTATCTGGTTCGTGTCAACAATTTATGAAAATAATTATAGGGAAGATTCTCTCTCTCTCTCTCTCTCTTCTCTCTTTCTCTTTCTCTCACTCTCTCTCTTTCTCTCTGTTTCTGCCCATCTTTCTCTCTCTCTCTCTCTCTGACTGTCTTTCTGTCTCTCCCTCTTTCTCTCTCTTTCTCTCTCTTTCTGTCTCTGTCTGTCTGTCTGTCTGTCTCTCACTCTCTCTCTCTCTCTCTCACACACACACACACACTCACACACACACACACACACACACACACACACACACACACACACACACACACACACACACACACACACACACACACACACACACACGCAGATTGCTGTTTTCTTGTCTAAGACGCTACTTCTCTCGGAAACAAGTAGAATGAATTGCTGCTACTTTTTGATTTACTAATGTATTGTATCCTCTGTTATTGATTTAAAAAATCCTTTTCAGAGTGATTTAGAGCTAGGAAGATATGTAGATCAGCTGACAGCAAGTTTGAAAAGGGGTTTTTAGCTAACAACTTCTGCCGTTGTGAAATAAAGTGTCACTTTCATTGTCATTGTCATTATCAGTGTCATAGTCTCTGTCTGTCTGTTTATCTGTCTGTCTGTCTCTCTCTGTGTCTCTCTTTGTCTCTATCTCTCTCTGTCTGTCTGTCTATCTGTTTATCTGTCTGTGTGTCTCTCTGTGTGTCTCTCTTTGTCTCTCTCTCTCTCTCTCTCTTTGTCTATCTCTGTCTCTCTGTCTCTCGGTTTTTCTCTCTCTCTTTCTGTGTCTCTCTTCCCTTTTCTCTGTTTCTCTCTCGTTGTTCTTCTTATCTCTCTGTTTGGAGACATTTTTGTACACACAGTTTTATTTTCAAGAAGCACAACAATTATCGCGCGTTATTTGTGCTCATCTTTATTTATTCATTTTTTTCATTTTTTACGCCGCCCCGATGGCCGCAGAAGCGGGACAATTTTTCAATACTACGATGACGATGACGAATGGGATGATGCTATGGAGTTACAACCACTGAACTAGGAATTGAAACTGCAAGACAGAGCTGTACTTTACGCCTACTATCATAATATATCCTAGAGTCAACCAGGCCCGAGAGAGACAGACACCTAGCTGCGTTGTTCAGGAAATATGAACAACACCCTCACTGATGTATCTCTGAAGTGGACGAGACAAGATTGTGTGGTCCCATTCTTTCTAGTGAGCCCCTAGCATACTCAGTTCTGAGTCGAAATCGGTTGGGACCAAAACAGTCCCACAACGATTTTAACAGACTCTGAAATACACATGTTCTTATCTTGATTTATGGAATTTTGTCTCTCGTGGTGTTTGCTTCTGTTTGTCAGTCTGCCGTATCTCTTTGATTAACACTCTATTTCGCTTTTTACAGTTATATGCTAATGTGTGTGTGCAGCAGTATGGATTTGCTGTGAGATTCACAGGGACTTAATGCCACAACCTCCAGTAGTAGTGTTTTCGCGTTTCAGGTTTTTGTCTGTCTGTTTGTCTGTCTCTTTTTCTCTCTGTGTCTCTGTGTCTGTCTGTCTGTCTGTCTCTTTCTCTCCTCTCTCTCTCACACTCCTCTCTCTCACACTCCTCTCTCTCTCTCTCTCACACACACACACAGACACACACAGACACACACAGACACAGACACACACACAGACACACACACACAACACACACACACACACACACACACCACACACACACACACACACAACACACACACACACACACTGAAACAAAGCTTACCCTTTTTGCAGGATAAAAGTTGAACATGAGCACCGGTTAATATACGATTGCCTGTTTGTGACAAACCTCAGAGCTGATTTCCTAAAAGAGTCTGATCTGCTGAGTAGGTTGCATGCTATACTGCTCCATGCCACAAACGCTCACCACAAAAACAACGTGTCAAAATATATTTTTCAAGCAACTAATAAAAAGAAGGACATGATGACTTGGAAAAAGTGAATTAACAAGCGGATGGAAATGATTTCGTACAAAATGCCAGAGATTCTTCCAAATCTCCAACAGATTATTCTCATTCTGTTTCATATTAGAATATCGTTATACCCTTTACAATTTTTGTCGGTACTGTACATGCGGAACAGATTAGTTAGTTTCGTATGAACTGACATATTCATACTGTGACTATTCAGATTTGCTTTTAGATCGTGAAGAGTTGTGTGTGATGAAGGGGCTTCTCTCCCCTCCTCCCATCCTGGTCAATCCCATGCCTCCTGCAATGTGACCAAAGTTGTTGTTTTTTCACCCTCTGTCTCCCCGTCTCTGTCTCCTTTTCATTCTCCTTCTATGTGTATGAGCTTGTCTCCCCAGCTACGTGTCTATCTCTCTACCTTCGTGCGTTCGTTGTCTTTGTCTGAATTCGGAACTGATTTGTTTGTCAAAAGAATCCAAAATGACTTGGACTATAAGACAGATTGGTCGCAATGAGATAAAGATCACTAGTATATAATTTCAACTGTCATGCTATCATCGTCAACATCAGTGGGAATATAAAAAAAAGTATATATGAGTACATTAGAATCTGATACATGTATTTACACGTTATCGTCAATAAGTATGTCAGGTATGACAAGTCGATTTGGCATGTTGTATTTAGAGCGATGAATTGTTGAAGATGTGCATTTTTCCTGAATCTTTCTTTAGGTCCTGTGAAATTTTCTCAGTGCATAATTACAAATCGTTTCTGTACAGCGCTATTCTCCAAACTCATTTGTACTTGCTACGCTTCACACAACATCAGACTCTTTTGTGGACCACGGAGAACTCAGACTGAAAGGCGAGCTTATCACACTGCACTGTGTTGCTGCACAGTGTGTGTATCTTTGGTGGGCGTGCATGCTGGGTGTTCCCCCCGTGGGGATGTTGGGGCCTCTTTCAGTATAAATAGTATCCCCACCTGGACATTCTGTGCTGGAAATTTCTCTCTTCTATCACTCTTTTTGTTTCTGCATTGCTCCTTTGATTTTTGTCACTTCTTCATATCAATTTATGCCTTGCTGGTCCATTCACCTGCATGTGTTCGATAAAGTCTTACGTACTTTAGGATTGATAATTGAGTACATATATTAAGTGTATTTTTGGGTTTACGGAAATGAGATATGCGGAAGCAATTTTTGGTAATTTAGGCCCCTACTTATGTATGATTTAGTGTCCTTGGTTGTTTTCAAATTTGTATTCAGGTACGGTTTTTAAATCCCCTGTGCAATAAATTGGACGGAGAGGTTAACGTCAGGGGCATCTCCTTAGATTATGTGCGCCAACGCGTTGATACGTATATTTAATTTTCTTTACCTTTTTTTCCCTGTTGAAGTATTGTGTATGTTTTGAAACGGTTATAGCCCTGATATAGCTGTACGCGGTTGGCTGGGCTTTAGAGAAAGAAAGAAAGAAAGAAAGACAGAAACAACAAACAAACAAACAAACAGAAAATGCTGGGTGTTTTTATGTTTCCATACGCCAGACACTGACACGACTTATAGGAACTTTAACGTGCATATTTGATATTCTGCATACCTATGCACACACAAGGGGTTTAGGCTCTGGTCTGTACATGTACACATGCTGATCTGGAAGATCGGAAGAAACTCTCCTTCCTACACCCACCAGGCGGAGGTGTCTGGGCGAATCGAACACAAGACCTTCACGTTCGAAGTGCAACTTTTACCCATTTGACTGCTGCGATATAAATATACAGACACACAGATATAATTATTATTATACATATCTAGAAAATGAAGTTCATATTCATTATGTGGGTATCCATCTGTCAGTTGGTTTGTCAGTCTGTTTGACAGTCTGTCTCTTTGTTCATTATGTGTGTACCCATCTGTCAGTTGGTTTGTCAGTCTGTTTGACAGTCTGTCTCTTTGTTCATTATCTGTGTACCCATCTGCCAGTTGGTTTGTCAGTCTGTTTGACAGTCTGTCTCTTTGCTTCTCTGTCTCTATGTGTTTCTCTATGCTCCTTGGTTGTCTTTCTCTGTTGGTATCTCGGTTTAGTTATCGTTTTTTTTGTTTGTTTTCGTCTTTGCTTTCTTGGGCTTTTGCATGTAAGGCGATTTTTTACCCCGTCATTAAGGCAGGCGTACACCGTTTTCGGGAACACTGCCATGGCTGACAGGATCTTTAACATGCTTTTTAGATATCCTGCTTGCTTGTACACACTAAAGAGGGGGGGGGGGGGATTCAGGCAATGCTAGATCCGTGCATATATTAACCTGGAAGATGGGAAAGATCTTCATCCTTTACCCACCAGGCGGTTACCCAAAGCAGGTTCAAACTCACACTTTCCAAATGGAAGACAAATGTCCTAACCGCTCGACTGGTTCTTTGTCTGTATCTTTTTCTCTCTGTTTTGTCATTTTCATTATCTCTGTCAGTCTGTCTGTCTGTCTTTCTCTCTCACACTGTCTGTCCGTCCGTCCGTCTGTCTGTCTGTCACTCTCTCTCTCTCTCTCTCCCCCCTCTCTCTCCCTCTCCGTATTTTGTCTGTGTCTGTCTGTTTGTCTGTCTGTATGTATGTATGTCTCTGTCTATCTCAGTATCTGTCTGTCTACTTCTCTCTCTATTTCTCTCTACTTCTCTCTCTCTCTACCTCTCTCTCTCTCTCTCTACCTTCTCTCTCTCTCTCTGTATCTCTCTGTTTCTCTCTCTTTGTCTCTGTCTCTCTTCCTCTGTGTGTGTTGGTGGTGTGTGTGTGTGTGTGTGTGTGTGTGTGTGTGTGTGTGTGTGTGTGTGTGTGTGTGTGTGTTCATCCATCCTCTGTCTTTGGAAATATCTCTGTCGCTCCATCTGTCTGAATCATCTTAAAACAAAAAAAGCTACCCCCATGATTTTGCCCTAAACTTGGTGACCGATCTTGTTTTCTTTTGTTGTCTTGTTCTGTACGGTTGACAAAGGCCAGTTGGCCGAAAAATGGGCGCTTGTCTCGTTCCGACGATTATATGGGCGTTATAGTTCACTTTTTGTGTGTTGCTGGTTTCCATTCACTTGGACGCTGTCAGTCTCTTTGATTCTGATCATTCTTCCCTTTGTCTCTGTCTGTCTAGCTTCTGAAGTGTTCAAATTCGCTCCATTGTTTTTTTTTCTTCTTCTTCTCAATCTTCCTTAAAACGCAAAAGAGAGAGGGAGATTTTCATATTGACCGAATAGAGGGTGTGTGTGTGTGTGTGTGTGCGTGTTGTGTGTGTGTGTGTGTGTGTGTGTGTGTGTGTGTGTGTGTGTTGTGTGTGTGTGTGTGAGGGGTGTGTGTGTGTGTGTGTGAGTGTGTGTGTGTGTGTGTGTGGTTTGTGTGTGTGTGTGTGTGGAGAGAGAGAGAGACAGACAGACAGACAGACAGGCAGACAGACAGACAGACAGACAGACAGACAGAGGCAGAGACAGACAGAGACAGAGATAATGAATGACAGAACATGCTGACTGGGTATTTCTCTACTGTGTCTGGCCAAATCTTTATTATCAAATTTGGGTTAAAAGTGTGCTCCATCAAGGAATCACAAATGCTTCAGCTTGGTAGTTATGGCATTAAGGCCAAGATACCACAGGGAACAGAACAGAAATGCCTGAAATCAGCAACGTTTTGAAACAGGTTTGTGAACAGCACGTTATGTCCTTTTTTCACGGTTGTGACAATCTATTATTGTCGCTTCATATCATGTTTTATTTCACCTGATATTTTGTTCAAGGGCATCTCGACCTTGATACATACAAAGTGTGGATTTTCTGGTGGGAAGCGGCGTATTCTTGTATGAAAACAGAGTCTGATGAAGTGGCGTGACCGTTTTATTTTCTGTTAATATGGTAAAGATGATTTTAGTTTGTATGGCGCAATAGTCCGTATCGAAAGTAACCTTCTTGCACAGTAATGACAGTCATCATCATCATCATCATCATCAAATGCCTTGCCACATGGCGTTGGCAATCATGGCCCTACATCTGTTTCTATCTCTTGTTGCCGCAAGCACCTCCTCCACCCTGTCTGTCTTCAGCCACTCTGGGAGTCCGTCCAATATTTTCTCCCTGGGTCTACCTGGTGCTCTCTTTCCCTCCAGCTTTCCTGTTGTGACAGGTGCTCCAATTTCCCTTTCCTCATAGAATGGCCTATAAATGTTGCCTGTCTTTTCCTAGTCTTCCTTCTGAATGATCTTCTTGTGTCTGCCTCCATCAAGACTGTCTCGTTTGTTTTCTTTGCTGTCCATAGAACTCTCAACATTCTTCTTAGAAACCACATCTCGGCTGCCTCAATCTTGTTCTGGCTTTGCTTGTTGACTGTCCACGCCTCACAACCGTACAACATTATCGGTTCTATATAACATTCAAGACCTCTCTTCCTGATGTTAATTGATATGCATTTGTTGATAAGAATGCTTTTCATCTTCTTGAATGCCGTTTTGGCCCGGCCAACTCCGCGGGCTACCTCCGAAGCGTATCCGCCGTCTGGTGAAATGATCGTTCCCAGATATCAACCTGTCTCAAAGTTGTGCCGTCTGCTGTTATTTTGCACGGTGGGATTTCATGTTTTTTACTGATCACCATGACCCCAGTCTTCCTGCTGTTTAGTTCCAACCCCCTACATTTGCTTTCTATTTCTAGTATATTCACAAGGTTTTGTAGGTCCTTTTCACTTTCTGCAATTAGCACGGTGTCATCTGCGTATCGAATGTTGTCCATCATATTCCTCCTCCAACCCCCAATCCAGGGCCTTCGTCTAGGTCTCCCATGATGTTTTCATCGCAATGTGAAAACAAATCTGGTGAGAAAACACAACCTTGTCTAACTCCTCTTTTGACATTTTGGAAAGAGCCTACATCGTCCCCCATCCCCACTGCAGCTGTTTGTTCCCAGTACATATCTCCGATCATTCGTAGATCTTTTCCATCAGTATTGAGCGTTTCTAGCTGGCTGAGCAATTCCTCGTGTCCTACCCGATCGAAAGTCCTGGTATAATCAACAAAGCACAAATACAAATCCCTATTCACCTCTATTGACTTCTCTGTGATAGTTCCTAGGACGTTTTCGGCATCGATAGCTCCCTTCCCCTCG
This sequence comes from Monoplex corrugatus, assembly GCA_030674185.1. Classification (NCBI taxonomy): domain Eukaryota; kingdom Metazoa; phylum Mollusca; class Gastropoda; order Littorinimorpha; family Ranellidae; genus Monoplex; species Monoplex corrugatus. Next base: position 90,260,578 of record CM060309.1, read on the forward strand.
ACAAATCTACATTGTTCTTCTGCTATCTCTCCCCCCCCCCCCCCGATTCCATTTCCCAGTCCTCATCATGATTATTCCCAATAGGACCTTTGTTACGTGACTCATCAGGCTGACTGCGCGATGGAGTTTGCATTCCATAGCCCCTGTCCTCTTTGGAAGTGCAATGAAAATTGATTTTGACATATCTTTGGGGATTTTTCCAGTGTCATAAATTTCATTTAGGAGGACTGTTATTTTTTCAATACCAAATTCCTCCAGGGCCTCAACCATCTCTGTAGTAATGTTATCTGGTCCTGGGGCTTTTCCCGGCTCAGTGTTGCCCTACCTCCATCTTTCACTATGGGTGGTCCCTCACCGTTCTCTCCCATAATGTATTGTTTCTGTCATCTTCGAAAAGGTCTTTAATGCACTTTCCCCATCTGTCTAACACTTTGTCATTCTCCATGATAAGCGCACCATCCCTCGATTTTAAGCAACCAGTCGATGTGCGTGTACTTTTCCAGTGGACAACTTCCTCAGTTCGTCTGTACATACCCTGAGGATCCGTTTTGTGTCGATCCCCTATTTCTCTGCATTTTGTTTTCAGCCAAGCCTCCCTAGCCTCACTGCACCCATTCCTGATTTCTTTGTTTATCTTTCTGTATATCTCCTCGTTTCTCTTTGCCTTCCTCCGTTCCTCCATCAAGCCTAAAATTTATTTTGTCATCCAGTTCTTTTTGCCCTTATATCTATTTTAGGGATTTCTTCATATGCTTCATCCATCGAATTTCTCAACTTTGCCCATTGTTTCTCATTGTCATCAACGTCTTCTACAGCACCGAATTTGTTTTGAACATGTACGTTAAATTTTTTACGTATCACTTCATCTGTCTTTAAGAGTCCAAGATTTAATTTGATGTTGCTTTTGGTCTGTTTCCTTTTTCCGTAATTTCAGCCTAAATCTTCCCACTACAGGATTGTGGTCACTGTTGTTGTCTGCGCCTGGTAGTGTTTTTGCTGACAGTACAGAATTTCTAAATCTTTTATTGATCAGGATGTAGTAGTAATGACAGTAGTAGTAGGCTTCATCTGTGCCCTCTGCCACAGGGACTGTCATTCCCGCGTCGGACTGGCCAGCCACACCCGACGCTGTACCAGAATAAACACCAAGAGCGCAACCCCATATAGTCTACCAAATATAATTTTTCAATGGGAATCTCTGCAACAGAATTTTTTTTCTTCTCACAGGCTAGGAAAAAATAACCAAAAACAAGAAAAATACCCTAGGACACACGAAAGTTTGGTATATTGTCACAATTAACAAATTAGATTTACGAGCGTTGTGATTTGTATGCGATATGACCGCTCTGGCGTACCATACAATTCGCGGCCTGGGTGCCACTTGAAGTTGACGTGTAAACGGCTACATCCGCTACCGAGAAAAGCGTAACTCTCATCTTCACATAACGTTTACCGCGATATACCGATACTATGGTAGAAGCGCGTTTCACGGACATGCAATGATCTACGAGCGGGTTGCATTTTTCACGTTTGGAATAGTGTTTTGGCCGTTTGAATGCAAGTTTGGCAGCAAATATTTGCAGGTAAGCAAAGGCTTATTTTTTGTTTATTATGATTTTTTTAATTGGGATCAATACCGAAGTTCTCATTTATTTGTTTCTTGAACTTGAATGACATGCGGCATTATAGGGATGATCCGTAGCACGTGTGTGTGTGTGTGTACACGTGTGTGTGTGTGTGTGTTGTGTGTGTGTGTGTGTGTGTGTGTGTGTGTAACTGATAATGTATGCTAATGAAGTGTGGACCCTTCCATTGTCAAATTTGCTCTCCAATAGAAGCGTCCAACGCCTGAAAAACTATGGCAAAGCAAGCAAGTCAAGATCCCAGGGCAGATCTCCCCGTACAAGAAAACCGGACAGGAGTTAAGAGTATTGTGTTTTCTTGAATATTTTTATTCTGTAACACAAAGGTTACGTGACCTAGCTCGCCATACAATACTTTTATGTAGTTATCTGTGTGCATCAATGATATAATAATGATAAAAATGTTAAGTACGCATGCTATTTATGATTTTGACTAATTACTTTGCTGTTGATCTTCTGTTTTGTTGTTTTTGTTGTTGGTTTTCTTTATCAATTTGAATTTGAAATGTGATGAAGCTATGTTTCTTGATCAGTTAATTAATTATGGTATCAATTCAGTTTCCCAGCCTCTGTTTTCCTTGTCAATTAAAAAAAAACGGAAAAGAAAAACTTTGATTATTATTCTGGATGATGACTTGTATAAACGTACATGTGTGTGTGTGTGCGTGTGTGTGTGTGCGTGTGCGTGTGTGTGTGTTTGTGGTGTGGTATGGTGTGGTGGTGATGGTGGTGGTGGTGGTGGTGGTTTGTGTGTGTGTGTGTGTGTGTGTGTGTGTGTGTGTGTGTGTGTGTGTGTGTGTGAAGTATAACATATTGTAAAGTCTGTATCACTGTATTTTAGTGAACATTTAAAGTGCACTCCATCTCCACGCCTCCCATTAAACTGCCTTTTTTGTTTATCAACAGAGCAATAAAGATTTATGTATTCCATGTGATGTAACAGCTTTTGTTTATCAACAGGGCAATAAAATATTCTGTATTCCGTGTGATGTAACAGCTTTTGTATATCAACAGGGCAATAAAATATTCTGTATTCTGTGTGATGTGACAGCTTTCGTTCGTCTTATTTTGCAGCCGAATGTACAGCAAACTGCGTCATTTGAAAAGAATCCCTTGACAATGGTCAACCAACAGTGAAATTAGGTGAGACTGGATGTAAGAGTGTCAATCGGTGCAGCACACAGCGTGATGTTAACATTGTGACTGTTGAAGGACAGAAATTACATAGAAAATGCCGGCTTGACTATACAAATGCCAAAGCAATAAGGATGTATCTAGAGAAGAAACAAAGCGCCTGTAGAGATGACCCGAGGCCATCCAGACGATCCTTTCAGCCTGCCTATGATCCAAGGATTCACTGTTTTGTGGCACCACTACTGATGTCAATACTCACAGAAAAGGACATGAAGCCTTCCCAGAGAAAACCAAACCAGACGAGGGATTTCAGGCAGCTATCCTAGGTGTTTGCAAGGAATGAGATGACAGCTGGGCAAAAACAGTGTCTGACAGAATTCAGTCAACATGTTGGGAAGACCTCATTGCATGGGATGCTGTGTACCATGATGCCTTCAGTGTCAGCTTCAGAACACACAGAAACAGTTCTGATTGATTTACCAATGCAAAGAAAACAAAACCAACTACTTTCTATGAAGATCCTTAACAGGCTAGGCAGGAAGGTTTTCTAAAAGTCTGCCAACATTTGGACGAGAATGATGATGAACAAGCCACATTGTCTGATCTTGTATCAAAAGTGCAGGAGTTTTGCGGGATGGAGTTGATGCATACACTACAAAACATATGAAAAAAAACTTATTGAACATTTTGGGTTAGATATATTGATATCAAGCAAAGGCAAAAAGATTTCTGTGGTAACTCTTAGAACAGACAGCACTTTGACGCCCCACAGACAGAAGATTCAGATGCAAAGAAGAAAACAAAAAACAAAACAAAACAAAACCAACAACAACAACAAAAACAACCTAATACGAAACTGCCACAAAATCGATTGAAAGTGATATAAAAGGAGTTTTGCTATCAAGGATGTGTAGCCAGGATCGGATACGATCAAGTCTGTCTCAGGGAACTTAAATTTTGTCTCTGACTCACTCCAGTTGTTCCTGAAGACAATCTTCTGTGGAATTGAGAACGATCTGAAAATAGCCGCCATAGGCCAAGCCATCATACAAGCTGCAAGACCCCAAATGCTCCTGGCTCCTTTGCAAGTTGGCCTAGCTGTTCAAATGTACCACCAGTTTGCATCTCAGTTTTTAACTAACATCCTGTTCCAGCTTGGATTCTGTATATCGCATTCTGAAGTAAAGAAGTTTAAAGTATCTGCAGCACTGACCCAGGGAACAGACATTCCCGGCATAACAAAAGGTCACATTATACAATATGTTGCTGATAATGTTGATCACAATGTGTGCACTCTTGATGGGTTTAGTACATTCCATGGTATGGGTACAATTGCTGTCATTACCCCAGGTACTAGAAGGCAACAAGCAATTCGAAGAATATCTGGAACACTTGAAGATGTCACAGCAGTTAGGAAGATCAACATCCATTTTTACAACCTTGCTAGACAGGATTTTGATTGTTTCAGATACTCTCAGTTGCATGATTTCTATTGTGAGGATCCCCAGTCAACACAGGGCCTTCTGTGGAAGTTATCCTGGCCTTTGCGTTCACCAAGACCAGGGTGATCAGGTTTCATGAAGTCGTTGAGCCGAGGAGAACATCCTGGGTGGTCATCTATGTTCTGCCTTCTGATGATTGATCTCAATCCAAGTAGTATGAGGTGCATTTACTCTACTTTGCAGTTTGTGTATGCTGAAGCCAGATGTCTTGGAATCAAGCCTGTGCTGACGTTTGACCAACCACTTTGGTAGAAGTCCCAGCTGATCGTCCAGAAAGAGCCTGAAATCAATTGTTCTCCATCTGGGAGGCTTTCACACTCAAATGAATTTCCATGGCTGTATAGGCAGGATCAAGTGGGGTTCTGGATTTCAGCAAGTGCTTAAGGTTGTGTATGCCCCCAATACTGTTGGACACATGCTGACTGGAAAATCAATGGCAAGGACTTTCAGAGGTCACATTCTGGTTGATGCTGCTCTGAATGCTATGATTACAGCTATATCATTTGTTGTGTACCTTCCAGTGTCACCAGTTGTCATTACAGACGAACATTTATCAGAAAGGGACGCCATGGCTCAAACAGACGCTCAGCAGTACGAATCTGACGAGTTACACACAACACAGTGTGAATGTTATCAACTTGATTCAAGGTGAGACGCTATCAGTTACCAGAGAAGTATTGGACAGATAGGAACAGGAGGCGTTGTTGGAATTACAGTCAATTTCAATGCTGACATGGTTTTATCATCAGAAAAGGGATAATTCCCGGCAAACCATGCGAACAAGCAAGATATTTATCATTGTGCTTAGTGATATGCTTCTGGCAAATGGCCATCCAACACTTCACAGCCAAAATGATGCAGATTTCCTGAATGTTGAGACTTCCATCAGACGTGCAACTGATCATCCTCTTGTGGTCATTGGAGAAGACACCGATCTCCTGGTTTTGCTCTGCCACCATATTAGCCCAGATCTGAGGACTATCATCTTCAGATCAGATTCAAAGTCTAAGAGCAAAAAAAAACAAAACAAAAAAAAAAAACAACAACAACAAACCCCCCCTCTCCCCCCACCAGCGAGTACGGGATATTTAGTGACTACAGCAGGCCCTTGGAGAGGAGATTTGCCAGACATTACTTTTTGTGCATGTCATCACAGGATGTGATACAACCTCCTGGCACAACTTCACTGGCTCCCTGTATCAAAGCGCATACAGTACAAACTAGACACCATGTGCTACAAAAGCCTCAATAACTCAGCCCCCGATTACCTGTCAAGCCTACTTGAGATCTATGTTCCCTCACGTACCCTCCGCTCTGCCTCCGATCCTCTGACTTTTCGATTTCCACGCACTAAGCTCAATACCTATGGTCCACGAGCCTTCTCTGTTTCTGGTCCGCTGTCCTGGAACAAACTTCCTCTCTCAGTCCGTCAGCAACCTACTTTTGTCTCCTTCAAGTCCACTCTCAAAACTCACCTTTTCTCCTCTGCATAAAATCCTGACCTCACTCAATCCCCTCTGCAGCCTGTCTCCACTCAGAGGGGAATCACATTGTAATATATAATTGTATATAATATGCTCTCTACAATTTTCCATTGCTTTTATTCTTTCTCCCCATTTATACCGTGTGCGGTGTGTGTGGTGGGGTGTGTGTGGCCGCGTGTGTGTTGTGTGTGTGTGCGTGCGTGCGTGTGTGTGCATGCGTGAGTGTGTGTGTGTCTGTTTCAGCGCTTAGATTTGATTTTATCAAGATTTTGCGCTATATAAATATTGTAATTATTATTATTATTATTATTGTTTGGAGTGGGAAAAGGCCCAGCCACACAAAGGAAGCTGAAGGCGTGTTTTCCAAATGCACAGCCACAGTGGAAGAGGTGGTGTCTGTAGGTGAGAAAGTCATCATCTCCATGTATAACGGAAACCGCATCGATGCACTGGATGAACTACATTATTAGAAGTTTACAGAGAAAGTGGCTTTAAGCACCAGCTTTGTACAAGTCCATTATCTACCACCAACCAGTGATGCCTGCAAATATCATAGTATGCAGGCACACCTTCAAGTCTAGCAATGGATGCACCGGGACCTCAACCTGAATCCAGAGGACTGGGGATGGCGTGTAAATGACGACCCTTGAGCCTTGCATGGCTGACCTGCCTCCTGCTCCAGACTTATTTCTTCAAATCATCAGATGCAGCTGTAGGACACACTGTGATTCAGGGAGATGTAGCTGTAAGAAACCTTGACAGGCCTGATCCACTGTTTATGGTAACTGCCGTGGTGTTACTTGTACAAATTCTTTTGTGACATTGCTGGAGGAGGCGACCGAGGACTACTAGGACAAACAGACCTTACGCATGCTGATTCGTGACTGGCACACAAAAACAAGTCGTTCTCTGCTGTAATATTTGCTATACATCTGTTTTGATGACAGATTTGAACGTAATATTTCAAGACCTTTCCAACGAGGTGCAACTTCTATATATTTCCATAAATATTTCTAAAGTCGGTGATTTGTACAAGGTATTGCGTAATGTGACCCAATTTTCAGGTAGTAGGATAGTGACCTATGTGTCCTAGGGTTGATTTTAAGATTCTACAAACCATGTAGACTAACATTCAGCAAAAAGAAATTATGTTGCAGCGATTTCCATATTTTCAATATATTTAATTATTTTCGGTAGCCTAATAGTCTTCCGAGACTGAAGGATGCCTACTGAAGTAGGCTTGATATGAAGAGAGAGAGAGAGGAAGACAGAGAGAGAGAGAGAAAGAGAGAGAGAGAGAGAGAGTGAGAGAGAGAGGGGGGGAGAGAGGGAGAGAACATAAATATGCATGTGTACATACAATGCTGCAGCAAGCATTATCTCTGTGTGTCTGCCTGTGTCTGTGTCTGTATGTCTAGATTTGTTCTGTTCGTTCAGTTTGCTTTGTTCTCTCTGTTCCTTGACGTATTTGTCTGTCTATCTTGTTCTTTATCTTTCTCATCTAACAGCTTCAATTTCTTTTCAGTTTCTTTTTCAATTTTTTTTTAATTCAAGTTTAGGCAAGAATTCATACAATGTAAATATAAAACGCATTTTTGTAGAACATACACTTAAATGGATATCGTACATGACAATCCAAATATGCAGATAGATGTGTGTGTGTTCGTTTATGATTAAAACACACACACATACACACACGCACGCGCGCATGTGCTCACTCACGCACGTTCACACACACACACACACACACACACACACACACACACACACACACACACACACACACACACACACACACACACACACACACACACACACACACACACACACATGTACACAGATTGCACAAAGACGTTGAATATTTTTGACAGCTTGAATTTCCTTGTGATGCGCTGCGAGTCCAAATAAGTTTGGAGATAGTGCTATACAAAAGTGATTTATGATGATAATAATGGTTACTTTGGAGTCATCTGTCGCATGGCAGTGGCGCTACAGCGCGTATGGGATCACCCGCGCATTATGAAGTGCTGTTGTGCCGACTCAAACTAAAACAGTGTGTCTGGTTGTATGGCCTGTCTCTTGTCAATATGGTTTTGTAGACATATGACAAGAAACCATTATACTGGAAGCCTTTAAGGTCTTCTTCCTCTATCCCTCTCTTTCTGGTTCTGTCTCTGTCTGTCTGTGATGTGTTCTTGTCTAAGTGTGTGTATATGTATTCGCGTGTGTGTGTGTGTGTGAGTGTGTGTGTGTGTGTGTGAGTGTGTGTGTGTGTGTGTGTGTGTGTGTGTGTGTGTGTGTGTGTGTGTGTGAAGGTGAGACACAGAAATGTTTACAATCTGGGTCTGGGTCGAGGGTGACACGCCTAACACTACAGGCTGAATGTATTCTGGTTCAGCATCCTCAGGGTGTGTGTGTGTATGTGTGTGTGTGTGTGTGTGTGTGTGTGTGTGTGTGTGTGTGTATGTGTGTGTGTGTGTGTATGTGTGTGTATGTGTGTGTGTGTATGTGTGTCTCTGTGTGTGTGTGTGTGTCCCTGTCCGACCAGAACTGAACCCAGAACCTCTCACATTATAGGTGGCTATGGTTTAATTATCGCTAGGACACCATCCACTTCTTGGTGTGATTTTTCTGTACTGCCTCTGTGTCATTGTCCCCTTAAGCTGCTCATTTGCAAAGGCTGACTAACACACTTCCCAACCCACCGATTCTGAGGCCACCATGAGAGCAAGGAATTAAGGGCCACACACTCTGGGACTGTGTTTGAAATGCTGTGATGATGAGAATGGAGATGATAGCGATGATGCTATGGAGCTCATTTTGGGGCTGACACTGTATGACAGAATTGCACTCTACGCTAACATACATACTATATCTTGGCATCAACCAGGCCCGAGAGATACGAACACATGTAGTGTTGATCAGGACAATGAAACGTTACCCTTGTGACGCCGGACCTCCGTGAAGTGGATGACACTCAACTGTCTCGTCCCACTCTTCCCATCGAGCCCTTAGCATGCGTAAATCAGAGTGAGATCCGGTTTGACAGGGAATATTGTCGGACTGATGGGGTTTTCAACCCAGGACTCTCAGTCAATAATCTGTTGCGCTAACCACTTCGCCACGTCAACTTGTGAACCCACCCAAGCTATGCTATAATGCATATTAAGGAATCATCGACATGCTGTAACGCTCTCTTGATCAAATTCAAACTGAAATGGTGCGTCTGGCTGTCTGGTCCATGTCTGTTCAATTTAGCCCTGAATGTTTGTGACAAAAAGACGGTGATGTCTTCAGCTTTTAAAGCAATGTGTTCGTCTGCGAGTTTTCCCTTTCATCCGTCTGTCTGCTCCAACTTTCTGTGTTTGATTCTCGGCACTTCTCTGTTTGTCTTTTTATTTCTCTGTGTCTGGGTTTTGTTGTTGCTGTTGTTGTTGTTGCCTAATTTACATTTTTTTCTGCAAACAGCTGAGGTTTATGACAACAACAACAACAGCAACAAAAACAACAACAAAACAGCTACCAGCAGCACCAAACTACCCCTCCCATCCCCGCCCCCCAAATCCCCCAGCAAAAACAAAAATATAAAACAAACAAGCAAGTAAAGAAAGAAAGAAAAGAAAGAAAGAAAGAAAAGAAAGAAAATCACTTTCCATACACAGAAAACTCAGATTTTGTACATCTCGAGATCAAACAAACAAACAAACAGACAAACAAACAAACAAACACACAAACACAATCCTTTTCTACACACAGAAAACCTAGATTTTGTACTTCTCAAAATCAAACAAACAAACTAACAAAGTAACAAACAAACAAACAAACAAACAAACAAACAAACAAACAAACAAACAAACAAACAAGCAAGCAAACAAACAATATCCCTTTCCATACACAAAAAACCCCAGATGTTGTACTTCCCAAAATCACGTTAACCTTGAAGAAGTGTCAGATGAAATAAATATTGACGTGAAGCGAGAACCGTGGTAGACTGCCACAGCATGAAACCACAAAGTCCACCCCTTCTTCACCCCGGGCTGTGGGGATGTCGGGGGCTCTTTCAGCACAAACAGTATCCCCACCTTTTGGAAATTCTGGGCTAGAAATTATTTCCTCTTTTCTGCCACTCTCTTTGTCTCTGCCTTGCTTCTTTGCTTTCTGTTACCTCTTTCTGCCATATTCTGCCTTGCTGGCCCATTCCCTGAATGTGTCCTGTAAAGACTTGGATATTTTCTCTCAGAATTGATAACTGTGTGTATGTTCTGACTGCCAAAACAAGTGCGACTGCCTGCGTTCAAGGAAACAGGAACCAGAAAAACAAAACAAAACAAACAGACAAACAAACAAACAAACAAACAAACAAACAAACAAACAAAAAACGACACGAAAATGGAATCAGAACGCGTATTAAATGATTACGTGTATTTATTCAATGAGCGTTCTGATTCTATTTTCGTGTTTTTTTCTGGTTTATGTATTGACTGCGTTTTTGGCCCAAAGGAAACACGAAGCGCACAAAGAATGTTGAGTAATTTATGTCAGTCTTTATAAAGATTTTCGTGTCCTTAGTTGTATTTACATTTATAGTCAGATTCGTTTTTAAAAGCCTCTAGTGATAAGTTTGGTGGGATGGTCAACGCCAGGGGCGTATTGTTAGATTATTCGCGCGAATGCCTTGACATGTCTACTTAATTTTCTTTTCCAGTTTTTTTTCCAACAAAGAGTGGTACGTTTTGAAATAGTTATCGGTCTGATATGAATCTGCTCAGTCGCCTTAGCTTTAAACAAAAAGAATAAGAATAAGATTTAGAACAAGAATAAGACATTAGAATGTGAATGTTTTCGGAATTTTTTGATAATATGCAGTTCACATACATTCCTCAGAATTTGAGGTACGTTTTTTACCTTAACCATGGCACCAAACTTATGCATTTGCGACTCTTCAACTATGTATCCCTTTGAACCAAATTTGGTAAAGATCCGTCCTGAAGCAGCTGAGAAAATCGTGTTGACACATTTTTGTTACAGACATAAACCTCTGTTCACTTGAAATGAACCCCCGTGGAAATGCCGGGGGCTCTTTCAGTACAAATAGTATCCCCACCTTCTGGAAATTCTGTGCTAGAAATGTCCTCTTTTCTGTCACTCTCTTTGTTTCTGCCTTGTTCCTTTGCTTTTTGTCATTTTTCCTACCATTTTCTGACTTGCTGGTCCATTCACTTGTATGTGTTCAATAAAGCCTTACGTGCTTTTTCTAAGGATTGATAATTGAGTACATGTATTAAACGCATTTTTGGCTCTAGGGAGGTGAGATATGGGGAAGCAATTTTAAGTAGTTTATGCCCCTTTCTATATGTGTTTTGGTGTCCTTAGGTATGCTTAAATTTGTATTCAGGTGTGTTTTTTTAGATCCCCTGTGCGATAACTTGGACGGAGTGATCAACGCCGGGGGCATGTCCTTGGATTGTGTGCGCGAATGCATCGATGTGTGTACTTAATTTTCTTTTCTTTTTGGTTGTTGTTGTTGTTATTGAAGTTTCGTATGGTTTGAAGCGGTTGTAGCCCTGATATGGCTCTATGCAGTCGGCTGGGCTTTAAACAACAATAACAATAACAGTTGAAATGAAACAAAGTTCCCCACTTTTTTAAAAGAGAGATTGAAAAGATTCCTTCAATATCACCAAGGTTGTTGAACTTAGGCGTACAGTAGGAAGCAATCATTCAATCATATAACTCAGTTATGATTACAGAAGTAATAATTATCAATTGTTTATGATTACAAAGCGATAATTATCAATTATTATGATTAAAGAAGCAATAATTATCAATTGTATAAATCAGCCGTGATTACGGAAGCAGTAATTCGGTAGTACGAACTAATTGCGCTTACGGAAGTCATAACTCAGTTGTGCAATCCAAGTATGATTACGGGAATCATAATTCTGTTGTACAAACGAAACCAACAATGATTACGGAAGCAGCAGTTCAGTTGCTGAAACCAGCTCTGGTTTCGGAAACAGTAATTCAAATTGATACCAACCAAATATGATTACGGAAGCAGTAATTCAGCTTTAAAACCCGCGCTAATTAATGTGCAAATCAGTAATTCCGTTGTAGAAATCAATTCTGATCACAGATGCAGAAATTGAACTGTACAAATCAACTATGATTACGTAAGCAGTGATTCAGTCGACACATTACAAAAACAGTCATTCAATTTCGTATAATTACGGAAACATTAATTAGTTGTACAGTTACGGAAACGGTAATTCAGTTGTACTAACAGACTGTTATTACGGAAGCAATAATTCAAGCTTTCAATTATGGAAGCAGTAATTCATTCAAACAAATCAGCTGTAATTTCGGAAACAATAATGAAAGTTTACAATTACGGAAGTAGTAATTTATTCAAACAAATCGGCTATAATTGCAATCTGTTCATAAATTCCGAATGTGGCAGCAAGAAGCATAATGCTACAACAATTTTGAATCTGTGGCTGATATTATTGAATCTTCGAAAATTTCGAGTCCGCCATTGAGAAGCGCATTATGTAAAATACCGAACCGACTGTGCTCACTTTCAACAAGACAGGCTATACAAAAGAAAGAAAATATCAGAGGGGCCACTGAACAACGCTACATAACGAGACACCACCTTTGAATGAAATAACTAGACTCAACGAAATCTCTTTGAGAGAAGAAAACAAAATGTTTGAAACTATCAGCCATCCAGAAAAAATCGAGAAAGCAGACAAGTAGGCTCGTAACCAATCACCTTCTAGTGAGGTACATGGCAACACAGTTTATGTTCTCTCGGTTTGCCAAAGTAATACACAAGCACGCACGCACGCACGCATGCATGCACGCACGCACGCACGCTCACACGAACGCACGCTCGCACGCACGCAGAGAAAGTCGACCAATTCTACCAGTTAGAGCATAGCGTAGCAATGGATATTAGGTTCTTGTTTCCTAAAATCCTTTAAACTCCTGTCTCCGTGAATGTGGAGATTTCAGCCTCTAGGTAACTGGGTGATAAAATGTATGGTGACAAGGCGGAATGTAGTCAAGACAAGTCCCGAAACCAGCAGATAACCAAACAACTCTAATAAAAAAGGAGCATTAAAACTCGAACAAACCAACCGACCACCCAACTAACCAACCAACTTACTTGAGGGATAAAGTAACTAACCAATCGACGAACAACTAAGCAGTCAAGTCACATCACTCACCCAAACAATCAGTCAGCAAGTCACCCAAAACGAACCAACCAAACAGCCAACGAATGACCCTGGCAACTAGTCGTCTTACCAGCTAATCAGTTAACCTAGAAACTTGAGGGCATTTACATAAATCACATTTGAGATTATGTCTCCTTTCTACTTTTTTTCCCTGACAATAGAGATAGACCGACAGACAGATAGATGGTTGGGTAGAAAAGAGTGAGAACAAAAACAAGAAAAGTTATTTTTCCAGAGTACTGCTTAAGCAGATGAATGCTATTATTTTTTACACCCAGTTCTCGACCACAGATGAGCTACTTTTTTTGTTTTTTTGTTTTTTGTATTGGTTTTCTAAAGTGGGACTCATTCTTCCTGGATGGTATCAACTAAAAACTAATAGATCTACATTTCAACATAAAGTTAATGTGAACTAGACACCGAGTTGTTTCTCCAAATACAAAGTCATTTTGATTCCTTTATATATATTTCAGCACAGATCAGTGTATTTTTTGTCAGTGGTGAGCTACATCATCAAGTCCCCATAACTCTGCAACATTTTGAACGTTACGTTGAATTTGTGCGTCAAATAATTTCACGTACATATCAATATAGTGATATATATGAGAGAGAGAAGAGAGAGAGAGAGAGAGAGAGAGAGAGAGGAGAGAGAGCGTAAGCGTCTTCAGACCTCTCCCTTTCATTGTCCCGCAAGCCCGCTGTTCCTGGAGGGAGAGATAGCAATCTATAACTAACTAGGTGTCAACACATAGGGAGGTCTGGGCGAAGACAGACAGAGAAAATCCTGAAGAAAGTCTTAACCAGTTCTGTCAGCACTTCTTTCCAGGAATTAAAAAAAATATCGAGAATGAGAAAAAGAAAATGTTAGGGAGCGAGGATGGGGAATAAGGAGGAGAGAGTAGTGGGTGTTCAAAGTATGGGTGTTCAAAGTAAGGTAAGTCAAAGGCAAAGGTTTCCTTAGAACCCAAAGGTCGGAGCTAAAGGAATAAAATGGCCAGACACCTAGCTGTTCTCGGGGCCAAGCGGAGGCCATTCGCAAGCTAGCGATCCTCAGGAAGTTAACGGCGTTAAATGGGGAGCAAACGTAAAGATACTGAATACAGAATACCAGGGAATGATCAGGCTCAACCTCCAATATAATCCCACTGGGTGATCAACCTCGCCAAGACCAGCCTGCAGGCCCTCGACAATCGACAAAGTACACAACCAGGCTTTTAGACATCACTGTTGTAATGAGGTCTACGCCTGCCTAGAAAAATGGAGACAAAAGACTCCAGCCTCTCAGCTAGAGAATGAATGCTAGGAACATGTTGCTGCGGTCAAGTGTTTTACAGATCATCCCATGAATCAGAAGTTGGATGGCGTTTGGAGTTTGTTCAAGAGGGATTCACCGCGCTAGGAAAACTCCATATGCACTCCACCCAAATCTGCCAACAGTTATCTGACAGACTTCCTGAGCCTGCACAAATCCTGCACGCTGGCAAGGTCTGGTAAGGTCTTGATTTGGACGGTCTCAGCAAGAATCGCCTGAAACTGAGATTTGTCCACGAGAGAAAGAGGATAATGCGGCAACATCAGCAAGTCCTGCAAATGAGAAAATTTCGTCGTCGCCTTTGCATCGATCAGCACCGTGAGCACCAGAACAGCTGTACTTTGAAATCCGAGCTAATGTCCTTCATCTCACTTCATCGGAAGTGCAAGATGACACAAACACTGGACTGTCGCGTTAGCCACGTCGCGGACACACACACACTCTTCGCGTTACCCACGGGGGGCATGGACGCATGTGTATACCGATGGGTCAGCCACCAGTGCTGTGACCATTAGGGTAGCTGGTACCTTCATCATCGTTCCAAGGGATTCAGACCTCATTTGGCAATGTTATGTTTCCAGGGGCTCAAACTTCAGTTACCAACACACTGCATCAACTACAGAGCAGAAACAGATACTCACGCAAACAACTTAAAAGATATAAACAACTGCCCTTCTTTGATACGAGTTTGTACATAACACAAATGGTACACGCTATCAGAGAGGTCTTCCTCTCAGATACCCTCTCTGTTCTTTAGGCTCTGAAGAATGACAAGCTCCTTCATCTGACCGAGGCCTTCTAGCACGTCAGAAGAACCAGAAGAGTAGTCCCCCAATGGACCTGCTCACTGGGGGTTACCAGGAAACAAGATGATCAGTGAGCTAGCAAAAAGAGGAGACGAGAAAGACCAACCAGACAACAGCGTCAGCTACAGCGGAAAGAGGAGCATCATCAGATCACTCCATAAGACACGAGCAGAAAGGGACGACTACCACCTTCTGTCCAGAGAGCAGCAAGTCTTGATGAAACTGTGCACCGGTCACAACCGACTCAACGCACATATGAACTGCAAGTTTGATCTGATGACTTCACCAGCAGGAGCATCATCAGGTCACTTCATAAGCCACGGACAGGAAGGGACAACCATCACCTTCTGTCCAGAGAACAGCAAATGTTCTTGCCTTGATGAGACTGTGCACCGGTCACAACCGACTCAACGCCCAGATGAACTGCAAGTTTGATCTGATGACTTCACCAACAGGAGCATCATCAGATCACTTCATAAGCCACGGACAGGAAGGGACGACTACCACTTTCTGTCCAGAGAACAGCAAGTGTTCTTAATGAGACTGTGCATCGGTCACCACCGACTCAACGCCCAGATGAACTGCAATTTTAATCTAACGACTTCACCAACATGTCCTTGTGATGAAAAGAACCAAACAGCTGAACCTGTATTGTGTCGATGTCCCCTCTACCAAGTACTCGTAGAGCGACAGGAGACATGGCCGACCACAACACCTCAGACCACTGAGTTCTGTGGCAACGGGCAGGAATGGTGTGTGGGTGTGGTAGAGGGGAGGAGAGAGGTAAATGGCCACATTCATCATCGGATGTGGCCTGGCCATGCAGAGAGCGAACGACAGAAGAAGAAGAGATTGACTTGAAGTGTTTAAATGTTTCCTTTTAGCAAAACAAAATAAAACAAAATAAAACAAAACAAAAATCCATCACCACAGCAATAAAATGTAAACAAAACAAAACAAATCAACAAATCAAAAGAGAAAACCCACTAACAACACATTTAAACACAAAAGCGCCGACAGACACGCACATACATACACAAACACAAACACACACACCACACACACACCACACCACACACAAACACAACACACACACACACACACACACACACACACACACACACACACACACACACACACACACACACACACACAACCACGAACACAATAACACAGAACCAACAACAAAGAAACGAAAAACAAACGAAAACAAAACAAGAACAAGAAGAAAACAAAACTTTAAACGTTAAAACGAAACAAAATGACACCCAACCCAAACGAAACCATTACATTACATAAATGTACATGCGTCTGCCATCCGTTGCCCATTACGGAAAGTCCCTCTCAGTTCCTGGACAGAGAGATACCAACTTGTAACTAACTAGGTGCCAGACCTACAGCGGTCTGGGTGAACACAGACAAAAGAAAATCCCAGAGAAAGCCTTCACAGACTCTGCGGTAATTCCTCCCAAGAACTGAAAAGGTCGAAAATGAGAACAAAGGAGTTAGGGCGTGGGGTGGGAGATGCGTCAGAGGGTGACAGTGTTTTTGTTTTGTGTGTGTGTGTGTGTGTGTGTGTGTGTGTGTGTGTGTGTGTGTGTGTGTGTGTGTGTGTGTGTGTGTGTGTGTGTGTGTGTGTGTGTGTGTGTGTGAGGAGAGAGAGAGGAGAGAGTGTGCGCGCGCGTGCGCATTGACGTGTTCTCAGTTCAAAGACTATTAAAATGATTTTTTTCGTGATATTCGTGATATTACATTGTGTGTGTGTTGTGTGTGTGTGTGTGTGTGTGTGTGTGTGTGTGTGTGTGTGTGTGTGTGTGAGAGAGAGAGAGAGAGAGAGAGTGTGTGTTTGCTTGCTTTATTACAAGCAGGTTTTATAAACGTTATGACACACATTTGTCTGGAGAACACGAGACAGCGCATGCCAATTTGACTGGTGACAGAACGTAACAATACGAGCAGAAATATAGTGAAAAAACACAGAAAAGTAAGTAAATCAATAAACAAATAAATAAATGAATAAAGAAAGAACGAAAGAAAGAAAGAAACATTTATATCATCAGTGTTTTATTTATGTTTTTCTCGTTGTTTTATCAGAAAAAGAACTCAAACACATAAATCTTTTCTGTTAAATGTTAAATACTGTTTAAAACTGCCATTGAGTTGAACATGTGGAACACATTTACTTTGCGCAGAGCTAGAGGTATAAGCCTGAGTGGATTTTTGTTTGTTTGTTTGTTATTATTTTTTTTAAAGAAGAAATATCTTGATATGCCGGCCTCATTTGTCATTTATAAATACAAGACAGAGACACAGACAGATAGACAAAACGCACATGCGCGCACGTGAGGGCATACTATTATGCTATTAGCACGTTTCTTTGGGCAGATTCAGATAGCTAATATGATATCGACAAATACAAATATCCGTGAAATAAACCAATATTGTAGTTTTTCGTTTTGTTTGTTTTTTCATGAAAAAAAAGAAGAAAAGAGACAACAAAAACGAAACTCATCTCTGTGAGATGTTTGTGAGTCCCGATAACTCGGGCATTTATTACTGAGGTTAAACAAATGGCTTGATATTACTTAATTCCCTTGTCGACATAAATCTCTCTCTCTCTCTCTCTCTCTCTCTCTCTTCTCTCTCTCTCTCTCTCTCTGTCTTGTGTGTGTGTCTCTCTCTGTGTCTCTCTCTCTGTGTGTGACTCTTTTCTCTCTCTGTCTCTCTGTCTCCGTGTATGTCTGTCTGCTCTCTCTCTCTCGCGTGTGTGTGTGTGTGTCTCTCTCTCTCTCTTTCGCTCTCTCTCACACTCTGTCACACACACACACTGCACAAATGCGCACGTACACCACACACACACACACACCACACACACACACACACAACCACACGTACACACACACACACACACACACACAACACACATACACACACACACACACACACACATCACACACACACACACACACACACACGTACACACACACACACACACACACGTAACACACAAACACGCACACATACAACACACACGTATGTACACAAAGCAGACTTAAACACGCGGGCAGACAGACAGGCAGGCAGGCAGGCAGGCAGGAAGGAAGGAAGAGGAAGGAAGGAAGGAAGGCAGACAGACAGTCAGACAGACACACAGACAGACACACACACACACAAACAGAGAAACAGACCCTCATCCTCATCCTGTTAGTTTAACATAAAAGTTACATTGATACGTTGAACAACTTCGTAATTCAACTGAGAAATAATCAAAGCAAACATTGAATGACAAGCACTCCAGAAATATATGTTACAATGTTAAAATCAATCCGAAATAGTAGACTGATTAAAAGAGTTGTCACAACAAATGTAATTTAAAACTTGAACTGAAACTTAATACAACGAACAGAAAAATACACACACTTGCACACGCGCACGCGCGCGCACATACAACACCACACAACACACACACACACACACACACACACACATACATACGCACACGCACACGCACGTACACGCACACACACACAGGCACGCAGGCACACACATACTCACACACACACGCACGAACACACAACTGTGACTGGAATTTGTTTTTGATAAGGATTCATTCTCATTCGGACATTTCCACATATGCTGCAACCAGATCTGTCAGTAATGACTCCTTGGTACTACTTACCGTTACCTTATGAACGCCTGGGCGATGTCTAGACAGGGAAGGGGGAGGGGAGAGGCGGTCTTATCATCTATCATCAAACA
>CM060309.1:90286958-90291958 GCA_030674185.1 Monoplex corrugatus
TATATACACACACGCGCACACGCACAAACACACACACACATACACAACACACACACACACACACATACACAACACACACACACACACACACACACACACACACACACACACACAGACAACACAAAACACAACACACACACACACAACCACACACACACACACACACACACACACACACACACACACACACACACACACACACACACACTTTTCGTAGGGGTGTGTGGTACCATGTTCTGTGCACAATTTTCAGAATTTCATGTTCTCTGTGTCTCTCATTCTCTTCCTTTCAGTCTCTGTTTCTGCCTTCGTGTTGAAATGAACCACGTGTTTGTCAGGTCTGAGTGATCGCTATTGGCTTTAAGACTCTTGGTGTCACTCGGCGTTCTAAAATTGGTTTTGTTTCGATTTTTTTTCTCCCTGTCCAGGGTTGTCTTTCTTGGTGTTCTTCTGTGGAACTGATCAGACGGAGTGGTTGTTGGTCTTGGGTGTTGGTCAACTGATTGGAGTTTTTTTTTAAAGTTCCCTAAGACTGTCTGTCTGTGCTCTTGTTTTGAGTATCGACTTCGTTTAGATTCCTGTCTGTCTACCTATACTAGGCCTCTTTCTTCACTTTCTCTGTGTGTCTGTTTTTCTGAGGTGAATGTGTGAACAAGTTATTCCCAGCTCTTTGCGGGTGGATCTTTATCATATTTGGGTCAAAGGTTTAAGCTGTTGAGAATTCACGACAACGCAGGTCCTGAAGGTCAAAACACAGAGCAAAACACAGTGTCTAAAATTTGCCTATTTCAAGGAAAGTGTGAACAGCGTTTTCTTAGGAACTTCGTACAATACTTGCATTCTGTTTTGACTGTTGTGTCTTCCCCTGTGGGGATGCCGGGGATTCTTTCATTTGAACTAGAATCCCCACCTTCTGGATATTCTGTGCTAGAAATTTCCTCTTCCGTCACTCTTTTGTTTCTGCCTTGCACCTATTCTTTCTGTCATTTTCCCTATCAGTTTCTACCTTTCTGATCCACTCATGTGTATGTGTTCGATAAAGTCTTACATACTTTCTCTTAGGATTGATAATTGGGTACATGTATCAAGTGCATTTTTGGCTCTAGGGAAATGTGATATGCGGAAGCAATTTTGGGTAATTTAGGCCTGTTTTTATATTTGCTTTAGTGTCCCCAGTTTTGTTTAAATTTGTATTCAGGTATGTTTTTTAAATCACCTGGTGATGAATTATAGGAAGTAGTCAACGCCAAGGGCATCTCCTTGGATTATGTGCGTGAATGCATTGATATGTGTACTTAATTTTGTTTTCCTTTTTTCCAGTTGAAGTATTGCGTATTGAAATGGTTATAGCCCTGATATGGCCGTACGCAGTCGGCTGGGCTTTAAACAAATATAACAAGAACAACATTGTTGTGACAGTCAACTGTTGTCGTTGTTTCAGATCAAGTTTTATTTCATCTAATGCTTCTTTAACGTCACGGTGACCTTAACAAGTACAAAATCTGAAATGTCTGCAATATGTTTTGTACCAAAATGGGGACATGGTCAGTAAGGGGCTGGAACTAAACAGTAGGAAGACTGAAGTCATGGTGATCAGTAAAAAACATGAAATCTCCTCATGCAAAATAACAGCAAATGGCACAACCTCGACACAGGTTGATAGATTCAAATATCTGGGAACGATCATTTCATCAGACGGCAGATGCACATCAGAAATAGCCGGCAGAATCGGCCAAGCCAAAACAGCATTCAAGAAGATGACAAGCATTCTTACCAACAAATGCCTATCAATTAACATCAGGAAGAGAGTTCTTGAATGTTATATAGAACCAATACTGTTGTACGGATGCGAGGCGTGGACAGTTAACAAACAAATCCAGAACAAGATTGAGGCAGCCGAGATGTGGTTTCTAAGAAGAATGTTGAGGGTTCCATGGACAGCAAAGAAAACAAACGAGACAGTCTTGATGGAGGCAGACACAAGTAGATCACTCATAAGGAAGATTAGGAAAAGACAGGCAACATTTATAGGCCATTTTATGAGGAAGAGGGATTTGGAGCACCTGGTCACAACGGGAAAGCTGGAGGGAAAGAGAGCACCGGGTAGACCCAGAGAGAAAATGCTGGACGGACTTGCAGAGTGGCTGGGGACGAGGAGGGTGGGAGAGATGCTAGGGGCAACGAGAGATAGAGGCAGATGGAAGTCCATGATCGCCAACGCCATGATGATAATAATGAGTCAGTATGGCTTCACCGTATTGTTGTACTGTTGAACTGACCGTCAGACACAAGAGTGGTGGTTGGTTTTGGCATCTTATCAACAGTATCTCATTTGAAGTTCCCCTGACTGTCTGAACTGTTATTAGCTCATGCTGCATGGTGATTTCTTTAACGCTTGAGTCTGTTCTCGTCCTTTTTTCTATCCCTAAAGTCGTACCCTGCTAATTCGATCGACAGAAATTAACGGAAGAAGAGATTGCTTTTGTCTCCTTTCTCTGTGTCTTCTAGACTCAATCGAAGTCAAGGGAACTGTCTGTAGCGTTTTCACAGAAAGGAAACCAGCAACTACCGTAACTTAGACGTCTCTGTGTTAATTTAACTATCGTGCTTTATGAAATCTCTCTGTTTTACAGTTTCTCTGAAGGGCAGTTTAAAACGAAGATTATTTAGTCGTACGTTTCTGTCCGCAGGAATAATTCTGAACCTCCCTGACCGCTGATATTCATACACTTGCATGCTCTTTGCCTGCCTGTATGTCTGTGTGTCTGTCTCTGTCTGTCTGTCTCTGTCTGTCTGTATGTCTCTCTGTCTCTCTCGCTGTCTCTCTCTCTCCCCCCCCCTCTCTCTCTCTCTCCTCCCCCCCTCTCTCTCTCTCTCTGTTTTTTGGCGTAAAAAAAGAAGAAGGACAGACTGGAAGCTTTGCTCCTTTTGTTTATTATGGATTCAGACGTCGGTCCCTTGTAGCTGGTGTGACTGGCTATAAAACACCCGGAGAGGGTGGGGACCGCCGCTGCTATCTGTCATACAATCGTTGTCATCTCAGATGATCTGTCATTAGTTTTAAGGGAAAAGTGGGTGTGCCTATTTCCCTGTGTGTAAGTTCCTATCTTCTTTTTTTTGGTTCTTTTCAACCGAATTGTAAAGTCCACTGGCAAAACACAAACAAACAAACAAAAACAAACAAACAAACGAACGAACAAAAAAACAAACAGACAGACAAAAAACAAGAAACAAACAGACAAAATAAAAAACTGAAAACAGTTTGTTTATTTGTACAATTCTCTCTGTCTCTCTGTCTGTCTGTCTGTTTCTATCTTTCTCTCTCTCTCTCTGTCTTTCTTTCTTTCTGTCTGTCTGTCTGTCTATCTCTCTTTCTCCTCATACATAGTTTTTATGTTTGTTTGCTTACATATGTGTTGAATAGCAATGTCTTGAGTTTGTTCAAGAGGGATTTATGTATTTGGACAGTTACATATGCGCTCCACCCGAATCCGATTGCAGTTCTTTGGCAGGCTCTTGAGCCTGCACAAATAAATAAATAGATAAATAAGTAAATAAATAAATAAATAATAAATAAATGAATAAATAAATAACAAATAAATAAATAAATAAATAAATAAATAAAAAAAAATAAAAAATAAATAATAAATAATAATAAAAACATAAAAAAAGCTATACTGACATGGTCTTGAAATAGGCAAAGAGTGTAAGAAGCACTGACATCACCAGAATGTTTGAATGGTTAAACTGGGCCGTGAACAAGATCAGTCGACGTTTATGTTGCGGCGTGGGTTTGAACTCTCGACATGAGAGCTTGATCTACAGTAACGAGGACTAGTACCAAGAGATCTATGGACGGCTGGACAGCAGAAAGTCCTCAAATGAAACGCTCCACCCCCCCACCCCATCCACCACCCCAAGCAGATGTTTCGGCCCTGAACTCGTTACATTCTAAGGGGGCCGGGTTTCACCCAGGTCATGATTTCCGGATGCCCGTAGGACTAGCTGCAAGTCATATCCGGTAGGACTTAATCCTGCTGTCCTGGTGTTTTCACGTTTTAATGTTCCAGTCCATCACACAGACACGCATACCCGAGCGCGTGCATACACACACGTACACACACACACACATATACACACGAGTGCGCACAGACACGAACACATACGCACATACACACACAGAGAACCGAAACCACTGCAAAATGGAATGCAAGGGCATATAATACTTAATCTGAATCAAAGAGACAGCAAGCGTTCACATACGTAATACTTATAACACGTACAGAATGTCTGCATGTGTTGCATGTGTGCGTGCGTGCGTGCGTGTTTGTGTGTGTGTGTCGTGCGTGCGTGTGTGCGTGCGTATGTGTGTGTGTGTAAGAAGAGAGAGAGAGAGAGAGAGAGGGGGGGAGGGGAGTTGAAACTTGAAAATAGTTTATCACTCAACGAATATCGGTGTCAATTTAACCAGAGTCTTCAGTAATCTAAAACAAGTGTGACTGCCCCTGTTCAAGCAAACAGGAACCGGAAAAAACACGAAATACATCCACAAAAGGACTTTTCTCACACTGGACGAAACATCAGGGAAGTTTCAATCTTTTTCTCCTAATTTTTGTGTTTGGTGTTTGTTTGTTTGTGATCTTACGCTTGACAAAGGCCAGTTGGCCAAAAATTTGCGCCTGTCTTCTCTGGTTGTATTAAATATGCGTTCTGAATCTTTTTTTCTTGTTTTTTTTTTTTCAGGTTCCTCGATGTCTTCTGTGGTTTGCTGTCCAATCATTATCCCAATTATTTTTTACATACTTATAGCTTTTCTGCGTTCCTTCTGCTTCATGTTTTCACTTATCATGAATTACCATGTTGATGTTCTTGTCACTACAGTATTAGTTTATCTGGCAATAAGTATTGTTGGATTGATGATAACACTGACTACCACTAGACATGTCTTGAGTGCGTGCGCGTGTGTGGTGTGAATTTTGTGCTTGCTCACACACGCACGC
>CM060309.1:90299458-90304458 GCA_030674185.1 Monoplex corrugatus
GAAGAGTGAATTGGTACAGCCAAAAAACGTTTTATAGCATATATATGCACTTTTTCCATATGTGGATTTACAGTAAGACCCTATACTTCAGCTGCATATGTAAGTAAAGGTTCTATCTGTGTATCAAACATTTTCCAATATAAATTACAATCAATAGAATTGAGCTTCCGTAAGGATTTTAGAATTTCAATAACACCCTTTTTCCCTTTATTACAAGATTCTTCCCATGCATAATTTAAACTTAATTTTGTCGAAAATATCATTCCTAAGTATTTATAAGAATTAACAACTTTAACCTCGTTAATTCCATAGAACCATTTTTCGTATTTTGATAAATGTCCACCCTTCCTGAAAATCATAATATTAGTTTTATCCATGTTAACTGTTAAAGCTAGTCGATCCGATTCTTCCTTTAAGACATTTAACTGGTTTTGTAAGCCTTTGACTGTACCAGAGAGAAGAATAACATCGTCTGCAAACAGCAATAGGAATATCTCAATAACCCCAGGGATGATTTGAATGCCATGCCTGCCTTTTCTTGACAGTTCCACTGCTAATTCATTAATGAAAAATGAAAACAATTGAGGACTCAATTGACACCCCTGTTTCACTCCTTTAGGGCATTCGAAATAATCTGAATATACACACTTCTCACGCACGCATGCAAGCACTGAGTTGTAAACTCCTCTTAGGGCCATATATAATTTTCCATTCACACCACTTTTACGTAATACATTCCAAAGATTATTACGATTCACAGAATCGAATGCCTTCCTAAAATCCACAAATGCAACAAAAAGTTTCTTATTTAAAAGTAAATGCTTCTGCACAAGGGAGTAAAGTGTGAAAATATGATCAATTGTACTGTATTTTGCTCTAAATCCAGCTTGTTCTTCAACTATTTTCTCTTCTTTTTCTGCCCACTTTGTTAATCTCTTATTCAAAATATATGTATAAACTTTACTCACTATACTTGTTAGAGCGACTCCTCTATAATTATCTGGATTATTCACATCTCCTTTTTTATGAATTGGGATTATTATGGACTTTGCCCATTCTGACGGGAAAATGCCATTATCAAAAAGCTTGTTACATAAATGGACAAGGAAATCAATTACATTAGCATTTGCATGTTTTAACATTTCGCTGATTATTTGATCTGGTCCTGCGCTCTTTCCTGCTTTCAAATGCCTGATACTCGCAGTCACTTCTTCTTTAGTTATAGGCTCATTGAAAAGTGGCTCAAAATTATTTTCTTTCTCTACTATATTACTCTCTTGTGCAGTATTTCCCCCGATATCATTGAAAACACTGCAGAAATGATTGTACCATTGTTCAATAGAGATTTCATTGTACACAAAGGCCTTTCTATTAACAGATCTTATTATTGACCAGAATGTCCTGGAGTCATTGATGGAATCTTTGAGTGTTCTTATTTTCTTATCTTCGTATTCCCTTTCTTTCGTTTTCCTTAGTTTAACATACTCTTTTCGTGATATGACATATGCTTCTCTTTTTTCTTTTCCTGTTTTGCATCTCTGGAATCTTTTCAGTAGCCTCTTAACTTCTTGTTTCTTTCTTTCACATTCCTTATCAAACCAATCATTCTGTTTCTTTTGTCCTTGTCTCACTGTTCGTACCATACACGCAGCTGCCCCGCATAAAGCCTTAGTAAACTGCTCCGAACTGTCATTCACATTATAATCTAACAAACCGAAAGCTGTCTGTAGACAATTGTTGAACTCAGAACCATCAAGCTCTTGTACAAATAAACTTGCTAATTCTTCAGACCATACAATTTTTTCTTCCCCTTGTTGTCTTGCACTTTCCACATCTGTATGATTATTTCCTCTTTTCCATATTACCTCAACAGGTAGATGCCATGAATCAACACAGTTACCTACCCGTAAATCAAAGCATGATACCAGATTATAGGGAACAAGAAAATAGTCAATCACACTACACCCGTTTGGAGACACAAAAG
This sequence comes from Monoplex corrugatus, assembly GCA_030674185.1. Classification (NCBI taxonomy): domain Eukaryota; kingdom Metazoa; phylum Mollusca; class Gastropoda; order Littorinimorpha; family Ranellidae; genus Monoplex; species Monoplex corrugatus. The sequence continues at coordinate 90,301,443 of CM060309.1, forward strand.
TGTATTCACCCTCTGTATCTCCATCACAAAAACCATTCAAAATAACCATATCCAACATGAAACATAAGTTCAACAATGTTTTGCCAAAACTATTCACAGTTTCATCTTTAGAACAACGTACATCACATTCATTATACATCCTGTCATACTCAATGTCTTCCAAATAAGTAGTCATGTCTTCAGGCGCAAACTGTTCGTGACCTGTTCTAGCATTGAGATCTCCCATAATTATAAAATGTGATTTTTCTTTTTCAAACTGTTGTAGCATTAATTCTTCCAGCATCAAGATCCCATCTTTAATTAATGTTTCGTTATATCTAGGGCTTCCTTCTGGCGCAACATAACATGCAATCAAAATCAGATCTTTGTCTAAATCAAATACATTTTTGTTTACTCTGATGGCAATGGTGTTATCATAATCTAACATTATTTCTTTCACACAATTTTCTAAATTTTTTTTCACCAACAATAAAACTCCACCCGAATTCCTGCCATGGTGTGACAATTTCTTAGCTGGAGCGTAAAACTTCAAATAATCAGTGAACAAACAGCTGAAATCAAACGAAGTATCAAGAAAACATTCAGTGAGACAAACAAAATCAAATTTTGTTACATAATTTATGAAGGAAACGTTCTTCAATTTACTGTACAAATTTTCAACGTTGTAATTCAAAAAGGACCACTGGTTTGGATGGCCATGCCTGTCCTATGGCTTTCTGGAAGTACCGGAACGGAAGCTCCTGTTGCCAAGGTTACCGCCTGCTCCTCTGTCGCGGGCCGTGCTTGTTGACGTCCGTCGCGGTTGGCTGCCCATGCTCACCCTCCCACCCGTCTGTCGGTCTGCCGCAGAACTGCCGCGTGATGCACGTGCGTCCGTGTCTGTAATACGCCCGGTGTCATGCCCCTGGGAACTCCTGTTGGCGTCACGCTGAAGCTCGGCCCGGTTTGCACGTGGGATGACAGGCGGGGAAGAGGAGGAGGAGGAGGAGGAGGAAGGGGAACCACCACTCGCGACTCTGCCCCCGTTAGAGGTGACAACTCCCCTCGTCATCTCCCCATCTTGAGGGGGTTCCCCACCAGCGACTTCATCCCGCCGATTGGCGAAGGTGGACGTGTCTCTCACGTCGGAAGAGGAGATGTGTTTAGGTTGTAAGTCTGAAACTGTGGCACCACTCACAATCTGAGCATAAGATCGCTGTTCTGGTGGTCTTGGTCCAATCACCAATTGTCCCTTTTGGAAGTATGCTCTTTTGCCTTCACTACGTTCTCTTGCAACAATTTGTGCCTGTGTTCTTGTTAGGTCGTTTGCGACCCTCATACCTTTCACATGTAGTTTTCGTCGTATGTCTCTGTTTGTAATAATCAGAGAGAGAGAGAGAGAGAGAGAGAGAGAGAGATATCTGTCCGTCCGTCCGTCCGTTTGTCTGTCTTTCGGTATGTCTACCTGCATGTCCATCTGTCTGTCTGTCTGTCTGTCTGTCTGTCTGTCTCTGTCTGTCTGTCTCTGACTTCCCTACCTCTAGTTTACTGACCGCAGTCTTCTCTCTCTCATCAAACTGGAACCGTTGTAGTTTTCCAAAGAGGCAACCTTGTCGCCAGTTTGTAAGGGCAAGCAACTCATTAAAATGGACATCAGTTTTATTTGTACAGAACAACTCTGTCTCTCTCCTTTGTGTGCTTTCCCAGTCTACTACACTACCCAAAGCCAGCATTCAGGACACCTTGGCAGGAGAATGTCGTTGACGTCAAGAGAGGGTAATAACTTCGTTTCCTATGGTAGAACTTATTAGCTGAAGGCCATTCTTTTGAAACTTGCCGTTGACTGCCCTTTGGGTGTTTTCATGTTTCCATAAGTCAGCCACTGACGTGACTTCTTCTTCTTCTTCTTCTTCCTTAACTCCATGAAGAATCATTGGGATGCCGCTCTAAGTTTCAGTTCTAGTTTCATTTTCTCAAGAAGACGTCTCCACGCTCGTAATGAATTCCATATGCACTAACGTCACAGGTGCCATGTAATGGAGAAGATCCAGAATGATCACGGCACAGTCCTTAAACCTGCTCATAAATCCGTGAGCTGGCCAGGTTCTGAGGTTCTACCTAGATAGTTCCATAATCCTGGGGTCGTATGGGGAGTGAGGTGGCAGAGATCTCAACGTTTCCCCGGGGCCAGCACCACGAAGGCGGCGCCCATCCCATCTCCATCGCTTCAAATTCGTATTCACATTTTTTTTCACCAAGAAGGCAAGAAAGCTGATTGGTCTTCAGGGAGTGGGACCTGGGAAATCAACCTATATCTCCAATGTTTATACCAAGGTAACCGGGAAATGCCGTGCTCTTCGCGATTTTCAACTGCCATGGGATCTTATGCACGTACAGCCAGAAGGCACACGGGTCCGACTCATTTTATTCCCCCTTACTTATTGGCAAGCGAACGTCTGAACCATTCTGCCACTCTTCTCCTGAGGCTCATTAGTTCAGTTGGTTTTGGTTAGACTCCATCTGCATGGATCAAACTTCGTCTGTTACGCCACAGTTCTGATTCTCTGACATTGTTTAAATTCTCTCTGAATACTACTCTTCTCACGCTACCCTGGTGTGTGTGTGTGTGTGTGTGTGTGTGTGTGGTGTGCGTGCGTGCGTGCGTGCGTGCGTGTGTGTGTGTGTGTGTGTGTGTGTGTGTGTGCGTGCGTGCGTGTGTGTGTGTGTGCGTGCGCGTGTGTGTGCGAGCACTAAAGAACTGTTCACCAGATCCTTCCAGCTCTGTCAGTTGTGTGCCAAACTCTAGGTCTCTGCAAATGGTTTCTCTGTTAATTTGGCATTGACTAACAGGATCCTTAACGTGCATATTTGATATTACGTATGTGTGTACACACGATGGGGGTTTAGGCACTGGCAGGTCTGCATACTGGCGTTGACCTGGGAGATCGGAAAAAATGTCCACCCTTTATCCTACCAGGCCAGAGCGGTGTGTGGGCGGATTGAATCCGGGACCTTCCGAGTGGAAGTTCTGTGTTTA
>CM060309.1:90311958-90326958 GCA_030674185.1 Monoplex corrugatus
GAGAATTGGTGTTAGTCCGATCATGTTTCTGATCACCTCATTCTTGATCTTGTCGCGTCTGGTCTTGTTGACAGCTTTTCTCAGGCAGCGCATTTCACATGTGACCAATTTTCTCTCTAAGGCTTTTGTTAGGGCCCATGTCTGACACTGGTATGTGAGTGTTGGAACGAAGATGGCGTTGATGAGTTTTGCCTTGGTGCTCACTGGGATGCTGGGATATTTCAGAAGGGGGGCGAGTTGGTAACTGACTGCGTTCGCTTTCTGGCATCTTGTTTCTATCTCTCTGTCCAATTTTCCATCTTCAGTGAAGAGGCTGCCAAGGTATTTAAATTCTTTGGTCTGTTTCAGCTGGGTGCCGTTGATGTTGATGTCCAGCTTTCCTGGATTTCTGCTGACAGACATAACTTCTGTTTTGTTGATACTGATCTTCATATCATACTTCTCGCAGCTTGTGTTGAGTTGGTCTGTGTGTTCTTGAAGAGCTGCTTTGTTCTGATTCATCAAGGACTGGTCGTCAGCAAATAATAGTTCGTTCAGGGCCTCCAGATCTGGATTGGCTTCCTTTGTAATCTGGTCCATGTAGATCACGAAGAGAAGGGGAGAGAGTACGCAGCCTTGCCTGACCCCTGATGTAACCGGGAACCAGTCCGATGTTCCACTGGCTGTTCGGACTGCGCTCCTACTGTTGGCATAGATTGCTCTGATGTTATCAAGCAACTGCCCCTTCACGTCGTACTGCTCCAGGATCTTCCAGAGCTTGTCTCTGTTGACTCGGTCAAAAGCTTTTTCTTGATCAACGAATACTGTATGCAGGTCTTGGTTGTATTCGATGGCTCTTTCACACAGCTGTCGGAGTGCGAAAATGGCATCTGTGCACCCTCTTCCTTTCCGAAAGCCAAACTGGGCATTGCTCAGTAGGTGTTCTGCTTTGGCTCTTGTGCGCTGTTCCAGAATCTTTGCATACATTTTCCCTACATGGCTGAGAAGTGAAATGCCTCTGTATGTGCTGCAGTCTTTCTTGCTGCCCTTCTTCTTCCAAATTGGCACCACTATTGCATTTTGCCAGTCCATTGGTACTTTCCTGTCTTCCCATGCTTTCTGGAAGATGATGGTGAGCCACTTAACTCCCGTTTCTCCGCATGCAAGGATGGCTTCAGTTGTTATGCCATCATTGCCTGCTGCTTTGCCCTTTGGGCTGGTCTTAATTGCTTTTCGTGTTTCTGCTTCAAGGATTTGGGGCTCTAACTGGTCTTTATAGCGTGGTGAGAACTGGGAGCTGGAAGCCTGGACTCCAGATGGGTTTAAAAGGTCTTTAAAATAGTCTTCCCATCTTTTCAGAATTTCCTCTTCTTTGTGTAGTGCCTCTCCATTTGCATCATTCACTACTGTTGTTGGGTTGAATGGCTCATCTCTTACTCTCATCGTCTTCACACTTTTGAAAAATTCTCTTGGGGAGTTCTTGCAAATTTCACTTAACTTCTCTCCATAGGTCGCCCAAGATTTTTCTTTGGAGGCTTTCACAACACGTTTACTATGTCTTCTTGCGATTCTGTACTTGACGTAGTCCTCTTCTATCTTGGTCTTGACCCAAGCTTTATATAGCTGCTTCTTTTTCTTGATGGCTTCCTTCACCTCTTGGTTCCACCAGGCTGTAGCTTTCCTGTTTTTACCTCTACATTTCTTTGTCCCGCAAACTTCCCTTAAGGTGTTCAAGAGAGCTGGCTTGAAGGTGTCCCAGGCTTGTTCCATGATGAGGGGGGTTGTATCAATGGGGTCAAGTTTCACCTTGATAGCACTTTCAATCTGTTCTTGCACTTCTTTCTCTTCCAGTTTGAGGAGGTTGATCTTTTCAGGCTGGTTCTTCCTAGCAGTTGTTATTTTTTCCTTCTGAGTACTGGAGGCCAGAATGACAGGCCTGTGGTCAGTGTCAAGGTTGGCATTGGGGATGGCTTTTGAGTCTTTGATGGCGTAACGTGTTCTAGATCTTGCAAGTATGAAGTCGATTTGAGACGAGATGCTGAGGTCGTTCCATTTGTACCAGGTGTAAATTTGGGAAGCTCGATGTTGGAAAAAGGTGTTGGTGATGATCAGATCATGCTCTGCACATAGTTCCAGCACGTGGTTCCCGTTGTAATTGCAAGGTGTTCTGTGGTCACTGTGGGGTCCAAGATGTTTTGTCCACGGGTTTCTTCTCTCACCAACTCTGCCGTTGAAATCCCCCATGACATACAGGTCCTCTTTGTCAGGGGTGCTGTTGATGAGGTCGGAGAGCTCTTGATAGAATGAGTCTTTCTCCTCTTCTGAGTACGAATCGTTACACGGTGCATATGCTTGGATATAGTAGACGATTTTGTTGGACTTTCTTACACCGATTTTAATCAATCTTTCTGATATGTATTCTGTACTCATGAGATTCTTTGCTATGTCTGGGTGTAGGATGAATCCCACACCATGCGTTGCTCTCTGGTCTTTCCTGACACCACTCCAGATGAGAACAAAGTTTGAATGGATTTCTTTCGTTCCTTCTCCTTTCTTCCTAGTGTCTGAAATGCCCAGGATGGAGATCTTTCTTTTGGTCATGAATTCCACAATTTCTGGTTCCTTGTCTGTTAGGCCGCAGATGTTCCATGTTCCAGTGTAGTCGCTATTCCTATCTCGATGTCCGTTTCCATTGCGAGGTCTTTTTCCGTTGGTATCCGTCCGTTTGTATCTCCTTTTAGTTTTCTTAGCGGTTGAAGAATCCACTGTCGGCTTGCTAGGCCAGTCACAGCTTCACCAGAGCCCCGTTAGCCAGCTTGACCTGTTTCCGTCTCCCACGACGTGGACGAGGGGTTGGACTTTGACGTATTTTCATACACATGGATATGACGTGGACGAGGGGTTGGACTGATTTTCTGTACTCTCTTTCATAGCTTGTAAAATTCTTCACCTTTCACTTGTCCCTATATCTTAGTGGGGTTGACGGTAGGGTCGCGACTAATGACTTGCAGCCTGCTGTCTTCATCCCTCTCGGATCTCTGACTTTTTCGGAAAATCACGGAGTGTCAGGCGAACACTTAACTCACTGACGGTCCAATTTGACACTGGCAAGTAGGGCAGCAACGAATGTCCTCCACTCTCGTCTCTTCTGGGCCACGCTCTGTATCTGCTCATGATTCTGGAAGACCGTCAACTCACAGCAGTGTTGGTTTCTTCTGTGGCTGTTTCCGAAACAAGTCTTTTTTTTCCGGGACTGGGATTGTTAGCTAACCCCCAACCCAGAGGACCAGTAGAATTCCTAACTCATAGGGCTCTAAGAATCATGAATTTGTAAGTTGATATAAAAACCAGTTATTTCAAGAGTTAAGGATTTCATATTTCACGTTGTAGTCATCCTCAGCGGAATGTAAATCAGTGAGTAATGAAGAATCTTGAGGTTTCTAAGAAACGGCCTGTGTCAGTCTAAACCATTGAAACCCGCTAGTTTGCCTTATGTTGTTCGCTTCATCCTTGTGGGTAATGCAAGCTTTGTGATAGATGCAAAAGATCTGTTGAAGCATCTGATACAGACGATCTTTTGAAAGCATCTCATAGTCTTATCACCATGATCGCTTCGCAACGAGTATATTTCAAGTGAAGTTTCTCAAAGGTCACAATCACCTTGAGAAGTACAGAATCTGGATTTTCTGTACTGTTTTTTGTTTTGTTTGTTTGTTTGGGTTTTTTTTGTAATAAAAAGACAGATGGTTCCGTGGCATTACCGTTTTGTTTTGGTTTGTTTGATTGTTGTGAGTAAACAGAAAGCATATTAACAGAACACAAAACTGAAGGTGAATAGTATGGCTGGACTACCTTTTTTTCCTTGTCTGCACTGCTACACACTTCTGCCTTTGTGATCCATTCTGACTCACTTTGTTGTAGTGACAGTCTTCTTTTCTCTGCTCCTTTCCCATCTCTCGAGTTTTCTTTGATTTAAGTTGTTTGTTTTTGTTTTGTTTTTATTCCAATCACCTTTTTCTACTCCATTCGTCTTTCGATACTTCATACTTTCCCCCGTATAATTCGAGGAAGAAGATGGTATGCAAGATGTCAAGGAAAATAACAAGCATTCATTATGCTTTACTGTAGCTTCCAATTAATAAAAGCGAAGTAATAATGTGTGAAAATAATGCTGAATATGCAAATACCAGTGTGTGTGAAAATGCGGCCTAATGTGTACACGACGGTGTGTGAAAATAATATTCAATATGAACATGCCAGCATGTGAAAACACGACCCAATATGCACATACCAATATCTGAATCTACGACCCAGTATGCATATACCAATATGTGAAAAAATGACCCATTATGCACATAGCAATATGTGAAAATACGACCCAATATGCACTTACCAATGTGTGAAAATATAAGCCAATATGCTCATATCCATGTGTATGAAAATACGACCCAATATACGCATACCGATATGTAAAAATACGATCCAATATGCACATACCAATTGTGAAAATATAACCAATATGCACATACCAATGTGAAAATATAACCAATATGCACATATCCATGTGTATGAAAATACGACCCAATATACGCATTCCAATATGTGAAAATACGACCCAATATGCACATACCAATTTGTGAAAATACGACCCAATATGCATTTACCGATGTGTGAAAATATGACCCAATAATGCATATGCCAATGTGTGAAACTACAGCCCCATATGCACATAACAGTTTGTAAAAATACGACTCACATACCAGTATGTGAAAATATGACCCAATATGCACATAACGATGTGTGAAAATATGATCCAATATGCACACACCAATGTGTGAAAATATGACCCAATATACCAATTTGTGAAATTACGGTCCCATATGCACATAACAGTTTGTAAATGTACGGCCGAATATGTGCATATACGTACATACCAGTGTATCACGGCCCAGTATCCACCCATTTTCCAGTGTGTGAAAATACGGCCCGGCACACCAAGCTATCGCGTGAAAATGCGGCCTGGTATGTAGCTACCAGTGTGTGAAAATACGGCATAGTATCCAAATACCATTGTGTAAGAATAAGGCACAGTATGTAAATACCAGTGAGTAAAAATGCAAACCAGTATGCCCATACTCGTATTGGTATGTGAAAATACGGCCCTATTTGCAAGTTATCATCAGCAGTTTAAATATTTTGAGCGAGACAGTGGCAACGGATGTAGCTATCTGAAGCCAAATGATTAGAAGCGATAAATACATGCAAATAGAATGAGAACGTGTATTTGAGGCCAAGAGAAGACAGGTGCGAATTTTCGGCTAATCGGTCTTTGTTAAGAAAATGGATTATGATAGGTAGTTTGCTTTTCTTCTAGTTTTTTCTTCTTTTTTTATTCCTTCTTTCTCTCACTTTTTTCTTTTCTGGTTTTTTTGGTTTCATTCTTTCTAACCGCTTTCACTCATTCGTTTTGTTTTTCTTTTCTTCCTCCGTTTGTTCTTCCTTCCATTCTTTCTTTCACTGTTCTGTTCATTGTCTCTCTTTCTCTCTGATTGTCTTAATTCGTTTCCTTTTTTCTTTCTTTCTTTTTCTTTTCCTTTCTTTCTTTCTTTTTTTCATTTCTTTGTTTCTTTTCCTCTTTCTTTGCTTTATTTATATTTATCTGCGTTTCTTTTTCCTTTTTTATATATGTTTTCTTACTGTCTTTCTTCCTTTCCGGTTTCCATTCTTTATTTGTTTCTAATTTCCTTTCTTCCTTTATGACTGTCTTTCTTTTTCCTTCTTTCTTTCTTTCTTTCTTTCTTTCTTTCTTTCTTTCTTTCTTTCTATTTTTTGTCTTTCTTTCCTTCTTTCTTTCTTTCTTTCTTTCTGTCTCTTCTTTCCTTCCTTCGTTCTTTCTCTTTCGTTTTTCTTCTTTTCGTCTCTTCTTTCTTTCCTTCCTTTCCATCTGTCTCCTCTGTAATTCTCTTTGTCTCTCTTTCACTTCTTCGTTTTTTTCTGTCTCTTCTTTCCTTTCTTTTTTTTTTCTCTGTCTTTCTTTCGTTCTTTTTGTGCCTTTGTGGCTTTCTTCTCTCTATCTTTCTTTTCTTACTTCTTTCTTTCTTTTATTCTTTCTGTCCCTTCGTGCTTTCCTTTTGTCTGTCTTTTTTTTAATTCGTCTTTTTGTCTCTTTTTTTCCTGTTTTCTTTCTTTCTTTCTGCCTGCCTGTCTGTCCTTCCTTCCTTCCTTTCTCCTTTTTTCTGTTTCTGTCTTCTTCTCTTCCTTCTTCTCTCTGTCTCTTCTTTTCCTTCCTTACTTCCTTCTTTTTTCTGTCTTTCTTACCTACTCTCCTACTTCTTTTTTGACTTTTTTTTCTCCCTTCTGTCTTCTTGTCTGTCTTTTCTTTTCTTCCTTCTTTCCTTCATTCTTCTCTTTCTCTTTTTTTCTGTTATTTCTGTTTTTCGTTCCTCTTCTTTCTTCCTTCCTTCTTCTTTCTGCCTGTATTTCTTTCTCTGTTTACTTTTACCTTTTTTCTATCATGCTTAGAATCGCGTGCATCGCATCAAAAATCCTTAACATCTTCTTCGTGTCCTGAAAGAATTAAGAGCTTATACAAGGGCAGGTCTTTTCTCTACTTCCATTTTGTTTTTTGAAAGTGTGATGGTTTGCTACAGATTGTGAAATTGAAGAGCTTCTCTTGTCCTTGAAACCGCAAATACTGTTTTTTTTCCCTTGTTTGTTTTTTAAACATGAAGTAGCGTTAGGGAAAAAAAACAATTGTTTGTCAGTTAATTTCTATTACCAAGGAACCCTCTCCTGTCCTTCCTACACACCTATGAACATATTTTCTTTATGCCTCTCCCCACGACTTCTGTCTCTGTGACTCTCTTCCTTTGTCTATCTGTCTCTGCTGTCGGTCTGTCTGCCTGTCTGTCTGTCTCTGTTTTGTGCTTTGTTTGTGTATTCGTCTTTCTACCTACAAATTTCTTTTCTTTATGCACCTCCCCACGCTTTCTGTCTCTGTCACTCTCTTCCTTTGTCTGTCCCTACTGTCTTCTGTCTGTCTGTCTGTCGCTGCTGTCTGCCTCTGTTTTCGTGCTTTGTCTTTGTATTCGTCTTTCTATCTACGAATTTCTTTTCTTTATGCCCTTCCCCACCTTCTGTCTCTGTCACTCTCTTCCTTTGTCTGTTTGTCTGCGCTGTCTGTCTGTGCTTCTGTCTGTTGTTTGTGCTTTTGTCTGTTTATTCGCTTTTCTACCTATGAACTTCTTTTCTTTATGCCTCTCCCCACGCCTTCTGTCTCTGTCACCCTCTTCCTCTTGTTGTCTGTCTGCTTTGCTGCTGTCTGCTGTGTGGTCTTTTTGTTTTGTGCTTTGTCTGTGTATCCGTCTTTCTATCTACGAATTTCTTTTCTTTATGCACCTCCCCACGCCTTCTGCCTCTGTCACTGTCTCCCACTTGTTGTCTGTCTCTGCTGTCTGTCTGTCTGTCTCTTATTTTGTGCTTTTGTCTGTGAATTCGTATTTCTATCTTGATATCCGTGTATGAACAATTACATACAACACACATGTAAGTGTTGTGAGAACACACTAATTGATACCATACCATACCGTATCATTTCATATCAGTCGTTTTCTTCAGCAAGCGAAGCGTCAGGTAAGTTCTGTTGTGTTTGTCGTTACTTTGTGTATTTATTTCTTAGTCTTTTCAGTAGGCCAAACAAAAGGCAGTTGGCGGAAAAACTGTTACTTTCTTGTTTTGTGAATTAAAGACTCGTTCTCGTTCTGTCGTCATGAGTTTCTAGTTAACACTAGATTGCAAGACTGGATTGGAATTTCTTTATCTGCAATAAAAGAACGAAGTAACAGACGAACAAAGTAACAAACTGTAACCGCTGATAATAATTTTATCTCTATGGCTACAGTCAAAAGTATCGGTCAAGAAAAGAACTTGTTTGATTAATTTTATAAACTTTGGATAAAAAAAAAAAAAAAGATTTGACTATTGAACAAGGAAGGAATGGAATAGTCAGTTAATTGTATTAGAAATGAAAAAAAAAAGAAAGAAAAAAGAAAATACAACACTGTAAAAGCAAGACTGCTTGAAAAAAATTATGTCATTGCGTGTGCTCAGCGTATAAAACAAAATGACGTATGCAGTCCCGTTTCGTTTCCTTGCCGCCGAACACTTGCTTGGGGGGAAGGGTGGGGGGTGGGGAGGGGTTCTCCTCTGAAAGTTTTCGGATGACTAGCTCTCCCTAAAGTAAATGCTGTCTTATAACGCTTAGGTCGTAGGAGAGCAAAATAAAGGTTGTCCCATAACGTTTAAGACGTAGAAAAACAAAGTAAAGGCTGTCTCATAACGCTTAAGACATCGAAAAAGAAAGTAAAGATTGTCTCATAACGCTTAAGACGTAGAAAAGCAAAGTAAAGGATGTCTCATAACCCTGATGTCGCAGAAGAGCAAAGTAAATGTTGTGTCACAACCCCAAGGTCGTAGAAGAGCGATGAAGTAAATGTTGTCTTATAACCCTGAGGTCATAGAACAACAATACAAAGGTTATCTCATAACATTTAAGTTGTAGAAGAGCAAAGTAAAATCTCATACCCTAAAATCGCAGAGCCACAAAGTAAAGGTTGTCTCATGATTCTAAAGTCGTAGAAGAGCAAAGTAAAGGTTCCTTATAACCCTTTAAGTCGTAGAAGAGCAAAGTAAAGTTGCCTAATAACGCTTTAAGTCTAGAAGAGCAAAGTAAAGTGCCTTATAACGCTTTAAGTCGTAAAGAGCAAAGTAAAGGTTGCTTTATAACGCTTTAAGTCGTAGAAGAGCAAAGTAAAGGTTGCCTTATAACGCTTTGAAGTCGTAGAAAGCAAAGTAAAGGTGCTTATAACGCTTAAGTCGTAAAAGAGCAAAGTAAAGGTATTAATAACGCTGAAGTCGTAGAAGAGCAAAGTAAAGGTTGCTTAATAACGCTTAAGTCGTAGAAGAGCAAAGTAAAGTTATCTAATAACGCTGAAGCGTAGAAGAGCAAAGTAAAGGTTGCCTTATACGCTTAAAGCGTAGAAGAGCAAAGTAAAGGTTGTTCTAACTAAACGTGAAGTCGTAGAAGAGCAAAGTAAAGGTTGTCTATAAACTGAAAATCGTAGAAGAGCAAAGTAAAGGTTTGTAATAACGCTGAAGTCGTAGAAGAGCAAAGTAGAGGTTGTGTAATAACGCTGAAGTCGTAGAAGAGCAAAGTAAAGGTTGTGTAATAACGCTGAAGTCGTAGAAGAGCAAAGTAAAGGTTGTCTAATAACGGCTAAGTCGTAGAAGAGCAAAGTACATGTCTCATAATCTAAAGTCGTAGAAACAACAAAGTAAAGGTTGCCTCTTAATTCTAAAGCCATAGAAGAGCAAAGTAAAGTTGTCTCATAACCCTAAAGGTGCAGCAAAACAACAAAGTAAAGGTTATCTCATGATCTAAAGTCGCAGAAGAGCAAAGTAAAGGCTTTCTCATAACCTTAAGTTGCATAACAACAAAGTAAAGGTTGCCTCATAATTTTAAAGTCGTAGTAGAGCAAAGAAAAGGTTGTCTTAAAACGCTCAAGTCGTAGAAGAGCAAAGTAAATGTCTCATAATCCTAAAGTTGCAGAACAACAAAGTTAAGGTTGCTCGTAATTCTTAAGTCGTAGAAGAGCAAAGTAAAGGTTTTCTTAAAACGCTTAAGTTGTAGAAGAGCAAAGTAAATATTGTCTCATAACCCTAAAGTTGCAGAACAACAAAGTAAAGGTTGCCTCACAGTTCTAGAGTCGTAGAAGAGCAAAGTAAATATTATCTCATAACGCTGGGGTCGTAGGAGAACAAAGCAAAAGTTGTCTGTTAATGCTATGGTTGTGGGAGAGCAAAAGTAGAGATCTCGTCTTCTTTCGGAGCCAGCATTATGAGGGCAGTGCTCATCTCCTCTCCCTCTGTGCTTTGCCTTCTCCAACTCAGAACGTGGTCAGGTACTCATTCACCGCTGTTTGGACTTCAAGTTCGCACGCAGATGGGTTTTCCCCTTCTCGGGTCAGGCTGGAACTTGTACAGTCACACCGTGAGGCAGGAGGGGGCGTGGGGGGGGGGGGGGGGGGGGGCTCTCTACGTCTTCGCCAACCAGGCATCCCTCTATTCTCTACCTATACTAGCACCTCTAAACTGCCACCCCGTTAACCACCAACCTCTCTTCATCACTACCCTACCATCAAACATTGCTACCATTGCCATGCCAGTCAAATATGTCGCAGCAGCCACAAGTGAGTGGTTTGCACTTGGTAGGACCGTCCGTTAGACATGTACAATTAACGTTCCACGCGCCCTTTGGACCAAAAAAAATGGCCAGACCATGATTAACGTACCCCCTCCCCCCTTCCCCACGTCCCGCATCTCATACGCGCGAGCTCCTATAACTCCTGTACGACTCATGGGCAAAGAAGGTGGGGGGGGGGGGTAAACCATCGGGGGGACAATAACCCGCACGCGCGTGCGCGGCTCGCGCGTTCTCCGCGCGGCCTGGCGACAACGAAAAGAACACATAACCACCACCCACCACCACCACCATCATCATCACCACCATCACCACCGCTGCCCACCACTCACGCACACTTTTCAGGGAACACTGTGTTCCAGAGTTTTCAGGAACCGAAACGGTTTCTGTCTCTTGTCTGTCGCTCATTTCTGAAGCTTTTTCTGGGTCGTTCATTGCATGTGTGTGCGTGTGTGTTTTCAGAATTTTGTGCGTGTGCTTCTTAGGCGGTTTTCCATTATCGATACTACGTAATTTTACAAACATTATCCCAGTGGGATTTCAAAGAGAAAAAGAAATCATTTGTTCACATCAACAAAAGTTAAAACAAGGGACCAGAATCTATCTACATAATAGAGGGAGGACAGAGAGGGAGAGGGAGAAAATTAAAGAAATACGTGGTCATCGTTTTTCACCATTGAGCTCGTCCTATTGAACAGTTGTTATTAAGGTAAGTGGAATTGTTTGTTTGTTTTGTTTGTTTGTTTGTTTTCTTTGTCTCACTCAAGTTTGTTTTTCTTATTAGTAACTGGATATTTGAAATTATTATTTTTATTGTGCTGCCTGTGCGCAGAACAATGTAACACAAGGGTTGCTTTCGTTTAAGGGAAAAATGGCTTGATGTATGGAAAAGCTAATAAAGGAATACATACATAAGTAAATAAAACTGAATAAATACATGATGACGAAGACAATAAATCAGTGATGAATATGTTCATCTGGAATGAAGAAACAAATCAAGAAGAATCGAAATCGTAAGTCATAACATGATGCAAAGAAATTACAGTCATTCAAGCCTCCTTTTTGTTTGCTTTTGTTTTAATGGATTTACTATGTGAAATTTAGATTGCTCTCCTCAAGAAGAGAGCGTCGCCACAGTGGAACGCCACCCATAGAATCAAGTATCTGAATAAGGAAAGAGAGAAACGAACAAGGAAATAACTACCCACATAAAATAACAGCAGTCGAAAAGTCACGAAACCAACATCGGAATCATTGTGAAAAGAAAGCTAACTTGCAGGATCTGTCATAATTGTTTATTTTATCACCAAATACGTCTGTATGGTAAATACGTCTTCTTGTTCCTTTTTGTGTGTATTTATTTATTTTATTCATTTACTTGTTTATTTATCTTAAACTTCTTTTCAAGTTTTCCTCGTCAATTACAGTGTCATTTTGTGTTTCACATCAAAACCAGATTTGAATCTGAAGAAAGAAGAAGTTTAGAGAACAAGGAAACAAACAAAGTACGGAGACAAAAGTCGAAAGCATCAGGTCAGGCATGAGTTAGGCTAAATAAAGTCAGCAATACTCGTAAAACGCATTGCAGTTACTAGTGTGAGGCATGCAGCACAAAGAGACGCGCTTACTTACTCTTCTTTATTGTTATTATCGTTATAACCTGTATAGGTGCAACGAGCTTTCGTCTTTCTCACAGATCTTTCTTCAAGTACACCGGTTTCTGTGTTTCAAAGTCGTATGAGGAACAACAATTCTTAGAAACGAAAAACATCGTCAAGCCATCCTGACAATCTCCATTTTTATACAAAGATAGTTACAGAAAATCCATGTTTAGTATTTTTCAATGTCACTGTGACCTTGGAAGAAGCTTCGGCTGAAACAAAACCTGACTGTCACATCAGTGAAAACAGAATGTAGATATTGTCCGAAGTTTCTGGGGTTGTGTTGTTCAGACACTTTTCCTAGAAAAAAGTGATAATGAAAGGTACTTTTCTTTTTGGTCCGTGTAATCTTGACATTGAGCTTTACCATCTAAACTTACGGTTTCGCGACTCCTTGATACCTTACACCTTTGATCAAAACTTGGTAAAGTTCTGTTTAGAAATACCTGAAAAAGTCTTGCTGACACATTTTGGTAAAAAAGGACAGACGGGCGGACGGACGGACATGAAACTGCCCAATGTCAAAATTCTTATTATTATTCTCCTTCTCCTTCTCCGTTTTCTTCTTTTTCTTCTTCTTCTTCTCCTTCGTTTTCCTCTCCTACTCCTTCTTCTTCCTTAACTGTGTGGAATGTCATTGGGGCGCCGCACTAAAGAACTGTTCACCAAATTCTTCCAGGTCAGGTTGCCGTGTGCCGAAACCTGGGTCTCTGCAGATGGTTTTTGTCTGTCCATTTTGCAGTGTTGTCAGTCAGTCCATTTTTTTGTTTTGTTTTTTTGTCTTCAGCTTCTTCAACAGGCAGCATTAAAAAAAATCCACACACATACACGCAAGCGCGCATGCGCACACATACGCACTCACACACAAGCACCACACACACACACATACGCACGCACACACATACGCGCGCGCCACACACACACACACACACAAACGCACGCACGCACGCACGCACGCACGCACGCACGCACGCACACACACACACACACACACATGATATTGCAAAAACAATTGAGATAGTAATGACAGATAAGTTACCTTGTGATTGCTTGTTTGCGCACGCGCTCGCACGCGCGCGCATGTATATATATATATAATATATATATAATATACACATATACATACGTATACATATATTATATATAATATGTATATGTATGTATGTTGTATGTGTGTGTGTGTGAGACAGAGAGAGAAGAGAGAGAGAGAGACAGAGAGAGAGAGAGAGAGACAGACAGACAGACAGAGAATGTGTGAGCAAGACTGGCACAGTTCTGCGTGGGTGGATCTTTACCAAATTTGGAAAAACCTGTGGACTTCTTGAAGATCACAAAGTCCATGAGAAGTACAAAATGTGGATTGGCATCTTTTTTCTATTAAAAGGGAGATTGTTAGAGAATGGATAGATTGTCTTGTTTTATCCTTGAAAATGTTATTAAATTTGTTTACCTACTCGTTCGGATCATTTTCGCCATAAATTTACAAGGGACAACTTCCTTACAAACGAACAATACATGTTGAACACAAGACCTCACCTTTTCCCCCCTTGCAAGAAAGGTTCTCTTCTTTCAGATCAGTCATGTGTTCATTGATGTACACATGCAAAAACATCCAAATCACCCCTAGTACATAACATATAATGGTAGAGTATAGTGGAGAAGTGTACATCGCATTCAACAAAAATTAGTAATTGAGTTTTCTTGTCGATATGTATTTTGATCCTAATTCCTGAAGACATCTTAATTAAGAATCTTACTTATCGTTCTCATATGAAAATAAAAAAGGCAACCACTCAAAGTGTGTGTGTGTGTGTGTGTGTGTGTGTGTGTGTGTGTGTGTGTGTCTGTGTCTGTGTCTGTGTGTGTGTCTCTGTGTGTGTGTGTGTGTGGTGTGTGTGTGTGTGTGTGTGTGTTGTGAGTGTGTGTGTGTGCGCGCGCGCGCAATTGTGTGTGTGTGGTGCGTGCGTGTGTGTGTGTGTGTGTGTGTGTGTGTGTGTGTGTGTGTGTGTGAAAAGGAGGAACAAAATCCTTTTTCTATCGACCTTGCTTCAAACACCGACTAATCGCTTCTTAGTGAGAGCATACTCATGACCTCCTTCGGTCCCGAAAAGACTTAAGGTATGTGTACTGTTGGAAAGGACCATGTTGACATAGAGGTAGAGCACTCGCCTTCCACCCTGCCTGCTTGAGTTTGCACGGACGCGAATCACGCCCATGGAAATGTATGTATGTATGTGCGGCCTTCAGTCAACCCATCTGCGAATGGGTACCTGGCGTTCTTGAAAGTTAAGGCAGAGTAAAGGTGATGGGTACCGCCCTCGTAATACTGGCCCCAGAGAAAAGGCGAAGTCTCAACCATCTCACTACCCTACAACCTCAGGGTTAAGGGACGATGTTAACCTTTTTATTTTATTTTTTTTTTTTTTTAATATCTCGATCGCTGGAGAGGCTCTGGAGCACACGCTTTCTAGACTAGCGTTCGTAACTGCTGTGCCACTACCCCTTCTCCCATATTTATGTTTGTTGTTGTTGTTGTTGCAAGATCACTTATTTTCCACTATAGATTACATTGCAGATGAATGTAACACACCTTTTATTCTGTTCCTGTACAAGTCTTGGGTAGGGCGGGATGGAATTAATTTTCTCCACAGACACACACACACATACACACACATACACACACATGTGCATGCGTGCGTGCACGCACACACTCACGCACGCATACAAACACATATGCCCGCGCACATAAAGCAAACACAACACACATACACATGCATATGCGTGTGCACACACCATACACATTCACACACACACACACGCACACAAACGCGCGCGCGCGCGTGCACGTCCCTCGTTGTCAAATTATGTAATCTCTATTGTTATGATAATAAAATAAACCGAAACAAACAAACAAATGAAACAATGGAAAGAAACAAAACAAAACCAGCCTACCAATCAACCAATCAGCTGAACAAACAAAACCCCGAAAACATAACTGTATGAAAATGAGGCCAAGGGATGTTAAAATTGTTCTATAAACATATACTACAGTCCTACATCATGACTGGAGAATGGGAGTGTTAGGGGGGCAGGGATTGTGAG
>CM060309.1:90329458-90344458 GCA_030674185.1 Monoplex corrugatus
CTGCTCCCACACCATTCACTCCGCACTCTCAGCTCACCATCAAACCCAAGTTCATTCATTCACAGTCCCAATGCCAAGAAATTCATGGGAGTCATTATGAGGCCACACGCCACAGTAGACTCTGCACTTCTGCCTGGTCACTTTGGAATTGATGTAAGAGGGATTCATTACACTCGTGTATTTCTACACACGCTCTACCCCGAACCTGGCCAGCGATTATCTAGCAGACTCACCGAGCCTGCGCAAAACCCTACGCGCTGGCATGGTCTGGAAATGCGAAGGGGTGGGGGAAGGGGAGTGGAGGGGGAAAAGACCTATGAAACACTAAACTGACACCATGAGAATGACGGAAACATTCAGATTGGCAGCGAAAAGGCCAGTTTGAAATGTTACATGCTGGGGTTGAACTAGAGATTTCAGAACTTTAGTCCACGGCTGTATGAAAAGACCCGACTAGATCTCGTAAAAACTGGCCTCGCCCGAGGATTGAATCCACAACCCCCGCGTTATGAGCACGACGCTGTAACAGCTGAGCTGATGGGCCCCTGGCCACTTTATAAGAGTTCAATGAACGATGCCTGTTGTGATCCAACGTACGTACACAGGACGTCGCCTGATGACCCCACTATGTACAGTAATCGTTCAGTTGCTGAGTTGGAAACGAGTGAGAGACCTTTCTGTGTACATAGATGGCCACCACGTCCCTTCAGCGACAGCCCCCATGAACTTCAGACACCAAAGAGCCCAAAAATTTTCCTCCCAATATTTTTTTTTTGACCTTCTCAACCAAACATCAGATATGTCTGTTTTTTTGTTTATTTTTTCTGTCTTCCCCCTCTTAAGTTTTGTCTATTTGTTTGTTTTCTTTTTTTTTTTTTGTACGCTTGATAAAGGCCAATTTGTCGAAAATTTGCGCCTGTCTTGTTTTATGTTTCAAATACGTGTTCCAATCCTCCTTTCGTCTGTTCCTGTTTTCTCGGACACGAAAGGGGTCAGGAAAATCGAAACGGAGGTCACTGCGAAAACGAGGTGTAGAAGCCCACAAGATCTGGAACATTTTCCATGATGCTGTCCGTTTGATGATATATATGATTCATATAATGATTTCATGACAGTGGGGATAACAATCATGGTGCTATTGAACTGGTGCCAGAAACACATAAAAAGAGAATCAGAAGGCGTAACGAATATAAGATTGTTAACAATCATATATTAGTTACCAATCAGAACGTGTAACGAATCTTATATTCGTTACGCGTTGATAAGGAATATAAGATTAACAATGATATATTAGTTACCAATCAGAACGTTTAACGAATGTAAGGTTGTTAACAATCTCATATTCGTTACGCGATCTGATTGGTAACTAATACATACATACACACACACGCGCGCGCGCGCGCGCGCACACGCATACACACACACACACACACACACACGCACACGCATACACACACACACACACATACACACACACACACACACACACACACACACACACACACACACACACACACAAACACACACACACACACACACACACACACGAATCATAACGCGTAACCGATGTAACAAAAAAACTCAGCGCAAATTTTTGGCCAACTGGCCTTTGTCAAGCGCATACAAAAGATAAACAATAAATACACAAAAATCAAAAGAAAAAAAAAAACCAGTAGAAAACTGTCCCTGGCGTATCGTTCAGCAGAATCAACAGTTATTCTTTAACGGCAGCTACTAAAATGTGTTTTTATGCTCGCAGACAGAGTAGAAGAGAAAAGCGTCAAAAAACACGCACAGTACGTCGTCAATCCACTCGACTGACTGCCAAACTAACGAGAAGGCGGCGAATGTAATTGATGAAAAAGGACAGGCGCACGTTTTTCTATCAAATTACCTTTGTCAAGCTTTTAAAAAAGGACAGCGAAGTGTCAAGTTCACCGGGTTCAGGACAAAAATATATTCAGCCAATGAAGATGTGCTTATCGTGCCTCACTTGAGTTGGCTGAAAATTAACAGCGATTTCGTGTTAAGAGGACACACAGATCATCACATCCACAACAGTGCTGACCTAGTGGAAAAACTGAGTAACTACACCCTCGCTCATGATGAACTCCTTGTGTCATATGATGTCTCTGCCCTATTTACCAGCGTACCAGTGAAAGAAAGCATAGAGATCATACGCCGAAGGTTACAAAACGACCAAACCCTCCACCAACGTACATCTCTCACAGTGGACGACGTATGT
The DNA here is from genome assembly GCA_030674185.1 of Monoplex corrugatus. NCBI lineage: Eukaryota > Metazoa > Mollusca > Gastropoda > Littorinimorpha > Ranellidae > Monoplex > Monoplex corrugatus. The sequence goes on from CM060309.1 coordinate 90,331,704, forward strand.
GAACTCTTGTCCTGCTGCCTCACCACCACCTACTTCACCTTCCAAGGTGAATTCTACCAACAAAAAGAAGGAGCAGCCATGGGCTCCCCAGTAAGCCCAATAGTAGCCAACCTGTTCATGGAGGATTTTGAAGAGAAAGCATTGGCTTCTTTCCACTCCCCACCACGATACTGGGGGCGCTACGTAGACGACACCATGACTATCCTCCCCCAGCAACTGGTCGAACAGTTCACAGAACATCTGAACAACCAACACCCAGCCATCAAATTCACGAGGGAAGTGGAACAGAACAACTCCATAGCCATGCTGGACACCCTCATCACCAGAACTGATGGCATTCTATCCTTCTCGGTCTACCGTAAACCAACTCATACGGACCAATATTTACAGTTCGACAGCCACCAGCCCCTTGAACACAAACTGGGAGTGATTCGAACCCTTACCCAAAGAGCTAACACCATATGCAGTACCCAAGAGGCAAAAGACAAGGAGACAAACCACCTGAAAAAAGTGCTCACCATCTCGGGCTACAAAAAGTGGGCCTGGAACAGCCCGGGAGGCAGGAAATCCAACACCGCATCCCAACAGCCAGTGAAACAACACCAGCGCAAGGGACACATCACCATCCCATACGTAGGAGGTGTGAGTGACGCTCTGTCCAGAAAGATCAGAAAACTGGGGGTGGCTGTACATTCCAAACCTTCCAACACCATACGCAGCCAGCTGGTCACCCCCAAGGACAAAACCAGCAAACTCGACAAAGCTGGCATTATATACAGAATAGACTGCCAGGACTGTAACCAACATTATGTCGGTGAAACTGAACGCCCCCTTCAGAAGAGACTAACAGAACACAAGAGGGACTCTTCTCCAGTAGGAGCTCACCTACACGCCGAAAAACATCAATTCAGTGCGGACAATGTCAACATCCTGGACAGAGAAAATAAGTGGTTCCAGCGAGGAGTCAAGGAGGCCATCTACATCGCAGCCACCAACCCCCCGCTCAACAGGGACCGGGGCCGTTACACCCTGCCCCCGGTGTACCATTCTCTGATTCGATCTCGTGAACTGGGTTCATCCCATGTTCGCGAGATCTGAGTAGAGATTCACGCAGACAGCATTAGAGCGCTGACGAAGATGGCGAGAACGCCATCGAAAGCTACGGAACTGTGAGTAGCGATTTTTACACTGTTGGGAGACCTTGTTCTTCAAAATTGGTAGCATTAGGTTTTTGTTTGTTTTGTTTTTCGTTGTTGTTTGTTCTTGTTTTGGAGAGAAGATCAGTTTTGTGCACTGTGTAATTTTACAAGTATAGGCAGATAGAAAATATCTGTTATTCTGCTCCTGTAGTGTCGGAGGGAATCTTAACTTTTTTTTTTTTTATTAACTTTACAGTATATGGAAAAAATTATTAATGGGAATCACTCTCTCTCTCTTCTCTCTCTCTTTTCTCTCTCGCTCTCTTGTCTCTCTTCTGTCTCTTTCTCGCTCTCTCTCTCTCTCGCTCTCTGAGTGTGTGTGTATGTGTATCTCTCTGTCTGTCAGTCTATCTGTCTGTCTCTCTTCGTCTACATTGTTGTTCATGGTAATGGATTATGATGGTGGTAATGGGAAAGCATTTCATGTTCTCTCTGTCCCCCTCCCTCGCTCTATTTTTTGTTTTGTTTTTGTTTTTGGAAAATAAAATATGATTGCTTCTCTGTCTGTCTGTCTGTCTGTTTGTCTCTCTCTCTCTCTCTCTGTCTTACGTGCAAGTGTTTTCTCCACCTTCCGCTTTTTCTGTTGCACGAAACACACACACACACACACACACACACACACACACGCACACGCACACGCACACGCACGCACACACACACACACACATCGCAGTAGAATATACAATATCATTGTCATTGTCATAGTCATCATTATTGTTTCTCTCTCTCCATCTCTACATCAGCCCTACATTTCTTTGTCTGTCTGTCTGTCTTTCTCTCTTTCTCTCTGTCTCCTTCTCCTCTGTCTCTCCACCCCCCCTCTTTCTGTGTCTGTCTGCCTCTCTCTCTCTCTCTCCCCCTGTCCCCTCCTTCCACTTTAGTGCTGTATATCGGAGTAGTCTCCTTGCGGAGGTCATATGTTGACTTTGTGCGAAGAATGTAGTTCTGGCTTTGTTTGCTTTTTGTGGCGTTGACTTCATGTAAGAGTTGTACCACCCAGTTAAAATGAATCGAGACGAGTAGATCTTACTCTCCTATTGAATCAGAAAGAAAACACGAACATGGAATCAGAACATGTATTTAAGACAACCAGACACGACAGCTGCAATTTTCGGCCAACTGGCCTTTGTCAAGCGAAAACGAAGATCACAAACGAACAAACAACAAATACAAAACTTACGAGAAAAAGACCCAAACTTCCCTGCTGCTTCGTCAAATGAGAGAAAAAGACTGAAATGAGGGGGTGGGGGAGGACATGATGTCTGAGGGTAAGTGAAATGAATTCTGCAATTTGAAAAGTGGTCATGCCATTACTGTTTTATCCTGAAGAAGGTCTAGGGTCAAAACTATAATTCACTGGCTGAGAGTAGTTTTTTGAATGTAAGTGTATTACTATTGAACAATGCATAAATACATGAGTGTGTGTGTGTATATATATATACATATGTTACAATGTATTATATGTATGTATATGTATATATGTATATATATATATATATATGTGTGTGTGTGTGTGTGTATGTATGTATATGTATATATATGTATGTATATATATGTATATACACGTGTGTGTATATATGTGTGTGTGTGTGTGTGTGTGTGTATGTGTGTGTGTGTGTGTGTGTGTGTGTGTGTGTGTGTGTGTGTGTGTGTGTGTGTGCGCGTATATATGGATGTGTGTGTGTTTGTTTGGAGGAGGAGAGAGAGAGACAGTGTGTGTGTTTGTGTGAGAGAGAGTGAGAGTGAGAGAGAGAGTGGGAGGGAGAGAGAGAGAGAGCGAGAGAGAGTGGGAGGGAGAAAGAGAGAGAGAGAGAAGTGAGAGAGAGTGTGTCTGTGTGAGAGGGAGAGTGTGTATCTGTGTGTCTGTGTGAGAGGGAGAGTATGTGTCTGTGTGAGAGGGAGGGAGAGAGAGAGGGGGGGAAGGAGAGAGAGAAGAGAGAGTGTGTGTCTGTGTGAGAAGGAGGGAGGGAGACAGAGAGAGAGAGTCTGTGTGTGACTGTGAGAGAGAGAGACAGAGAGAGAGAGAAGAGAGAGAGAGAGAGAGAGAGAGGTCAGCAGCAGAGAGGTAGTCTGATAAGGACGCCATCAGACCAGTACATCAAATACCAACAATGGTACCAACGACGGGAATCTGTCAGCACAGTACCAGGTGTGGGTGGTGCTTCGTAGGTTGAGAGATCTTAGTGGGTGGATGGGTGGGTGGAACACAGCGGGATGTTTGTGTGTGTGTGTGTGTGTGTGTGTGTGTGTGTGTGTGTGTGTGTGTGTGTGTGTGTGTGTGTGTGTGTGTGTGTGAGTGTGTGTGTGTGTGTGTTCGTTCGTTCTTTATTTAACGTCTTTTCACTATAAGTGATATTAGACGGGTAGAGAAGTATTGTGTTGAATCATGTGTAATATGTGTGTGTGTGCGTGTGTGTGTGTGTGGTGTGTGTGTGTGTGTGTGTGTGTGTGTGTGTGTGTGTGTGTGTGTGTGTGTGTGGAAGTGGGGTATTTATGATGTCAGCAAGAAAGTTAAGGGTCATGGTTGCCCTGCAAACCTCAGGTCATAAGGAGAGTGAGGTGGTTGAGACGATCGTATCTACAACTTTTCTGGCGGTCTCGTATTCAGGGCGGTGTTCATTTTCAAACTTTGATTGATAGAGAAGTATTGTGTTGAATCATGTGTAATATGTGTGTGTGTTGTGTGTGTGTGTGTGTGTGTGTGTGTGTGTGTGTGTGTGTGTGTGTGTGTGCGTGCGCGCGCGTGTGTGCGTATGTGTGAAACAGAAAGAATATATTGGGTCCTGCGTCACGCTCCCAACAGGACGAGTGTATCCTAGCTCAGAATGTATGTGGTTGTGTGTGTGTGTGTGTGTGTCAGAGAGAGAGAGAGAGAGAGAGAGAGAGAGAGAGAAAGGGAGGGAGAGAGAGAATGAGAAAGAAAGAAAGAAAGAGAGAGAGAGAGAGAGAGAGTTTTTGTATTTTGCGTGATACGAAGAAGTGACAACTTAGGTCAAATTACGCTCACCTAACAGAATGTGTCCCCTAGCTCAGAGAGTGTGTGGTGGTGGTATGTGTGTGTATGTGTGCGTGCGCGAGCGTGTGTATATGTGCACATGCGCATTAGTTGTGTGTTTGCGAATATTGGTATTCATTAAATATTTTTGTTCAAATGTTCTATTCTTGTAAAGCGCCACTGACGAACAGTCCTTTGACATAGACCGTTTGAACCATAGACATGAAATGCTTATTGTTATTATTACCTATCTCACTCGTTACTATCCTTTGCCTGAAACCTGCAGAACATTAGGTACTTTTTAAGTTTTTACCGAGAGAGATTAAACAATTTCAGTTGAACTTTTTGGAAGACACGACTGAAAAAGAACACGTGGAAGATTTACGGGATGAATATATATATATATAGATATGTATGTATGTATGTTTGTATGTATGTATGTATGTGTGTGTGTGTGTGTGTGTGTGTGTGTGTGTGTGTGTGTGTGTGTGTGTGTGTGTGTGTGTGTGTGTGTGTGTGTGTGTGCATATTGAATAAACAGTGTACATATAGAATAGACAGTGTACATCCATCATACCGCTCAAGACAACATAATGAAAACGCGCCATCAGAAACAAGCGTACCCAAACATTCTGTAGATGGTAACAGCACAATAGGAACTTTTTCATTAAGAACAAGGTAACAGACACCATGCTGTTGTCACTTAACACCATCATGTAATCAAATGAAGTACTTTGAACAGGGGAGACGTTTATTTGTGCAAACTCTTCACGGTCATATTGGAAGGTAAAATAACAGCTCAGCAGGATTTTTTTCAATCACGGACACAGGTAACAGAAACCATGTTTTTGTTACTTTACTCCTTCATATAATCAAATGAAGTGGTTTGAACAAGGGAGACGTTTATTTGTGCAAACTCTTCACGGTCATATTGGATGGTAACAGCACAGCAGGAATTTTTTCGTCACGGACGCAGGTAACAGAAACTATGTTGTTGTCACTTTACTCCTTCATGTAATCAAATGAAGTGGTTTGAACAAGGGAGACGTTTATTTGTGCAAACTCTTCACGGTCATATTGGAAGGTAACAAGCTCTAGCAGGAACTTCCATCCGGGACAAGGTAACAGACACTTTACTCCTTCATATAGTCAAAGTAGGTGGTTAAATAACCAAGCAAGATGTCTGTTTGTGTAGACTATGTGCAGTCAGATTGGAACAGCTCGGCATCTAACAGACGTAACAAACAGAGACAAGAGAGACAATTTGATGACAGTTCTGATGATTTCAGCATCCATCCCGAACAAGAAAACGTGCCGATTTCAATAAAATGTCAACACAAGAGAGAACATAAGTACTCTAGTATCGGAAGCAAAATCACATTTAACAACACATAACAGGACTGTATTATTTAATTTTATAATTTGTTATTTGATTTAATTGTTCCCCTTTCTCTCTTCAAATTGTTCGCCTTCTTCCTTAAACCTTTCTCCACCACCCCACCCCTTTTTTGGGGTGGTGGTGGTGGTGGTGGTCTAAATTCACAACTGTGAACAGACATTGAATAAAGACTTCTTCCTTCGTGCCCAAACAAGGCAGGGACACATTTAAAAAAATTCGAAAAGCAACGTTGAAAATATAACAAAATCCAGTAACAGGCATGTTAATTAAGCACACAGTTTGACAGGTCACACCATGATATGTGTCAGATAGTAATCGTGCAGTTTATTAATAAGCTGATCAAATCTGTTAACTGTTGAACAACTGTGTAGGTAGCCTACTGATGTCATAGGCTGCACATGTGCGCCCACATAGCAGACGCACACACGCACACATACACACACACGCGCGTGCGCACACACAATACGCACACAAGCGCGCACGCGCACACACATACACATACATGCTAGAGAGAGAGAGAGAGAGAGAGAGAGAGAGAGAGAGAGACGTACATATGCACAATAACACACGCATACACACACGTACGCATGCACAAACACATGTACACAACTCAGAGAGAGAGAGAGAGAGAGAGAGAGAGAGAGAGAGATGTACGCATGCACAAACACACATATACACATACACACACGTACGCATGCACAAACATATGTACACAACTCAGAGAGAGGGGGGAGAGAGAGAGAGAGAGAGAGAGAGAGAGACAGACAGACAGACAGACAGACAGACAGACAGACTCAGAGACAGGCAGAGAGATAGGCAGAGAGACAGATGAGAGAGAGAGAGAGAGACGAGAGAGCGAGAGAGAGAGCGAGAGAGAGACAGAGACAGACAGACAGAAAGAGAGACAAACAGAGACAGACAGACAGACAGAGAGACAGACTGAGAGAGAGAGAGAGAAACAGAGATAGAGACAGAGAGCAACAACAACAGCAGCAGGGTCTGATAAGGACAGTACTGACCAGGGTACATCAAACACCAGCAAGGGCACTGACTACGGGAACTTGACAGTAAACCACAGGTGTGTGTGCGTGCGTGCTTGTGTGTGTGCGTGCGTGCGTGTGTGTGTGCGCGCGTGCGTGCGTGCGTGCATGTGTGTGTGTATGTGTGTGTGTGTGTGTGTGTGTGTGTGTGTGTGTGTGTGTGTGTGTGTGTGTGTGTGTGTGTGTTATTGTTGTACGGGAGGTCGTTCCCTTGTTTACACAACTAGAGGTGATGGATGACTTAATGGTCAAACGGCTAAAAGCATCCGCCCCAGAAAGTCACGACAGATACTAAGTTCAATGTCCGATCAGTCAGGGACTCTACAACCCCACCCCCCTTAACCCTTCCCCACCCCTATCTTAACCCATCCCTCCCCTCCAAGTCTTGTGTGGTGGTCTGGGTACCAGTAATTATCGTAATGATAATGATAGAATAACAACAACGATACTACTACTACTACTTATGCTCACGATAATGATGATACATTTACCAATAATAATGACAATGATATTGCTACTATTAGTGCTATTGCTACTGCTACTACAATGATGATGATGATGATGATGATGATGACAGTATAAAATAAGAAAGGCAAGATAGCGTTCTTTTATGTCGAGAGTAATTGATAAGATAGCGTTCTTTTATGTCGAGAGTAATTGATAAGATAGCGGTCTTTTATGTCGAGAGTAATTGATAAGATAGCGTTCTTTTATGTCGAGAGTAATTGATAAGATAGCGTTCTTTTATGTCGAGAGTAATTGATAAGATAGCGTTCTTTTATGTCGAGAGTAATTGATAAGATAGCGTTCTTTTATGTCGAGAGTAATTGATAAGATAGCGGTCTTTTATGTCGAGAGTAATTGATAAGATAGCGTTCTTTTATGTCGAGAGTAATTGATAAGATAGCGGTCTTTTATGTCGAGAGTAATTGATAAGATAGCGTTCTTTTATGTCGAGAGTAATTGATAAGATAGCGGTCTTTTATGTCGAGGGTAATTGATAAGATAGCGGTCTTTTATGTCGAGAGGTAATTGATAAGTACTCGCATAATTTTTCATCTCTAGTCTTCGCCGAAACAACAGGTTGTTAAACTATGATAAAAAGAGGTTATGTGGTCAGCAGGCACTGAGTCCTCTAAAAACACCCATAGGAAGGGATCTTGCGGGAGAATTTACATTGATATGTTAACCAATACACACACACACACACGTTTGTGACGATGAAGACATCAAATGATCGTAGCTGTGAAGAATACTTTCCTATAAACCGAAGGACATACGCTGTATGTAGACTGATAGATGATGGTGAGGGATTCGCCCGTCGATCTGACAGATGAGTGGGCATGCTGGTCCTTAACTTCTAGTGTGGGTCTTCATGGGGGATACAAGATTGGTTCTGAAGACAAACGCTTCATGGGAAGGAGTCCTGTCTCTGTTTTATTTTTTTTAAAGGATCATCGCAGTCAGGGAGGTTACCTTTGTGCTCACCTTTTTTTCCCCGTCCCAATTTCTACGCCATCTTAAATGTCCACAGAACCTGGCAGTTTTTTTTAACAATGCGATGATGATGGTGTCGATAAGAATGATAATCATGGTACTATGAAGTTCCATCTAGGATTGAGACTGCGTGACAGGGCTGTACTCTACGCTTACTATCATAATATAACTCATGATGCTATGAACTTCCATCTGGGATTGAGACTACGTGAGAGGGCTGTTCTTTACGCTTACTATCATAATATATCCTGGCGTCAATCAGGGCCCGAGAAATACAGACACCTGCGGTGCTGGTCGGAAGATTTGAGCAATACCCTCAATGACGCATCCGTGAAATGGATGAGACTCGACCGTGTGGTCCCAGTCTTCCCAGTGAGCCCATAGCACGCCCAACTGTGGGTAGGAGCCGGTTAGAGCCGAAAAATCCCACAATGATAATAGTTTTGAAGGGCCTAATGGGGACTGGAACCCACAACCTTCCAGCCGGTAGTCCGTTGCGTTGACCGCTACACCACGGCGACTGGTTCTGTTTTGGGTTTTGCTTTCGTCAGTCCCTCTTCTTTCAATAGCAGTTTGTTCTGATGTGACTGTGACCTGTGTGCACTGCTGTCTTTATCTTACTCTGTGTGTGTGTGTGTGTGTTTGTGGGCTGTTTGTTGATTGCTATCCAGATATGTCTGTAAGTTTGTCATGATATGTATATATGGGTGTTTCCTCTTTGTTGGTATTGTTGTTGTTGCTGTTGTTGTAGCTGTTGTTGTCGGCCATCATGTTGTGTCGATATGGGTGTGTGGGCATGAATGTATGTGTGCATGTCTGTGTGCGGGTATGTTGGGTATATGCATGTATTTACTGTTATTTGTTATTTTCATCTCTTCCATGTTTATTTATCTACACATTCCTTTATTTTGTATTTATTTATTCTCCTATTCACTTATTTCTTATTCACTTACTTACTTACTTACTTACTTACTTACTTACTTACTTATTTACTTACAGACCTGTCTATGATTAAGAAAATATTGTCTTCACCTAGTTGAAAGACAGCTGAACATTTGGGCATCGATTGGTGGTGGTGGTGCGGGGGTGTTTGTCATGTGAGACGAGTTTATACACAATAACTAGTTGTGTTGTGATTATGTTTCAGACCTTTATTCATTTATCTATTTACTTTTATATATGTTCCTTTTTCGAAGGTAAGATGCACACATACACATGTCATGTACAAGTAACCAAGATTATTCAAGGGTAGGCTGATAAAATGCCAGTATAAAATTTAGACTAGGCAAAACATAGGCTAGGTAGGGCCTCAGGACCTGGCCAGCTCACAGGTTTATGTGCAGGCATAAGGCTTGTGTCATGATCACCATACACATGGCACATGTGACGTTAGTGCATATGGAATTTGTTCAGAGCGTGGAGACGTCATCTTGAGAAACTGAAAGTGAAAGTGAAACCGTTGCGGGCAATGTCTTTCCGGATTCCAGCTGATGGTGTTGATGCCACAGTTGATGGTGTTGATGCCACAGTTGATGAGGTTGGCCTTCAGAGTATCCCTGTGTTTCTTTTGTGGGCTTCTTTGGTCACGGTATCCTTGCTGCAACGCTCCTGTGTGTGTGGGTGTGTGTGTGTGTGTGTGTGTGTGGTGTGTGTGTGTGTGTGTGTGTTGTGGTGGTGTGTGTTGTGTGTGTGTGCGTGTTGTGTGTGTGTGTGTGTGTGTGTGTGTGTGTGTGTGTGTGTGTGTGTGGTGTGTGTGTGTGTGTGTGTGTGTGTGTTATGTGTGTAGTGTGTGTGTGTGTGTGGCGTGTATGTGTGTGTGTGTGTTTGGTGTTGTCTGTATGTGTGTGTGTTGTGTATGTAGGTGTATGTATGTTGTTGTAGTTGTATATGTGTGTGTGTGGTCGTGTGGTTGTGTGTGTGTGTGTGGTTGTGTGGTGTGTGTGTGTGTGTGTGTGTGTGTGTGTGTGTGTTGGTATATGGGGGAGGGGGCACTCCTTGTCGGATCCGCGATTCGAACCTAGGTTTGTCGAGTCCTAGGCAGGCGCTCTGACCACGAGGCCGTCCACACACTCCGCACACCACGCACCGTCAACATTTGTCAAAGGTGGAGACAGAACAGGAGTGATCGACCTGTCCAAGTGATGGGCTCAGGTGGGCATGATTTGTCTGGGAATTGACGTGATGTGGGGTTGTCAAGTGGTTGTGCATGTATGCTGTTTCTACTTGATGAGTGTGTGTGTGTATGTGTGTGTGTGTGTGTGTGTGTGTGGACGTGTACGTGTGTCTGTGTGTGTTGTGTGTGAGAGAGAGTGTGTCTGTGTGTAGTGTGTCTGTGTGTGTGCGTGTGTACGTGTGCGTTCGGTGTGTGTGTGTGTGTGTGTGTGTGTGTGTGTGTGTGTGTTTGCGTGTTTGTGTGTGCGTGTGTTTGTGTTTGTTGTGTGTGTGTGTAAGTGTCTTGTGTGTAATGTGTGTGTACGTGAGCGTGCGTGCATGCGTGTGTGTGTGTGTGTGTGTATGTGTGTGTGTGCGTGTGTGCGTGATATGTGTATGTACGTTTGCGTGTGTCTGTTTGTTGTGTGTGTGTATAAGACTGTCTGTGTATGTGTGTACGTGCGTGTGCGCGTGCGTATGTGCGAATGTGTGTGTGTGTGTGTGTGTGTGTGTGTGTGTGTGTCTGACTGGGTGGCTGGGCTGGGAGTTGGATGGTGAGTGACTGACCGGTCAAGCGACAGACTCAGGTGCTTGCAAATTTGTGTGGAACGAGTTGTATTGTTAATGTTTTTGTGTGTGCACACGAGTGTGGTGCCTGACAGGTCGAGCGACAGACCGTCTTCTCCAATAGCCTGGAACCTAGACCACCACTTAACTCTTTGACGATGGACTACTCCGATCGAAGTAACAGCTGAGCTCTCACTGAGGACGGGCTACTTTGATCATAGTAACAGACGGCCTAGGGTATATAACTCCCTCTACTTTTGTTATGCTAATGATTTAGTAGTTGCTTCCCTTGTGGAGGGAACTTCTGTTGAACACTTCAGCTACGTTTTGCCGGTTTCTTTTTCTAAAATCGATGGATAAGTTCACTTGCATCTGATTCTCAGTGATTTCACTGTGGCAGCCTTAGGCCAGCGGGAGAGCTCAGCTGTGGCAAGTGCAGTCACAATAGAGTTAAGGTATAGTGGAGGAGGGGTGAGAGGGGGAGGCGAGGGAGAAAAAAAAATGCTCATCCAATCCAGAAAGAAAGAAAAGAATGAAAAACAAAACAAAACAAAACAAAACAAAAAACCCACACGCTTGTCTCTCCTCTCTCCCTCTCCATCTCTCTATCTCTCTCTCTCTCTCTCTGTCTCTTCTTCTTTCCCCCTGTCTCTCTCTCTTTCTCTTTCTCTCTCCCTCTCTGTCTGCTGTTTGTATATCTGTCTGTGTGCTGTCTGTCTCTGTCTCTGTCCGTCTCTGACCCTGTCTCTGTCTCTCTCTGTCTCTGTCTGTCTGTCTCTCTTTCTCCTACCTACTCCCTCCTCCCCCCCCCCCCCCCGTTTTTCTTTGTCTTTCTGTCTTTCTCTGTCTCTCTCTGTCTCTGTCTGTCTGTCTCTCTCTCTCTTCTCTCTCTCCCCCGTCTCTCTGGGGCATGCTGTAATGGTTCTCCATCTCTGTCTGTCCTGTCTGTCTTTCTGCTGTCTGTCTGTGTCTCTGTCTTTGTCTCTCTGTCTCTCTCTGTCTTTCTGTCTGTCTCTCTTTCTCTCTCTCTCCCTCTCTCTCTCCCTCCCCCCCTCCCGTTTCTCTTTGTCTTTTTGTCTTTCTATGTCTCTCCCTCACCTCCTCTTTCTTTCACCCTCTCTCATTCTCTCTCTCCTCCGATCTTTCTCCCTCTATCTCTCTATCCCTCTGTCTTGATAATTGTCTTACGAAAAGAGCAAAGCCAGGAACTCTCTGGGTCGTTGTGAACTCGGAACAAAGTCTACTAGCATTTTTTTTGTCTCTACCGTGCTCAGCTTTTGACCTGTTCTGTAGATGGTCGAAACACCCATTTCTTTGAAACTTTAGAAATGTCAGCGCGACGTTGCGATCCTAGAAATGGACACAGCTACTGCTGCTACAATTCCATTATTTTTGCCACTACCTTTACTGTTACCATTAGTGTTACTACTAATACTGTTGTTGCTATTTCTGCTTTTGTATCGGTAGCACTATACGTTCACGTTGATGGCTTTGCTATGGTCTTCCTATTGATTCGGACTGAAGACATATATGTGAAAGAGGATAACCCGCAGAAAGCTTAGATCTTTCTCTGTGTGTGTCAGCAATTCACAGAGAGAAAGAGAGAGGGAGAGAGAGAGAGAGAGAGAGAGGAGAGAGAGGGAGAGATAGAGAGAGGGTGGAGAGGGAAGGGGAAAGGACAGAAAGAGAGTGAGAGAGGGGGGAGAGAGAAGGGAAGAGGGAGGCGGGAGACAGAGAGGGTGGAGAGACAGACACAGAGGGAGAGAGAGGGAGAGAGAGAGAGAGAGAGTCAAAGTGGGAGGCAAAAAGCACCCCTACATTGTGGGTCATTGGGATCACACACACACCCTCCTCCCTGTTCACCTACCCCTTTGCTGAAAAAAGGAACTATAGGACATACTGATTCA
>CM060309.1:90349458-90354458 GCA_030674185.1 Monoplex corrugatus
GAGAGCACGAACTTTATTGTATAAAACCAACAGCCCCTTTCCATAGAAGAGAGAGAGGGAGAGAGAGAACACGAACTTTATTGTATAAAACCAACAGCCCCTTTCCATAGAAGAGAGAGAGGGAGAGAGAGAACACGAACTTTATTGTATAAAACCAACAGCCCCTTTCCATAGAAGAGAGAGAGGGAGAGAGAGAACACGAACTTTATTGTATAAAACCAACAGCCCCTTTCCATAGAAGAGAGAGAGGGAGAGAGAGAACACGAACTTTATTGTATAAAACCAACAGCCCCTTTCCATAGAAGAGAGAGAGGGAGAGAGAGAACACGAACTTTATTGTATAAAACCAACAGCCCCTTTCCATAGAAGAGAGAGAGGGAGAGAGAGAGAGAGAGAGAGAGAGAGAGAGAGAGAGAGAGAGAGAGAGAGAGAGAGAGAGAGAGAGAGAGAGAAATGTAATGAAAACAAAACTAACAGAAGAGCCCACAGCTACCAACAAATGATGGATTACTATAGTCACCCAGTAAATGGCGAGAACGTCCCAATCACTTAAAAAGCCATCATCGCCACGCTGTGAAACTTTACACACGCCTCGCCCAGTCATTCCGTGATTTAAGGACCGAAGTCCTTCTGTTGGGAAATCCGCAGTGCTTGTTGCTAGGCAACCAGAGTTGATACGTTGTACCTGCTTGGCCACCTCCACTGTGTTTTTGAAACGCATACCACGGAAGGGGTTCTTTGAACTTTGGGAATACATCAAAATCGGGGGGACTTGTATCTGGAGAATAGGCGGGATGTGGGAGAGCTTGCTGTTGACATTACATCTAAGTGTTGTTACGCTCTCTGCTTTGTGGCAAGAGATGTTGTCATGCAACATTAATGGCGAATCATTTAGCAGTCTTTTTAAATAAAAAAAAATTAAAGTTTCTTTCAAATTACAGGTCTCATTATTTTCATCAGAAACATCCTGTGGCAGTCTGTTCATTAGTTACAAAGTATTTTGAAGTTTTGAAGTTTGATTATTAGTTTGTCATTTAGCGGTCCGTTCATTAGTTATAAAGTATTTTGAAGTTTTGAAGTTTGATTATTAGTTTGTCATTTAGCGGTTCGTTCATTAGTTATAAAGTATTTTGAAGTGTTGAAGTTTGATTATTAGTTTGTCATTTAGCGGTTCGTTCATTAGTTATAAAGTATTTTGAAGTGTTGAAGTTTGATTATTAGTTTGTCCTATTGGAATGGAAAACGTCGTAGGCACGCCCTTGTTATCACAGGCACGCATCATTAACATCTTTAAATTATCTTGCTTTCTTCTGAACTTGATGGGCTTTGGAGAGACACAAGTGTGCCACTCTGACCATTGTCTCCTTAATTCCGGCTCATAGCTTCTAACCCAGGTCACTATGACGGCAATTGTCTAATTGAAAAAACAAAAACAAAAAACAAACAAACAAAAAAACGAAAAACCTGTCACCCCGGCTTTTTTTTTAGTTTTTTTGTTTTTGTACACGTTTGACCGAGTCTCTGCAAGGGTGGCACGCCCTTGTTTTTGATCTTCAGAAAGGCAAAGCGGGACACACCTGGGTAACACGTTTCATTCTATATTTACGTATCAAAATAGCGTGAACTGATCCACAAATTATGCAAATATCGCTAAGGATGACTTTACCCAACATGATGTAACAAATGACGTCACAATGCTTGCACGTAATTTCGTATTAGATCATGGAATAATTGGGCCAGGTATGTGTGTGTGTGTGTGTGTGTGTGTGTGTGTGTGTGTGTGTGTGAAGTTTCAAAGCCCTGCAACAATTACTTTTAAAGCTAGTAGGACGTTCTCACTATTTATTGGATAACCCTCGCAGTACCAGACGTTGCATTTCGATTGGTTCTCCGCTCTTTCTTTTTAATTCTTTCTTTTTTTTATAGTTAGAGCCTTAGATTGCTGACTCCTCTCTTTCTTTCTGTCCCAGTTATCGATTTATCGGACGTTACACATCGATTGATATACTCTTTCTTTCTTAGTATCTCCTATCCCACCCTCATTCTTTGTATTTCTTTCCTACTTTCTTCTTTTTTTCCCCTTTCTTTTCTCCCCTCTTCATTCACTGTCACAGTGTTTCTTTTCTTCTTCCCTGATTTCTGTTGTTTTCCTTCCACTCAGTCTTTCTCGTTATATTTCTTGCTTTTTTTTTCTTTGTTTGCCCATCTCTCTCTTTCTTACTCTTTCTCTTTGTCCTATTCTTTTAGTGTTTCATTTTGCTTTCTCTTTTTCTTTTTAATGAGTTCTTTCTTTCCTTTCAACAAAAGAGAGTTGCCAGTCTTCATGCCTCAGTCAGTTTGGTGTGTGTTAGCGTAGTGTATCATAACGCCTGTTCTCTCCCTCACCCCTTTTCATTTCAAGACCTCGCTGGCTCGTAGCGTTTTGCGTAAACTGAAGGAGTCTGCAAAACTTATTACCGGCATATTCAGGGGGAGAGAATTCCTCGGGAACAAACTCTGAACTCCGAGCGGCGAACTGTCGTTCTTTTCTTCTTTCTTTTTTCTGTTATCAAGTTTGTTTTTGTTGTTGTTTGTTTTGTAGTTTGTTTGTTTGTTTTCGTTCTATCTCTCATTGATTTCATTTTATCTGTCGTCCATTCCAACCCCCATCCCTTCTTTTGAAAACAACTTGATAGCTATCAATCCAGAGCATCCATTGCCTATTCCGCCTTTCCTTTTCTTGTGTTGTGTTTCGTCTTGCTGTTTTTGTTGTTACAGAAGATTTTCCCGCGCGAAGTACGGGGCCACTCGCTCTCTCAGGGGAAATCATGTCACCCGTAGCGCGGTGCCGCTCAGTATTTTCCCTCCCTGCAAATATTTTGTTTATCAGTCAGATGAAATGGAATTTTCACCATCTTTGTCGCCGTGAGTTCTTTTACATGCGCTAAGAGCACGCTGCACGAGACCTCGATTTATCGTCTCATTTGAAAGCCAAGGTGCCAGTCTCCAGGGTCCACTAAGGTCTAACAGGGAAGGAGGATCCCCCTCGCTCCCCCCCTACCCCCACCCTGTTCGTGGCCTGCAGCTTTTACGTATACTCGCTTTCAGGTCTATGAGTGTGTGGTCTTTTTGTTTCTTTTCCTTTTTTTTTCAACCCAGCCACTTAGCATGCAGTCATGTTCTATTTTGAGAGGTGTACATGCTGGGGTGTTTTCGTGTTTCCATAAACTACCAGTCTTCTTTTTGTTCAATTCTTTTTATTCAACTTTAGGCAAGATTTCATACAATATAAATAGAAAATGAATTTTTGTAGAACATACACTTATTAGATATCATACATGACAATCCAAATATACAGATAGGTGTGTATGCTCATTTATGATCAACAACACACACACACACACACACACACACACACACACACACACACACACACACACACACACACACACACACATACACACACGCATGCTCGCATGCGAACACGCACACACACACACGCACACACACTCGCGCGCGCGCGCACACACACACACACACATGTGCGTAAGCCACCAGTCACTGACTTGGCTTACAGGTTACATGCGCATTTGATGTTCTGTGTGCCAGTATTCAGGAAAGTGATTCAGGCACCAGCAGGATCTGTAGATATGTTGACCAGAGAGGTTGAGAAAATCTCTTGTTTTTTACCCACCAGGCGATGCACAAGCAGGTTCGAACCCAGATAGTCAGACCACCAGTGGCCAAAGCATTCGATTATTGCGTCCGTCAGAAGACAGTGCCTAGAGAACTCCTTATCCTATCAAGGTATCGAAGCCAGGGCTTCTCACATCCAAGGCTGGCACTCTGATCACTGGGCCATCACTTTTGTTCTTTGTCTGTCTTTTGTCCTTTGATAACAAGTTCTGTCTGCCTTTTCCTTCTTTCATTTCTGGTTAATTTCCTTTCCTCTGTATCCTCCTCAATGACTTTCTTCTTCTTCTTCTTCTTCTTCTTCTCCTCCTTCTCCTTCTTCTTCTTCTTCTTCTTCTTCTTCTTCTTCTTCTTCTTCTTCTTCTTCTCTTCTTCTTCTTCTTCTTCTTCTTCTTCTTCTTCTTCTTCTCTTCTTTCTCCTTCTTCTCCTTCTTCTTCTTCTCTTCTTCTTCTTCTTCTTCTTCTTCTTCTTCTTCTTCTTCTTCTTCTTCTTCTTCTTCTTCTTCTTCTTCTTCTTCTTCTTCTTCTTCTTCTTCTTCTTCTTCTCTTCTCTTCTTCGCAATTCTTCTTCTCCTTCGCAATTCTTCTTCTTCGCAATTCTTCTTCTTCTTCTCCTTGTTCTCCTTCTCCTTCTCCTTGTTGTTGTTGTTTTTCTTCTTCTTCTCTTCTTCTTCTTCTTCTTCTTCTTCTTCTTCTCTCTTCTTCTTCTTCTTCTTCTTCTTCTTCTTCTTCTTCTTCTTCTTCTTCTCCTTCTTCTTCTTCTTTCCTCCTCCTTCTTCTCTCTGGCTCTGATAACAAGTTCTGTCTGCCTTTTCCTTCTTTCATTTCTGGTTAATTTCCTTTCGTCTGTATCCTCCTCAATGACTTTATTCTTCTTCTTCTTCTTCTTCTTCTTCTTCTCCTTCTTCTTCTCCTTCTTCTTCTTCTTCTTCTCCTTGTTCTCCTTGTTCTCCTTCTCCTTGTTCTTCTTCTTCTTCTCCTTCTTCTCCTTCTTCTTCTCCTCCTTCTTCTCCTTCTTCTTCTCCTTGTTCTCCTTGTTCTCCTTTTCCTTCTGCTTCTCCTTGTTGTTGTTCTTCTTCTCTCTTCTTCTTCTTCTTCTCTTCTTTTTCTTCTTCTTCTTCTCTCTGGCTCTGTTTCTTTCTCTCTCTCTCTCTCTGTCTCTCTCTGTTTCTGTCTCTGTTTCTGTCTCTGTCTGTCTGTCTGTCTGTCTGTCTGTCTGTCTGTCTCTCTCTCTCTCTCTGTCTTTCCGTCCTTCTCCTCAGCAGCTTCGATTTCTTTCTTTTGTTCTTTCTGTATGTGTGTCTGTCTGTCTTTCTTTCTCTCTCTGT
>CM060309.1:90359458-90361958 GCA_030674185.1 Monoplex corrugatus
TGAACCTGTTGAGACGATTACCCGAGCTCCTGTTGTGCAGCATACGTTAAAGACTCCTCGAAAACAAAGTAGTTAACCCTGGCAAAATTATGTGGAAAAAACACTATCATAGTAAACATACAGGCATATATAAAAACCACCTTTACTGCGCTGTACTGCAGGGACGCGATGAGTAAGTCTTTTGTGACCAAATTGATGAAATAAAATAAGGAAAGAAGGAGACAGTTAATATTTGTGTTGCATGATAACCTTCGAATGGCCGCCATGGCTGTGAACATGAACTGACTATGACAATTAAGTTGAAAAATGACAAAGACAGTAAGCCTTTCATTCCTAAACTTTATTCACCGGCTTCTGGCTGAGGCTGAAGAAGAAGCTGAGAGGGAGAAATGGTTAAAATAATTTCGAGGTGAACTGAATATTCGTCCAGGCTAGTGGCCGGCAATCGTACATTTTTGGAGACAGTGGTATAGGAAGGGAATGATCAGACTCTGAAAGAGCACTTGCTGCAATGCGTGACGAGCTCCCTATCTTAGAGGGCAGCCACTTCCACAGTGTCTGCAAGAGGTTAATGATGAGGCTTGAACTCAGGCTGCCCTCTCCTTCAGTCTGGATCTCTTATCTGCCGTTCCCCCATGTTTTCTGCTCTCTGAGATTGCTGGATTATTGGGGAGAGCTCTTGACTCAAGATATGGTATCGTGAGTTCAATCCATCGCCTCCCTTTTTATCTTTACAAAAAAGGAATACAAAGAAAATGATGTAACCCCCCCCCCCCCCAGCCTTAACTCCCTCCAGGAAATAAAAAAAACAACTCTTGTGTTTGATCATTCAGGTCGGTTAGCTTAATGTTTCATCGATCCCCTTCATCCTCTCCCCCACCCCAGCCTCCAATTTCCAGGCTTTGTCAGCGCATAGGGTTTTGCATGGGCTCTAAGAATCTGCCGGACGGTTTGCTGTCAGATCTGGATGAAGCATATTTGAAGCTGCAATAAATTTCTGTTGAACAAACTAGTCTCTGAGTACGACGAATCTCTGTTGAACAAATCACAATTCCACAATCTTCCAATCCTTAGAGAGTTAAAATGCATTTTCATTTTTCGAATTTTTTGAGAATTTGTATGCTTTTAAAATTGATTTTTCTGCAGATTTTTTTTGCAAGGGTGAAGTTGTCTGGTGCTATGTGCTTAAGGACATGCTGTGCATGGGATCAGATTTGAAAGTTTCTCTGAACATCAACATTCAAATCACAACTGTCTCCAAACTGGGAATCAAACCTGGAACCCACGTGCGGATGAATGGGGCTCGCTCAGTATAAATAGTGTATCCACCTTCAGGAAATTCTGTGCCAAAGAAGTCCTCTTTTCTGTCACTCTCTCTGTTTTTTGCCTCGTTCCTTTGCTTTTCTGTCATCTCTTCTTTTCTCGTTTTCTGTCTAACTAGTCCATTCATCTGTTTGTTTCCCATAAAGCCATACATAGTTTGTCTTTCTTAGGATTGATGATTGGGTACATATATTAAGTGCGGGTTTAGCTCTAAAGAAATGTGAACTGATTAGTGGCAATCATACGCAGTATGCATGTATGTTTTTGTGTGTTTCGTTATGTTTATGCATTTGAATTCAGGTTTGGTTTTTTAAATCCCCCTGGTGATAAATTCGGTGGAATGACCGACACCTGGGACATATCCTTAGATTATGTGCGTGAAGGCATGTACTTAGTTTTCTTTTCAAGGTTTTCATTTTTTTTTCAGGGTTTATCTGTGCGTTTAGATGTGTTTTGCTGAAGACGGTTAAAGGCCTGATATGGCTCTGAACAATCGGTTGGGCTTTAAACAATAATAACAATGATAACAAATATCTCTCTTATGACGCTCAGATCACTAGATTACCACCTTATGCTGAGACATAACTGACTGACACAAACAGTTCGAACCGCAACAAGACTTGAACCCGTTCTCTAAACAAGCAGCAGTTTTGGGGCCCAGTGGTAATGTCAGTTTTTCTCTCTAAATCACTATCAGAACCAACCACTCAACACAACTCGCCGAAATGGAAACGGCTGTGCTAGCATTCGCACAAGAAAGTCAGGATCCAGCACGCGGCAGCATAATCAAATATGAAGACTTATTCGATTAGTGAAAGGAGACAGGCGCAAATGGTTGTCACAATGGCCTGTTGTCGGAAGGTGTAAACAAACACAGCAGCTAAACAAGGTCACCAGCTTCAGGGCACCAGAAAACGAAACCAATTTCCAATGACTTGATTTGAAAAAAAAAACAAACCCTTAGAGACATGTTTTCAGTTATCGGTTATGCTGCAGATTGAGGTAACACCAACATATTTTTGTTTCCTTTTTTTTTGGACAGCAGTTCATGGAGTTAAAGGAAATAATGCTGTTTTTAAGAGCCAGAAATATGGAAAAGTAAAATCCGAACGCGTATTTCATTTAACAAAACAGGACAAGCGTAATTGGCCAACCGGTTTTTGTCAAACGTATACAA
>CM060309.1:90366958-90396958 GCA_030674185.1 Monoplex corrugatus
TGAACAGTGTTTGTGGACGTTGTATGAACAGTGTTTGAGGACATTGTGTGAACAGTGTTTGAGGACGTTGTGTGAACAGTGTTTGAGGACATTGTGTGAATAGTGTTTGTGGACGTTGTGTGAACAATGTTTGATGACATTGTGTGAATAGTGTTTGTGGACATTGTGTGAACAGTGTTTGATGACATTGTGTGAACAGTGTTTAAGGACATTGTATGAACAGTGTTTGTGGACGTTGTATGAACAGTGTTTGAGGACATTGTGTGAACAGTGTTTGAGGACGTTGTGTGAACAGTGTTTGAGGACATTGTGTGAATAGTGTTTGTGGACGTTGTGTGAACAATGTTTGATGACATTGTGTGAATAGTGTTTGTGGACATTGTGTGAACAGTGTTTGATGACATTGTGTGAACAGTGTTTAAGGACATTGTGTGAACAGTGTTTGTGGACGTTGTATGAACAGTGTTTGAGGACATTGTATGAACAGTGTTTGATGACATTGTGTGAACAGTGTTTGTGGACATTGTGTGAACAGTGTTTGGGACAGTGTTTGATGACATTGTGTGAACAGTGTTTAAGAACGTTGTGAGAACAGCTTTTGATGACGTCATCTGAATCGTATCTCATGACGTCGTGTGAACAGTACATGAGGACGTTATTGGGATTATTACTGGAGTTATTTTGAGAAGAATTCACCACGCTGGGAGAACTCCATATGCGCTCCATCCAAATATGCTAGCAATTATCTGATGTTTCCTGATCCTACACAAAGCCCTTTGCGCTGCGAGGTCTTGAAACGGGGAAAGCGGAAAAGGGAGACTATGAAACACTAAGTTGACATCACCAGAACGATGGAAACATAAAGATGGACAGTGAAGAGGACAGTTTTTAATGTTGCAGGCTGGGATTGAACTCGAGATAACAGATCTTGAGTCCATTGCTCTACCAAATGGCCCGCGGACGAAGTGATGTGAACAATATTTGAGGATGGTGCATGAACAGTGTTTGAAGAATTTGCTTAAACACTAGTTGGGAACTTTATGTGAACAGTGTGTGAGGACACTGTGTGAACAATGTCAGAGGACACTGTGTGAACAATGTCTAGGACGTCGTGTGAATAATGTTTGAGAACTTTATGTGAGCAGTATTTGAAGAAGTTGAGTGAACAATATTTGAGGAAGTTGTATGAGTAGCATTTGAGGAAATTGTGTGACCAGTATTTGGGGACACTGTGTGAACAGCGCTTTCTCAAGAACTTCCGACAATACTTGAAAACCAGTATTCATTGTTGTAATAGTTTATCATTATCCTTGATGCACATCAAGTTTATTTCGACTGAAGCTTTTTCAAAACCACAGTGGTCTTTAGAAGAAAAGATTTTGGATTTTGTGTTAGTAATTCTTGTATGAAAAGGGAGATGGTTAGAAAGTCTTGATCATCTAGAGTTCGTTTCTTTTTTTTTTAACTGTAAAACTTGTCCCTTTTGTCTTTCTTCTCCTCCCCATCCTTCCATCATTGTTGACGGGTCTGCCGTTTTTGGTGTACAAGAGAGGGGTCTGTTAAAGATATTTTTCACGTCAAATTCTCTGATTGTTTATAGACTTTGTTTTACGCTTTCCTTTTTCAAAACTTATATTTTGTGGTGGTTTTTTCTTTCTGTTCTGTCTGTCTGTCTGTCACACTCTCTCTCCGTCTCTGTGTTGTCTGTCTTCTCTATTGTCTGTCTGTTTCTCTCTCTCTGTGTCTGTTTGTCTGTCTGTCTCTCTCCGTCTCCCCTCCCCTCCCCCACAAAAGTATTGTGAATTCCCTGCTAGAAAAAAAGTTAATTTCTCTCGACAAAAAATGAACAAGTAATACATAATTTAGCCTACTATTTTATTTAGATCTCCTCTTGTACATTTTTGTGCTTTCTCTCAATTGTATCTTACTCGTTTTTGGCGAGAAAGCCTGAATGTTCTCATTGCTTGATATATTTACAAGATTTTCTCAGACGTTTGGTTGAAGTTTTTTTCGTGTGTGTGTGTGTGTGTGTGTGTGTGTGTGTGTGTGTGTGTGTGGTGTGTGTGTGTGTTGTGTGTGTGTATTTTCATCTCTTCATGAGAGGATATGATATGAGTGACTAAATCATCTGAAGTTTAAACGGTACAGAACAGTGTCCCCTGTTCATGCCACTATTCATGCCAAAGCCAAATTCAACAGTTCCATTTTCATCTCTACCCTAACACACCAGTGCCACCAGACCTGTGGAAGCAATGTTACTGTTAGGTTATTTAGGCCCGTTTTTATACGTGTTTTAGTGTCCTTGGTTATGTTCAAATTTGTATTCAGGTCTCACCTGTTAGCGTCACCAGGTTCGGTGTCGGCCGCAGCACATTTTGACACCACCATCTTCCTCCAGGCCACTCTGTCTTTACTTTTATGGACAACTTCTTGAATATTTAGGCCACTGATGTTGGTTATGTTCTCGATGTATGAGATTGGAGGTCTGTCTTTCTTTCTTTTTGCCACTGTTTTTCCTTGACAGATGGTTGCCACGAGGTCCGTGTTCTTGTTGTGTGACACATGGCCAGTGTACTTTAGTCTTCTCTTGATGTCCGCTAGTAGTTTTCTGGTGTATTCAGGTATGTTTTTAAATCCCCGTTGTGATAAATCGGACGGAGTGGTCAACGCCAGGGGCATCTCCTTTGGTTACGTGCGCGGCTGCATTGATATGTGTACTTAATTTTCTGTTCCTGTTTTTCCCATATTGAAGTACTGCGTGTGTATTGAAATGGTTTAAAGCCCTGATATAGCTCTACGCAGTCGGCTTGGCTTTAAGCTACAATAAGTATGAAAAAAAAAAACCCAGAGCCAGACCTCGATCGTGACGAAGCCCTGGAACACAAAACTACCGCATGCAAGGTGCTTTGTTTGAGAAGTGCTTTCAACAAGACTTGTCGCCACATGATTTGAAACACCACGATCAGAGAAGTGATGGAGGCAACATCTGCACTTTTCTGCACTTCAACGGCTTGCTCCTCTGACCAGAAGGCAACCCCACCAGCTGGCTCAACAAGCATGTAACAAAAAGGCTCAAGGATTCAAAGCGAGAGGCAGACCAAGGATAATACTGATCGACAGCGTGAAAGGGACCTTGACATCAAGGCTCGGCATTTCTCCTCTACAGGCTTTCCAGCTCGCTGGTGACCGTCCACTCTTTTCTGCGGCCTGACACCCATGATAGTTCAAGCGGACAGATAAAAGAGGAAGAAGAAGGAAGAAGAAGCCACGCTCATGGCATGGTGAGCTTCAGGATGGAAGCTTGCTGCTGCTGTCTGCTTTCTCTTTTAGGTGAGGCGACTGGTAGTGAGGATGTAACGACTTTTAGCAAGGAATGTTTTTGTCTTGATAATGGGCTGATTTGATATGTTGGCATGTTTGGTTTAACAGTCCTAAACTTGTCCTTGCTTTAGGGTCACCTGTAAACATGAATTGAAACAGAACATAACAAAACGAAAACAAAACAAGAGAAAACAACCAACCAATGAAACTACAGACAAAAGAAGATAAAGAGGACCAAAAAAAAAAAAAAAAGAAAAAAAAAAGAAAAAAAGCAAAAAAGCGGCCCAGTCGAATAGCCGATATCCGTGTTTCTCTGGAAGCGATGGCATGATGCTGAAAATGTCGGTTTCATTGAGATCACTTTCTAGAGTGAACGAAGAGCTTCTCTCCAAAGTGGACAGCCCTTTCCACAAAGTTTCAGACAAAGGATGATGAGGCTTCAGCGGTAGTTGCCTTGTCCTTCGATCTGGATTTCTTATCGGTCAGTTGTGTGTTGGTGTGGTGTGTGTGTGTTGTTGTGTGTGGTGTGTGTGTGTGTTGTGTGGGGTGTGTGTGTGTGTGTGTGTGTGTGTGGTGTGTGGTGTGTGTGTGTGTGTGTGGTGTGTGTGTGGTTGTGTGTGTGTGTGTGTTGTGAGTGTGTGTGTGTGTGTGTGTGTGTGTGTGTGTGGTGTGGTGTGTGTGTGAGTGTGTGTGTGTGTGTGGAGTGTGTGTGTGTGTGTGTGAGTGTGTGTGTGTGTTGTGTGTGTGTGGTGGGGTGTGTGTGTGTGTGAGTGTGTGTGTGTGTGTGTGTGATGTGTGTGTGTGTGTGTGTGTGTGTGTGGTGTGTGTGTGTGTGTGTGTGTGTGTGTGTGTGTGTGTGTGTGTGTGAGTTGTTTGGCTCAGTTGAGAAAGCTGTGGACTTAAGAACTGATGTCTTCAATTCAATCCCAGCTGGGAACATTAGAGGACACTAAAGTGATTTTGAACTAAAGTGAGTCTGGTGTCCAGCCTGGGAGTGGAAAACAATGGTACACTCGCGACAGCCTGTTACTTGTGTTAAACACCGTTCTTAACAACGTTCTCCAAACTCGTTGCGCATTACGCACAATCAGACTTGTACAACAGCAGAAATCAAGCTGTCTGGTAAGCTGACTTACATTCCACTCTGTTGCTAATAGTCCGCATTTTCCGTGGGCGTGTATGCTGGGTCTCCCAAAGTCCAACCCCTCGTCCACGTCGTGGGAGACGGAAACAGGTCAAGCTGGCTAACGGGGCTCTGGTGAAGCTGTGACTGGCCTAGCAAGCCGACAGTGGATTCTTCAACCGCTAAGAAAACTAAAAGGAGATACAAACGGACGGATACCAACGGAAAAAGACCTCGCAATGGAAACGGACATCGAGATAGGAATAGCGACTACACTGGAACATGGAACATCTGCGGCCTAACAGACAAGGAACCAGAAATTGTGGAATTCATGACCAAAAGAAAGATCTCCATCCTGGGCATTTCAGACACTAGGAAGAAAGGAGAAGGAACGAAAGAAATCCATTCAAACTTTGTTCTCATCTGGAGTGGTGTCAGGAAAGACCAGAGAGCAACGCATGGTGTGGGATTCATCCTACACCCAGACATAGCAAAGAATCTCATGAGTACAGAATACATATCAGAAAGATTGATTAAAATCGGTGTAAGAAAGTCCAACAAAATCGTCTACTATATCCAAGCATATGCACCGTGTAACGATTCGTACTCAGAAGAGGAGAAAGACTCATTCTATCAAGAGCTCTCCGACCTCATCAACAGCACCCCTGACAAAGAGGACCTGTATGTCATGGGGGATTTCAACGGCAGAGTTGGTGAGAGAAGAAACCCGTGGACAAAACATCTTGGACCCCACAGTGACCACAGAACACCTTGCAATTACAACGGGAACCACGTGCTGGAACTATGTGCAGAGCATGATCTGATCATCACCAACACCTTTTTCCAACATCGAGCCTCCCAAATTTACACCTGGTACAAATGGAACGACCTCAGCATCTCGTCTCAAATCGACTT
Organism: Monoplex corrugatus; assembly: GCA_030674185.1. Classification (NCBI taxonomy): domain Eukaryota; kingdom Metazoa; phylum Mollusca; class Gastropoda; order Littorinimorpha; family Ranellidae; genus Monoplex; species Monoplex corrugatus. The sequence goes on from CM060309.1 coordinate 90,372,318, forward strand.
CATACTTGCAAGATCTAGAACACGTTACGCCATCAAAAACTCAAAAGCCATCCCCAATGCCAACCTTGACACTGACCACAGGCCTGTCATTCTGGCCTCCAGTACTCAGAAGGAGAAAATAACAACTGCTAGGAAGAACCAGCCTGAAAAGATCAACCTCCTCAAACTGGCAGAGAAAGAAGTGCAAGAACAGATTGAAAGTGCTATCAAGGTGAAACTTGACCCCATTGATACAACCCCCCTCATCATGGAACAAGCCTGGGACACCTTCAAGCCAGCTCTCTTGAACACCTTAAGGGAAGTTTGCGGGACAAAGAAATGTAGAGGTAAAAACAGGAAAGCTACAGCCTGGTGGAACCAAGAGGTGAAGGAAGCCATCAAGAAAAAGAAGCAGCTATATAAAGCTTGGGTCAAGACCAAGATAGAAGAGGACTACGTCAAGTACAGAATCGCAAGAAGACATAGTAAACGTGTTGTGAAAGCCTCCAAAGAAAAATCTTGGGCGACCTATGGAGAGAAGTTAAGTGAAATTTGCAAGAACTCCCCAAGAGAATTTTTCAAAAGTGTGAAGACGATGAGAGTAAGAGATGAGCCATTCAACCCAACAACAGTAGTGAATGATGCAAATGGAGAGGCACTACACAAAGAAGAGGAAATTCTGAAAAGATGGGAAGACTATTTTAAAGACCTTTTAAACCCATCTGGAGTCCAGGCTTCCAGCTCCCAGTTCTCACCACGCTATAAAGACCAGTTAGAGCCCCAAATCCTTGAAGCAGAAACACGAAAAGCAATTAAGACCAGCCCAAAGGGCAAAGCAGCAGGCAATGATGGCATAACAACTGAAGCCATCCTTGCATGCGGAGAAACGGGAGTTAAGTGGCTCACCATCATCTTCCAGAAAGCATGGGAAGAGAGGAAAGTACCAATGGACTGGCAAAATGCAATAGTGGTGCCAATTTGGAAAAAGAAGGGCAGCAAGAAAGACTGCAGCACATACAGAGGCATTTCACTTCTCAGCCATGTAGGGAAAATGTATGCAAAGATTCTGGAACAGCGCACAAGAGCCAAAGCAGAACACCTACTGAGCAATGCCCAGTTTGGCTTTCGGAAAGGAAGAGGGTGCACAGATGCCATTTTCGCACTCCGACAGCTGTGTGAAAGAGCCATCGAATACAACCAAGACCTGCATACAGTATTCGTTGATCAAGAAAAAGCTTTTGACCGAGTCAACAGAGACAAGCTCTGGAAGATCCTGGAGCAGTACGACGTGAAGGGGCAGTTGCTTGATAACATCAGAGCAATCTATGCCAACAGTAGGAGCGCAGTCCGAACAGCCAGTGGAACATCGGACTGGTTCCCGGTTACATCAGGGGTCAGGCAAGGCTGCGTACTCTCTCCCCTTCTCTTCGTGATCTACATGGACCAGATTACAAAGGAAGCCAATCCAGATATGGAGGCCCTGAACGAACTATTATTTGCTGACGACCAGTCCTTGATGAATCAGAACAAAGCAGCTCTTCAAGAACACACAGACCAACTCAACACAAGCTGCGAGAAGTATGATATGAAGATCAGTATCAACAAAACAGAAGTTATGTCTGTCAGCAGAAATCCAGGAAAGCTGGACATCAACATCAACGGCACCCAGCTGAAACAGACCAAAGAATTTAAATACCTTGGCAGCCTCTTCACTGAAGATGGAAAATTGGACAGAGAGATAGAAACAAGATGCCAGAAAGCGAACGCAGTCAGTTACCAACTCGCCCCCCTTCTGAAACATCCCAGCATCCCAATGAGCACCAAGGCAAAACTCATCAACGCCATCTTCGTTCCAACACTCACATACCAGTGTCAGACATGGGCCCTAACAAAAGCCTTAGAGAGAAATTGGTCACATGTGAAATGCGCTGCCTGAGAAAAGCTGTCAACAAGACCAGACGCGACAAGATCAAGAATGAGGTGATCAGAAACATGGTCGGACTAACACCAATTCTCCACCATGTCGAACAACAAAGGATCAGGTGGTTTGGTCACCTCACCAGAATGCCGCCCGACCAACCGGCCCTACGGGCATACACCACCAGATACACTGGCTGGAAAGCCAGAGGTAGACCACGGAGACGATGGAGCGACTCCGTGGCTGACACCCTGCGAGCCCATGACCTGTCACTCTATCAAGCCTCCCGCCTTGCTGCAGACAGACGTCTGTGTCTCCCCGCGACGCCGAAGGGCACCAGCGGCAGATGAAAGAAAGAAAGAAAGAAAGTGTATGCTGGTGTTTTCATGTTTCCATTAGCCTGCCACTGACATGACATACAGGATCTTTAACGTGCATCTTTGATATCCTGCGTGTCTCTACACTGGCAGATCGAGAGAAAAAAATATCCCTTTACTCAAAAAGCAAAGGTGTTTGGGCGGATCGAACCTGGAATCTTCCGACTGGAAATTCGACCATTAACCACTTGGCCACCGCGCCTGTCAAGGTGAGGCTAGAAATGAGACTGTCCGTTCTTTGTCATCTGTCCGTCTGTCTTATCTGACAGGTATTCCCCGACTGTCTTATCTGACAGGTATTCCCCGACTGTCTTATCTGACAGGTATTCCCCGACTGTCTTATCTGACAGGTATTCCCCGACTGTCTTATCTGACAGGTATTCCCCGACTGTCTTATCTGACAGGTATTCCCCCGTGGTTGTGGGGAGTGTTACCAGAGGATCTGGTATCTGATAATCTTGAGTTCTGTCCCGGCTGGCGACATAAAACCGGTCTTCTCGTTGTCATCATTCTGGTTTATTCACGTCATGATTTCATTGTCCCTTTCTTCTCATCCCTCCCTCCCCCTCTCCCACGTTTAAAGAAATCGCAAGTGCTTGGAGTTTAACACATCTGCTAGATAATTGCTTGCAGATCACAGACTGAATGTTTCAATAGCAATGGCTCCATCATAGATAAATTCCAATTCAGAATACGGAGAAAACAGGCTGCCCAGTCGTCTGCCAGCTCATTAGGAAATTGTAAGCGTGTTTTCGTTTTCTGTATCAAATAGTTTAGTTTGCTTTGTAAGTACAATTTAGATTTACAGAACTTCAACCCCATTTGTTGCCATGGGTGCTTTTTGTGTACGCTGAGTGCAGTGCGGTGTACACGTGACCTCATTTTTATCATCCCAGTTGAAAGATTTGCTGCACCAGACGCTACTGTCCCGACCTGAGAACGAACCTGAGACGTCTCACTTTGTACTCCAACTCTCTGAGGACCAGACCATCGCCGTTAGCGCTCCGTCAGACAGATCCTGTGATACCGCTATTTGATGCAAACAGTTCAAACCTCGACAAGCCTCGAACTCTTTCCTCCAACAAAAGGCAACCGTTTCAGAGTTACAGTTATAACCACAAGCACTGTTTTAGTCTAGACCGCTCGACCACATCTTGCCTAAACGTTTCTCAAAACGTCTGTATTCAAAACACAACATTGTTGAATCTGAAGGCCTATTTGATCAGGGAAACAAGACAGGCGCAAATGGCTGCTGCAATGGCCCTTTATCAAAAAACGTTCATCAAATACGACAAATAAAGAAAGTCACCAGAATTCGGACGCCAAAGGCTGACAAGGGCCTTGAGCAATGTGATTTAAAACGTCACAGACACATTCCTTCATCCTGCTGCAAGTAATAGCATGGCCACAGCATTTTGCATTTTCTGTTTTAGAAAGCGCCGCCTTTGAACTTAAGAATATAATAGTTCTTGCAACTAATCCTTAGTAATTGAAATCTTCTTGTTCTTGTTCTTCTTGTTCTTGTTCTTGTTCTTGTTTGTCTTCTTCTTCTTCTTCTTGTTCTTGTTCTTGTTCTTGTTTGTCTTCTTTTCTTCTTCTTCTTTTTCTTCTTCTTCTTCTTCTTCTTCTTCTTCTGCAGGCTGTAGTTTCTGCGAGCACTGTCTATGCATTTAAATTCATACAAACCTACTGCCTTCTTCTTCTTCTTTTCCTCCTCCTTCGTGTTCTTCTTGTTATTGTTCTTGTTCCTGTTCTTCTTGTTCTTGTTCTTGTTCTTCTTGTTCTTGTTCTTCTCCTTCTTCTTTTTCTTGTTGTTGTTGTTGTTGTTGTTGTTCTTCTTCTTCTGCAGGCTGTAGTTTCTGCAAGCACTGCCTATCAATGCATATAAATTCATACGAACATACATGTACTGCCAAGCAGAGGGAGCATACTGCCAAGCAGAGGGAGCGGGTTTTTGCATGTGTCACCGTTCTTTGTCCCGCCTTAAAAGCAGTCGTACTCCTTCCGTTGGGAGGTAGGGAGACAGTGTGAAAGAAGTATAGGTGAATGACTGGAAAGGCAGAAACAAGAAAGAGTCGTGCCAGGACAAGAGCATGAGAAGAAAGAGGAACCTCTAACAGGATGGCTCCTGTGATTCCACAAACAGGAAGGGACCTTCGATTTCTACGTCCGCAATACTTCATTGTCATGGTAATCAGTAAACAACATGAAATCCCCTCATGCAAAATAACAGCAAATGGCACAACTTTGAGGCACGTTGATAAATTTGAATATCTGGGAACGGTCATCTCACCATTTCCATCTAATATCAATCATAATGAAAAGACGTTAAATCAAGGAATGAATGAAATCACCAGACGGTAGATGCACTTCAGAAATAGCCAGCAGCATCGGCCAAGCCAAAACAGTATTCAAGAAGATTAAAAGCGTTCTTACCAACCAATGCCTATCAATTAACATCAGGAAGAGAGCTGAAGAATGTTATGTAGAACCGATGTTGTTGTACGGTTGTGAGGCGTGGACAGTCAATACGCAAAGTCAGAACAGAATTGATGCAACTGAAATGTGGTTTCTAAGAAGAATGTTGAAAATTTCATGGACAGCAAAGAAAACAAACGAGACAATCTTGAAGGAGGCAGACACCAGAAGATCATTAATAAAGAAGATTAGGAAAAGACGAGCAATATTTATAGGACATATAATGAGGGAAAGGGAATTAAGACATCTGGTCACAACAGGAAAGCTGGAGGGAAAGAAAACACCAGGTAGACCCAGGAAGAAAATACTGGACGGACTTGCAGGGTGGCTGAGGACAGAGAGGGTGGGAGAAGTACTTGCAGCGACAGGGGACAGATTCGTATGGAGAAGGGCCATGATCGCCAACGCCATTCGGCAGGGCACATGATGATGAATACCTCATTACGGGGATTGATTGAAATGAAGTTTACAGTGATTCGCTGTTCATATGTATGTTTTGAAAACATGTTGAAATGATTATGTTGATCAATGAATAACTTTCAGAAAACATCAAGTTTTGAGTGTGTTAGTCAAAACGACTAACACACTAACTTTCAGAAAACGTCAAGTTTTGGGTGTGTTAGTCAAAACGACTAACTTAGATCCATCAAAGGGCGCCAGCTCTGGAGAGCTACCCGCGGCCATCTAGCTAAGGGAGTAAACCCTGACAGTAAATCCGGTGTGGGGCCCCTAAGGCGGTTGGATGGCAAACTTTGTCACTTTCCGGCAGCTCCTGCGGCCGCGTTGGCACCAAAACGTAACAGCCCTGCTGTTCCTTTGGATCTGTCAGCGAGGTGGAGAGGGGGGACAAGTTGCATGGGCAACAGCCTGTCTTCCATATTACACTGCCCAGGCTTACATCCGTCCATTCATCCACAAACACTCTGCACCTACGACCTGGAGAGGACACTCCAGCCTCACTACTAACACTAGTGTCGGCACAACACGGAAAGCAACAGATACCGGTGATAAGTCATTGCTCAACTGGCGTAGAGCTGACGCCAGGGGTTGCTTTTGACGGTTACCGCCCACCTAAGCTGGGCAGCCCCCAGCCAGTTAGGTGCTGTCCCGCCACGACCTGCCTTCTTCATTGGGTGCATGAAGATTAGGAGAAAATCTGACAAGCAGGTCGTTAATTACCGCACCAAACAAAAAGAAAACTTCAAATTCAAGAAACGGATCAGGAAAAGGATCAGCAGTGAAACTGGGCTGTTGGAATGTCCGAACAATGATGCCTGGGCTCTCCCAAGATCTGCAAGACATCAGCGACGCCAGAAAAACCGCCGTCATAAACAGCGAACTAAAGAGGCTCAATGTGGACATTGCCACTCTGCAGGAAACACGGCTGGCTGACTCAGGAACACTAAAGGAAAGGGACTACACCTTCTTCTGGCAAGGAAAGAGTTCTGATGCCCCAAGAGAGCACGGAGTAGGCTTTGCAGTAAGGAACAGCCTGCTGAACATGATTGAACCAGGCAGCGGCGGTTCAGAACGACTCTTGACTCTCCGCCTCAACACCACCGAAGGCTATGTCACTCTCATCAGCGTTTATGCCCCAACTCTGTCCGCCTCTCCAGACACCAAGGATGAGTTCTACGAAAATCTTGCATCAACCATAAGGAACATCCCCAGGACAGAACAACTTGTTCTCCTGGGCGACTTCAACGCCAGAGTGGGTGCAGACAATGACTCATGGCCCTTCTGCCTCGGTACCTTTGGAGTGGGGAAAATGAATGAGAATGGACAGCGACTGCTTGAGTTTTGCGCCTGCCATGAACTGTGCATCGCCAACTCCTTCTTCAAGACGAAGCCTCAGCACAAAGTCTCCTGGAGGCATCCCCGCTCAAAACATTGGCACCAACTGGATTTGATCCTAGTAAGACGTGCCGCTATCAAAAACGTTCTCCACACTCGCTCTTATCACAACGCAGACTGCGACACAGACCACTCTCTGGTATGTTGCAAGATCAGGCTACAACCAAAGAAGTTCCACTGCTCAAAGAAACAAGGGAACCCTCGCATTGACGTCAGCAAGATGTCTCAGCCAGATCTTGTAGAACAGTTCGCAGAGGCCTTTCAGAGAGAATACGATGCATTGCAGCCCAGAGACTCTGCCACTGAGAGATGGGAAACGCTACGAGACACCATGCACCGCATTGCTATGGCCACCTTTGGGAAGAAAACTGTGAAGTCCCACGACTGGTTTGAGGCCAAATCATCAGAGATGACTCCCACTGTTGAGGCCAAGCGTGCCGCACTCACCAAGTATAAGCGGTCACCCAGTGAGAAGAACCTGCAAATCCTCAGGGCTGCCAGAAGTAAGGTTCAGCTTAACGCCAGGCGCTGCGCAAACGAGTACTGGACAGAGCTCAGCGAAGAGATACAGAGTGCTGCTGAAAGAGGCAACATCCGAGGAATGTATGATGGCATCAAGAGAGCACTGGGACCAACACAGAGCAAGATCGCCCCCCTCAAATCCTCCACTGGGGAAGTAATCAGCAGTCCTAGCCAACAGATGGAAAGATGTGCGGAACACTACTCCGACCTCTACTCCACACAGAACATGGTGTCCCCCTTAGCCCTCGATGCCATCAAGTGCATGCCGGTAATGGAAGAACTTGACGCAGAGCCAACTGTGGACGAACTCAGCAAGGCCATTGATAGCCTGGCATCAGGGAAGGCACCTGGCAACGACGGAATTCCCCCAGACCTCATCAAGCACTGCAAGACTTCTCTTCTGCACCCTTTGCACGCAGTTCTCTGTCAGTGTTGGAATGAGGGAGCTGTACCACAGGACATGAGGGACGTCAAGATCGTCACCCTGTACAAAAACAAGGGTGAAAGGAGCGACTGCAACAACAACAGAGGTATCTCGCTCCTCAGCATTGTTGGCAAAGTGTATGCTCGGGTCCTCCTAATCCGCCTGCAGAAACTGGCTGAACGCGTCTACCCGGAATCACAGTGTGGTTTTCGAGCAGAGAGATCCACGGTAGACATGGTCTTCTCCCTTCGCCAAATCCAGGAAAAGTGCAGAGCGCAGCGGATGCCCCTGTATGTGGCATTCATTGACCTCACCAAGGCCTTTGACCTAGTCAGCAGAGATGGCCTTTTCAGGGCTCTCCGAAAAATCGGCTGCCCCCCCAAACTGCACAGCTTAATTGAGTCCTTCCACTCAAACATGAAAGGGATGGTGCAGTTCAACGGAAACCTCTCCAAGCCCTTCGACGTACGCAGCGGTGTGAAACAAGGCTGCGTCCAGGCCCCAACCCTCTTTGGAATCTTCTTCGCTCTCCTCCTGAGGCATGCGTTCAGCACAGCGCAAGAAGGGATCCACCTGCGGACCAGATCAGATGGCAGGCTCTTCAACCTCGCCCGCCTCAGAGCAAGGACAAAGGTCCGTGAAGCCCTCATCAGAGACATGCTATTTGCCGACGATGCCGCAGTTGTGACCCATACTCAGCGGGACTTGCAGTCACTAATGGACCGCTTCTGCCAGGTCTGCAAAGATTTTGGTCTGACCATCAGTCTTAAGAAGACAAACGTCCTAGGCCAAGACACGCCATCTCCACCAGCCATCACCATTGATGACTACGAGCTTGAAGCCATCCATCAATTCACATATCTTGGGTCCACCATCACCGATAACCTCTCCCTTGACACAGAGGTCGACAAGAGGATCGGGAAGGCAGCCACAACACTAGCCCGCCTCACACAAAGGGTGTGGACAAATCCCAAGCTGACCACAAAGACAAAGATGGCTGTATACAACGCCTGTGTCCTCAGCACCTTGCTGTATGGCAGCGAGGCGTGGACCACGCATGCTCATCAGGAGAAAAGGCTCAATACCTTCCACCTGAGAAGCCTACGGCGCATACTTGGCATTTCCTGGCAAGACAAGGTGACCAACACCGAAGTCCTAACCTGCGCTGGCCTCCCAACCATGCATACCATGCTGAGATAGCGTCGGCTGCGCTGGTTGGGCCACGTTCGCCGCATGGAAGATGGTCGCATCCCAAAAGACATCCTTTATGGTGAGCTTGCCACAGGGCAGAGAAACATTGGCCGCCCACAGCTGAGATACAAAGACGTTTGCAAGCGTGACATGAAGGCGCTTGAGATCAACACTGAGTCCTGGGAGGACCTCGCAGACGACCGCAACAGCTGGAGAACTACTCTCAAGAAACAGCTGCGGATTGGTGAGGACAAACTGTCAGCTGCTGCAGCAGAAAAGCGAGTTCGCAGAAAAGGGATGACAGCCAACAGACCAGCATCAGCATACACATGCGACCGCTGCGACAGAGACTGCCTCTCTCGCATTGGTCTGTACAGTCACAGGCGACGCTGCTTGGACCAAGCAGACAGCCCATCTAGACATTAGAACGGATGTACTTTGTCCATGGTCAGTCATGACCGAAGGAGGCCTACTACTACTAAAGTCAAAACGAGACATGGCATATGGGAATATGTGAATGCCACGATATGTTTTCTGTGTTAAAGCTCCAATGGGGGGACTATATAAAGAGATGATGTCTACAGGGTGTTGTTTCATGTGAAGTCCTAAGAACACACATCGCATAGTGGCTATGTTTCCTCAAGTAACAGAAGACATAATAAGCTTCATATTTGGAAAAATAGTGGCTGTAATTTTGCCTTGTATACCTCTCCTGATATCATCATCATCATCATGTGCACTGCCGCATGGCGTTGACGATCATGGCCTTCCATACGAGTCAATCCCTTGTCGCTGCAAGCACGTCTTCTACCCTCTCTGTCCTTAGCCACCCTGCAAGTCGTAGGTCCGATCTTTTCTCACTGGATGTACCTGGTGCTCTCTGATCTTTCCCTCCAGCTGTGACCACGTACTCTATTTTTCTCTTTCTTATAATAATAATAATAAAGAGCATTTATATAGCGCCTAATCTGATGAAAACAAGAGCCCTAAGCGCTTACAGGTATCACGCAGACACAACCAAACACACACACACACACACACACACACACACACACACACACACACACACACACACACACACACACACACACACGCACACACACACCAGCCGACATTCAAGGCTCAAAAGACAACAAGGGGGGATTTGGGGAAGTTAGGTGGTAGAGTCTTTATAAGTATCATGAGAGGGACTGGAAGAGATGGGTTTTCAGAGAGGACTTGAAAGAAGTGAGAGTTGCAGAGTGGCGAACAGAGACAGGGAGCTGATTCCAGATTACAGGGGCCTGATAGGAAAAGGAGCGTTGACCATAAGTTTTAGTGCGACAGAATGGTATGCGGAAGGTACGAGTATCAGCCGAGGAACGAAGTTGACGAGAGGGGGTGTACAGATGGAGGAGGTCAGAGATGTAAGGGGGTGCAAGACCGTTGAGAGACTTAAAACATAACAAAGCAATCTTGTAGCGAATTCTCTTTTCAACAGGTAACCAGTGAAGAGATTTGAGAAGAGGAGTGACATGAGAGGAACGAGATTTTCTGAAGATGAGCCTAGCAGCATTGTTTTGAACTTTTTGAAGCTTTTGAATGAGAGAGAAAGGACAGCCCGAGAGGAGGGAGTTGCAGTAGTCGAGACGAGAGAGATATAAACTATATAATAAAGTTGCCTTGTAACAAAATGCTATCATAACTCGATTGGGACGTTTTGAACGGAAGCAGCTTGGAATGGTAGTGACCGGAGCTGGTTTCCGTGATAACAAGTGACTTCGGCGCGATTTCACCCACACCGGATAGGAAACGGGTCTTTCCAGAAATCACACTGCTTTTCACTGTTTGAGCGGAAGACTGGAAAGTGGAGGGGTGGGGGGGGGGGGGTGGGGGGAGGCGAGAAGAGAACAGGAACGGAGACAAAAGGAGACTAAATCTGTGTAGTGAATAGTACCATTAGAAGCAGCCAGTGCGCATTACACCCTTTTCCAAGTTCTTAGCTTGAAATGGACCACGGGGACGGTAGCAGCGGCACTTTGCTAAAAGCTTTTATTCAGTGGAATAATCGGTACGGACAAATAGATATAACTGCACTGACAACCAGATAAGGAGCAGGGACCAAAATGTATTGCTGTGCGTATTGGTCAGAATTACATTTCGTTAGATTTATGTTCGTCATGAGAGAAGTGTTTTTGAGAGTGGAATGTGGGTTGCTCAGTCTGTGGGGAAAACTTTTCACATTACCATGGCCTGATGGAAGAAATAAATCTGTGTCCCAGCTGGAAATAGAACCCTGGACCTTTTACTTCCCAGCAGGCGTTTTAACCACGGGGCCACAACCTTACTATGTTTACCTCGTAATTATAAGTTGTATATGCATGATTATGAATTCTGCCAAGACTGTTTTGTGTCTGCACCTTAGGACTACTGTGGTTTATCACATAAATTCATCTGCATGAAATAATTCTTGAGAAGACGCATCTAAACCTGTTTTTTGTTCCATTTATTTTTTCGTGGCATTCTAAAACTAAGTGGACCAATACTGGCGTTTGGTTGATTTCGATTAAGAAGCCGTCACAAACTCGTAAACGTGAGACTGTATTTCTCTTTGTGTAGTCTGCAGGGAGCCGGGTTATCAGTGAGCCTTTAGCCTGTGTCATCTACAGTAAGCTTCATCATCGGAGTCCCGAAGGAAAGGAGAGCTCGGGTGCATTGGGAACTTGGCTAATCTCCGGGGTAAAAGGCGGAGACAGCTAGGGTGAGAAGATAATATTGTAGACAGCAGGCACATCTGTTTGTGTCTGGACCCAAAGAGCGGAGAGAGAGAGAGAGAGAGAGAGAGAGAGAGAGAGAGAGAGAGAGAGAGAGAGAGAGAAGAGAGAGAGGAAAGAGAGAGAGAGAGTTTACACTTCAGATATCACACATTCATGTACAGATAACGTACAACTAAGATGCAAACGCTTAAATGCAAAAATGCGTGGATATCTATGAAATGTCTCTTACCTTTTTGAGAGATTTGTACAAAAATAATGCTGAAGTTTTAATTAATTGTTCGTTATTCTGTAGAGAAACTCACAGAGAGAGAGAGAGAGAGAGAGAGAGAGAGAGAGAGAGAGAGGATAGTAAGACACAGACATATAGCTAGCCTAACTCACAGGCAAGATGGTTTAACGATGAGCGACCAACAAATGTATGCGAGCAGTGATGTTGATTATGAAAATAGACCCTCCCGTTGATCCGACGGACGAGAAGGCATACACGTCGTTTACCGCTAATGAGAGACCGAAAGAAAAAAAAAGTGATAAAACACTTTTTTATTCAAGGATAGTAGCATTAAGCCCCATTGGACCTGTCTTACAGCGACTCTTTGCTACTCTACACATACTGTATAAAAAGAAAACGAAAAAAAAAAACGAAATTAAGAAAGAATGAACGAGAGACAGAAAGAGAGTAGATGCGAGAGAGAGAGAGAGAGAGGGGGGGGGGGGTAATAGACAAAGATGGAAATGAAGTACAAGGAATAGAGAGAAAGGGGGAGGGGTATGGGAGACAAAGATAGGAGGGTAGAGAGACATGGGACTGGGTGAGAGACAAAATGAGAGTAGGTGGGAGACACAGAGAGCTACATGTAGAGACAGAGTGAGGAAGAGACAGTAACTATGTCGAAGGTAGAAAGAGTATTGGAGAAACAGAATGAGATTAGGCGGGAGGGAGGGGGAGAGAGAGAAAGAGAGAGAGAGAGACAGACAGACAGACGGACGGACAGACAGACAGAAACAGAGGGGAGTTGGAGACAAAGAGAGAGAAGAGGTGTGAGAGATAGAGAAAGGGCGGGAGACACAGAGAGACAGAGGTGGGTGGGTGGTATATACACAAGGAAAGATATAAATGCAGACAGACCGACTCCCTTCCTCCCAGACAAACAGATGGATGTTGTAACGAGGAAGGACCAGCACGACAATTTATCTATGGGTGCAGGCATGCAATATCGAAGCACAAGAGAGTTTTAACTCAACCAAAAATCCTAATCAAGTATGTGTTCCAAGGGTTGGGGTTGGAAGGTTGATGTTGTTAATACGCTTGGTGCGGTGTGCTTGTGTATGTGCGTTGGAGGAGGGGGGGGGGGGACCGAGAGTTCCTGTGAGTGGATAAATGTCGATGGAATGAGCTTACATATATGATATATACTTCTTGTAACGATATGTATTGGTGTCAGCTACACCCAAGAGATATAGATCATCATCATCATGTGCCTTGTCGCTTGGCGTTGGCGACCATGGCCCTCCATATGAATCGATCCTTTGTCGTTGCAAGTACTTCTCCTCACCCCGTCTGTCTTCATCCACTGCGCAAGTCCGTCCAGTATTTTCTCCATGGGTCTACTTGGTGCTTTTTTCCCCTCCAGCTTTCCTGTTGTGACTAGGTGCTTTAATTCCTCTTGCCTCATAAAATGTCCTGTAAATGTTGCTTGTCTTTTCATACTCTTCTTCGTTAATGTTCTTTTTGTGTCTGCCTCCTTCAAGACTGTCTCGTTTGTTTTCTTTGCTGTCCACGGAACTCTCAACATTCTTCTTAGAAATCACATTTTAGCTTCCCTCAATCTTGTTCTGACTTTGCGTGCTGACGGTCCACGATTTATATCCGTACAACAGTACATATATTTCTTCGATTTAGTTAGGAAATTCCAGCAACATCCTCCTTGACACGCCCGTTATGTGCATGAGCCTTAAGCGTGTGTTACCAGTCGTCCCAACCAGCTCTTAGCGCGCTAATCTCTTTTTTCCCCCTCTGTTTTTTCTGTGCTAAGTTACTTTTCAGTTGTAGTCTGTCTTTCTGCGTCTGTCTTTCTGCAAGAAGTTAGCTTTCCTGTTTTCATTTAGTCTTCTATTCTACATTACATTTCTGCAGAAAACCCACTTTTCCTGGCTTTGCCTGTCATTCTGGTTTTTTTTTTTTTTTTAATATTTCTGCTTAATATTACTGGTATAGACGTGAACTTTTAGTATTGGCGGATCAAAACATCTAGGAATACACAAGGAGTGTATGGCAAGAGTGACCCATCACGATCATCTTTGGAGTGGCATATGTGTGCAAAATTCATCTAAATATGTTACATTGATCATTTCTGATTAATCACTGTTTGTTATGTATTCTACGTGGATGTTTTGAAAAATACTAGTATTACTGCGCAATGTGATGTATTGATATTTCTGTGTATAATTTTTATTTTCGACGTCTTGAAAAACTCTATGTGAAAATGGACTATGATGAAAACAGTGGATTATACTGTTTGTACAGTCACATTCAAAGACTTTCTCTTTGCAGCTCCAAGCAAACTTGGGCATTTTGGTGTGGTTACGGATGCTCATCTCTGGAGAGAAAAAATCTCAAAGATAGCTCGGATAAAAGGGGCTTCAGACAGCAGCATATTTGTTCAAGTCCACGGAGGAGAGAGGAGAGAGAGAGAGAGAGAGAGAGAGAGAGAGAGAGAGAGAGGAGAGAGGAGAGAGAGAGAGAGAGAGAAGGAGAGAGAGAGAGGAGAGGAGAACTTTGTTTACAGACGTGCAATAGTGAAAATCCCAGAACTTTGTGAGTCTTGATGTTCAAATAAAGTGTGGTGTGGGGGGGGGGGGGGGGGTGGTTGGTGGATGACGTAGATTGGGATGGGAGAGGGAATTTCCGTCAGTAGGGGCAAAGAGTGAGTGTGGGTGATGGGGGTTGGCTGGGATAGGGGTGCAGGACTTGCTGTTGTTTTAGGGGTGCAGGACTTGCTGTTGTTTTAGGGGTGCAGGACTTGCTGTTGTTTGGGGGGTGCAGGACTTGCTGTTGTTTGGGGGGTGCAGGACTTGCTGTTGTTTTAGGGGTGCAGGACTTGCTGTTGTTTGGGGGGTGCAGGACTTGCTGTTGTTTTAGGGGTGCAGGACTTGCTGTTGTTTGGGGGGTGCAGGACTTGCTGTTGTTTTAGAGGTGCAGGACTTGCTGTTGTATGGGGGGTGCAGGACTTGCTATTGTTTGGGGGGTGCAGGACTTGCTGTTGTATGGGGGGTGCAGGACTTGTTGTTGTTTTGGGGGTGCAGGACTTGCTGTTGTTTTGGGGGTGCAGGACTTGCTGTTGTATGGGGGGTGCAGGACTTGCTGTTGTTTTGGGGGTGCAGGACTTGCTGTTGTATGGGGGGTGCAGGACTTGTTGTTGTTTTGGGGGTGCAGGACTTGCTGTTGTATGGGGGGTGCAGGACTTGCTGTTGTATGGGGGGTGCAGGACTTGCTGTTGTTTTGGGGGTGCAGGACTTGTTGTTGTTTTGGGGGTGCAGGACATGCTGTTGTTTGGGGGTGCGAGGACTTGCTGTTGTTTTGGGGGTGCAGGACATGCTGTTGTATGGGGGTGCAGAACATGCTGTTGTTTTAGGGGTGCAGGACATGCTGTTGTTTTTGGGGTGCAGGACTTGCTGTTGTTTTAGGGGTGCAGGACTTGCTGTAGCACGTGGTGAGAGTAGTAGGTGGTGAGAGATTTTATATTTGTGCGTAGATGGTTTTTGTATTGGCGTGTGTGTGTGTGTGTGTGTGTGTGTGTGTGTGTGTGTGTGTGTGTGTGTGTGTGTGTGTGTTTGTTTGTTTGTTGTGTTTTGTTGTTCTTGTTGTGTGTGTCTGCGTGCGTGCGTATGTGTGTTGTGTGTGTGTGTGTGTGTGTGTGTGTGTTTGTTTATGCTTGTCTGTGTGTTTGTGAGTTTGTTCAAGAGGGATTCATCGCACTCAGACAGTTCCATATGCACTCCACCCACATCTGCCAGCAGTTATCTGGCAGACTCCTTGAGCCTGTGCAAAATCCTACGTGCTGGCAACGTCTTGAAATGAGGAGCGGAAAGGGGGGCGGGGGGCGGGAGACCTTTGAAACACTAAGCTGAGACCACCAGAATGATAGAAACATTAAGACGGGCAGCTAACAGGCCAGTTTTTAATGTTGCGGGCTGGGACTGAACTCAAGATATCGGATCCTGATTCCACGGCTCTGTCAAAAGAACCACGTAGCCCGCATCATCTGGAAAAAAAAATGGGAATGTTGAGCAAGACTACTTACTGGTTTTGTCCAAAATTATTGGGTGCCTAAGCAAACTTTGTTAGAACACGGGAAAGGTTAGTTCATCCTGTACAATTTAATTTATTGCTCGCATGTCTGCAACAGCAGTGCCTTTCCTGCCATTTCGTGTTGAGGTGACTTTTTTTTGTACAGTGTAATCACTGTCTTTGCTTTGTCATTTGATGTTTTCCTATCCGTCTGCGCAAAGTTTGTCTGCAGCAATAATTCGAGAACAAAGCATTAAGGCTGTAAACTCGGGAAAAGAGGATACAAGGAAATACCAGCAAAGCCATCAAGCAGCTGAAACCACAACTAGTCTGTCTGCACACAGCCAAAGTGTGTGTCGGAGAAGAAGAGAAACGAAACAAAACAAAAACGAAAAAAGCAGAAAGCGCTGTGAACATATTACTCTGAGAGAGAGAGAGAGAGAGAGAGAGAGAGAGAGAGAGAGAGAGAGAGAGAGAGAGAGAGACAGACAGACAGACAGACAGACAGACAGACAGACAGACTCTTTATTGAGCTTTATGTTAGGGCGGACGTTCCATCGTATTAGTACCAAAACGTTAGCGCCGCTTGATGTGCAAATAAAATGGTGGTTGGGTGGGTAAGAGGGATTGATGGGATGGATGTTGATAGTACGTGGTTAGAGAGTTTGTACGTATGGTGTGTGTGTGTGTGTGTGTGTGTGTGTGTGTGTGTGTGTGTGTGTGTGTGTGTGTGAGTGGGTGGGTATGTGAGTGGGTGGGTGTGGCTGTGTGGGTGTGGCTGTGGATGTGGATGTTGCTGTGGATGTGTGTGTGTGTGTGTGTGTGTGTGGGTTTGGGTGGGTGTTGCTGTGTGGGTGTGGCTGTGGATGTGGATGTTGCGTGGATGTGTGTGTGTGTGTATGTGTGTGTGTGTGCATGTGTGTGGTTGTGTGTGGGTGCTGGTGTGGATTGTTGTGTGGGTGGGTGTGTGGGTGTGTGTGTGTGTGTTGGGGGTTGAAGGAGGTTAGTGAGTTGATTGGCTTGCATGATTGATCGATCGATTAAGTTCAGTTTTACGTCAGCTCCTACATCAGGTGATGACCATCTCAGGGAAGTGGGGGAACGGGGGGCTGATCTCACCTAACACCGACACCAGCACAGCAACAATTTGGTTAAGATTGGCAATAAGAAGGCCAGTTTTAATGTAGCACACCCGCGGTTTGTTTGAACGTTTGCGTAAATTGTGGACAGATGCTTTTAAACAAATGTCGTTAGACAGAGTGGTGCTCACGTCCATTCATTGTTTGTCGCCAACATGTCTGCAACACGACTTTAAGCGTTTCTGTTTTTTTCCCGTTGTGTGTCTGTCATGCATCTGTCCAAATGTGTTGTTTCTCTTTCTTTATCGTTCAGTGTTACTCTCTGTATTGTCTCACATCTTTTGTTGAAGGTGTTATTGTTAGTGTTATTTTTTTTATTTTTAATTTTGCCGACTGCATAGAGTCATATCAGGGCTATAACCATCTCAAAACACACACAGTGCTTCAACAGGAGAAAAGGAAAAGAAAATTAAGTACAAATATCCATACATTTGTGCACATAATCTGAGGAGATACCCCTGGCGTTGACCATTCCGTCCAATTTATCGCACAGGGGGTTTAAAAAACATACCCAAATACAAATTTAAACGTAACTAAAGACACTAAAACATATCATAAAAACGGGCCTAAATTACCTTAAATTGCTTCCGCATATCTCATCTCCCTAGAGCCAAAAATGCACTTAATACATGCACCCAATTATCACTCCTTAGAGAAGTCGTAAGACTTTATTGAACGCATACAGGTGAAGGACCAGCAAGGCGGAAAGTGATGGGAAGAAATGGACAGCAAAGCAAGAGAACAAAAGTGCAGGAAAAAGGAAGAGTGACAGAAAAAGAAAACCAGTGACAGAAAAAAACTAATACAGAATTTTCAGAGGGTGGGAATACTATTTATACTGAAAGAGCCCTCAGTATCCCCACAGTGGAGATTTGTTTGAAGTAGCATCATGATCCACAACCTTACCGTTCCTGTCTTTGTCATTTCTGTACATTGGTCTCACTCTCTGAGCGTTTCTATGCCTTTGTATGCCTTTATATAAGGTTATTTCTCCTCTCCGTTATTCGATGTCTGCTGTTATCATTTCCACTGGAAATACCATTTACTAACTGTTTTGCCTTATTTTGTGGTACTGCTCAAAGCGGGTTTTTATAAATATTGACGTCAGATGTTAAATAAGCCTGTCAGAATCATCTTAGGGGGGAATAGGTAATTTGTGTCAAGAGTCACCATGGTAAACATGGGCATTGGTGTAAAGTGAAACTGAAAGCATAAAGGTCCCAATCAGTTAGCACAGCTTGACGTCCAGACAAAAAAAGGGGTGGGTGGGTAGGTGGTGTGGGGGACTGGTAGGGTGGGAGAAGGGATGTCCTTGTTAATCAGCGGTGAGAGAGACGGGGGTGTTGCTACAAGGAAGTTGTTTTGAGAGGGGGGGGGGGGGAGTTGTCATGGTTTGTGTTAAAGTGTATGGCGTTGAAACGAACTTCGATAGAGTGCCATTCAAGTAAATATATCATGCTTGTCACCCGTCAGCCCGGCACCTTATGTTAGCTTTCCTATATTTATTTGGCATCGTGTTGCTGTGCTTCTTTGCAGTGTTGTTCTCCCTTTCTCTGACATTCTCTATTTTTCTGCACACTTTTGTTGTTGTTGCAAAACGCTGTTTACAAAGTTTTGCCTTTCCTGAACAATTTTTTCATTCTGCATCTGTTTATATTTTGGAGTAAAGATTATTTCCATGTTTGCTTGTCTTTTTGTACAAGGTTAGTTGTCTTATCCTTTTGTCGTTCTATGTAGTTTTTGTTTCTGCAGAGGGTTGCTTTTTATGTTGTTGTTTTTTATTTCTGTGTCTGTCTATCGTTCTGTCTGCACAAAGTTGTTGCTTTGTTTATGTTCAGTCTTGGTCTGTTAGAAATATCTGAAAGTGTCTAGATTCTGTTTGACAAAACTTGCCCTCCACGATGAGGTTTGAAAAAGGCCTCTGTGAAAGTCCTGAATTGATTTCTTGATCAGAAAAGCGTAACAGTTCTTGTACTTAATAGTCATGAACACAGTGAAAGTTTTGAAAAAAAAAATCACAACTCAACAACCGTTTCAGGGAATGATAGAAGATTTCTGTGCACCTCTTGGGTTGAAGTGTACTGATAGTTATTGGCTGTGTATTGTTAGTATTATCACATATGTAGAGTTTTTCATAGAAGTCACAAGAGAAATCTTTTAACATTTTTCAGTGCAGTCACAAATACTGATTTCTGAGGAGAAGAAAGTGGAGACAGCTGTAATTAAATATGGTGGGGGGGCTCAAGACAATATCATGGTTGTCTGTGTCTGTGTCGAGAGAGCGAGCAAGCGAGAGAGAGAGAGAGAGAGAGAGAGAGAGACCCCCCCCCTCCAAAAAAAATTTTTTTTTCAAATGCAATGGTCCTTTCTATCGTTCACCCTCATTTTATGTTAATCTTTTTGCATATAGTTCTTTGTGCAGTTTTTGTCATTCCATATTTGTTTGTCTTTTTCATGTTTTTTTTTCCCTTAAAAATTCAGTTTTTTTGTTTTGTTTTTGTTTTTGTTTTTTGCTGCATAAAATGACTTTAATAGTCGCTGACTTGTGAGTGTAAGCCTTTCTGAATCACCTGAAAATGTAAAGGCAGTCCGTGACAAAAAGTTGTTTATCATGATCAGCCATGGAAAGGGGCAGCAGGGAGAAATCTAACAGCAGCACACTGATCAAGACATGAACAGTTATTGTTCAGTTCGTTCTTGAAGTAGAGGTTTCTAAAGCATTACTGAGCATTGTTGTTGAAGACTAGTTTTAGTAATTCTAATAACAGTGACTGTCAGCGTTCATGCAAATACACAAAGCAGAATGAGAACGCGTATTTGAAATAAGACAAGACAAGACAAGACAGGCCAGTTGGCCGAAAAATTGTGCCTGTCCTGTCCTGTCTGTATTGTCTTGTCTTGTCTTGTCTTGCCATCGGTTGTCTTTTCTTTTCTTGTCTCGTTTTCTTATAATTATCAAATACGTGTTCTGATTCTGGTTTATTTCTAGTTCTAAGTGTTATATACTGATTTGGATATAGATGCTTTGTTAAGAGTTGTCTGTACTGTCTGTCAGTAAGAGTTGTCTGTACTGTCAGTACTATGAGATACAAAAACATTTGCGTTTCTGGTCCAAATGCAGCAAGACATTCGCTTTTAGTGCTCTCTCTCTCTCTCTCTCTCTTCTCTCTCTCTCTCTCTCTCTTTCTCTTCTTCGTTCTTATTTCACACCTCTCTCTCTCTTTGTTATCTCTCTCTCTCTATGTCTCTCTCTCTCTCCCTCTCTCCTCTCTCCTCTCTCTCTGTCTCTCTCGTTCTCCGTCTTGTTCTCTCTCTCTCTCTCCTGTCTCCCCCTTTTTCTTTTCTCTCTCTTCTCTCTCTCCCTCCCCCTCTCTCTCTCCTCTCTCTTTCTCTCGCTTTCTCTCTCCTGTCTCCCCTCTCTCTTCTCTCTCTCTCTCTTCTGTATCCTCCCTCTCTCCTCTCTCTCTCTCTCCCTCCCTCTCTCCCTCTCTCTCTCTCTCTCGTGTGTGTGGGTGTGGATGTGGGTGTGTGGGGTGTGAGTGATCCCTGGAGCAAAAAAGCGTAGATCATTTCTGTTTGATAGGTGGTTCCGGGCAGAGGGAGAACTATGTAAAGTTCAAAGAGTACCACTAGTGTAACGAGAATTCTTTGTGTGGTGCTTTTCACAGTCCCAAAGAATCAGCGAGAATTCACGTCATAAACAAAGTGGCTGCTGGTTGGGTGGATGATGATAAATGGATTGGAGGGATTGGGGAAGGTTGTTTATGTTAGTACGTGGTTATATGTGCGTGGGTAGATGGATGATGGAGGAGGTCTTGCTCTGTGTGTGTGTGTGGTGTGGGTGGTGGTGGTGGTGTGGTGGTGGTGGTGATTGTGCTGTTGGTGTGTGTAAATACTAAGGGAGGCTTAAACAAAGTCCGTACGTGGGAGTGCCGCTGCCGTCAGTTTGTCTTGTTTGCTGACGAATTCGGAATTTTTTTGTTTTGTTTTGTTTGTATGGGCAACTGTTTGGTACCTTGACATTTGTCTGTTTCACACATTGTTCTCTCTCTGTGTCGCTCTCTCTCTCTCTCTCTCTCTCCTCTCTCTCTCTCTCTCTCTCTCTCTCTGTCTGTCTGGCTGTCTCTCTGTCTCTGTCTCTTTCTCGATCTCTCTCTCTTTCTCTCTCTGTCTGTCTGTCTGTCTCTCTCTCTCTCTTCTGTCTCTTTTTCTGTCTCTGTCTCTGCCTCCGTCTTTGTCTGTCTGTCTCTCTTTCTCTCTCTCCCCCCTCTGTGTCCTGTCTCTTTTTCTGTCTGTCTGTCTGTCTGTCTTCTCTCTCTCTCTCTCTGTCTCTCTCTTAGTGGTCTTTTTTGGTCATTGTAGTGTTTGTGTCTGAATTCATCTTTGAGTTTTGTTTAACAGCACTTTTTGTCCAAAGGTTTTGAACAATCTTTTTTTTTCTACCGTGTCTTTCTGCATCATTCTGTGTTTGTCCGTGTGTACTTGGCAAATTTGATTTCACAGCTTTTTTTTTTTGTGCGGTCTTTTTGAAAATTATTTTTCTCTCGTGTCTCTGTGTTTGTCTCTGTGCGTGCCTGAACGAGTTTTGTTTTGTAACATTTTTTTGCACAAAGTTACCTTACCTGAGCGAGTGTGTCCTGTTAAAACTTTGTGAAGAGTTTTTATGACTGTGATTGTCTGTCTGTCTTTATGCACACATTGAGTTTTCTCCTCTTGTCTTTGCCACGTTATGCCTAGTCTGTTGTTTTTTCTGTACGAGACACATTGAAGTTGTTAATACCCGAGTATTAGACAAGGTAGAGGTAGTAAAGCCACTCTGACAAGTCCATTCCGACAGTGTCCTTGTTTGTACAAAAAAGTCTAACAAAAATCCAGATTTTGCACTTCTCAATGTCTTACGCTTATAGTAGTTGATAGAGAGTATCAAACTAGTAGACCCATGTTAACAAAGCCATTCAAGTTGTCTCCCATTTTTATGTACACAAAAAGTGTTACAGAAATACACATTTTGTACTTCTCAAGGTCACTGACATTCAAGCAGTTTCATTTGATGTCGAGTTTACGTCGACGACGCCGGTAAATTGTCACAACAGTGAAATCAGATTTCTAAAACAAACAAGCGCGTAGTCGAGTGTGTAAATGTTAAGACTTCCATTCGGAAGGTCCCGAGTTTGACACCTCCGCCTGGTAGGTAAAGGGTAGAGATTCATCCGATCTCTCAGATCGACATGTGTCTAGATTTATCGGTGGCCTGAGCCTTTTCCGTGTATATACACATGCAGAACATCAAATATGCTCGTTAAAAGATCATTTATTGATGTTCTTTTTACGTATACTAACGAAGTTATAGGTTATGATAATAACACTACACTGATAACAAACGTTTTTGACACTTCAGGATTACCGCTTTTGATTCTGTCAAGGGATTCTCGAAATACAAATCGTTTTCTGTGTATACCTTTGTATTACAGTGCAAATAGGAATTGTCTGTGATGTTAGTACTATCACACTCGTACACTTTCTCATGGCAGCCCAGAATGAAAATGACATTTGGTTTCGGTGTAGTCAGAAATTGTGATCTCTGGAGAAAATGCAGACAATGAGGATGAAAGAGGCTCCAGACAGCAGCGTAGATGTTATAAGTGGGTGTTGGGGGGAAAGAGAAAGAGAGACAGACAGACAGACAGACGGACAGACAGACAGAGAGAGACACAGAGAGAGAGAAAGAAAGAGAGAGAGACAGAGACAGACACACACACACACACAGAGAGAGAGAGAGAGAGAGAGAGAGAGAGAGAGAGAGAGACTGACTAACGAGAGTGTTCTTGTTTGTGCAGACGTGCAGGATTAAAGTACCAGAGAGTTAAAACGTGACGTCCAAATCAAACTGTGGTTCGGAAGGTGAGTGTTGAAAACTGTAGACGCTGTTGTTGTCAGTAGATGAAGAGAGAGAGAGAGAGAGAGAGAGAGAGAGAGAGAGAGAGAGAGAGAGAGAGAGAGAGAGAGAGAGAGAGAGAGAATTGAATACGGTAAAGGCTGTTGTTGTGAGTAGATGGAGAGGAGAGAGAGAGGGAGAGAGAGTTTGCGTGTGCGTGTGTATGTGTGTTCATGGGTGTGGGTGTTTACTGTTGGTGTCAACATAGTAATGGTGGGTGAAGGATTAATTAAGTGAGTTGACTGGTTTGTCTAAAATAATGTGGAGTGCTTAATGAAACAAACCTCGGTGGATGTGCCACAAGTTTACATCTTGGTGTTTTATGCCACTCCCGTGTCTGCAACGTCACCTCGCTTTTTGTTTGTCTTTGTTTTCCTTCTGCGTCAGTCTCTCTGCAAAGTTTGATAACTTTTGGCAACAGATATAATTTTGCTTTTGTGGTTCACAGTGCGTTTATCGTATAAAATTCAGGCTCCTCTTGGTAGAGAGAGGTCGTCACCACAGTGCACCACTACTCATTTTTCGTTCTTTACTTTTTCTATTAGTATGTTTTAGTGTGTGTATGAGACTGAATTTTTCTACAGAATTTTACCAAACTCCACTGTTATCGTGGTTTCTTTAAAGTAGGAAAAGCATGCTGCATAGCGCGTACGGTACGTCGGTTCAGCGTGCTATAAAAAACTGATATAAAACAAAATTAAACACAAGAGAAGAAGGAAGAAAAGGTAATAAGAAAGCATATTTGACTGACGAAACAAGATATGCAGATATTTTTAGGCAGTGGGCATTTGTTGAGTGTACAGAAAAAACAAAGAAATATCACCAACTTTAGGATAGAATACTTGTCAGAATAGAATACTTGTCAGAAAAAAAAGCAGCCGAATTTTATTGTTCCTGTGCTTTTTGTTTGTGATAATGTTGGATATTTGGAATATGTGGTATAGCACCATAATTTAAAGGAGCCAGTTTATGTGACGTGGAGAGACCTGTATTGTGAAAAGTGAGCTGTGTTTTTGAATTTGAAAGTCAAAGACTTGATATCTTTGAGAAGGCAGGACTGCTCCCGGCTTGTCTTTTTTTATAATTATTTTGTTTCTTTATTCATTGTTTTTTGTTGTTGTTGGTGGTGGTGGTGGTGGGGTGCTGTTGAATGGATCTGCAGCGCTGTTGATGGGATTCTGGGTTCATTTGGTAGTCTTTGTAGTAGTTATTCGTTTAAAGTGTAAAGAATTTTATGTGAGATTATCTAGTCTGTCATTTTGGCAGTTCAGTTGGAACAGTGTTTATCTTCTTAAGAAAAAGGCAAACCAAACCAAAACAAACCAAACCAAAACAAACCATACCAAAACAAAACAAAGAAACAAAGCCCAGATAATTTGTTTGGATATGATGAAAGTGTGTGTGTGTATGTGTGTGTGTGTGTGTGTGTGTGTGTGTGTGTGTGTGTGTGTGTGAGGAACGGGGAAAAGAGAGGGAGAGAGTCTTTCGTTGTTTGTACGTGATGAAAGAGTTCATGAGTGTGGGTTGATGGGACGGGTGTTGTTGTGTAGTTTGGTGTGTGTGTGTGTGTGTGTGTGTGTGTGTGTGTGTTGAGGAAGGGGAGGGGTGAGTGAGTTGATTGGTTTCTGTAAAACGTGTGGGGTGCTGAAACAAACTTTGTTGTGTGTGTAGGCGAGGTCGCTGGTACCCGCATTTAGCTGTCCTGTTTTCGTTGCTTTTTTGTCTGCTGTTTCGTCTGTCAGCATGTAATTGCTTCTTTTCGTTTTCTTCTTGTGCTCCT
>CM060309.1:90399458-90409458 GCA_030674185.1 Monoplex corrugatus
GAACACACACTCACTCACTCACACACACACACACACACACACACACACACACACACACACACACACACACACACACACACACACACACACACACACACACACACACACCAAACACACAAAACACACACACACACACCCTCTCGGAACCTCTCTCTTCTATCTTTCTTTTTCTTACTCCCGAATGGCCCCTACCATGTATCCCTCCCACAAAGACAAGATCTACGTCACTTCCTTTTTGTATCCCGGAACCAGCGGAACGGAAGCGTCGTCGTGGGACATCCGTTTGTGCTGGGAATAACAATAACACGGCGTGTACCCATAGTGTGTCCCACCGCATCAGACATTACTTTCAGCTAGAAGATTTTTTACACCAACCCTCCCCCCCCCCCCCCCCCCCCCCCCCCCGAAAAAAAACAACAACAAAAAACCGACAAGAAACCTTAACAAGTGGATGGTAAGCCACACTAACGTTTTTTGTTTGGTTTTTTTTGTTTGTTTTTTTGTTTTGTTTGTTTCTTCTGATGGCAAACAAGCATAGTATACAATCAGCGAGTAGTCAGACACAACGTAGATGTAACATCCCTCATTGTAACAAAGTTACATCTTTTGCCTTGGGAGGTGATTGTCCGGAGAGTGGCAGGGCATTGGTGCTCCGGGTCCCATCTCTATCCTCCCTCGTAGTGTTTCTTGTTAATGTTTGCCTGTACATTAGAGTGCAGCTTGTGGGTTTTGCAGATGAAGCACCGACCTAGGATGCAAGATGTTCGGGTTCGATTCCCCGGTCAGAGGGGAATTTTTCTCGGCCCCCCCCCCCCCTCGCCTCCACACAGCTTGATTGGTGGTCTGGGCGCTAGTCTGGGGGGCATAGCTGCTCAGACGCTGAAGCTTTTGTAAAAATAAAACTGAATCTTAAGCTTTCTCCTGCAATTAGATTCAAGAAAAACAGCAGACGCTTTTCATCCTATTTGAGACAATTTCAAGTATCTTTATAACTGCTCGGTCGATTTTCACCCACCACAGGTGACGGGAATTATCTTTGTATCTTTCTCCTCTACCCATTCCAAACGCCGTTTATTCTTGACAGTTGCGTCGATTAAGGCAACATATTTGCCTTCTTTCACTGCTGGCATCGTGAAGTTTGCTCAACATGCGAAGCTAGAAAATGGCAGCGATTTCACGGAAGTTGATGCGAGATTTCGCAACGGAGCATGTGCATTAACTTTCAAAGCTTCATTCACAAAAGAGTGCTTCCCCTTTCCTTTCTACACCGGAGAGTAACCATCGCGAAACATTCACGTTCGATAAACGATTTTAGACCACCAAAAAAAACAAACAAAAAAACCAACCAACCAACCAAACAAACAAACAAAAAACCGACCCTAGCTCGGCGATTTTTTCGAAAAACGGATTTTCCATTTCTGACTCTTTTGAAAAACGGATTTCGTCGAATGGAAAAAGTTGCACCCATGCTCTTGCTATGACTGAATTAGCCAATCCTAACAGACTTTGCTTGTTGCCGACTTTGTTTGTTGCATATCAAATGAAGACTTCGACCAGAGCGGGAATTAAATAAATTTAACTCGTTGTCTTTCGACGTTATTGAAGAATTGTTCCCCCCACCCCCACCCCTTTTTTTCCTAAAGTTTTTAACGGATCTGAACCGTTTCATTTGATATGCAACAAACAAAGTCAGCAACAAGCGAAGTCTGTTAGGATTGGCTAATTCAGTCATAGACTGAAATTTCTATGCTGCTTTGTCCAGTGTGAGAAAAGAAATAAACTGACTAAAATGACATCATAATGTGTTTTTGAGTCAATTGCAGAATTCATCTCACTTCCGCCCTGACATCATATTTACTCAAAAACACATATGATGTCATTTTCGTCAGTTTATTCCTTTCTCACACTGGACAGAGCAGCAGGGAAGTTTCTTTTTCTCCTGATTCTTGTATCTGGTGTTTGTTTGTTTGAGATCTTACGTTCGGCAAAGGCCGGTTGGCCGAAAATTTGCGCCTGTCTTGTCTTGTATCAAATACGCGTTCTTATTCTTTTTTCGTGTTTTTTTTCTGTTTCAATGGTTATCATCGTCATAACGAAAAAAAAAACGATAGCTGATCTCACTCACACACAGAGTTCAGGCCCAATATCTGGCTTGGTCACTAGATATGTGTAAATACCTGGCTTGACCTTCAATGTAGACGTAGGAAAAAGTCATCTTGACATCCACAGAGTGGCATAACATGATAATATTACAGAATTGGGTTACCTTCTCAACGAGAAATGATTACTATGTTAGAAAACAAAGTAAAAGCATAATGTAACCTATGCCTTTCGTTGTAAACTACCAGGATTTTACGAGACTGAAAACAACTTGAGCTTACGGGTTATCTCTCAGTTCGCTTCGAATTAACTTCAGTAAAACCGTCAAATGTATCTGTAATGAGATCATGTAACAGTTGATCAGCTTTTCTGTTGCCAGGAAAAGCGACCTCATTTCCCTGCACTATTTTATTAATCTAAAACCAAAGACGATACAGAAATAACATCTTTGTCTGAAAGAGAAAGACAGCCGATTTCACTCTGTGTCCACATACTGTTCGACATTAACTGCACAGTCCAGTAAGACTTTCTTTGATTAACCATTTGGCTCCCGCACCCTATCCACCAACTGTAAAAACTTAACTCTTTGACTCCCTCACCCTATCCACCAGCTTCCTCCAGGAAACTGGTGGAGAAGGTCAGGGGGTCAAAGGATTAAGTTACTGCTTTGCTTTGCTAGCATAGTTGACAGTGCAGGATTCTGGTGGACAGGGTGCGGGAGTCAAAAGGTTAAGTCTGACTGTTCTTTACCTGTAACTTCGTCCCCCCCCGCTAGTCTTACTTACGAACCTATGAACAAAGATCCTGTGTGCAGATTGCGCTTACTGAGTGTGAAAGATCCCACGTTAACAAAAGAGTTGTCCCTGGGGAAATTTCGTGGAAAAATCCATAGTTATAGATGAAAACAGTCCTCTTTAGAATTGTTTGTAGGTTACCTAAGACGAGTGAGCCAGTGCGCATGCATGTATACACACACACATACACACACACACAAACAAACAAACACACAAAACACACACACAAACAAACACACACACACACACACACACGCACGCACGCACGCACGCACGCACGAGAAGTAAAAATGAATAACAATAGGCATGAACCCTGCAAATGTAAATTAACAGCCGCATGAAATCATAGGCAATAACCCAGAAAGTCTCTTACATTGAAGGTCGATAAGGATCATGGCCTTTTTCTAAGTATCATCTGTTTGTGCGAAATTGATACCTCTTCCGTAATCTGATCTTATTCCAAAATTCACGCACACGCACATGCACGGGCGCACACATGAACACACACGCCTTCTCTTTGTCTCTTTTTCTCTCTGTCTCTCCCTACTCCTGTTCCAGTTCTCTCTCTCTCTCTCTCTCTCTGTGTCTCTCTCTCTCTCTCTTCCTCTTTCTCTCTCTCATCCTCTCTCTCTTCCTCTCTCTGTCTCTTACACACACACACACACGCACACGCACATGCACACGTGCACACACACGCGCGCGCGCACACACAGATACACACTCACATACACACACTTACGCTTGTATGTCTGTCTGTCTTTCCCTCTCCCTCCCCTTACTTTCCCAATCCATCCCCCTCTCTCATTCTTATCTTTATTTCTGTCCCCTCCCCCTCTCAGTCTTTTATCATTCTTTCTCTCTCTCTCTTACTGTCTCTTCTCTCTCTACTAATGTCTGTATCTCTCTGTCTTCTTCTTCTTCTTCTCTCACTCTCTCTGTCCGTCTCTGTTTGTCTGTCTGTCTGTTTGTCTGTGTCTGTTTGTGTGTCTGTCTGTGTGTCTTTGTCTGTCTGTCTTTCTGTCTCTCTTTCTCTCTCTCTCTCTCTCTCTTTCTGTGTGTAGCTAACTCGCTTACTCCCGATCGAAGCTCCCTTAAGTAAATAGTGTAGGTGTATGTCGCTTCCTTTTTGTATCGTGGCGCCAAGGGAACGAAGCATCGTCTTGGGTTGTCGGGCAGTGCCAGGAATAAAAATGACTTGACGAGCACCGGCTATAGTGAGTCCCACAATGTGGAACATTGCTTTACGCCAGTAATTCCTTTCTTTTCTCTCTCTCTGTCTGTCTCTGTCTGTCTGTCTGTCTCTCTGTTCTGTCTGTCTGTTTCTGTCTGTGTCTCTGTCTCTCTCTGTATCTCTGTCTGTCGTGTCCGTCTGTCTCTGTCTCCCTATCTGTGTCTCTGTCAGTATCTGTCTGTCTGTCTGTCTGTCTCTGTCCCTCTCTGCCTCTGTTTCTGTCTGTGTCTGTCTGTCTCTTTCTGTCAGTGTCTGTCTGTCTGTCTGTCTCTATGTCTCTGTCTCTCTCTGTCTGTCTCTCTTTCTGTCAGTGTCTGTCTGTCTCTGTCTATCTCTCTGTCTGTCTCTTTCTCTTTCTCTCTGTCTCTTTCTGTCAGTGTCTGTCTGTCTCTATCTCTCTCTGAATCTGATCTGTCTGTCTGTCTCTCTGTCTGTCTGTCTGTCTCTGTCTCTGTCTCTCTCTGTGTCTCTGTCTGTGTCTGTGTCTCTGTCTGTCTGTCTCTCTCTCTGTCTCTGTCTCTCGCTCTCCCTCTCTCTCTCTCTCTCTCTGTCTCTATCTCTCTTACAGCAATGTGAATAAAAAAGGACAAGGACAGTAACAATAACAAAGAGATGGTCAATCCGATATAAGACATTCATTTCCCCCCGTGGAAATCAACATTCGCAAGCAGAGAGTAGGAAAGTAGTGAGGTGGATTGCTATGTTCCTGGTCGTTGAGTTACAACCCGCTCCCTATGCGTGTACTTTATGAGAGTATGACCGTCAAAATCGGTTGATTTCATGTACGTTTTTGTGCATGCATATGTACGCGTGTGCACATGCCCACACGCACACACACACGCACGCACATACACACACACACACACGCACGCACACACACACACACACACACACACACACACACACACACACACACACACATACACACACACACACACAATATCATCATAATAAACCATTTCTTGTCGGATTAACATAAAAGTTGTACTGACATCAAAAATATGTATGGCTCAGGGTGAAATTATAAAAACAGATACATTTTGAGAGAAACTCCAGAAACATGTTCACTTTGTGAAAACAATGATCGAATGAGAAATTGCAAAGCGATAAAAGGTCTGAACACCTGTGATTTTAAACTGAAACTGAAACGTAATACAAGAGACACAGCACACTCGTTTACAACGCACGCACACTCACACTCACACACACACAGACACGCGCATGCACGCGCGCGCACACACACACACACTCACACACGCACACATACACATACACACACGCATGCACGCGTGTGCACACACACGCGCGCGTGCACACACACCTAACACACACACATACACTCTCCTCACACTCCTTGATCTGTCTGCAGCCTTTGATACCATTCATCATGGTATTCTCCTTTCTAGACTTCATCATATTTTTGGCATCTCTGACATTGCTCTCTCCTGGTTCACTTCATATCTATCAAACAGAAAACAAACTGTTCTCATCAATGGCACTTACTCTCAACCTGCATACCTGACCTGTGGTGTTCCACAAGGATCTGTCCTTGGCCCTGTTCTTTGCACTCTTTACACCCCCCCCCCCCCCTGTCCACCATCATCAACTCCCACTCTATAAAACACCACTTCTATGCTGATGACACCCAACTTCAAGACAGTGACTCACCTGACAATATACAGCGCCTCCTGACTCGCACCACTGAGTGTTACTCGGACATTAAAAATTGGATGACATACAACAAACTTCAGCTAAATGATGACAAGACAGAAGCTATCCTCATTGGCACCCGTCAGAAACTTTCTCAGCTGCCTCCTCTTTCTCTCCCATTATGTAACACATCAGTCCCAATTTCTGATTCAGCTAAAAACCTTGGTGTCTGCATTGACTCTACCCTCTCCATGAACAAACTGCCAGATCTTGCTACTATCACCTCCATCGTATAAGCCTGATCAGGAAGTATCTCTCTGTGGAAACAACTGCAAAACTCGTTCTCTCCTTCATAATGTCTCGCATTGACTATTGCAATTCACTCCTGTCCGGTCTTCCTGCCTCCACCATTCACATCCTACAGCGCATTCAAAACAATGCTGCACGCCTTGTACTCAAAAAGAAAAAAGCTGACCACATATCTCCTCTCCTGGCACAACTTCACTGGCTCCCTGTATCAAAGCGCATACAGTACAAAGTAGACACCCTGTGCTACAAAAGCCTCAATAACGCAGCCCCGATTACCTGTCAAGCCTACTTGAGATCTATGTTCCCTCACGTACCATCCGCTCTGCCTCCGATCCTCTGACTTTTCGCTTTCCACGCACTAAGCTCAGTACCTATGGTCCACGAGCCTTCTCTGTTTCTGGTCCGCTCTCCTGGAACAAACTTCCTCTCTCAGTCCGTCAGCAACCTACTTTTGTCTCCTTCAAGTCCGCTCTCAAAACTCACCTTTTCTCCTCTGCATAAAATCCTGACCTCACTCAACCCCCTCTGCAGCCTGTCTCCGCTCGGAGGGGAATCACATTGTAATATAAAATTGTATATAATATGCTCTCCATAATTTTCCATTGCTTTTATTCTTTCTCCCCATTTATAGCCGTGTACGTGTGTGTGTGTGTGTGTGCGCGCGCGCGCGCGTGTGTGTGTGTGTGTGTGTGCGTGTGTGTGTGTGTGCTTGCGTGCGTGCGTGCGTGTGTGTGCGTGCGTGCGTGTGTGTGCGTGCGTGCGTGTGTGTGTGTCTGTTTCAGCGCTTAGATTTGATTTTATCAAGATTTTGCGCTATATAAATATTGTAATTATTTGTTATTATTATTATTATGAGAGGGAGAGACAGACAGACAGACAGACCGACAGAGACAGCGACAGAGACAGGGAGAGAAGACAAGCTAACAAGCAGACCAATCAACCATAAAAAGAGTTTATTTCAGGATATGTGTACTGAAAGTCTGACAAACAGTAGGGAAGAACCTTCTGGATTGCAGTGGCCTTCAGACAGAAAGTTTGATGATCAGAGTTTGATGCTGTAAGTCGGCAGTCTTTGAAAGTTTGAAAAGGGAAGCTTTGTTTTCTTGCTCTCTTATCTAGTAGTAAAGGAAAAAAGGGCGATTGTTTCATGTTGAACAGAAGTATGCGTGTGTGCATGTACGCGCGCGCGCGCGCGCACGTGTGTGTGTGTGTGTGTGTGTGTGTGTGTGTGTGTGTGTGTGTGTGTGAGAGAGAGAGAGAGAGAGAAGAGAGACACCTGGTGTCTTTGTAGTCCACCCCCTGTCTACCCAGCTTGGTCCTCAGACCTGGTGTCTGTAGTCCACCGTAGTCCACCCCCTATCTACCCCACTTGGACCTCATCAGACACAATGTTTTTGTAGTTTACCCTCATCCATCCCACATGGTCCACAAACCTGGTGTCTTTGTAGTCCGCCACCCATCTACCTCACTTGGTCCTCAGATCTGGTTACATGGTGTCTTTTCAATCCACCACCCATCTACCCCACTTGGTCCTCAGATCTGGTGTCTTTGTAGTCTGCCGCCTGTCTGCCCCTCATGGTCCTCAGACCTGGTACATGGCGTCTTTATAGTCCGTCACCTGTCTATCCCACTTGGTCCTCAGAACTGATGTTTGTAGTCTGTCATCCATCTACCCCACTTGATCCTCAGACCTGGTGTCTTTGTAGTCCACCACCCATCTATCCCATTTGGTCCTCAGACCTGGTGTCTTTGTAGTCCACCACCCATCTATCCCATTTGGTCCTCAGACCTGGTGTATGGTGTCTTTGTAGTCCGCCACCTATCTACCCCACTTGGTCCTCAGACCTGGTGTATGGTGTCTTTGTAGTCCACCACCCATCTACGCCACTTGGTCCTCAGACCTGGTACATGGTGTATTTGTAGTCCACCACCCATCTACCCCACTTGGTCCTCAGACCTGGTACATGGTGTCTTTGTAGTCCACCACCCATCTACCCCACTTGGTCCTCAGACCTGGTGTATAGTGTCATTGTAGTCCACCACCCATCTACCCCATTTGGTCCTCAGACCTGGTACATGGTATCTTTGTAATCCGCCACCTATCTACCCCATTTGGTCCTTAGACCTGGTACATGGTGTCTTTGTAGTCCACCACCCTTCTACCTCACTTGGTCCTCAGACCTGGTGTCTTTGTAGTCTGCCACATTTTTACCCCACTTGGACTTCATCAGACACATTGTCTTTATAGTCTACCCCCATCTATCTCACTTAGTCCTCAGACCTGGTGTCTGTAGTCCACCCCTGTCTACCTCATCTGGACTTCAACAGACACATTGTCTTTATAGTCTACCCCCATCTATCTCACTTGGTCCTCAGACCTGGTGTCTGTAGTCCACCCCTGTCTACCTCACCTGGACTTCAACAGACACATTGTCTTTATAGTCTACCCCCATCTATCTCACTTAGTCCTCAGACCTGGTGTCTGTAGTCCACCCCTGTCTACCTCACCTGGACTTCAACAGACACATTGTCTTTATAGTCTACCCCCATCTATCTCACTTGGTCCTCAGACCTGGTGTCTGTAGTCCACCCCTGTCTACCTCACCTGGACTTCAACAGACACATTGTCTTTATAGTCTACCCCCATCTATCTCACTTAGTCCTCAGACCTGGTGTCTGTAGTCCACCCCTGTCTACCTCACCTGGACTTCAACAGACACATTGTCTTTATAGTCTACCCCCATCTATCTCACTTAGTCCTCAGACCTGGTGTCTGTAGTCCACCCCTGTCTACCCACCTGGACTTCAACAGACACATTGTCTTTATAGTCTACCCCCATCTATCTCACTTGGTCGTCAGACCTGGTGTCTGTAGTCCACCCCTGTCTACCCACCTGGACTTCAACAGACGCATTGTCTTTATAGTCTACCCCCATTTATCTCACTTGGTCGTCAGACCTGGTGTCTGTAGTCCACCCCTGTCTACCCACCTGGACTTCAACAGACACATTGTCTTTATAGTCTACCCCCATCTATCTCACTTGGTCGTCAGACCTGGTGTCTGTAGTCCACCCCTGTCTACCCACCTGGACTTCAACAGACACATTGTCTTTATAGTCTACCCCCATTTATCTCACTTGGTCGTCAGACCTGGTGTCTGTAGTCCACCCCTGTCTACCCACCTGGACTTCAACAGACGCATTGTCTTTATAGTCTACCCCCATTTATCTCACTTGGTCGTCAGACCTGGTGTCTGTAGTCCACCCCTGTCTACCCACCTGGACTTCAACAGACACATTGTCTTTATAGTCTACCCCCATCTATCTCACTTGGTCGTCAGACCTGGTGTCTGTAGTCCACCCCTGTCTACCCACCTGGACTTCAACAGACACATTGTCTTTATAGTCTACCCCCATTTATCTCACTTGGTCGTCAGACCTGGTGTCTGTAGTCCACCCCTGTCTACCCACCTGGACTTCAACAGACGCATTGTCTTTATAGTCTACCCCCATTTATCGCACATGGTCATCAGACCTGGTGTCTTAGTTGTCCGCCCCCTGTCTACCTACTTGGACTTCATCAGACACATTGTCTTTATAATTTACCACCATCTACCCCACTTGGTCCTCAACAGGCTTGGTGTCTTTGTAGTCCGCCATCCATCTACCCCCACATGGTCCTCAGACCTGGTGTCTTTCCAGTCTTCCCCCTCCTGCCCTACTTGCTCCTCAAGCCAAATGTCTTTTCTTTCCGCTCCCTCCTGCCCCATATATTTTTTGCTCTGGTGGCAAACTGACCCTGAGCCGCTACCAGCACATTCTCCCTTGAGATTTCAGTCATGCATCATTCAAGAAATTTCTTCAGAGGGATTGTTCGCATCAGACAAGTCACTATGCCGCCCAGCCCATCTGCAAGT
>CM060309.1:90414458-90429458 GCA_030674185.1 Monoplex corrugatus
TGGGAGATGGATACCAGATGCCTCCTCTGAAAGCTTTCATGGATGACACAACAGTCTTGTCCACGGATGAGGAAGAGACACACCAAATCTTAAAGCAGCTGGATGAGCTGGTGGCCTCTTCAAGAATGAGGTTCAAACCTAAGAAATCCCGAAGTCTCTCACTGCGAAAAGGAAAAGTGGCAGATTCAGTCAAATTCATGGTAGCCAACCAAGCCATCCCCACTGTCACAGAAGAGCCAGTAAAAAGTCTCGGAAGACGGTATGATGACTCCCTGAAAGACACACAAAGGGGATGTGAAACCAAGCAAACAGCAGAAGAAGGCCTGAAGAAAATAGATAACTGCGGACTGCCAGGCAAATACAAAGTCTGGTGTCTACAGTTCATGCTGATACCAAAGCTGCTGTGGCCACTGCTAATCTATGACATTTGCACCAGCACAGTCGAAGCAATGGAAGCCAAAATCAACAAATACACAAGAAAATGGCTCGGTGTCCCACCTGGTCTCACTGATGTTGCATTCTACTGTCGTCAAGCAATGCTGAAGCTACCTCTCAAATCCATAGTGGAGGAATACAAAGTTGGAAAAGCAAGACTGTTGAGCATGCTGGAGGAATCGGAAGACAATATCGTGTGTGTGAGATTGTTTGTCGTGTGTGTGAGTGTGAACCACCCACACCGAAAGTGTGTGTAATGTGTTGCGCGATCCCATGTTGTTTTGTATGTATGATGTATGATGCGTGTTTTGGTGCGTGCGTTTCTTTAGTGTGCATAACGTGTGTATACTACCATGTGATATATGGTTTATTGTAATGTATGTATGTGTTATGTATATATGTAAGTATGTAGTGTATGTATGTTATATTATTGTTGTATGAGTGTATTTCGTATGTCATGACATGAAATATATCTATGTGACTGCCTGTGTGTCTGCATGTGTGTGTGTCTCTCAATGTAAGGATGGATGGATCGATTATGGACGGATAGATGATTAATAAGATGGATGATGATACAATGTAAGTGTGCGTGGTGCATAAGTAGAATATCTGGCTTTGTGTGTGTGCGTGTGTGTGTAGTGTATGCGTGTGTGTATTTGTTTTGGTGGACTTGATTTAATGTCTATTCACTAAAGTGATTTTAGACAAACAAAAACAAAAACCAAAAACAAAAACAAAAACCCTAAGGAGAAAAGAGGAAACTTGGAAATGGTTAATCTCAGGAAGAAGAAGGAAAAAAAAAAAAAAAAAAAAATCCTGTGCGAAGGACGAGAAAGAATATTCCAAATGACATTATCATAATTTTACCGATTGAAAACAGTAAAAAAATTACTAACCATACAAACATTGAACAGAGAAATAACGGGGGCGCAATAAAGATAATTCGCTATAGGAACTTTTGACAGGCTAACAAAAAATTCATAGTTAAGGATGGTGAGGCAAGATATGTCAGAAACTGTCTCGATGATAAGCGTAGGTATATTCTTTAAACCCGAACGCATGAAAGAATAGTGACTATGTGTTATCTTCTTTTCTTCTTCTCCACAGCAGACCACACTACATTCCTGGTTGTACTCTTGTTTTGAAATGCATCAAGTTTCTCCACCGATACAGAAGCGGATTAATACTTCAGCTAGCAGAAACTGCTTGAGTGTTTATGCTAATTTCAAAGTTCATGGTAACATTTAAATTCATTACTTTTTCTGTTTATTCTTGAAAACTGCTTCCATACCTCACAGTAGGTGTCCACTAAAGGTATATACACACATGCACAGGGAGAGGGAAAGTTGTATATGATTTTTGAATCTGGTGAGTGGCTCGTTGCCCCCAGTTTGGCAGCCCTATCAACCATATCATTGTAATGAAAAAGAACTATGAAATTGTATCCGAGCAGAAATTAATATCAATGCCTCTTAAGGATAAACTATTATCAAGTGAGTAATTTCCAATATCTTTTCAGATCTTGTTTGTAATTTTTGGATAATTTATTAAAGAGCTTGAAGTACAGATTTTTGAATACAACGCAAAAAAGTATCTTGGGAATCGTCCCTAGAAGATTTATCATATAAAATCAAACCAATAAGATTGCAACTGAAGTTTTCTGCAGTAAAGACAGATTTATTAAGTCTTATATAGGAAGATTCTCAATTTTTGAGAGCATGTATTAAAAGAGAGAGAGAGAGAGAGAGAGAGAGAGAGAGAGAGACAGACAGACAGACAGACAGACAGACAGAGAGAGAGACACACAGAGTCTTAATGTCTGTGTGCCTGTGTACGTGATCGCTCGCACTTGTATTACACTGAGCGCTCATGCACGCATATGTGCAAAGTGTATGTCATTCACTTATGTTGAATATGCCAGGAAAAAAATGGGCTGTGTGAAGACACATACGAACCAGCAGCAGCGCACTGCGATAGCAGGTGAGACGTTGGATGACCAAGGCCAGGAATTAAACCATAGTGCCAAGGACATCCACGCTGACGGTTCTGATGCGGATTTTGCACAAGCTCTTAACGCCAAACGTGGAAAACTCAATTTGCCGCCTGCCGGTGCAAAAGAACAATGGGAGAAATTAGATGAGGAACTTGTCCTTAAGCTGAATGCGCTAATAGGGAACAGTACGCTGGAACACAAACTTGACACATACGGAGACATCATATACTCTATCTGCAGGGACACTTATGGAGTGAAGCAGCCAAAGACAAAAACGCCTCCCCAGAAATCCAGAAGACAGCAACAGATGGAGAGCATCCGGAGGGAGAAAAGGAAGCTTAAAAAGCGAATGAAAACTGCCTCAGAATTCGAGAAGCAAGGGCTCCTGGAACTCTGGAAAGATCTGAAGGCCAAACACAATGCTCTCAGCAAAGTGGAATCAGCAAGGCGAGAAAGAGCAAAAAGAAGAAGACTCAAGATCGTTTCTTCAAAGATCCCTTTGACTTTTCAAGAAAGCTGTTTGAACAACCCAAATCAGGGACTCTCACAGTGGGCAAGGAAACCCTAGAGCAGCATCTCAGGGAAACATATTCCGATTCTCAGCGCGAGGCACCACTTGAAATCCAGAATCTGGTTTGGCCTGCAGCGCCAGAAGGAAAATTCAATAACAAACCACCAACACTGGATGAAGTGAAGAACGTAGTAAAGAAAGCCAGAGCCAAGTCAGCACCTGGACCAAACGGAATACCATACCTGCTCTACAAGAAATGCCCAAAAGTGCTCGAGTGGCTCCACAAAATGATTCGATCAGCATGGAGGAACCAGAAGATCAGCGACCAATGGATGAGAGCTGAAGGAGTGTACATTCCGAAGGAACAGAACTCCAGCAGCATCAATCAGTTCAGGCCAATATCACTTCTGAACGTCGAGGGGAAAATCTTCTTCTCTGTTATGGCAGCAAGATTGACAAAATACCTGACTGAAAACAAGTATCTGGATATGTCAGTCCAAAAGGGAGGCATACCAGGAATGCCTGGATGCTTGGAACATGCCACGTTGATTTGGGATGCCATCCAAAAAGCAAGAACAGAGAAGAGAGACATTGACGTAGTTTGGCTTGATCTGGCGAATGCATATGGATCAGTTCCACACGATATGATCCAGCTGGCTCTTGAAATGTATCACATCCCAGAAAACATCCGAACAATGCTGAGGAAGTATTTCCAAGTGTTCTCAATGCGGTTCTCTACCAAAGAATACACCACGGACTGGATAGACCTAGAGGTGGGCATTGCAATGGGCTGTGCAATCTCTCCCATACTGTTCGTGTTGGCAATGGAAGTCATCTTGAAAGCTGCAATGAAGAGTTCAGGTCCAGTAATCTGGGAGATGGATACCAGATGCCTCCTCTGAAAGCTTTCATGGATGACACAACAGTCTTGTCCACGGATGAGGAAGAGACACACACCAAATCTTAAAGCAGCTGGATGAGCTGGTGGCCTCTTCAAGAATGAGGTTCAAACCTAAGAAATCCCGAAGTCTCTCACTGCGAAAAGGAAAAGTGGCAGATTCAGTCAAATTCATGGTAGCCAACCAAGCCATCCCCACTGTCACAGAAGAGCCAGTAAAAAGTCTCGGAAGACGGTATGATGACTCCCTGAAAGACACACAAAGGGGATGTGAAACCAAGCAAACAGCAGAAGAAGGCCTGAAGAAAATAGATAACTGCGGACTGCCAGGCAAATACAAAGTCTGGTGTCTACAGTTCATGCTGATACCAAAGCTGCTGTGGCCACTGCTAATCTATGACATTTGCACCAGCACAGTCGAAGCAATGGAAGCCAAAATCAACAAATACACAAGAAAATGGCTCGGTGTCCCACCTGGTCTCACTGATGTTGCATTCTACTGTCGTCAAGCAATGCTGAAGCTACCTCTCAAATCCATAGTGGAGGAATACAAAGTTGGAAAAGCAAGACTGTTGAGCATGCTGGAGGAATCGGAAGACAATATCGTGAGATCAGTTCATCCAAAGCTGAGAACTGGCAGAAAGTGGAAAGTCCAAGAGGCTGTAAACAATGCCAAGAGAAACCTCAGCATCAAAGAAATAATTGGACACACGCAAACCAACAGACAGGGACTGGGAGCAACAAAAATGCAGTGGTGGTCCAAAGCCAAAGGGAAGGAAAAAAGAGACATGATCATACAGGAGTTGAAGGAAGAAGAAGATGTCAAAAGAGTGCAGAAGGCAGTCCAGCAAGGTCAACAGGGGCAATGGACAACATGGGACAGTGCACTCCAAAGAAGTCTCAGCTGGAACGATATGTGGCACATGGCTCCTCTAAGGATAAGCTTCCTCCTCAGATCTGTATATGACCTGCTCCCCTCGAATGCAAACTTAGTGAAATGGGGGAAAGCAGACGACCCAGCATGTCCGCTCTGTCAGAAGAAACAAACAGTGGAACATGTCCTAAGCTCTTGCAAAGTAGCGCTAGCCCAAGGAAGGTATACATGGAGGCACAACCAAGTTCTGAAAGTGATCACAGATGTGGTTAGCGAAAAAACCATGACCCCAAACGCACCAATTGCTATGACAACGTTCTACAAAGCAGGAGGGAAACAGGTCTGGCCCGAAAGTGCTATGACAACCAGCACATTGCCAAAGGGTCTTCTGGATGGAGCAGTCGACTGGGAGTGTACAGCAGACCTCCCAGAGTGGAGAAATTACCCAGATGTCATCAGCAAGACAGGCATGAGACCAGACATCGCTCTCCACTCTGACTCCTCGAAACAAGTGATTCTGATAGAACTCACTGTGCCATACGAAAGCAGAATGGAAGAAGCACATATCTACAAGACCGAAAAATACGCCGGTCTTGCCAGCACCCTGAAGAAAGCAGGTCTGCGGGTCAAAATCTTCGCCATAGAGGTCGGGGCAAGAGGGTTTGTGGGCACCTCCGCTTATGATCTCATGAAACAACTCGCCATTTCTGGGAAGAAGAGGACTAGAGCCCTTAAAGCGATGGCAGAGGCAGCAGAAAGGAGCTCAAGCTGGATCTGGGCAAGGAGGAACGAAAAAAGTGAACTTCATAAGGATTAAATTCCCTACAGATGATGTGTGCCCCGTTAGCACATTGGTAAAACCGCGTACCGCAGTTCTGAAGCGCAGAATCGCCCAGGTTCGATCCCCGGCGTGGGAAAAAAAAAAAAAAAATAGACAACAGCAGAAGGGCATCCAGGAGTCATGACCTGGATGTGGCCCGGCCCCCCGAGAGTGTAAGGAATTCAGGGCCGAAACACTTGTCTAAAGGGGGTTACTTCTCTGAAGACCTTCTGTTGTCTAGCTCTCCCTAGAGTTTCTTTCTACCAGGAACGTAATTCGCACAATGGAAACAATCACTCCATACGAATTGTTCCGTTCATTTCCTTAACCAAGAGTCAATACTTATCCACATCCTGATCCTAAATTTCATTTCACAAGGTCAGAGAGAGAGAGAGAGAGAGAGAGAGAGAGTGTGTGTGTGTGTGTGTGTGTGTGTGTGTGTGCGTGTGTGTGTGTTTCGTGTTTTTGCTGGCCATGATGAAAACAAACAAGACAGTCTTGAAGGAGGCAGACACAAGAAGATCATTAGTAAAGAAGATTAGAAAAAGACAAGCAACATTTATAGGCCATTTTATGAGGAAATGGGAATTAGAACACCTGGGTCACAACAGGAAAGCTGGAGGGAAAGAGGACACCAGGTAGACCCAGGGAGAAAATATTGAACGGACTTGCAGGGTGGCTGAGGACAGAGAGAGAGAGAGAGAGAGAGAGAGAGAGAGAGAGAGAGAGAGAGAGAGAGAGAGAGAGAGAGAGAGGGACGCATCATTGAGGGTGTTGCTCAAATCTTTTGACCAGTAGCAACCGCAAGTGTCTGTATCTCTCAGGCCTGGTTGACGCCAGGATATATTATGATGGTAAGCGTAGAGTACAGCCCTGTCACACAGTCTCAATCGTAGATGGAACTCCATAGCATCATGGTTATCGTCCTCATCGACATCATCATCGTCGCATTGTAAAAAAAACACTTCCAGCTGCTGTGGCCATTGAGGTGGCGTAGAAAATGGGACAAAAAGAAAAAAAAAAGAAAAAAGAAAAAAAAAGAATAAAAAAGAAAAAATAAAAGAAAAAAAAATCTTCAGTACTTGTCAGTAGCTTGGGGAAAAATAATTTACTGCTGCTCAGGATTTTCAACAATTAGTCAACAACAAATTTGAAACAGGCTTTGATCTCGGACCTGTTTATGTTGTCATTTTAGAACGGTTCAAAGGATTTTGCTATGTGTTCTTTCTCTCTTCTGTCATCACCACTTGACTGTGAACAGTGCTCTGGGTACTTGTGTTCGGATAAACCGAGCTCCTCGTATACGGGATGAACTTAGCGCACGTTAAACAACTCCATTCTCTCAGAAGAGTTGTCCTTGGCCGTTCTAAGTTTAGAACAATCCATCGTAACAGGAAAAAACACACGCGCTGCGCGAGCGCGAGCACAACCGCACATGAATGCAGGCATATGGACGTGTGCACACACACGCACATACACACACACGTACACACACACACACACACACACACACACACACACACACACAACACACACACACACACACAACACAACAACTACACGAGCACACGCACGCACACAGACACAGACACACACACATATGTATGTATGTATGTACACACACACATACACACACACACACACACACACACACACACACACACACACACACACACACACACACACACACACCCAGATACAGACACACACAGACCGACACAGACACACACACACACACAGATACAGACATAGGCAGACACACACACACACACACACACACTCACACACACACACACACACACACACACACAATATATATATATATATATATATCATATATCTGTACATAGATTGATAGATAGATAGATAGACAGACAGATAGATAGATAGATAGACAGATAGATAGATAATAGTAGATAGATAGATAGATAGATAGATAGATAGATAGATAGATAATCACAGTTTAAAACAAATGTACGCATCCAAAAAAAAATAGTGCGCCTATTTCGACATGATTTTTTTTTCCCAGGAAGAA
This sequence comes from Monoplex corrugatus, assembly GCA_030674185.1. Classification (NCBI taxonomy): domain Eukaryota; kingdom Metazoa; phylum Mollusca; class Gastropoda; order Littorinimorpha; family Ranellidae; genus Monoplex; species Monoplex corrugatus. The sequence continues at coordinate 90,422,025 of CM060309.1, forward strand.
CAATCCGATTCCAAGTGGAAAATGCGTTTAGATAAAGAATACAACCTAATCCCAAGCACTCAAAAACTAAACAAAACTAACAAATAATTGACTAAAAAAACTATCCAGATAAATGCCAGTGGTGTGGTAAGCCGTACCGTGATGTCGTAGAAAGCCTTGACCGCAGCTGTGTGTCATAAACGACTGGAAAACTATTGGCATTTCGTCTGAGCAAATTACGATTAGGGTATTATCGTTGGGGCCAGCCAGCCAGCGCCGTGTGTATGTTGATACTAATTTCCATTGCCCTCACTGGGGGATTTCAATGGTAGATAGATACTGTGTACTCGAAAGCTGTATTCGATCAAGGTCAGTCCCAGATGGGATAGTCTTTTTAGTGGTGTGTCTGCTGCTCTTTGTTTTCATATCTCCTTTAACCCTTTGACTCCCACACCCTATCCGCCTACTGCAAAAACTTAACGCTTTGACTCCCTCACCCTGTCCACCAGCTTCCTGCAGGAAGCTGGTGGACAGGGTGAGGGAGTTACAGGGTTAAGCTTTAGCTTCACCAGTGTGGTTGACAATGCAGAATGCTGGTGGAGAGGTTGCGGGAGTCAAATGGTTTACTCCCTCACCCTACCCACTAGCATCCTGTATTGTCATCGGTGGTAGCAAAGCAGAAACTGAACCCTTTGACTCCCTCAGCCTATCCACCAGCTTCCTGCGGGAAGCTGATGGATAGGGTGAGAGGGTCAAAGGGTTAAGTTTTTGCAGTTGGTGGGTAGGGTGCGGGAGTAAAAGGGTTAAACCAAAACGGAAAGAAAAAAACTGGGGCGATTGTTTTATATCGACTGGCGGTCTCTCTCACTCTCGCTCGCTCTCCTCTTTCTCTCTCTCTCTCTCCTCTCTCTCTCTCTCTCTCCTCTCACTCTAGCTCTTTCTTTCTCTTTCTCCTCCCTCCCTCCCTCCCTCTCTCTCTCTCTGTTTCTCTGTCTGTCTCTTTCTCTCTAGCTCGATGGTTGGCTATGTCTCTTTCTCTTTCTCCTTCTCTCTCTGTCTTTGTCTCTGTCTGTTTTCTGTCTCTCTCTGTTGTCTGTCTATCTGTCTCTCTCTCTCACTCTCGCTCTTTCTTTCTCTTCTCTCCCTCCCTCCATCTCTCTCTCTGTTTCTCTGTCTGTCTCTTTTCTATCTCGATTGTTGGCTATGTCTCTTTCTCTTTCTCTTTAGCCTTCTCTCTCTGTCTCGTCTCTCTCTGTCTCTCTCTGTCTCTCTCTCTCTCTCTTTTCTGTTTTCCCTGCCTGTGTCTGTCTGTGTATGACAACAGTGTGTGTAAGAAGATGTCATTTCTTTGTAGTGGAGCTTTACTAAATATTGATCAAAGCTGTGTACTGTTGAGGGGTTAGCAAAAGGTTAGATTTGGAAGTTAAAGCTACAAGGTCTATGTCACACGGACAAAAAAAAAAAGAATACAAATAAAAAACATAAAAATAAAGTTAAAAAAGTGCCAGACATCAGCAGTTTTTGAGAGGCGTCTGAGCAGGAGATTCTCCGGAACTTCTGACGATGTTTAAACCCTACTGTGACTGTCTTCCATGGTCCTCTGTGCCTGTCAACTTTTGTTCTGTCGAAGCTTCTTGAAGGTCACATTGACCTTGAGAAGTACAAAATCTGGAATTTTTCCAGTCAAACCAAATGTGTATAGAAAGGGAGATTGTTGAATGGGCTAGACCGTCAAATTGTTTCTGACAAGTGGTGTACAATACAAATACAGTGAGGATACATGTGGAACACCTTTTTCCTGATGTTGTAGAAATGCAAGGGTTACCCCAAAGCAAGACCCACAACCAGGCACTAAAGACCGGTGTATCTATGAATCGTCAAAGCGTAGGGAGAGTCCCATCATCATCAGTAAAAGCGTGTTATTGTCGACAAACCGACTTGAAGTATCACGACTCCGAAAGAATTTCAAATATTGTGTGAGGGTGATTCTCCATACCGGCCCAGTCCGAAAGAATTTCGAATTTTGCTGAAGAGAGATTCCCCACACCGGCTGTATCCACGTGTGTTCCAATCTGCGCAAAAGATTCCCTTGACTTAACCCTTTGACTCCCACACCATGCCCACCAGTATCCTGCACTGTCAACCATGCTAACAAAGCAAACACTTATACCTTTGACTTCCTCATCCTATCCACCAGCTTCCGGCAGGATAGTGGTGGTCATAAGGAGTGGGAAGGGGGGAGTCAAAGGGTTAAGTTTTTTGCGGTTGGTGTTGAAAGGGGGCTAATGAGGCTTGACCGTCTCGCCTTTATTAAATTTCTCCCCTTTTCCCCTTAAACTGATTTCTGAAGATAAATAAATCAGAGGGCCAGCTGATGAAATCAGAAAATGAACTGGGGCAATCAGATCATCTCAGACTGGCTGTTACTTCACAAGGGGTCTGTAATCGGCTGAAGAAGTCTGTCTAGTTCTAGTCTGATGTAGTCTACCGAGGACTCAAAGCGCTGTAAGCTTGTAGTAAGATAAATCTTCAATTACCATCACGCCGTACGAAAATTAGTATCCTTCCTGCTGGAAAAAAAAGACAAAAAAAAAAAAAAAAAAAAAAAAGACACGGGCGTGGTTTGATCGTTTTCCGTTGAAGATGTAACGATCGTTCTCTGTCTGCCTCTGTTTGTGGGTTTTTTTGTTTGTTTGTTTGTTTGTTTGTTTTGGTCTGTGTCTGTATCAGTCTGTCGGTTTTCTCTCTCTCTCTCTCTCTCTCTCCTCTCTCTCTCTCTCTCTCTCTCTCTCTCTCTCTCCTCTCCCTCCTGTCTCTCTCTCTCTCTTATATATGTGTATAACGCTGTTTCTCTCTCTCTCTGTCTCTCTCTTTCTCTCTCTCTCTCCATGTAACTCTCTCTCTCTCTCTTTTCTGTTTCTCCCTCTCTGTGTCTCTGTCTATCTGTGTCTCTGTCTGTCTGTCTGTCTGTCTGTCTCTCTCTCTCTCTCTCATCACACCTCATTGTAAGCTCTTTAAGAATAAAGAGATAACCTGATCAATGTTAAAAGGGGAATGCGTGTGAGTGAGTGTGTGTGTTTGTGTGTGTGTATGTGTGTGTACGTGTGTTTGTGTGCGCATGCGCGCAGGCGCGTGTGTACTTTGAAATCTGGTTGTTCTGTGAGGTGATATGAAGACTTCGTCATGGAAGGGAGACACCATTTACACGAGTCTCGCCTGCCTGACTCCCTTGTGTGTTTGTGTTTGGTGTTTGAGTTCAGGTCTGATGGTCAGATAGGTACAATTCATTTGGCCAGAGTTGTTCCCCTTAGACGAAGTTTAGAATAGTTTGATCATCTCGTGAATGGGGTTTAGCTTGATCCAAACAAATTGTCTTTTTATTTTTAATAAAATTGTAGTATTTGTCTCTTTGAGCCTATATGTCTGCCGGTGTCATCTCGATTCGCCGTCTCCCCATGGGGATGCATGGGGCTCTTTCAGTACAAATAGTATCCCCCACCTTTCTGGAAAATCTGCTAGAAATTTCCTCTTTTCTGTCATGCTCTTTATTTCTGCCTTGTTCCTTTGCTTTCTGTCATTTCTTCCTATCATTTTCTGCCTTGCTGGTCCATTCACCTGTATGTGTTCGATAAATGTCTTACGATACTTTATTTTAAGGTTTACGTAATTTTGGGTAATGTAATTAAGTGCATTTTTGGCTGTAGGGAAATGAGATATGCTGAAGCAATTTTAGGAATTCAGGCTTGTTTTTATGTATGTTTTAGTGTCCTTAGTTATGATTTAAATTTGCATTCAGCTTTTTTAATCCCCTGTGCGATAAACTGGACTGAGTGGTCAACGTCAGGGGCATCTCCTTCGATTATATGCGCGAATGTATTGATATGTGTACTTATCTTTCTTTTCCTTGTTTTACCTGTTGAAGTACTGTGTGTGTATTGACATGGTTATAACCCTGATATGGCTCTACGCAGTCGGCTGGGTTTTAAGCAACAATAAGAATAAGAATCTCGATTCACTTGTTCCATATTCGCCTATACCTAATTTGGTGATCCAAATACGCCTATTCTCAGTTCGCCCAAAGTCTCGATAACACACCTAGCGCACGCGCATATACGGATAACCCATACGGTCATCGCGCACGTCTGAACAGGGTGATGTACCTTTTCACAACTGGGTGTACTAGAAGCCTGAAATACAAACACAAAGTCTTTCGTTAGTCAAAGTCGTAAACGTGAAGCCACACTGGAAGATAGAAGTTCTGTCCTTGAGCCAACTATGGCATCCCGTTTCTGTTGGTACACAGAACTGTCTCAATCTTCGTTTTGTTTTGTTTTGTTTGTCTGATTTTTCTGCCTGTCCCCCTATCTTCTGTGCCTTTTTGGCCAAAGACTCTGAGGAAATTCTTGGTGACGGTGGAGATGATGATAATGATTTCTATGGAGTTCCATTTGGATTAAGACTGTGCAACCAGACCTGTCTCTACGCTTCCTTTCATAACATATCCACCAGGTCTTGAGAGATACATACACATGCGGTGTTGGGACATTTAAGTAACAAACTCAGTGACGCATCTGCGAAGTGGATGAGACCCAACTGTGTGGTCCGATTCTTCCCAGTGAGCCTCTAGCACGCTCAGCGATGGGCAGGAGCTGGTCGGGGGCCCAATATCCTTAACGATTTTGACAGGAATGATAGGATTGGAACATGCAACCCTCGAGTCCTTAAGTTTGTTGCGCAGACCACAGCACCACCGGTGACCAAACCGTCTCCCTGTGGGACAAGAACTGTTTCTGTCCAGTCTTTGTCCGATTCTCAGCGCTATCACAGTCCAAGGAAGAAATATCACGGTGTATACCGTGTGACGAGCCACTCTGCATTAAATACCTTATCGAAGGCTTGGGCTTGCATGCCATGAGACATAACCACTAACAGCAGCTTCCTTAATATTGAAGAGCCTCTTCAGAGACATTCCTTCGGACAAAATATTCAAGTTTTTTTACGAGATCCTCTTATATGAGCCTGCGAATGGAAAAGATTTTCAAATGCGTTTTAGACTTGGAAGGTTAATCATGCGCTTGATTTTCAACTGTTGTCTTTCTCTTGAAATTAACCCTTTGACTCCCGGACCCTGTCCACCAGCATCCTTCGTTGTCAACCATGCTAGCAAAGCAAAACCTGAAGCCTTTGACTCCCTCACCCTATCCACCAGCTTCCTGCAGGAAGCTGTTGGATAGGATGAGGGAGTCAAAGGATTAAGTTTTTGAGGTCGATGGATAGGGTGCGGGAGTCCAAAGGTTTTAACTTGCGAGTTGTTTTTAACGTGGTGTTAGCCCTGATATGGCTCTGGTGTGTTGGCGATCTCGATATCTGAAGGACGAGGTGAACACTGGGATGGGATCTCATGGGGTGGTATTGGATTTTGTTTTTGAGGTCATCGTACTCGGACACTCTCATATTCGTTTCACCAAATTTGCACAGCAATTATCTGGCAAACCCCTTGAGCCTGCACAAAACAATGCGCGCTGGCAATAGGGAGATTAAAGTAGGGGGGGGGGAGAAGGTGAGGAGAGACCTATGAAACACTATAAGCCGCACACCCACCAGAATGACTGAAGCATAAAGATGAGCAACAACAGGCCAGCCATGTTTTTATGTCGCGGGCTGGGAATAAGGCGAGACATGAAATCTGGGGTCCGCGCTCTTATCATAGGAAGCAGCCGGGCCCATCCTCCGGGGATGGAGACAGCGTCAACACAAATGTAGCTTGTCTGGGGATCGTGTGTCGCGCCTTGGCTCGGGTCACCGATCATAATTACATTGACACGGGCGCCGTAGTCGAGCGGGTGAACGTCACACTTCCAGTCGAAAGGTCTTGGGTTCGATCCGCTCAGACACGTCCGCCTGGTGGGTAGAAGGGTAGAGATTTTTGTTTTTTTTTGTTTTTGTTTTTTGGTTTCTTAGGTCAGGAACAGCAAACAAAACCAGAACAAGATTGAGGCAGCCGAGATGTGGTTTCTAAGAAAGAATATTGAAAGCTCCATGGACAACAAACAAAACAAACGAGACAATCTTGATAGAGACAGACACGAAAAGATCATTCGTAAGGAAGATTAGGAAAAGACAAGCAACTTTTATAGGCCATTTTATGAGGAAAGGGGAATTAGAGAACCTGGTCACAACAGGAACACTGGAGGGAAAGAGAGCACCAGATAGACCAAGGGAGAAAATATTGGACGGACTTGTAGGGTGGCTGAGGACAGAGGGGGTGGAGGATGTGTTGCGGCAACAAGAGATAGCCGTATATGGAGGGCCATGATCGCCAACGCCATGCGGCAGGGCACATGATGATGATGATGAGGTCAGGAAGTGTGTAGACCTGCCAGTGCCTAAGGCCCCTTCCTGTGTATACACATAGAGACTGTCAGATAACATGAAAACAACCAGCATGAACGCCTGTCGAAGACAGAGTATGCAGACTGTGCAGCAACATACCGCCTGCACAGTGTGGGCAAAACAACGTACATACACAGACCTGAAAAAAAAAATCGAAATTTTAAAAACATGTATTCAAAACCATTGGATTTTTTGCCTAGGCCGAGATTGATTTCCTTTTCAGTCACTCTCTTCTTATTCTTCTCTTTCGCTGTCACACTTGGGATTTAGTCTTGAAGATGAAATAGTTCGTTATATATATAGGTATGTGTGTATATGTGTGTATGTATATGTATGTGTCTATGTATGTGTATATATATATGTGTGTGTGCAAGTGTGTATGTATATATATGTATGCATTTGTATATATGTATATGTGTATATGTATATGTCTATATATGTGTATATGTGTATGTATATATGTGTCTATGTGTGTTTTTTGTGTATATGTATGTATGTATGTATGTGGATATGTGTATGTATGTATGTGTATGTACATCAATATATATATACATATATGTATAATACATTGCAACAAATGCTTGTTTTTCTACATTTTGTTAGATCTGTTGATTATGCATTGTATACATTTCAAGATGTTTGTAAATGCGATGTATTTGAAAATGACTAAAAAAAAGTTTTAAACAAATAGTTCGTCTTCTGTAGCGTATCCACAGGCCCGTGCAACTTCTCCAACAGACGTAGGGGTGTCGGCCGGGTCTCCTCCCTCAACGACCGGTGGCTCTTGCTGTCCTGGAGGATGTGCTTCACTGTCTGGTCAGCTTCTCCACAGGGGCAACTGGGGGATGGTACATGTCGGAAGTGCTTGTTCATGTGGTGGTTCGATCTGTTGTACTTAGTCTACAAGCGGAGGATAATGACTTTCTCTCACAGGGACAGCTTGTGATAAATATTGTATGGCCGGGTTGCTCTGGACGGAAACTCGATGATGGCTTTTATCTCTGTTAGGCTGATGTTGCTGTTTCTCTGTTCGTGCTCAGTTTTCAGGATGCTGTTTTGTCC
>CM060309.1:90431958-90444458 GCA_030674185.1 Monoplex corrugatus
AACCATCACATAACAGGCATCAACATACCCTCAGGAGCAAGGAAGACATCCGACAGTCATCCCCACCATGCTGTAAGATCCCCTTGCATGAAACTATCACATAACAGGCATCAACAGAAAAACACCGAGCTGATCCTTCAACTGAAGGAATATGATCCGCCGTTGACCTTTCACTGACTTGGAGCTGAAGTGTTTCAGTTTAAAGGGGAAAAAAAGAAAAAGAGTGAAAAGTTAACAAGCCGGCCAGACTGGGGAAAAGTGTTTAAACTCTACTGGGAGATTTTAGTCAGCTTGTCTGAGAGATCTGAGACAGGTTGATAAGTTTAAATGTCTGGGAACGGTCATCTCACCAGACGGCAGATGCACATCAGAAATAGCCAGCAGAATCGGCCAAGCCAAAACAGCATTCGAGAAGATGAAAAGCATTCTTACCAAAAAAAAAATGCATATCAGTTATCATCAGAAAGAGAGTTCTTGAATGTTATACAGAACCGATAACATTACACGGATGTGAGGCATGGACAGTCATCACGCAAAGCCAGAACAAGATTGAGGCAACCGAGATGTGGTTTCTAAGAAGAATGTTGACAGTTCCATGAACAGCAAAGAAAACAAACGAGACAGTGTTGACAATTCCATGGACAGCAAAGAAAACAAACGAGACAGTCTTGGTGGAGGCAGACTCAAGATCATTCATAAGGAAGATTAAGAAAAGACAAGCAACATTTATAGGCCATTTTATGAGGAAAGGGGAATTAGAGCACCTGGTCACAACAGGAAAGCTGGATGGAAAGAGAACACCCAGGGAGAAGATATTTTGCTCGGACTTGCCGGGTGGTTGAGAACAGAGAGGGTGAAAGATGTGCTTGCGGCAACAAGGGATAGATGCATATGGAGGGCAACGATCGCCAACGCCATGCGGCAGGGAACATTGTGATGATGATGATGCCTGAGAGGAGAGAGCAAGTAAGTTGACGGTTCCGTCACCACGGTGCCTTTTGCCGTGGAGTTTTTGCTTTACTCAAGAGAAGTCACGGCAGTCGGACAGTGCAGTATGCATGCCCTCCATCCCGGTCTGCCGGTGATTATCTGGACAACGCCTTGAGCCTGCGCACCACCGTTAGATCTTGAAGTGGAAATAGGGAGGAGTCCATACAAAAATAATTCATCCTAGGGTCGAACCCACCTTTTGGGTATTACCATGGCGTTCTGACGAGTTTGCTATAACGCCCCCAAACCCTCCCCCCTCCCCCAACCCTGCCTGCAAAGTTGGTGACCAAATAAGTTACAGCAAAGCAACAGTTTACATGTATATGCAAGCAGAGGTGTTTGTGTGTTCGTTCGTTATTTCTTTTAACGTCTGTTCACATATGTGCTTTTAGACGAATGTTTGTGTGTGTGTGTGTGTGTGTGTGTGTGTGTGCGCGTGCGGTTTTTGTTGTTGTTGTTGAGAGTGTGTGTGTGAGTGTTATTGCGTGTGCGCGTGTGCGCACGCGTGTGTGTGCATGTCTGTGTGTGAGTGTGTGAATATGTGTGTGTGTGTGTGTGTGTGTGTGTGTGTGTGTGTGTGTGTGTGTGTGTGTGTAGGAGAAATATTTGCCAACTTACTCGCCAAGAGACACACACTGTATGTGGATTCAGTCATTATTTTTCTTTCTGCTCTCTCTCTCTCTCTCTCTCTCTCTTTCTCTCTCTGTCTCTCTTTGTCTCTCTGTGTCTGTCTGTCTCTCTCTCTCTCTTTCACTCTCCCCCCTCCCCCTCCGCCGCTCTCTTTTTTTCCTAATTTATCTGGATTGATAAACTGAGAGGATAGGGGACAGAACGAATAGAAAACTAAGTGCGGGACTGGGTGGACGAAATGAAATGGGCAGACAACTGATTTCGAGCCGACGAAATACGAGTTTCATCAGTACTGAGGGGCGATAAGCGGAGGACAGAACCAGACAGTTGTCTTCTCCTGATTTCTTTCTCCGAAGCGAGACTGCAAGAGCTTTGAAAGTGAAAGGACGATTCAGATACTTTGATTATGATGATAAGAACAACAACAAGAATCACATCATCATCATCGTCATCATCATCATTGTCGTTGTCGTTGTCGTCGTCAAGATTTATATAGTGCCACTGATCGTCGTTGTCGTCGTCGTCATCGTCATCATCATCATCATCATCATCATCATCATCATCATCATCATCATCAAGATATATATAGCACCACATACCAAGAAGTAATCTCCTAAGTCAGAAAGAGAGTTTTGCTGATTTTGACGTCAATCTCTGTTCTTTTTGCCTTCTTGTTGCTACACTCATTTTAACTTGATTAACTGAAGGTGCCTTTGATAACAGGTGCATGTGTATGTTATTATTTATATACCAGTGGTCGTTTGACCTTTATCTTATTAATTTGCACTTGAAAAAAAAAGGGGAAAACCTTTGTTGACATATTTGAAGTGTGCTGTAACTCTCTCCGTCTGTCTAGTTCTTCCCCTGCGCACACACACAAGTACATAAAACACACGCACACTCACATGTACACGCACGTATACACGCATACTCGGACATACACACGCATACACACACGCATGCACACACACATGTACAAATGTATACATTCATATGAGCGAACAAAAAGGGAGATAACGAGGGATAAAGAGAGGAGGAGATGGGTGAGAGAAAGGGGATGGAGAAGGACTATAATAGATTTTCTGACAGGAAGCGTTGAGTTGATTTAATATAGTGTCTCCATTTCTGTCTTTGTCTGTCTGTCTGTTTGTCTGTCTGTCTGTCTTTCTGCCTATCTGCCTGTCTGTCTGTCTGCCTGCCTGCCTGCCTGCCTCCCTGCCTGTCTGTCTCCTCTTTATCAGTCTCTCCCTTACCCTGTCTCACCTCTCAGTGGGTCGTTCTCTCTTTTGTCTTTTCCTTCACCCAACCCTTTCGGTTTTAATTTAGTTGGATTGATAAAAGTAGAGGTAGGCGAAAGAAAGAAGGAAAAACCAAGTACAAGACTTGATGGACGAAATGGAAGGCGCAGACAACTGATTTCATGCCGACTCGACGAAATACAAATTTCTTAGGTGATCAGGGGAGATAAGCAGATGGTGTAACCAGACAGTCGTCTTTTCCTGATGTTTTGTCTCCCTAGTCAACCAGATGGAGTCGATGGCGGTTTTCGCATGGAATTCACTTCACTGACCCTGAAAATAGCCCAGACAGCTATGATGTAAAAAGTGAAAGGAAAGTTTTACCAATATGAAAAAAAAACATTTGTGTATGTGTCCTGCTTTTTATACAGTTGTCATGAACATTTTGGTTTGAATGTGTGATGATTCAATGAAAACATGTTTGATAATGACCACACGTTGATGGCATCATCCCTGTCAGTGGAAACTCACGTGAACTAGAAAAACACGAATATAGAAACAGAACGCGTATTTAATACAACCAGACAAGACAGGCGCAAATTTTCGGCCAAGTCAAACGTAAATGTAAGATCACAAACGAATAAACACCAAATAAAAAAAAATTAGTAGAAAAAGGCTAAAACTTCCCTGCGGTTTCGTCCAGTGGGAGAAAAGGACTAATTAAACACGCGTTCTGATTCTGTTTTCGTGTTTTTTTCTGGTTCCTGTTTGCTTGAACGCGGGCAGTCGCACTTGTTTTGGATTTCATGTGAACAAACTAATGGCAGAAACACCAGTGTTGAAAAAGATCCACCCCATTTCTGTATGTTAATGCAACCATTTTGATTTTATGTTCGTTCGTTCTTTGATTTAACGTCTTTTCACTATAAGTGATATTAGACGGGGGAGAGGGGGGAATAAAAAAAAAATGAAAAAAATAAAATTAAAAAAAGAACAAAATAAAATGTAGAACGATAGTTGATTTTATGTACACTACGTTATCGTGACTTTTTTTGTTTTTTGTTTCGTTTACTGCGTCTTGTCATAACAAGCAATCCACACTCACAACCACGCAGCTTAACATGTGCAAAATCTAAGCGATTGGCGTAGTGCATAAACACTGTTGCAGTTTCTGTTTCACTTTCTCAGTATAGCGTCTCTGTGCTGGGAATGAATTCCATATGCTCTGATACCACAGGTTGCCGTGTGGTGGAGAAGATCTAAAATTACCGTGGCATAAGCCGTAAGCCCCACGCGCTGGCAATGTGTGGAAAACGGTTGTTTTTTGTTTTTGTTTTTTTCCATGCATATATCTACTCCCCTTCCAATTACACACACACACACACACACACACACACACACACACACACACACTCACTCACAGAGAGAGGGGGGAGTGAGAGAGAGACAGACAGACAGACAGACAGACAGAACATTTTATTGGAAAAGGCCATGAGACCCGTTACATTTTCATGCGCCGTCTTTTCTCTCGTTCTTCTAAGAACGCCTGCGTGTGTGTGTGTGTGTGCGCGCGCGCGCACACACACACACACACACACACACACACACACACACACACACACACACACACACACACACACACACACACACACACGTAGAGAGAAAGAGAGACACAGAGAGAAGAGAGAGAGAGAGAGAGAGGAGAGAGAGGAGAGAGAGAGAGAGAGAGAGGAGAGAGAGAGAGCAGGCTGTCAGACTCTATAAATCAGTTTGATTTAATCTGTCCGTTTGTCTCTCGTTGTAATGATACTTTAACTTTTTCGCGCCTACCGTCTCCATCTCAGTGTTTTTCGTTTTCCCTTTTCTTCTGCTATTTGGTTTGGTTTGTTTGTTTGTTTGTTTGTTTTGTTTGTTTGTTTGTTTGTTTGTGATTAATCTGGACTGATAGAGTCAGGGGTAAGGGACAGAACGAATAGAAAAGTAAGTGCAGAACTGGACGGACGAATTGGAATGGGCAGACAACTGATTTCGAGCCGATGAAATGAGTGTTTCATCAGTACTGAGGGGCGACAAGCAGACGACGGAACCAGACAGTTGTCTTCTCCTGATAATTTTTTCCCCTCTTCTCCAGTTAACAAGACAGACTCTGTAGTGGTTTTCAAATAAGATTCGCTTTATTGTTCCCGACAACAGAGGAATTGCTTTGGGTGAGAAACTGAAAGATAGTTAAGCCAATTTAGACAGTTTTACTGTTGATGAGCTCTTTTGTGCTGTTGGTGTCATGCTCTTATCAGCCTGAACGTCTGGTTCACCGAAAATCTCTCTTTGATAACATTTACCAATTGTAGTTAATTGTCTGTATCTTTCCCCCGTGGGAATGCTAAGGGCTCTTTCAGTATATGTAATATCATCACCTTCTGGAAATTCTTTGCTAGAAATTTCCTGTTTACTGTCACTGTCTTCCTTTCTGCCTTGCTCGTGTGCTTTCTGTCATCTCTTCCTTTGTCAGTTTTCTGCCTTGCTGGTTCGTTCGACTTTGTGTTTTTCCATAAAACTTTACTTTTTTTGTATTAGAATTGATGACTGGGTACTGAGTACATGTATTTTTGAGCTCTTAGAAAATGTGAACTACTTTGTGGTAATTTCAGGTATTACAGATCATTTTTTATGTGTTTTTGTGTAGTTAGGTATGTTTATGCGTTCGTATTCACGGTGTATTTTTTAAAATCCTCCTGGTGATAAATTCGGCATTCTCTGTCTCTGTCTCTCTGTTTCACTCTCTCTCTCTGTTTCTCTCTGGTTTTTCTCTCTCTCTCTCTCTCTGTTTTCCTCTATTTCTCTTTCTCTTAACCCTTTGACTCCTAGACCCTGTCCACCAGCATCCCACATGTCAACCATGCTAGCAAAACAAAAACTTAATCTTTGATTCCCTCTCCCTGGGAGCTGGTGGATAGGGTGAGGGAGTCAAAGGGTTAAGTTTTTGCAGTTGGTGGATAGGGTGCGAGAGTCAAAGGGTTAATTAACATAGATGAAGAACAACGGATGAAATGAAAGGTGAGTGAGTGATAAAGAAAAGCTAAGTACACGATTTGATGGAGGAAATCGAGTGGGCAGACAACTGATTTCGTGCCGACAAAATACGAGTTTTCTCAGTACTGATGGGTGACAAGCAGACGACAGAACAGACAGTTGTCTTTCCTGATTTTCTCCCTCCTCTTTGCATTGAACCTCTCCCATCCCCAGTTAACGAGATGGAGTCCGTGATGGTTTTCAGAGGAATTCACTCTACCCTTGAAAATAAGAAAATAAGATGGACTTGTACCTATCATAAGTGAACGGATGATTAAACTAATCTGAGGACGGGTACTCTTTTATCGTGTTCCTGTCACAGTACTTGTTAGTTGACAGCTTCATTGATAGTATGTTATTTTGTGTTTGTGTGTATATTTGTGTGTTTTAGGGTTGTTCCTGTCACTGTACTGTGTTAGTTGACAGCTTCATTGATAGTAGTGTATTTGTGTGTTTGTGTGTATATTTGTGTGTTTTAGGGTTTGTTCCTGTCACTGTACTGTGTTAGTTGACAGCTTCATTGATAGTATGTGTATTTGTGTGTTTGTGTGTATATTTGTGTGTTTTAGGGTTTGTTCCTGTCACTGTACTGTGTTAGTTGACAGCTTCATTGATAGTATGTGTGTTTGTGTGTATATTTGTGTGTTTTAGGGTTTGTTCCTGTCACTGTACTGTGTTAGTTGACAGCTTCATTGATAGTATGTGTATTTGTGTGTATATTTGTGTGTTTTAGGGTTTGTTCCTGTCACAGTACTGTGTTAGTTGACAGCTTCATTGATAGTATGTGTATTTGTGTGTTTGTGTGTATATTTGTGTGTTTTAGGGTTTGTTCCTGTCACTGTACTGTGTTAGTTGACAGCTTCATTGATAGTATGTGTATTTGTGTGTTTGTGTGTATATTTGTGTGTTTTAGGGTTTGTTCCTGTCACTGTACTGTGTTAGTTGACAGCTTCATTGATAGTATGTGTATTTGTGTGTTTGTGTGTATATTTGTGTGTTTTAGGGTTTGTTCCTGTCATTGTACTGTGTTAGTTGACAGCTTCATTGATAGTATGTGTATTTGTGTGTTTGTGTGTATATTTGTGTGTTTTAGGTTTGTTCCTGTCACTGTACTGTGTTAGTTGACAGCTTCATTGATAGTATGTGTATTTGTGTGTTTGTGTGTATATTTGTGTGTTTTAGGGTTTGTTCCTGTCACTGTACTGTGTTAGTTGACAGCTTCATTGATAGTATGTGTATTTGTGTGTTTGTGTGTATATTTGTGTGTTTTAGGGTTTGTTCCTGTCATTGTACTGTGTTAGTTGACAGCTTCATTGATAGTATGTGTATTTGTGTGTATATTTGTGTGTTTGTGTGTATATTTGTGTGTTTTAGGGTTTGTTCCTGTCACTGTACTGTGTTAGTTGACAGCTTCATTGATAGTATGTGTATTTGTGTGTATATTTGTGTGTTTTAGGTTTTTTTTATTTTTTTATTTTTTTTTAGTTCTGTCCCATTTCTACGCCGTTCAGTGGCCACAGAGTCTGAGACAACTTTATACAATGCTATGATGATGCATGACGATGAGGACAATGATCCTGATGCTGTGGAGTTCCTGTATAGATTGAGACTGTGTAGGACAGGGCTGTAGTTTACGCTTTCTTTCTTAACCTAACCCGGCGTCTACCTGGCCCGAGAGATGCAGACACCTTCGATGTTGTTCGGGATCTTTGACCAGCACTGTGAGTAGCGCAGCCACGAAGTGTGTGAGGCTCGACTGTATGGTCCCAGTCTTCGCCAATGGGATGATATATAGTATGTTCACTTCTGGGTAAGAACTGGTCGGAGCCCCCCAAAAAAGAAATGTACAATAATTTTCTGAATAATTGCAGGAGTGGTGGTGATTGCAGTGGTGTTTCTAGAATTTTCATATGTACATTTCGATAGTTGACTTTCGCAGAGAAAAGACTCCTTTGCTGGCATGTTGAGGGACGTAGAGATAATGTATCTACGTAGGCACTGCCACAGATCAATAGAAACAATGGAGAACCCTTCCCTCTTACCCTTTCCATTTTCTGGATTCATTAAAAATGATGACTTCATGTTGTCGATAACTTGGGCTTTGGTGTGACTTTTTATTTCAAGTAACTTCCTGCAACATATGTAAGTATGCATTCTCTACGTCTCCAAGCACGCACGCACTCACACTAACACACAGACGAACACGCTACACTTCTTTTGCTAGGATTTTCCGTCCTGCCTTTGGGTAAGACAAATGCTGTTCTCTCTGTCTGTCTGTCTATCTCTCTGTCGCTCTCTCTCGCTTTCTCTCTGTCTGTCTCTTTGTCTCTGTCTCTCTCTCTCTGTCTCTCTCTCTCTCTATATATATATATATACATATATATATATATATATATATATATAATATAATATATCCACCTTGCTCTCTTGTCTTTTCACTCCATCATCGCTTAAGCACTCGGCACTTTTGTGAGATGTTTTACATACACAAACGCGAACACACCGACACCCGCTCCTATGCTCACACACACGCCTTCCACGCTACACACACCCTCCCCCCCCCCACCCCACCCCACACACATACATTCACTTACACAATCTCTTTCATACTTTCTAAGTGGGCATACTACTCTTTTGTGAGCAGATTTCGTCAAAAAAGATTTGGACTGATCTCTCTCTTTTTTCTCACCCTTTGTCCACCCCCCCCCCCTCTGTCTCTCTCTCTCTCTTTCTCAGACTCTTTCTCTCTGTATCTGTCTGTGTGTAATTTTCTGTCTGTCTCTGTCTATCTGCCTCTCTCTCTCTCTTTCTCCCCCTCTCTCCCTACCTCCCTCCCCCCCCCATCTCTCTCTCTCTCAGACTTTCTCTCTGTGTCTGTGTCTGTTTGTAATTGTCTGTCTGTCTCTATTTGCCTCTCTCTCTCTCTCCTTACCTCCCTCCCTCTCTGTCTCTCTGTCTGCCTGCCTGTCTGTCTGTCTGTCTCTCTCTCTTTTTCTCTTTCTCTCTCTCTCTCTCTCTCTCTCTCTCTCTCTCTCAGACTCTTTCTCTCTGTGTCTGTCTGTGTCTGTAATTTTCTGTCTGTCTGTCTATCTGCCTCTCTCTCTCTCTCTCTCTCTCCCTCTCCCTCCCTCTCTGTCTCTCTCTCTCTCTCTTGTTGACCGAGCAGACTGCATTTTTGTAAAGAGTTGCCGTCAAAATTTCTTAGACTGGGAGAACTGTTTGTTCTTGTCCTCCTTGTGTAATCTTCGGGTGCCGCCGAGAACGTCATGATGTTAAGAACTGCTAACTGACACCATGCTGCAGGCATCTGTGGCGATGTGTGTGTGTTTACCTGGCAGACGAAGAGAAGTCTAAAAGCCTATTGGCGTTTCTGTTGTTGCAGTCAGAGGATATTTGCATGTTTGCTTAACGCGTAGCGTCTTTGATAATAGGCGCTTATTGATCGTATCTTCTTCTTCTTCTTCTTCTTCTTTTTCTTCTTTTCTATGACCTCCGTCATTGCGGTGCCGCACTAAAAGAACCGCTCAGCTTTCGTCAAAAAGATTTGGACTGA
This sequence comes from Monoplex corrugatus, assembly GCA_030674185.1. Lineage (NCBI taxonomy): Eukaryota > Metazoa > Mollusca > Gastropoda > Littorinimorpha > Ranellidae > Monoplex > Monoplex corrugatus. The sequence continues at coordinate 90,441,439 of CM060309.1, forward strand.
TCTCTCTCTTTTTTCTCGCCCTTTGTCCACCCCCCCCCCCTCTTTGTCTCTCTCTCTCTCTTTCTCAGACTCTTTCTCTCTGTATCTGTCTGTGTGTAATTTTCTGTCTGTCTCTGTCTATCTGCCTCTCTCTCTCTCTTTCTCCCCCTCTCTCCCTACCTCCCTCCCCCCCTCGTCTCTCTCTCTCTCTCTCTCTCTCTCTCTCTCTCAGACTTTCTCTCTGTGTCTGTGTCTGTTTGTAATTGTCTGTCTGTCTCTATTTGCCTCTCTCTCTCTCTCCTTACCTCCCTCCCTCTCTGTCTCTCTGTCTGCCTGCCTGTCTGTCTGTCTGTCTCTCTCTCTTTTTCTCTTTCTCTCTCTCTCTCTCTCTCTCTCTCTCTCTCTCTCAGACTCTTTCTCTCTGTGTCTGTCTGTGTCTGTAATTTTCTGTCTGTCTGTCTATCTGCCTCTCTCTCTCTCTCTCTCTCTCTCTCTCCCCTCTCTCCCTCCCTCTCTGTCTCTCTCTCTCTCTCTTGTTGACCGAGCAGACTGCATTTTTGTAAAGAGTTGCCGTCAAAATTTCTTAGACTGGGAGAACTGTTTGTTCTTGTCCTCCTTGTGTAATCTTCGGGTGCCGCCGAGAACGTCATGATGTTAAGAACAGCTAACTGACACCATGCTGCAGGCATCTGTGGCGATGTGTGTGTGTTTACCTGGCAGACGAAGAGAAGTCTAAAAGCCTATTGGCGTTTCTGTTGTTGCAGTCAGAGGATATTTGCATGTTTGCTTAACGCGTAGCGTCTTTGATAATAGGCGCTTATTGATCGTATGCTTTTCTTCTTGTTCTTGTTCTTCTTGTTCTTCTTGTTCTTCTTCTTCCTCTTCTTCTTCTTCTACTTCTTTTGTTCTTCTACTTCTTCTTCTTTTCTTCTTCTTTTCTTCTTCTTCTTCTTCTTTTCTTCTTCTTTTGTTCTTCTTCTTCTTCTTTTTTCCTGTGAACTCCGTCATTAGGGTGCCGCACTAAAAGAACCGCTCAGCAGATTCGTTCAGCTTTGTCGGTTGTGTGCCAAAGCCTGAGTCTTTGCAGATGGGTTTTCCGTCCATTGCGGAATATTACGAATTTATCGTTTTCTGTCTTTCGTTCTATCTCCCTTCCACGATGAGGGAAGTAATCCAGGTGTAAATTACTCTTTTGACCTGCGGTTTCTGTGAAGTTTTAATGTCCTTGTTGTTTTTTGTTTTGTTTCTGTGTGTATCGCTGTGTTTGATTGTTTGTTTGTTTGTTTTTAAGTGAATGTCATCTTATTTCTGGTGAAATCGGTTGTGGAAACTTAGCTGTTGGTCGCTGGTTATATTCATCGAGCAATTCAACTAATTACCAAGGACGTGAGGGTGGGGATTCAGAAGCCAGCGACATTTTTGTCATGTTATTATTTCATTCATTAACAAAACAAGGTGGTTGGAAGGGAATAAAGACCTCTTTTGGGGCTGCACATGTTGTTCCATAATCGTGGTGAATTGAGGTGGTAGAGATCTCAATTTTCCCCAGAGAAGAGAAAGGAGAAGAGTAGTGCCCTTAAGGTAATGGCAGAGGCAGCTGAAAAGAATTCCAGATGGATCTGATGGCGGAGGAAAACTGTTTCTTTAGATTTAGATAGATGTTATACTCTCTCTCTCTCTCCCCCCCCCCCTCTCTCTCTCTCTCTGTCTCTCTGTCTCTCTCACTCTCTCATCATTAAGGCTCAGATGTACACACGAAAGACACACAAGTATTTATCTGCTACCCTCGTAAATGTCGATAACTCATCTCATCTCCATATCGTCGCATCGATTCGCATATCATTGTCATCTCATTTCATCTCATATCATCTCATCTCTTATCATTACATCTAATTTCATCACATCGCATCACATCTCATCTCATTTCCGTCTCATCTAACTGCATCTCCTATCATCTCATCTCACCTCATCACATCGCATCGTATCGTATAGTATTTCATCACATCTCGTTACATAGCACCCCAGCTCATCTCATCTCATCTTATCGCATTTCATATCATCACATCGCATCGCATCTTATCACATCATCCCATGATATGGCATGACACTGCACGTAATCCATCTGTCTTTCTCTTTCTCTTACTAACTGAGTCAATACTGTTCTGTTGGAGGTTCAGTCAGGATCCCATAGAATCACAGGCAGATGTTTGTTCTTGTCCTACATATGTCAGTGAGTGCCTGACTCTTGTTATCTCATAAATTATTGACTGACAGTACGCTACAGGCGTTTTTGACTGCTGTCTTTTTCTTTCCTTTCTTCTTAACGTTTATTTACCCCAAAGACAAAAACAAAATTCTTGAATTCAAACTTCTGGCAGCCTATTCTGTTGGTGTCTGGTGAGTTGTTTTGGAACTGGAATTGAGATTTGTCATCGAGATATTGATCACTTTTGGACTCATCTACACGTGCATCGTCCATCATTTTCCTCACATTGCTAGACCGCTCTGTTTATACACTCCTTCCATCGTCTGAAAGACTGTTGTTGATCTGGCCAAAGTGTTGCTGGCGAGTAAGCCAGACCGATGGGATAGAGATCAGTGATTATCCAACACTAACTGCACGCGTAGCATAAATGTGCATGCTGTAAGTGCACGCTGTACTTTAGTATAGTCTCACACTAACTTCACGCTTAGCATAATTGTGCATGCTCTAAGTGCACGCTGTACTTTAGTATAGTCTCACACTAACTTCACGCTTAGCATAATTGTGCATGCTCTAAGTGCACGCTGTACTTTAGTATAGTCTCACACTAAGTTCACGCTTTGCATAATTGTATATGCTCTAAGTGCACGCTGTACATTAGTCTCACACTAAGTTCACGCTTAGCATAATTGTATATGCTCTAAATGCACGCTGTACATTAGTATAGTCTCACACTAACTTCACGCTTAGCATAATTGTGCATGCTCTAAGTGCACGCTGTACTTTAGTATAGTCTCACACTAACTTCACGCTTAACATAAATGTGCATGCTCTAAGT
>CM060309.1:90456958-90459458 GCA_030674185.1 Monoplex corrugatus
ATTATCTTTAGAAAATTTAGGGCTTTTCTTGCTTTTGTTGAAATATAATCAAAATGGACATTCCAGTTTAATTTCGATGTCATAAAGACTCCCAGAAATTTTACAACCTGTTTGTAATGTAACACTTCACCAAGCAATCTGAAAGTAGGCAAGTTACTTAAAGTACCACCAGAATTAAATAGCATCATGTTAGTTTTTTCCGCTGACAACGACAGACCATTTACTAACATATAGTTTCCAAGATTATCAAGATCAGATTGATACAATTTCCTAATGTAATTCTGGGCTCTCTGTGGAGTTGTCTTTTTTAAAGTAATATTCATCCAAATACATATATCATCAGCATACTGTGCCAAAACAACACGATTTGAGAGTGCTTTAGGAAGATCCTGTATAAGGATATTAAATAAAAGCGGTGCTATCACTGAACCTTGTGGAATTCCCATATCAAGATGTCGTGAAGTAGAATAACTAGTTCCCACTCTTGCCTGAATAGTTCTATTGGCTAAAAAAGACTTAATGTAATCATACATATTGCCAGATAAACCAATAGATTTCAGCTTGTACAATAAACGCGTATGCCAAACTTGATCGTAAGCTTTTTTCACATCAAAAAATGTAGCTAAAAGACTTTTTCTGCGGGCAAACTCTTTCTTGATGTGAGTGGTAAGTTTAACCAGGTGCTCAACTGTAGATCTCCCTTTTCTAAAACCAGCCTGATTTACTGGAATAACGTTATTTTTATCACAGTAATGTACAAGTCTGTTTAATACCAATTTTTCCAATAGTTTACTCGTATGGGACGTTAAAGCAATAGGTCTGTAACTGTTTTTATTGTTTTTAGGCTTTCCTGCTTTTAATACTGGTATAACAACAGACGTTTGCCATAATTGTGGTATAGTTCCACCAGCCCAGCATTTCTGAAAAATTTTGTGTAAAAAAATAATATAGTTTTCTGGAAGATGTTTAATCATTTCAGTTGAAACTGCATCAACACCTACCGAACTCCTTTTGTTGCGCAGAGACAAGATAGTGTTTTTTAACTCTTCTAAGGTGATTGGAGAATTAAACCAGAGATCATTTTGAGGTATTGGATCAGTGTAGATAGGGTTGTTAGCTGCCATTTCCCTGTAGTGTTTGCAGGTAGGAGTCAAACCATCTACTTTACTATTTTGGGCAAAAAGTTCCACAAAAGTTTCAGCTTTGTCCATGTCGGAAAGAAATTTGTGACTTGTATCAATCATTATTGGACACCTAGGTAAGTTGGCTCCATTTTTCATTTGATTCATTTTTGTCCATACTTTATGGAAATCCTTGAAATCTGAAATTTCTTTTGTGCAGTATGATGCCCAGTAATTTTTCTTTGCTTCAGCGATGATTTTATTACACTGGGTGTTAGCTTTTTTCATTTCCATATGATCTTCAGGTTTCCTGCTTTTGATGTAGATTTTGTATTTCTCTTTTTTATACTGAACTGCTTGCTCACATACCTCCGTCCACCAAACATTACCCAAACGGTTATTAGACTTAAAAGTTTTGAGTTTCGGGATGGAAAGGTCTGCAGCAGCTAGAACTGACTCCTGGAATTTAGAAAACAGAACGTCTACATTTTCACTTTCATAATGTGTGAAATCTCGATTAGAAAGAACAGTCTGAAACAAGGACCAATCAGCGCGTGTATAATTATATTTTGGTATAATATCAGGAATGCTGTCTTTCATCCTGATGTTTTCGTTAGTTAGTGTTATGAGGATAGGTAAGTGATCACTTCCTAAAGTATCTCTGTGAGTGTCCCAGGTACAGCAGGGTACTAATTCTGGTGAGATTAAAGACAGATCGATGGCTGTTGCCCGATGTTTGGAAATATCAGGAATTCTAGTGACACTCCCATCATTCAAAAGGTAAAGCGAACTGTCAACTATATTTTCTACTAAACGATTGCTTGTCACAGTACAGCAATCTTTTTCCCAAAACGGGGAGTGGGAATTAAAGTCTCCACCTATTAGCCATTTACCGTGCAGCAGATCCGGAATCGTGCGCAACCATTCTGTGTTGTGGTCATTTGGACCTGTTGGCAGGTAGACTGACAAAACGTTCAGGATAAAAGAATTACTGAATTGTACTGTAGCGGCACAAGCGTGTAAGTCTTCAGTTGACGTTAAAACTGGGGAAGTAAATATGTGATATTGTAACTCTTTAAGTATGTATATCGCAGTGGCTACTTTCTTCCCGGGATTCCCATAGGCATACACTGGTGGATAATAGTAATTTTGGAAATTGGGAAGTTTGGTTGGTATAACATTAAGCGACTGCAGAATCAAGACTTCACACTGATTTGAGGCAAGGAAATGTTCCAGGTATGCTGAATTGGTGGAAATAGACCTACAATTCCACTGTAAAAAATTGATTTTCATAGTCGGCTAATCCCTTATTTTCAATTAACGGTGATTTGTTTGAAAATCACGTATATTTGGTTTTCTGTGTACGAGGAAAATGGGGA
>CM060309.1:90464458-90474458 GCA_030674185.1 Monoplex corrugatus
TTTTCCCTTTTTTTTTCCTGTTGAAGTATTTTGAAACAGTTATAGCTCTGATATGGCTCTTCGCAGTTGGCTGGATTTTGAACAGAAATAACGGTAACAAATTTCAGTGTTTAATTTTGGTACCGACATTGACATGCTGATTGGTCAAGAGACACAATTTCGGAAGAATAGGGATTATCTGCATATTGCATTGACAGAGCACTGTCTGCACTGTATGTGTGAAAAAATTTCTCTGGCTCTCTGAGGTTTATTTCTGTGAAAGAAGCAATATTAAGTGTACAGGTATCATAATGATCAGTAGAAAAATCTCATAATGATCAGTAGAAAAATCTCATAATGATCAGTAAAAATGTCTAAGATAACGTTGTCTATTAGTTTATTTACATGTCGTTTTTCTTTCATAAATGAACAGTTAAATTTCCAGAATGTGTTGTGCTTTGTTCTTTTTCCAACTTTTTGTTTCAGAATTACCATAGAATAGTCCTATACCCAGGCTTATTAATATCTGCGTCTTCAAAATTCAACGTTTTTCGAATACAAGGAAATAGTCTTATCTCCTTTGCCTTAGAGGGATGGTGTTTCGCCAAGTAAAGTGTTTAACTTGTGCATTTTTGTCTTTCGAGAGATCTGTTAGGTGCAAATCGAACATCACGTCTTTACTGCTTCCTTTGCCTTTGGGTTATTCATATTGATGTAGTTGTTGTAGTTCATACATGAGTCAAGTTCTAGAATCCAGTACTCTACTATGACAAAAGTTTGGCAATTGTGTATGCGTTTTCTTCTTCTTTTTTTCTTTTAACTTCTCATGGAATAAAGGGTTATCTTTGTTTGGTCTATAAATATTTACAGACGCAATCTCTCGGGCGTAATGGATGCCCGGAGGTAACAAGAAAGTAAGAGTAGAGTACAGCCCTGTCACGCAGTCACAGTCTAAAACGGAATTCCATGTTATTGTCATCAACATCCTCATTCTCACCATTAAAGCACTGTGAAAAATATTTTCACAGATTCTGTGTCCCTTCATGCCTTGCTGTCGTGGTCCCATTGTTGGTGGTTTTGGGTGTGTGGAGGAGAATCGAAATGAGTGGCGTGAGGTTTGTTAAACAGGAGCGGTGCATGAAAATGGAGCAGAAAAGAATGATGATGGTATATGGAAGTGTACATCATTTCTTTTTCAGTGCCTAGAGCATCAAGTGCATTAACATCAGTGGGCGTGTTTTCTCTCACACTTCCTCGCGCAGTCCGTGTCCCTTGTGAGCGATGATATCAATGTGGAACACGTAGACAGCATTAACGTACACTCTGAAAACTTATCATATGATGCGTACGTGGTAGCGCTGTATCCGTGTAAATCAGTGATAATTTTGCAGTGTACAATGCTTGGACAAGTTCACAGCAGATCGGTCAGCATTTGTGGCTGGGCATTCGCAGATTTACGATCTGCTGATGACATTGATGGCTTGGATGGCAAGGAGGCATTCACAGATTTACTTTCCCCCATAGGCATGCTGGGGGCTCGTTCTGTATAAATAGTATCCCCGATTTCTGGAAGTTCTGAGCTTGGAACTCCATCTGTTCTGTCCTTCTCTTTGTTTCTGCTTCGCTTCTTTGCTGTCTGTCATCTGTTCCTATCATTTTCTGCGTTGCTGGTCCATTTACCTATACGCATTCTGTAAAGCCTTACACACTTTCTCTTAGGACTGATAATAGGGTACTTGTCTTAAGTGCATTTTTGGCTCTATGGAAACGTGATGTGCGGAAGCAATTGTAAGTAATTTAGGCCAGTTGTTATGTTTTAGTGTCCTTAGTTGTGTATATATTCATATTCAGGTTTACTTTTTTTAATCCCCTGATGATAGATTGTGTGGAATGGTCAACGCCAAAGGGGGCGTATTCCTAGATTATGTGCACGAATGCATTGATATGTGTGTGTACTTAGTTTTCTTTTCCAGTTTTTTCTTTCTTAGTGAGGTGTTGTGTGCGTCTTGAGATGGTTATAGCCGTCAGGTGGCTCTGTGCAGTCGGCTGCCCGCAAACAGCAATAGTAATGATGATGATGATGATGATGATGATGATGATGATGATGATGATAATGTGATGATGATGATGATGATGATGATGATGATGATGACCCTAATACTAATAAGATATTTAAGATTTGCTGATTATATTAACGGTTTGACTGGCAAGGATGAAGAACTTGATAATCTGGTGAAGTGCCTCGACAGAATGGTAGCAGTATATGGCATCGAAATCAGTGCCAGGGAGTCCATGCTGATAATGACACACATCAGTACCATAAACACAAGAAAAATCAAAATGAAAAGGCAAAAATTTGAAACAGTCACTTCCGATACTTGGGTCTTATCATCACTGGTGACAGACCCAAGCCCAAAATTCTGTCAGAAATAGCACAAACAACAGCAGGGCTGTCCAAAGTATACAACGCTTGGAATGACAAGAACTTTTCCCTCTCAACTGTAAACCTAGATTTATGGGCTTGGCGCAATGTTCATACTGTTTATTCGCTTGTGAGACATGGATTCTTACAGCTCATATGCAGATAAGAATCCAGACCCTAGACATGAGAAGTTGCCGTAATATCCTCCACGTATCCTCACAAGGACCGTTAACGAAGAAATCTGCTGGAAGAAAAAAATGAGAAGTGTTACTGGCCCTGGCAGTATAACACAGATGTCTACACAGTCATCTGCACCAGAAGAGAACGACGCTGGCCCATTGAGGTTCTTCCGCGGTGGAGCTGTGCCAGGCCTTGTGCCTCAACAAGATCCACCACCTTCAGCTACTGAAGGTCTTTCTCGTCTGTCTTGTCGTGCCATGGGACACAGGAATAGAGCTCCCTGGCAGCTGAACAGGGCACATTCATAGCCAGATGTCTGCTGATTATGTAGTCTGCGAATAAAAGAAGAAGAAGACTGACTCTCGTCTTATGAATACCTCCGTACTATCCTTTAAGAGATGGAAGATAAAATGGTACTGCCAAGTCTGAACATCATCTGGCTTCGCATACATACATACATACGTACGTACGTACGTACGTACGTACATACATACATACAAACATACATACATACACACATACATACATACATACATACATACATACGTACATACACACATACATATATACACGCATACATCCCTTCCTCCCTCCTTCGCTCCCTACATACATACATACACACATTCATCTGTCCGTCCATCTATCCACATATAGCTATATATATATATATATGTATGTGTGTGTGTATGTATGTATGTATACATATATATCTATATATGTGTGTGTACATATACATACATATATATATATATATGTATGTGTGTGTGTGTGTGTGTGTGTGTGTGTGTGTGTGTGTGTGTTGTGTGTGTGGTGTGTGTGTGTCCTGATGGGCAAAGTCCCAAGCCAGCAAAGGGGTAGGGGAACAAAGGAAGAGATAAGACAGCTTTAGGGAGCAGACGGGACTGATCTTCATTCACTCACAGAGGGCCCCGTGGGGGTGCGTTGGCTGTTTCAGTATATACTATCTCCTCCTTCTGGAAATTCTGTACTAGAAATTTCCTCTTTTTCTTTCACTCTGGGTTTTTTTTTCTTCTGCCTTGCTCTTTTGCTGTCTGTCATCTCTTCCTGTTACTTTCTGCCTTGCTGGTCTATTGACATGCACGTGTTCCATAAAGCCCTACATACGTTCTTCTAGGACTGATAATTTGGTACATGTACTAACTTCATTTTTGCTCTAATGAAATGTAATGTGCAGGGGCAATGTTAGGTATTGTGGGCCAGATTTAGACACGCGTTAGCGGACCTACCACCGAGTCAAGTTTCTACATTTGTGTTCAGTTTTTTTTTAACCCCTTTGGTAATACATTGGGCGGAATGGTCAACGCCAGGACCATCTCCTTATGAATATTGCTAAAATAACTTTTACAAAAAGAAGGTTTTATATTACTGGATCATAAATAATTCCTTCGATGAAAAACACCATCAGCTGGTTTATCTAGAGACAAAACCCTCCCTATCCCAACAACAGCAAAACTGGATTGTATCAGTCCATTAGCTGTGATAACAGCAGAGAGGTAAGCTATTTCTACAGAAATGTGTAACACGATGATAACAGCAGAGAGGTAAGCTACTTCTATAGGACTGTGTAAAACTTGATAACAGCAGAGAGGTAAGCTGTTTCTACAGAAATGTGTAACACGATGATAACAGCAGAGAGGTAAGCTACTTCTATAGGACTGTGTAAAACTTGATAACAGCAGAGAGGTAAGCTGTTTCTACAGAAATGTGTAACACGATGATAACAGCAGAGAGGTAAGCTACTTCTATAGGACTGTGTAAAACTTGATAACAGCAGAGAGGTAAGCTATTTCTACAGAAATGTGTAACACGATGATAACAGCAGAGAGGTAAGCTACTTCTATAGGACTGTGTAAAACTTGATAACAGCAGAGAGGTAAGCTGCTTCTATAGGACTGTGTAAAACTTGATAACAGCAGAGAGGTAAGCTACTTCTATAGGACTGTGTAACACGATGATAACAGCAGAGAGGTAAGCTATTTCTACAGAAATGTGTAACACGATGATAACAGCAGAGAGGTGAGCTACTTCTATAGGACTGTGTAACACTGTGATAACAGCAGAGAGGTAAGCTATTTCTATAGAAATGTGTAACACGATGACAACAGCAGAGAGGTAAGCTACTTCTATAGGACTGTGTAAAACTTGATAACAGCAGAGAGGTAAGCTATTTCTATAGAAATGTGTAACACGATGACAACAGCAGAGAGGTAAGCTACTTCTATAGGACTGTGTAAAACTTGATAACAGCAGAGAGGTAAGCTATTTCTATAGAACTGTGTAACACGATGACAACAGCAGAGAGGTAAGCTACTTCTATAGGACTGTGTAAAACTTGATAACAGCAGAGAGGTAAGCTATTTCTATAGGACTGTGTAACACGATGATAACAGCAGAGAGGTAAGCTATTTCTATAGAAATGTGTAACACGATGATAACAGCAGAGAGGTAAGCTATTTCTATAGGACTGTGTAACACTGTGATAACAGCAGAGAGGTAAGCTATTTCTATAGAAATGTGTAACACGATGATAACAGCAGAGAGGTAAGCTATTTCTATAGGACTGTGTAACACTGTGATAACAGCAGAGAGGTAAGCTACTTCTATAGGACTGTGTAACACTGTGATAACAGCAGAGAGGTAAGCTACTTCTATAGGACTGTGTAACATTGTGATAACAGCAGAGAGGTAAGCTATTTCTATAGAAATGTGTAACACGATGATAACAGCAGAGAGGTAAGCTACTTCTATAGGACTGTGTAACACGATGATAACAGCAGAGAGGTAAGCTGCTTCTATAGGACTGTGTAAAACTTGATAACAGCAGAGAGGTAAGCTATTTCTATAGGACTGTGTAACACGATGATAACAGCAGAGAGGTAAGCTACTTCTATAGGACTGTGTAAAACTTGATAACAGCAGAGAGGTAAGCTATTTCTATAGAAATGTGTAACACGATGATAACAGCAGAGAGGTAAGCTATTTCTATAGAAATGTGTAACACGATGATAACAGCAGAGAGGTAAGCTACTTCTATAGGACTGTGTAACACGATGATAACAGCAGAGAGGTAAGCTATTTCTATAGGACTGTGTAAAACTTGATAACAGCAGAGAGGTAAGCTATTTCTATAGGACTGTGTAACACGATGATAACAGCAGAGAGGTAAGCTACTTCTATAGGACTGTGTAAAACTTGATAACAGCAGAGAGGTAAGCTATTTCTATAGAAATGTGTAACACGATGATAACAGCAGAGAGGTAAGCTATTTCTATAGAAATGTGTAACACGATGATAACAGCAGAGAGGTAAGCTACTTCTATAGGACTGTGTAACACGATGATACACAGAGAGGTAAGCTACTTCTATAGGACTGTGTAACACTGTGATAACAGCAGAGAGTAAGCTATTTCAACAGAAATGTGTAACACGATGATAACAGCAGAGAGGTGAGCTACTTCTATAGGATGGTAACACGTGATAACAGCAGAGAGGTAAGCTATTCTATAGAAATGTGTAACACGATGACAACAGCAGAGAGGTAAGCTACTTCTATAGGACTGTGTAAAACTTGATAACAGCAGAGAGGTAAGCTATTTTATAGAAATGTGTAACACGATGACACAGCAGAGAGGTAAGCTACTTCTATAGACTGTGTAAAACTGATAACAGCAGAGAGGTAAGCTATTTCTATAGAACTGTGTAACACGATGACAACAGCAGAGAGGTAAGCTACTTCTATAGGACTGTGTAAAACTTGATAACAGCAGAAGGTAAGCTATTTCTATAGGACTGTGTAACACGATGATAACAGCAGAGAGGTAAGCTATTCTATAGAATGTGTAACACATGATAACAGCAGAGAGGTAAGCTATTTCTATAGGACTGTGTAACACTGTGATAACAGCAGAGAGTAAGCTATTTCTATAGAAATGTGTAACACGATGATAACAGCAGAGAGGTAAGCTATTTCTATAGGACTGTGTAACACTGTGATAACAGCAGAGAGGTAAGCTACTTCTATAGGACTGTGTAACACTGTGATAACAGCAGAGAGGTAAGCTACTTCTATAGGACTGTGTAACATGTGATAACAGCAGAGAGGTAAGCTATTTTCTATAGGAAATGTGTAACACGATGATAACAGCAGAGAGGTAAGCTACTTCTATAGGACTGTGTAACACGATGATAACAGCAGAGAGGTAAGCTGTTCTATAGGACTGTGTAAAACTTGATAACAGCAGAGAGGTAAGCTATTTCTATAGGACTGTGTAACACGATGATAACAGCAGAGAGGTAAGCTACTTCTATAGGACTGTGTTAAAACTTGATAACAGCAGAGAGGTAAGCTATTTCTATAGAAATGTGTAACACGATGATAACAGCAGAGAGGTAAGCTATTTCTATAGAAATGTGTAACACGATGATAACAGCAGAGAGGTAAGCTACTTCTATAGGACTGTGTAACACGATGATAACAGCAGAGAGGTAAGCTATTTCTATAGATGTGTAACACATTGATAACAGCAGAGAGGTAAGCTATTCTAAGAGATGTGTAAACACTTGATAACAGCAGAGAGGTAAGCTACTTCTATAGGACTGTGTAACACTGTGATAACAGCAGAGAGGTAAGCTATTTCTATAGAAATGTGTAACACGATGAAACAGCAGAGAGGTAAGCTATTCTATAGGACTGTGTAACACTGTGATAACAGCAGAGAGGTAAGCTATTTCTATAGAAATGTGTAACACGATGATAACAGCAGAGAGGTAAGCTATTTCTATAGGACTGTGTAAACTGTGATAACAGCAGAGAGGTAAGCTACTTTCTATAGAACTGTGTAACACGATGATAACAGCAGAGAGGTAAGCTACTTCTATAGGACTGTGTAACATGTGATAACAGCAGAGAGGTAGCTATTTCTATAGAAATGTGTAACACGATGATAACAGCAGAGAGGTAAGCTACTTCTATAGGACTGTGTAACACGATGATAACAGCAGAGAGGTAAGCTATTTCTATAGGACTGTGTAAACTGTGATAACAGCAGAGAGGTAAGCTATTTCTATAGAAATGTGTAACACGATGATAACAGCAGAGAGGTAAGCTATTTCTATAGGACTGTGTAACAACTGTGATAACAGCAGAGAGGTAAGCTATTTCTATAGAAATGTGTAACACGATGATAACAGCAGAGAGGTAAGCTATTTCTATAGGAATGTGTAACACTGTGATAACAGCAGAGAGGTAAGCTACTTCTATAGGACTGTGTAACACGATGATAACAGCAGAGAGGTAAGCTACTTCTATAGGACTGTGTAAAACTTGATAACAGCAGAGAGGTAAGCTATTTCTATAGAAATGTGTAACACGATGATAACAGCAGAGAGGTAAGCTATTTCTATAGAACTGTGTAACACGATGATAACAGCAGAGAGGTAAGCTACTTCTATAGGACTGTGTAAAATTGTGATAACAGCAGAGAGGTAAGCTACTTCTATAGAAATGTGTAACACGATGATAACAGCACAGAGAGTAAGCTACTTCTATAGGACTGTGTAAAACTTGATAACAGCAGAGAGGTAAGCTATTTCTACAGAAATGTGTAACACGATGATAACAGCAGAGAGGTAAGCTACTTCTATAGGACTGTGTAAAACTTGATAACAGCAGAGAGGTAAGCTATTTCTACAGAAATGTGTAACATGATGATAACAGCAGAGAGGTAAGCTATTTCTACAGAAATGTGTAACACGATGATAACAGCAGAGAGGTAAGCTACTTCTATAGGACTGTGTAAACTTGATAACAACAGAGAGGTAAGCTATTTCTATAGGACTGTGTAACATTGTGATAACAGCAGAGATGTAAGCTATTTCTACAGAAATGTGTAACACGATGATAACAGCAGAGAGGTAAGCTTTTTCTATAGAAATGTGTAAACTTGATAACAGCAGAGAGGTAAGCTATTTCTATAGGACTGTGTAACATTGTGATAACAGCAGAGAGGTAAGCTACTTCTATAGGACTGTGTAACACGATGATAACAGCAGAGAGGTAAGCTACTTCTATAGGACTGTGTAACATTGTGATAACAGCAGAGAGGTAAGCTATTTCTACAGAAATGTGTAACACGATGATAACAGCAGAGAGGTAAGCTACTTCTATAGGACTGTGTAACACGATGATAACAGCAGAGAGGTAAGCTACTTCTATAGGACTGTGTAACATTGTGATAACAGCAGAGAGGTAAACCACTGCCATAGGACTGTGTTAAGCTGTTAAGTCAGGGACATGGTAACAACGATGTCCATTAACATCCAGACCTACCCATCACATGTAAACACGATTAAGTCAGGTGTATGCTGTCACAACGCACTGTCCAGGCTGAAACTTTGTATGTCCATAAAAACCAAGATCAGACCGTCACGTGCATTGACATATTATGTCTTCTTGTATACATGTGAAACATAGACCCTCATAGCGGATTTGGAGAGACGAATCCAAGCCATGGAAATGATACATTGCAAGATACCAGACATCAGCTACACTGATTATATCACCAATGAACAAGTGGCCTCCTAATTGTTAAGCAATGCACTGGACCATATGAAATTATGCTGATATCAGTAAAGAGAAGAAAAGAAATATACGTTGGAATGGCCATATATCAGTCCTTCAGGGCATTGTTGAGGAAGGGAGACGGAGGTGAAGACGATGGACTGACAACATTGCGGAATGAGCAAAGAAACTGTTTGCAGAGACCCCGGCTTTAGCACACAACCAACAGACTTGGAAGAAACTGATGAACCGTTCTTCAGTACGGCATCCTAATGACTCTTCATGGAATTAAAGGAGAAGAAGAAGATGGCCACCGTCAATCTCCTTTAACTTCCAGACCTATCCACGGCTTGTCACTCTGCTATTACATTAACCACGTGCGCCTGCACGCGCACGCACATACTTACACATACGCACAGACACACACGCATAGACACACACACACATAAACATAAACACACACACACACACACACACACACACACACACACACACACACACACACTCTCTCTCTCTCTCTCTCTCTCTCACTCACTCACTCACTCACACACACACACAGATAGAGAGAAGAGAGAGAGGAGAGAGAGAGAGAGAGAGAGAGAGAGAGAGAGAGAGAGAGGAAACAGTAGACGTTTCCAAACAATGCTAATGTAAGTTTTGGACCATCAAGACATGAACCTGTGTGAAAAAAGAAACTTTTTTTTTATTGTTATGTCTTCTTGTTGAATGCAGGATAACACCAGTGTTTTCAATGATGACATTAGAATATTTCACACAACATTTGTGTATATCATTGCAATTTGGTTGATTTTTTTCTTTGGATACGTTTGGTAAACTAC
>CM060309.1:90479458-90484458 GCA_030674185.1 Monoplex corrugatus
TGAGTGTGATGATCCTAAAAAGTCCAGATTCTTTCCTTGTTTCGTGAAAGTATTTTATTATGCTCAGAACTCTGTCATAGACGATAACGACAAAGAACACTTTATAAAAGACCGAACCATGAAACAGTACAGACCATTAATTAAAGACAGGAAGGCCTTCTGCATACAAGGAAGGCCGGCTCTTAACAATGTTGTAAAAAATGGGAAAAACCCATGAGAGGCCGACGTGATAACAATGTTGTGAAAAATGGAGAAAAAGTCCAGCATTACTGTTTTACACTCATCGAAAACATCCCCCACGTTTACACTGCAGAAACTAAAGTGTATATATATAGTTTATCTTCCGCTTTCCTGGTTTTATCTACTTTTGTAAGAGTAAACGTTTTTACTATCAAAGCCATCAGTATCGCTCGCTTTCTTGAGTACTTAGATAAGACAACCGTGTACAGTTTATGGAATGGGAACTCCAGCTGTTTCCAGTTTTCAGTATAAATGAGTTCTGTTCGCTTGGTAATCAAGTGGTCAAATGTTGGACTTTCAATCAGGAAGTCATCATTATCATTATCATCATCATCATCATCATCATCACCACCATCATCATCACCATCGTCGTCGTCGTCGTCGTCGTCGTCGTCGTCATCATCATCATCATCATCATCATCATCATCAAGTGCCCTGCCGCATGGTATTGGCGATCATGGCCCTCCATATGTATCTATCCCTTGTCGCTCCACTCTCTCTGTCCTCAGCCACCCAGCAAGTCTGTCCAATATTTTCTCCTTTGGTCTACTTGGTGTTCTCTTTCCCTCCAGCTTTCTCGTAGTGACCAGGTGCTCTAATTCCTCTTTCCTCATGAAAATGGCCTATAAATGTTGCCTGTCTTTCCCTGATCTTCCTTATGAATGATCTTCTTGTGTCTGAACCCAGTCAATGTTCATGTATGCATGTAGAATATCATGTATGCATGTTAAAGATCTCAGAAGCCATATCAGTGTCAGCTGTCTAACGGAAACATGAAAACATCCAAGCATGCACTCCCAGCAAAGATACAGACTGTACGACGACATAATGGAGTGTGGTCAGCTCGCCTAACAGCTTGAGATCTCCGTGCTCCTCTGTGACATTTCGTCATGTGTAATGTGCTTTGAGTTCAGATGAGTTTGGAGAAGTTCTACACAAGAACGATTGTGATAATATATTTCAGTTTGATCAAAACAGCAATCACACCAAACTGCGTTACAGCATAAATACCACGTGATGGAAGATCCCAGATAACCATTGCAAAGACCTCGAGCTTGCGTTTAACTAGAAATCCTATTTGTTCTTAAGTCTTACAGTTCAACCTGGTTTATGCTTTCTATGCAATGTACACTGTATCGTTTGTTCTTACGCACGCACGCGCGCGCGCATACACACATGCACACACACACACACACACACACACACACACACACACACACAACACACACACACACACACTGGCACGCACACACACACACTCTCTCTCTCTTTCTCTCTCTCTCTCACTCTCTGTCACACACCACACACACACCACACACACACACACACACACACACACACACACACACAACACACGCACAGAGAGAGGAGAGAGAGAGAGAGAGAGAGAGAGAGAGAGAGAGAGAGAGAGAAAACACACAGAGAAACACACACACACAGACAAACACACACATACGTACACACACACACACACACACACTCACTCTCTCTCTCTCACATACACACACACACACACTAACATACACACGAGCACACTCACACACACACACACACACACACGCGCGCGCGCGCGCACACACACACACACACACACACACACACACACACACACACACTCACCACGAATCATAGTGGGCTGAAACGTCAACATCTGTTGATGTTCCCAGATTGTATGTAATGTTCATGTGGAGAATCTCCATGTGTACAATACCCATAGCCAGACTGTCTGGACCAGGATGAACATTATTGGTAATGTACAGGATCATAAGAACCGAAAGTTTAAACAACGATGTTAAAAGAGGCAAAGGCTTCCCCATGAACTTATGATCTTAGGGGAATGAGGTGGTAGAGATCACACTACTCTCAGCTCAACTTTTTGAAGGCTAGTCTCAGACTTCGGCGTTGCTGCTGTATCTTCCCCAGCTCTGAACAGGGTTAGGTAACAGTCACAGCTGGATGGACTGGTGGCAATATTCGCACTCATTTAATTGCTTCTTTACCAATATGTACTTCCGCTTCTGACAGTCCATCGAATGGCATCCTGTTATCGTTCATGTATGTATGTATGCGTCTATGATTAATAGGTGTATGGGTATGTATGGTTAGACATTCATCATCATCAGGTGCCCTGCCGCATGGCGTTGGCGATCATGGGCTTCCATCTGCCTCTATCTCTCGTTGCCCCTAGCATCTCCCCCACCCTCCCCGTCCCCAGCCATTCTGCAAGTCCGTCCAGCATTTTCTCCCTGGGTCTACCGGTGCTCTCTTCCCTCCAGCTTTCCCGCCGTGACCAGGTGCTCCAAATCCCCCTTCCTCATAAAATGGCCTATAAATGTTGCCTGTCTTTTCCTCATCTTCCTTATGAGTGATCTACTTGTGTCTGCCTCCATCAAGACTGTCTCGTTTGTTTTCTTTGCTGTCCATGGAACCCTCAACATTCTTCTTAGAAACCACATCTCGGCTGCCTCAATCTTGTTCTGGATTTGTTTGTTGACTGTCCACGCCTCGCATCCGAACAACAGTATTGGTTCTATATAACATTCAAGAACTCTCTTCCTGATGTTAATTGATAGGCATTTGTTTGGTAAGAATGCTTGTCATCTTCTTGAATGCTGTTTTGGCTTGGCCGATTCTGCCGGCTGTTTCTGATGTGCATCTGCCGTCTGATGAAATGATCGTTCCCAGTATTTGAATTTCTCAACCTGTGTCAAGGTTGTGCCATTTGCTGTTATTTTGCAGGAGGGGGTGGGGGGGATTTCATGTTTTTTACTGATCACCATGACTTCAGTCTTCCTGCTGTTTAGTTCCAGCCCCTTACATTTGCTTTCTATTTCTAGTATATTCACAAGGTTTTGTAGGTCTCTTTCACTTTCTGCAATTAGCACGGTTAGACATTGGTAGTGTATGTATATTCATTTGTGCACGTGTATTAATGTGTGTATTTTGATGTATGTGTATGTATGTGTGTGTGTGGGGGGGGGGGGGACGAGGCGTGTGTGCTTGGGTTTGTGTGCGTGGGTTTGTGTGTTTTGTGCGTGCGTGCGTGTGTGTGTGTGTGTGTGTGTGTGTGTGTGTGTGTGTATGTTCGTATGGGTTTATATGTATTTTAAATGTGTATACGTGTGTGTGTGTGTGTGTGTGTGTGTGTGGTTGTGTGTGTGTGTGTGTGTGTGTGTGTGTGTGTGTGTGTGTGTGTAGGTGTTTGTGTGTGTGTTGTGTGTGTGTGTGCGCCCGCGCGCGAGCGCGTGCGTGTGTGTTTGTGTGTGTGTTTGTGATTAATTACTGCTTTGTGTTTTTTGAAATGCGTAATGCGCAGAGCTAGAGAGTTGACATCAGTTTGGAGAAATAGCGTTTTACAAAAAATGACTCATTGCTGTTATTGCGATTATTATCATTAGTTTTATTTGAAGGAGGTCTGCCTCATGGCCAGCCTGGTCTCTAAGGAAACATTAGAAGTGTGCTAAATTGATAGGCGCTAGGGGGAACCTGCATTGCCCCATTCCCGTCACGCCATCCCATCCGGCAGCATTTCTGACAGTCCACAGAGTTACACGCTCCACATTAACGGTATAGATATTGTTCTGTGGGCGCTTGACTTGCTTTTCATTCTTCTGTTCCATTGTTATGTTGTGAATATTGTGCTGACGTTGTCAGTTTGGGTAGAGGGTGAAGCAGAGAGAGAGAGAGAGAGAGAGAAAGATAGACAGTCAGACTGACAGATAAACAGACAGACAGACAGACAGACACAGAGACAGACGAAGAGAGAAAAGAGAAAGAGAACTGGTAGTTTAACAGACTGACGATTTAATGATTATTCAATGTCTTTTAAAATATTCAGTCCAAACAAAACGGGGTCTGATTAAAAAAAAAAAGACAACATTGGAAACTAACACATATATTTTTTTAACAGATGTCATGAAAAAGCTGAGTCTGAATGAAAGAAAGAGAGGAGAGACAGACAGACAGACAGAGAGACAGACAGAGAGAGAGACAGACAGACAGAGAGACAGAGAGAGAGAGAGTGCCAGAGAATTATTGGCAAATCTGGATGAAACCGACGTGGAGTTGTCCGAGTGCGATGGAACTCTCTTGAACAATCTCCAAATCGTGACCAGAGCATGAATGTGGGAATAAACCCATCAACAATAATAGGTGATATGGAATGAGAAAAGTCCTTGTCTGATCCGGGAATCAAATTCAGGACCTGCGCACTGTCACTAAAACTACAAGGCCACTGCTGCCTTTGTGCTGGAATAAACGATTGAATGAATGATGAATGAATAAATGAATGAATAAATACATTACATTACATACATACATACATGCATACATTATATACATTACATACATACATACATACATACAATACATACATCATACATACATGCATACATACATACTACATTACAAAGATAGATAGATACATACATACATACATACATATACACATACATACATATCATACATACATACATACGTACGTACGTACATACTACGTACGTACGTACGTACGTACATACATACATACATACATACATACAGACAGACAGACAGACAGACATTCAATGGTTCTCGTAAAGATAGCCGCAGCCATCCATCTAGCTCCATGAACTGGAGTTTAATTTGAGAGAAAAACTTTATTTTTGGTCATTCAATAATCTTGATAAATTGACAAAACATACAATAATCTTTTCCATCATATCAGAAAATAAGCACACAATCATTTATTTTAGTGTGATTCTGTTTCATACGTAAATTCT
>CM060309.1:90489458-90494458 GCA_030674185.1 Monoplex corrugatus
CAATAGCCCTGATATGTGATATGGCTCTATGCGTCGGCTGACCTTTAAACAAAAACAACGGTAATAGCGAGAGACAGAAATTACGCCCACCTGTGAGAGATGATAGTTCTTGCCAAAATGAGAAAGTTTTTCTGAACAGTCGACGTGGTGCAGTGGTTAGCACAACCGACCAACAACTGGCAAGTCTGTGGACTCAAATCTCATCAGCCTTGTCAAAAAAACATTGCGGGCTTTTTCGGCCTCTCCCACCCAGAGTTGAATGTGCTATGTGCTCATTGGGAAGATTAAGACCACACACACAGTCGAGTCTCATTCACGGATGCGTCATTGAGGTTGTTGTTCAAACTTCCTGACCAACGCGGCAGGTGTCTGTATCTCTCAGGCCTGGTCAGCGCCAGGATGCATAATGAAAGAAAGCGTAGAGTGGAGTCTTTTCGGGCGGTCTCTGTTCAGAATGGAACCGCATCGCGGCATGATTATTATCTCCATCGGATTGTGAAAAATTGCCCCCGAGGTAATATGGGGCCGAAGAAAAGAAGAAAGTTTGAATGATTATTTTCTGATGTGGAGAGGGGTGGGGAGGGGTAATACAGCATAATTTACATCTTTACCATACATATTTTGCGGATCTTAAAGAATTCAGAAACACGAAGATCAGAGAATATGAACGCGGCGGAAAAAAAGGGAAAGTTTCTCTATAGATTCAGGACAAGTATGCAAAATGTAGTTTGGTCGTCTGGTTCGTTGCCTGTTAGTCTGTCTGTCTGTCTGTCTGTCTGTCTGTCTGTCTGTCTGCATGCCTGACTATCTGTACTCCTCTCCTTTTTCTCTCTTTCTGTTCCAGAATGGAACTTGATAGCATCATGATTATCATCCCCACACGTGTGTGTTTGTGTGTGTGTGTGTGTTTGTGTGTGTGTGTGTGTGCGTGTGCGTGTGCGTGTGTGTGTGTGGTATGTTGTGTGTGTATGTGTGTGTGTGTGTGTGTGTGTGTGTGTGTGTGTGTGTGTGTGTGTGTGTGTGTGTGTGTTCTTAGTATAAGAGAGGTACATGAACAGTACACGTTGTCATTACAAATTTTATGTGAACCTGACAAGGAGTGCTTTCTGATGATAATGTGAATAAGTGAGAAACTAAGAGACAGACAGACAGACAGACAGACAGACAAACAGACAGACAGAGACAGAAACATAGAGACAGACAGAGAGAGTATTTCCTAAACCGTAGACGTAAGGTGACTAGATTAAAATAAAACCATCACAATAACAGTACATATAAGTCATCCCTTCAGCGATGGATATTCGTCAGCTTACAACAATAAACAAACAAAAAAAACAGCAGTAACTCTACAATTTTGGATCAAAAGCATAAAGGAAAGCACAAAATCACTGCCTTGAATTTTACTGCGTGAAATCACAATGACCCAAAAGCAGCAAAAAGTAATCCCACTGAACTTTGATAGGAGTTTGTTGAAGAGCGATTCACTGCATTCAAACAATTCCATGTGCACTCCGCCCGAATCGCATCATCATCATCATCATCATCATCATGTGCCCTGCCGCATAGCGCTGGCGATCATGGCCCTCCATATGTATCTATCCCTTGTCGCTGCAAGTACATCTCCCCACCCTCTCTGTCCTCAGCCACCCTGCAAGTCCGTCCAATATTTTCTCCCTGGGTCTGGCTCGTGTTCTCTTTCCCTCCAGCTCTCCTGTCCACCTGAATCTGCAAACAATTATCTGGCAGATTCCTTGAGTCGGCGCAAAACCCTACGTGCTGGCAAGGTCTTAAAGTAGGAAAGGGGTTGGTGGGACGTATGGCACAGTAAGCTGACCCACAAGAATGATGGCAACATTAAGATGGGCAGGGAACAGGTCAGTTTTATGTGGCGGGCTGGGGTTGAACTCGAGACATCAGATCTTGTGTAGAACAGATTATCAGGCGTGCTGTCTCTGGCTGCTTGGGGGAGGGGAGAGAGAACGTGGAAAAAGATACAGATACATATTTCCTGACAGATACAATCAAAGAGAGAGAAACAGAAGACAGAGTCATCCTTTGTTCGATATGACCGTCTGTTTCCTCCTTAGAAAAGGAATTCAAAAACAAAAGAACAATAACAGACAAGATCACATATGGATTAACCTCAGCCAAATGACCAGTTGGATCTACAGTGAAGGGAAAAGAAAACGTCTGAAAAAACAACAACAAAAAACAAATAAAGCCAAAATCCCATATCTAATTCCCGCTCACTTCCAATCTAGAACAAATACAGACAGGCCCAGCTGAGGTCAGTCTCTGAGTCGTGATTTGCTGATCCTGGAATAATCTGGAGGATGAAATGAAACTTGGCCAGAAAGATGGTTTTATCGATATGAACCCCACAAATAGCCCGGAGGATAACCTGTTTTCTCCCTATCAGCCGCTGCAATGTGCTTATCTAGAAAATGCCCACGAGAAACTTGTCAGTGTTTTGTCCAGATAAATTGTTGTAGCATCACACACACACACACACACACACACACACACACACACACACACACACACACACACACACACACACACACACACACACACACACACACACACACACACACACACACACGCACGCACAAAACAAAAAAGTCTGCATGGTCAGCAACACTCTTCTCCCCCCCCCCCCTCCCCACCTTCCTCGGAAACTCGCGTATAACCGGACAGTTCAGATAGCAAAACAATAAGAATGGTCAGTCATTGTACCACGAATTTTTCTTGTTTGCTGGAGGGGATGGGTTTGACTCCTGTTGGGACCATCTTTTTTATCTGTCAAAAACTGGTGTCTTTTATTGTTTTAATTGACGCGTTGTCAAGAGTATCGATAAGTTGCTCCAGTTTTATTCACTGACACTTTGGTAACACTTATTGTAATAGACTATTGTGAGATTTAATACAGATTGGATTTAATGTAGTGAACAGGTAAGCTATTCATTTACCGCAAGTGGTTATGTGGCAGTGGTAAGTTTCCAGCTGAAAGATATCAACCGTCTCGACTCTCTAGGGAGCTATGTTTATGCAAGTATTGCAAAACGAATACCATGTCACGACGAGGTTCGTTTAGGTTTTGATTGTTTATCGTTTTTCTATTCTGAGAATTAAATTTCAGAGAAAATATTTGAGGTTTAATCTGAGTAATTCACTTCTTGTTTTCAACGAAAAGCATACCTTGAGTTTGTCAGATTTTTGTGTGTTTGCAAGACTGTTTTATTAATACATTGTTTGACGTTTATTATTTTATTATAACTTACAGCGTTTTTATGTTGCTTTCTCAGACACTTGAAAAAGATATTCTGTATCAGTTGTGTCCTCAGAACTATGCAGTTTTTTACCTTCCATACGTGGATCGATGTGCTGAAGCAAACCGTTAATGGGGAGGGGGTTGTGTGAGAGTGAGAGACAGCTAGACAGAAGAGGAAGGACAGTGAAAGGTAGCAATGCGTAAGGAAAGATAGCACACACACAGAGACAGAGACAGACAGACACACACACAGACACACACACAGACACACACACACACACACAGACACATGTCCTAACACAGACACACACACTCACTCACAACACACACACACCACACACACACTCACACCACACACACACACCACACACACACACACACACACACACACACACACACACACACACACACACACGTCCTAACACACACACGCTCACACACACGTCCAAACACACACACACACACACACACACACAGGTTATTTTGAAAGCATGAGTATAACACAGCGAAATGCCCAGTCGAAGATCACCAAAGTACGGGAAAAAAAACATGGTTCTATTTTTTTTCCTGTCAAAGACTTAAGGCAAGAAACGTTCCTCTCTGAGCCCACTGCACTGTGCTGCCAGTGGGATTTCCATACTGCCTACCAGGTTTTCAGTACTGAATTACACGATGCACAGTTGACCTTTTCCTCATGCTAACAGCTGTCTTCACAAACCAGTCTCTATATTGACTGGTTAGGACTACTTCTCTGTCCTTCCCTCCAGCGTCCACATTCACCGATAATAGCCTCCTGCTGTGTGGCCATTATCGTTCACTGGAATTTCAGCCGCACGAAAATCCCTCTGATGTTGAATATAGGGCTCTGTGCGGTAGCCACTTCCCGTGCCAGGCGTACTCCTAATTCTTTTAAAGGGCTGAAGTCTTGGACTTAAAGAGCCGCTCGCTTTCCTGTTGGACTCGACAGTTTCAACCGCGGTGGAAAACTTCCTTAAAAGTTTGTGAATTCCCCAGTCCACATAGCAATGTAAAGGTAACTGATCCTGTTTTAGGTTTGTCTTTACTGGGCATTGGAGCACTAAGGAAGAAGACTGGGTGCCTCCTTCCTCCTGGCGGGTGACCCTCGATAACTGAGGACGTCAGACAGATAGACATCCAAAGATACAGTTGCAGGACTCTGTGCATAAAAGAGATCATAGTGAAATTACCGTTTCACAACGACAAAAAAATCACTTGTCCCGCTGCTGGATCCCACTGGTACAGGAACTCCCTCACATACTGGATTGTCTGAAGAGACGCTGTCATCCGTAAGCAGAACCCTGAATCTACAGAATAAGTATAAAGCTGGCATAACTCCAAAACTTCTTGTGGCTCGATGGCAGAGATTACCCATTTCTTATTTATGTTTGAGTGCACATGACTGTGCGTGCATCTCTGAGTCATTCTCACATTGCTGTCCATTCAGAAATCACTACAAACCCGCCCATTTGAGAAAACAAATCTTGGGTATGCCAAGTGTACGCTTGTTTGATTCATCTTGAAATGTTCCTCGTGCAAAATAAGGCCAAGCGTCAGGCGGGCCAGCATAAAAGTTGAGTACCCAGTTGTTCCTGTGTTTCTACATACTTGTCACATACTCACTCAAAAAAAGAAACAGAAACATCCCCCCACACACCACACGCACACACAACACACGCACACGCACACACACACGCACGCTCGCACGCAC
>CM060309.1:90499458-90501958 GCA_030674185.1 Monoplex corrugatus
CACCACGAGGGCGGCGCCCATCCCCTCTCCTTCGCTTTAAATTCATATTCATATTCACATTTTCTTTAACGAAGACTTCAGAAAGGCAAGAAGGCCAATAGATCTTCAAGGGGGGGGGGGGGGGGACCTGGGAAATCAACCTATCTCTCCAATGTTTTATACCAAGGCAGCCGGGCAATGCCCTGCTCTTCACGATGTTCAGCTGCCATGGGATCTTAAGCGTGCGCAGCGAGAAGGCACACTGGTCCGACTCGTTTTTCGTCCCCTTCCGAAGGACTAGACGTTCAATTCGATTTTACGGTCAAACTGAGGAAAAAAAAAGTTGAGGCCTCTACGGGGAGCGAACCCTGGAACCTGGAGTTTAATTATTGGCAGGCGAATGTGTGAACCATTCTGCCACTCTTCTCCCTTAAAGTGGCCAGCCCGAGGGTTGAACCCACAACCCCTGCGTTATTTGTATGACACTCTAACAACTTAACTAATGGGTCAGGGCCGGGGGCTCCTCCGGGAAATGGGGGAAGGGAAAGGGGGGGGGGTGTATCTAATCCTATACTGACACCACCAGAACAACAATGATGTTAAGATGGGACGTGAAAAGACCAGTTTTAATGTAGGGCAACCCCGGGATTGGAATCCACAGCCATTAGCATGTGAATCCGACGCTCAACCGACTGAGCTACTGAGGCCCACTACTAGGTCAGCGCGTGTGCAGACTCGGTTAGTGCCTAAACCGCCCTGGTGTGTAAACGCACGCAGAGCATCAGATGTACACGTTACTTCTAACTTTCAGATATTTCTAGGTGCTAGGTTATATCACAGTTGTACGTATTCTTTCTGTAACTGGCAGTTTAATTTCTCTCCATAGTTGATGCAAAATGGTAGCATTCTGTGATGCCAAAAGATACATATTATTGATTGTGTATGGTGTGGTATGGTATGGAAGGGCATGATAGGGAATGGTAAAGTTGGATGGGTTAGGGTGGGAAAGGGTATGATAGGGTAGGCTTTGACTGTATAGGGTGTGGTGTGATATGGTGTGGTGTGTATTGGTATGATATGGTATGGTATAGTGTGGTATGGTTTGGTGTAGTGCGTTATATTAGGTATGGTTGGTGTGGTGTGTTATGGTATGGTATGGTGTAGTATGGTATGGTATGGTACTGTATGGTATGGTTTGGTATGGTAAGGTATAGTATGGTATGGTATGGTGTAGTATGGTATGGTATGGTATGGTATGGTATGGTACGGTACGGTATGGTATGGTGTGGTATGGTATGGTTTGGTATGGTATGGTATAGTATGGTATGGTATGGTGTAGTATGGTGTGGTATGGTATGGAGTTGTATGGTATGGTTTGGTATGGTAAGGTATGGTATGGTATGGTATGGTACGGTACGGTATGGTATGGTGTGGTATGGTATGGTTTGGTATGGTATGGTATAGTATGGTATGGTATGGTGTAGTATGGTGTGGTATGGTATGGAGTTGTATGGTATGGTTTGGTATGGTAAGGTATGGTATGGTATAGTATGGTATGGTATGGTATGGTATGGTATAGTATGGTATGGTGTAGTATGGTATGGTATGGTGTGGTATGTTATGGTATGGTATGGTATGGTATGGAGTGGTATGGTATGGTATGGTATAGTGTGGTATGGTATGGTATGGTGTGGTATGTTATGGTGTAGTATGGTATGGTATGGTATGGTATGATACTGTATGGTATAGTGTGGTATGGTATGGTATGGTTCTGTATGGTATAGTATGGTATGGTACTGTATGGTATAGTGTGGTATGGTAGGGTATGGTATGGTACTGTATGGTATAGTATGGTATGGTATGGTACGGTATGGTATAATACGGTATGGTATGGTATAATATGGTATGGTATGGTATGGTATGGTACGGTATGGTATGGTGTGGTATGGTATGGTATGGTATGGTATGGTGTGGTATGATAAGGTATGGTGTGGTATGGCATCACGTGGTGTGGTGTGGGTATAATAAAGCATGGTATTATATAGTGTGGTGTGACAGTGTGGCGTGGTACGGTATGGTGTGGTGTGGTGTAGTATGGTATTATGTGTTATGGCTTGGTGTGGTATGATATTATGGTATATCGAAGTATGGGCATTATGTGTTATGGTCTGGTCTGGTCTGGTATGGGGCAGTGTGGTTTGGTGTTATTTGTTATGGTATTGAGTGGTACTGTATTACATTGCTGTATTGTATCGATTTGTCGGATTGTATGTCACATTAGAATGCATGGCACGGTATTGTGCTATGCTGCAAACGTAATGCTGCATTACACTGCAACTGCATCACAAAATCTACATTTACTGCATTAAATCTCAGGAAAAAATATGTCTCCGTCTGCATTTTCCTGTAAATAGGCGCTTAGGGACACGAAAATAAATAGAAAAGTTTGGGTTTTAAGCTGTCATTCCTCAAATTTCTTTTCCTGATGCAGTGCACTTTCTTTTAAATTCATAGCCTGTCG
>CM060309.1:90506958-90514458 GCA_030674185.1 Monoplex corrugatus
GACAGAAAGCTCCGCTGTTCTGAACAGATGGACGCAGTACTGCCAAGAACTATACAACTTCCCAATACATCCAGATGACAGTTTGTTTCAGGGGGACTCAGCACCATTGAGGGAATCCTCACCGCTACCAGTGATGAGAGAAGAAGTGGAAGAAGCCATCCGCAGCCTACCAGCAGGGAAATCACCTGGAGCAGACAATATCCCAGCAGAGCTGCTCAAACATGGAGGGAATGATTTGGTCACTCGTGTAACATCGATTTGTCAGAAGATCTGGGAGACAAAACAGTGGCCCACAGAATGGACTCAATCACTCATCATGCCCCTGCCCAAAAAGGGAAATATGCGCCAATGCCAGAACTACAGAACAATAAGTCTCATTAGCCACACCAGCAAGATCATGCTCAGAGTCATATTGAATCAACTGAAGAAAGAAGCGGAAGAACACCTTGCGGAAGAACAAGCTGGATTTAGGGCAGGCAGAAGCACAGTAGAACAGATCTTCACCTGCCGGATAATGATGGAGAAACATCTGCAGCATCAGAGAGACCTGTTCCACAACTTCATAGACTTTAAAAAAGCATTCGACAGGGTGTGGCATAAGGGTTTGTGGCAGGTGCTAAGAAAGTTTGGCATAGAGGAAGGTCTCGTCCAAACCATCCAGGCGCTGTATAACACTGCCAGCAGCGCAGTTCTCCTCAACAACCAGATAGGGGACTACTTCAAGACCACAGTTGGAGTCCGTCAAGGCTGCCTACTCTCTCCCGTGCTGTTCAATCTCTTCCTGGAGAACATCATGCGTGAAGCCCTCCATGACTTCCACTCCACTGTCTCCATCGGAGGAAGAACCATCAACAACCTGAGGTTCGCAGATGACATCGACCTGATGGGAGGCAGCAACGAAGAACTGCAAGACCTGACCATGAGACTGGAAGAAAGTGCAGGTGCACACGGAATGGAAGTGAGCACAGAAAAAAGCAAAGTCCTGGTCAACAGCACAACCAACACCCATGCTGAAATCTACATGAACGGGCAACAGCTTGAAGAAGTGGACGCTTTCAAATACCTTGGCGCCACTCTCACCAAAGACGGTCGCTCTACAACAGAAATCAAGACCAGACTAGCGATCGCAACAGCAGCAATGGTAAAGCTAAACAAGATCTGGAAGAGCAGAGAGATCGGCTTTCCATCGAAGATGAAGCTGTACAAGTCCCTGGTGCTCCCCATCCTGCTGTATGGATGCGAGAGCTGGACCATGACAGCAGAGACCACCAAGAGAATCCAGACGTTTGAAACTAAATGCTTCAGGCGCTTGCTCGGGATCTCTTGGCAAGATCGGAAGACAAACGACTTTGTGTGGAGCCAAATAACAACACTCGCAGGCCCACAAGAACCCCTCCTGGCAACAGTCAAGAACAGGAAGCTGTCGTGGTTCGGGCATGTCACACGCCACAACTCACTGCCCAAAACGGTCCTCCAGGGTACACTGGGAGGCGGCAGACGAAGGGGACGACAAGCCAAATGCTGGATGGACAACATCAAAGAATGGACCAGGTTGGATGGCCCCACGCTGGTGCGACAGGTGGAGGACAGGACCGGTTGGCGACGGCTGGCTTCAAGAGTGTCTCTCATCTCTCCTCTACGCCCATCACGGGCAGGAGAATGATGATGATGATGATGATATTACAATGTGATTCCCCTCCGAGTGGAGACAGGCTACAGAGGGGGGATGAGTGAGGTCAGGATTTTATGCAGAGGAGAAAAGGTGAGTTTTGAGAGCGGACTTGAAGGAGACAAAAGTAGGTTGCTGACGGACAGAGAGAGGAAGTTTGTTCCAGGAAAGTGGACCAGAAACAGAGAAGGCTCGTGGACCATAGGTATTGAGCTTGGTGCGTGGAAAGCGAAAAGTCAGAGGATCGGAGGCAGAGCGGAGGGTACGTGAGGGAACATAGATCTCAAGTAGGCTTGACAGGTAATCGGGGGCTGCGTTATTGAGGCTTTTGTAGCACATGGTGTCTAGTTTGTACTGTATGCGCTTTGATACAGGGAGCCAGTGAAGTTGTGCCAGGAGAGGAGATAATCCTGTTTTTCTCGGCAGCTCTGTCAGATTATCTTCTGATGGGCCTGCCAATTGCCATCCTTGCCAGTCTCCGATTTCTTTTACACAGCTTAAAAGTGGTGAAAATGATAAAAGTAATAGTGATAATAACAGCAACAGGACAGACCACCTGTAGCAGTGCAGTTAAGTCCACATCATGGACGTCCTCTGCTCGGGAACTGACGGGAGTGACCGCCCACTTTGACTCACCATCAAAACTACTTTGACCTCTATGCTGAGGATCCTGCTGGTTGTGTGTTGCTGAATCGTCCTGTGCGTGCGTTGCTGGGTCGTCCAGTGCGTGCGTTGCTGGGTCGTCCAGTGCGTGCGTTGCTGGGTCGTCCAGTGCGTGTGTTGCCGGATCGTCCTGTAAATGTGTTGCTGGGTCGTCCTGTTCGTGTGTTGCTGGGTTGACCTGGTTGTGTGTTACCAGGTCGTTTTGGTCGTGTGTTGCTGGGTGGAATTGAGGCCGGGTGAGTGGCGCTGAATCGTGGCGAGGCTCCGCATAGTTGGCTATAGATAGATAGATAGATATATGTATATATATATATATAGATATATAGATATATATATATATGTATATTGAAGGTAAGCGTAGAGTGCAACATTTATAGGCCATTTTATGAGGAAGGGGGATTTGGAGCACCTGGTCACAACGGGAAAGCTGGAGGGAAAGACAGCACCAGGTAGACCCAGGGAGAGAATGCTGGACGGACTTGCAGAGTGGCTGGGGATGAGGAGGGTGGGGGAGATGCTAGGGGCAACGAGAGATAGAGATGGTTGGAAGTCCATGGTCGCCAACGCCATGCGGCAGGGCACCTGATGATGATGATGAAGCGTAGAGTACAGCCTTGTCACGCATTGTCAATCCGAAATGGAACTACGTAGCATCCTCACTATCAACTCCATTCCCACCATTACAGCATTGTGAACAATGGACCCAGGTTGTGTGGCCCTTCATTCCTGCTCTGATGGTCACCTCAGTTACGGTGTGCTTGGAGGTGTGTTGAAGATCCGAAAGGGGTTTCTATAGGGAGGGGGTGGAGTGGAAGATCTACTGCTGCATCCCGTCACCTCGTCCCCCCCCCCTCCCCACCCCCAAAGGACCAGATTGGATATTGAACACAGGAGCGGCTTGAGGGTAGTGACACAGGAGAGGTGCAGGACATGGGGCAGAGAAAAAGCATTCATCATGAATATCAAACTTCTGTACTGCAGAAAATCGACTCCTGATGACACGGTTAGAAGCATTACGCTGAAGTGTTTGTACATGTAGAAGGGTGAGACTGATGTGTTTTGCGTGTGTGTGTGTGTGTGTGTGTGTGTGTGTGTGTGTGTGTGTGTGTGTGTGTGTGTGTGTGTGTGTGTGTGTGTGTGTATGTGTGTGTTTGTGTGTATATGTATGTATATATGTATGTATGTATGTATGTATGTATGTATGTATCTATCTGTCTGTCTGTCTGTCTACCTACCTATCTATCTATCTATCTATCTATCTATCTATCTATATATATGTATGTATATATATATATGTGCGTGTGTGTGTGTGTGTGTGTGCGCGCGCGCGCCTGCTAATGTGTGTGTACGCGTATATATGTTTCAATGTGTGAGTGTGTTGCATGCTCAAGATTCCAGTTTTCAAGCGTATACAAACACAAACACACATACACACACACACACACACACACACACACACACACACACACACACACACACACACACAAAGAGAGAGAGAGAGAGAGAGAGAGAGAGAGAGAGAGAGAGAGAGAGAGAGAGAGAGAGAGATTCACAGAACTTAGTGAAAAAAAAAGCCGCAAAATTGTACATAAGATACCCGTCCTCATTAAAATTTTACGTGTTCCTGGTTACTATTTGCTTCCAACGCTAGCGGTGGCTTTGATTACGATGAAATATTGAACTGTTGACTGTCGTGCTGCCTGCTACAGTATGTCAGCCCTTCCGGTTTTGTAAGTTCAACCTTCTCACGTCCAACCCTTCATCATGGTTGGTGTAAAACAGAGAGAGGCTGGCTAACAGGGCTCCGGTAAAAAAGAAAAACAACAACAACAACAAAAACGCACACACACGCACTCACACACACACACACACACACACACGCACTCACACACACAACACACACACACACACACACACACACACACACACACACACACACACACACACACAACACACACACACACACACGAATGCACACACACTACACACACACACACAGTAGGATGGGTTTATCAAGCAGGTGGTGGATTATACAATCGCTGAGGAAAATAAATGTGAGTTCACTGACGATCCCATCCCCATTTCTTTCATGTTAACCCTCGCCTACGCATGTTATTTCATGTAATCCTACGATAGGATTAGAGTGCCGGTAGTGGATTATATACTCGCAAAGGCAAAATAAAGCGACAAATGATTAGGATAGCCAGGTCCCACCTCACTTTCCGTGTCCAAACCCTCACAACACGCACGTTATTTCATGTAATCCTAAGGTGTTTTTTCCTGGTCTGGCCACGATACCGGCCGAGACTCTGACCAGGACCATCCTTTACGGTACCTGGAAGGAGGCTGCCGACAACGCCAACAGATGAAGAGCTCGGTGGCAGAGATGGAAGCCTGGAGCACCTCAGCATGGCTGATGGGCTCGTTGCTGCTCCCTAGAGGTAGAAAACATATTATCCTGCCTGCTCCTCTTTTCCAACGGTCACTCTGTTTATTGGGTTATATCATGATGGTGGAATCTTCCAGGTCATTACTTGGTGGGTTCGGGTAGAGCGCTTTTTGAACTGTACAGGTTCAGCAAATCAACCCTGAAGGAATTATACATGAAAAGGTTGGAGCAGTTTTAATGATAATAAAAAAAATCGATAGATAAACAAACAAATAAATAAACAAATAAATAAACAAACCTATAAATAGATAAATAAATAAATGAATAAATAAATAAATGAAATAAATAAGTAAATTAAATTTAAAAAAAAAAAACGAAAAGGTTAAAGTCTTGTATATGTGTGTCTTGTACTGGCAGCTGAATGTATTGACAGCCATATGCGAGTAATAAACGTGCAGAGGCAAACACGGCAAAGAGAATCATAACATAGAGTTTTGGAAGGGGGGGGGGGGACTTAAACATCAAAAAAGGAAGAAAACAAGCTATATAAGGAAATAGAAACGGAAACGAAACAGAGACAAACAGACAAAAAAAGACAGAACACGAAGAAACAGTAAATTAACCTGACATATTAAGGAAACCAGACAAAATAAAGATGTGGCAAAATAGTGAGAGAATAACAAAAAATGTGAACAAAGAGAGGAAAGTGGAAAAGGAAGATAGAAAAGCAAAAGAAAAGGAAAGAAATCAGAAGAGAAATTCAGGACATAGGAAATGAGAGCAATGACAAAACAACTGATTGCAGGAAGAAAACAACAGCAACAACAACAAAAATACCAAGGAAACAAATAAACAATCAAACAAACAGGAAAACAAACAAATAAAACAGACAAGAAAAGGGAGGTCACTTCTTCCGGTTCTCGGAAAGGGTCAGCTATTTGGTATGCATGGTTTTGAGCGCAGGGTAGGGGGGACCACTCGGCCTGACCACCTCCACTTGATTTGTCCCCCTGTCGATGGCCCCCTGGTTTATCGCAGTGAATTCCCAAAGAGACAGGCGCTGTGATTGGCCCAAACCCTCAGCAGGAAGTGAGAAGACAACCATGAACAGTGAGATAACGGGGAAGGCTGCTGTCCCCTGACAATCCAAATCGAGTGAGTCCAACATCAGTTTGGCGGCTGCGTATTTTTGCATATGCCAAAAATAACTTCCGCTTATCTGTATTTTCAGTTGCTTTTGCTTGTAAAAGAAATTCTGAAGCACGACTGATTTCGATTTTTTGGGGGGTGGGGTGGGGGTGGGGGCAAACATAAAGATATAGATGAACATTGTAATCTCTCTTCCATCAGGGAATGAAGTTTGGACTTAATCATATATTATACAATATAATGTATATTATTATACAGTATTTACCCTATCTTTTCTGCCGGCTTTGTCCATCCTGTGTGTCGTGTGCATTGACTTGAAGTTTGCAATATTAATCTCGGGAAATTGCATGTCAGAATGTGTGCGTGGTGTGCTCTTATAATGTGATATATACAGGTATGGATAAAAATAGAGTAGAACAGTTGTTGTGGATGAGAATTGCGCTGGTCTAACATAGTCAGCTATATACACTGATCAGTGATAAATGCTTCTGAAACAAAAAAGTCATGGCCACAGGGATGGAACTTGCGCACATGCACGCGCGCGCACCAACACACACACACACGCACACACACACACACACACACACACATACACACACACACACACACACACACACACAGAGGGATGGGACTTGCACGCACGCTTGCGCGCCAACACACACACACACACACACACACACACACACACACGCACACACATACACACACACACATACACACATACACCGCACACACACACACACACACACACACACACACACACACACACACACACACACACACACACCACCTCACCACACCAGAATCATTCTGAATCTGTAAGACTAACAGACAGACATGTAGTTCATTAAAAAGTCTTTACTGCACAGTCCGCACCATCCAGCCTTTCATAAAAGCCCCAAGAAGCAAATTGTGTCGAAGTGACTCTTCTCCTACAAGAAAACTTCACGTTCAATAGCAGAGGGGTTTTCGTTCAACTGCAGTCCCAGTGAACGATAATGGCCGCACAACAGGAGTCGATTATCGATGAATTTGGGCGATGGGGGGGGAGAAATACAGAGGAGTAGTCCTACCCAGTCAATACAGACTGGTTTGTGAGGATAGCTCTTAGCATGAGGGAAAGGCCAACTGCGTGTCTTTTATTCCAGTATTGAAGTACTACTGGTGGACAGAATGTAAATCCCATAGGCAGCAGAATGCAGTGGGCTTTAAAGAACGTGTCTTGGCTTCATCCTTTGACTGAAAAATAAAAAAGAGTTTGGCAGAGCCATGCTGTTTTCGTTTTCGCTCTATATCAGTAAGAAAAAGAAAAAAAAGAAAGAAAAGGTGGTTTGGTTGTTATCCCTGTGACCTTGAAAATGAGTCACAGGCTTATTTAAGGTATCCATTAAGTGACTGGCTCCTTTTCGATGATATTAATCTAATAAAATGTATAGTTTATTCAACTAAATTGTGCAGTGGATCAGAGATTTTCTCGCGTATTTCTACATATATACATGCATTTATTTTGCATGCATTGCTGCCTTTTATTGTGTTTCTTCTTCCACCCCCTCTCCCTCACTCACTCAGTCTCTCTCATTCTCTGTCTCAGTCACGCTGTCTCTCTCTCTCTCTCTCTCTCTCTCTCTCT
>CM060309.1:90519458-90526958 GCA_030674185.1 Monoplex corrugatus
AAAATCAGTGCTGTTTATTCCATAAGTTTGTTTGTTTTTTGGGTTTTTTGTTTGTTGTTTTTTTTGCATTTACTTTTTATAGTCTTCTGTGTATCATGCTTTACAAAGTACAGTTGGTCGAAAAGTTTGCGACTGTCTTGTCTTGTCTTGTTAAGTCAAATCAGTACTGTTTATTCCATAAGGTTTTTTTTTTATTTTATTATTTATTGTTTATAGCCCTGATGTGGCTGTATGCAGTCAGCTTGGCTTTCAAGAAGAAGAATGAGACTGTCTTTTGTATATCATGCTCGACAAAGGCCAGATTCTACTTTTGTGTGTTTGTGGTTCCTAAAACAGCCGAGCCAATATTTGGAAGTGACCACCAATCGATGTTATTTATTGAAAGATACAGTTTGCTACCAACGAGATCCAAACTCTCACCCCAACAGACATGATAGTAGTTGACCATTTCATCGGAAACCATCTGGACCGCTTGGCTACTCGCACACTCCACAGGAGTCATTGACCCTGACAGATCTTAAACTTCTGAATTTTTTTTTTTTTGTGGATTATTATCTGTGGATTATTCTGGAAAGTTAATCTGGACAAGCCTTGACGGCTTTTTCGTGGGCTTTTTTTTTTTTTTTTTTTATTGATAAGGACGTTGCGATAGCTGATAGAGACAAAGTTGGTTATCCCCTGCTGGTCATCCTGTGGGCTATTTGTGGGGTTCATATCGATAAAACGATCTTTCTGACCAAGTCTTCTTTTATCCTGCAGGTTATTCCTGGATCAACAAATCACGACCTTGGCCAGTCTGTATTTATTGTGGGTTAGAAGTCAGCCTGGAATAAATGCGAGAGTTGGGCTGTTTCTCTCTCTTCTCTTTTTTAATTTTTTTTTTAGGTTAGTGTGTTTTGTGTGTGTGTGTGTGTGGTGTGTTTGTGTGTGTGTGTGTGTGTGCGCGCGCGTACGCGTGTGTGTTTGTGTGTGTGTGTGTGATGTGTGTGTGTGTGTGTGTGTGTGCGTGTGTCTTTATGCCGACTCTATTTGATGTCATTTTTTTTTAGATATCTTCTGTTTCCTTCACCGACATTATGTGGCTGAGGTTAATCCATGTGTGACGTCAGACAGTAAGTTTTGAAGTATTTTCTTTTTTAACGAAAATTGATTATGTCGAAGAGAAGAGCCCTCCCTCTTTCTCTCTCTCTTTGACTACCTGTCTCTGTCTCTCAGTGTCTCTGTCTCTGTCTCTCTGTCTCTCTCTCTCTCTCTCTCTCTCTATGTGTGTGTGTGTGTGTGTGTCATCTGTCTGTCTGTCGGTCGGTTTGTCTGTCTGTCTGTCTGTCTCTGTCGCTCTCTCTCTCTCTCACTGTGTCCCTCCTTCCACCCAAAATGATAGCGAGATATAGCACGCCTGTTTAAGATGTTCTTCACAGAGCGAAGAGATCGTTGCCGGCGCTTGTGCCTCTACTCTTGATGAACCTTGGCCTTGCTCATAGAGGGTCTAGGCTGAGAAGCGTGTAGAGGTCATTTTGATGTTCTTCGTTTTCCTTTCTTTCCTAAATTTCTGTCCCAAAACGTCTATAACCAACATTCATCGCGATGATGGCAATCTGTTTCAGCTGAGCTGCTTTGCTGATTTTTGCTAAATGTGATTTTGCAACATGTCAGATGGGACAGTGACTTTTGAATTTTAATTCGTGACTTTGTCCAAGGCTGGCGAATCATAAACTTATAGAGCAGTAGTTACCAAAACTCATTTGGACACACTGCTCGTCACACACAGTCAGGCTTTAAATAAAGCATGGAGAAACTCAAGCTGCTAGGCAAGCTGGTCACATTTTACTGTGTTGTTTGTACAGTCTGCATCTTCGGTGAGCGTGCATGCTGTGTATCTTCGTTTTTGTTCCATAAACCACCCGACCTTAGCGTTCTTATTTACTTTTTTTTTTATTTCTATCATATTTACATTATGCTAAAATCAGAGGGGGGGGGGGAGAGATAGAGAAAGAAAGAACGAGAGAGAGAGAGAGACAGAGAGAGACAGAGAGAGAGAGAGAGAGAGAGAGAGAGAGAGAGAATTTGATAATTTCATGCTTAATGCATTTTAAAGCATTTAGCCCATTAAAGACAGGGACTGATTTCAAAGTAACAGTAGTAACATTGAAAGATGAAACGAAGGGAAAGAGAGCAGAGAGATAGAGACAAACAGAGTAGAGACACGAGAACAATAGATATACTCACTGTCAGCTGGCCTAACAGACTGACACATAAATACCGATACTTTGCCTGGTAACACATGCCCTGATGTTACAGAAAGACTTATTATTCCTTTGGGGTTTTTACTTTCTTTTTTCCTTTTAGCCCTGCAAGATAAGCACTGTAAAAATCCAACTTAAGTGTTGTAACATTTCTTTGGCACACAACCGACAGAGCTGGTGGGATGTAGTGAACAGTTCTTTAATACGGCACTCTAATGACTCTTCGTGGAGTTGGAGCAGAAGAAGAAGATCTCTTTCCCAGAAAAAGTACTTTACACACCCGCCATACCCTTTCAGACTATTACAGCATTACAGACACGTTCGTCTAACCTGTCTGCGAGTTGAAAAGCACTTAGCAAGGCGTTTTTAATGTTGTAAACTGTTAAACTGCTCCCAAACGAGATAGTGGGTCGTGTCTGCTGCAGCAGATCCCCCCTCCCCCCAACCCCTGGCTCCAATCGACCGCAGATAAGGTTTCAGTGATGACATGATCGTTTTGTAGACAGTTCTCAGAGAACAGCGGATCAACAGTTCATTCTAAACCGTCATAGACACCAGCGTATTTTGTTTCCGAGAGAATCTTCCTGTTACATACACGTGGGCTGGTAGTTCCTGTTACGACTATCGACTTCTCATGAACCGCCGTGAAGATGCCGGGGGCTCTTTTCAGTACAGATGGTTCACCCACCTTGTGGAAATTCTGTGCTGGAAAACTCCTCTCTTCTGTCACCTTCTTTCTTTCCGCCTTCGTCCTTTGCTTCCTGCCATCTCTTCATTTCTCATTTTCTGCCTTGCTGATCCACTCCCCTGAATATTTTCCCATAAAACCGTGTATATTTTCTTTTAGGATTGATAATCGGGTACATAAGTTAACTGCATGTTTGGCTCGACGGAAATGTGATGTGTAGAGGTAATTTCAGGCAATTTAGGCCCGTTTGTGTATGTTTTAGAATACTTGGTTTTGTGTCTCTATATGTTTTAGGATACTTGGTCACGCAGTTTTAGGTAATTTATGTCCGTATCTTTATGTTTTAGGGTACTTGGTTATGTGTCTGTGTATGTTTTATACTTGGTTATGCAATTTTAGATAATTTATGTCCCTATCTTTATGTTTTAGGATACTTGGTTATGCAATTTTAGGTACTTAGGGCCGTATTTATATGTTTTAGAATACTTGATTTTGCAATTTTAATTACTTTAGGCCCGTGTTTATAAGTTTTTGGATAATTGGTTATTCATGCGTTTGTATTCATGTTATTGATTTTGATCTACTGGTGATAAATTAGACGAGTGTATCATTGGAATATGTGTACGAATATAGTGAGTGATAAATGGACTTAATTTTCTTTACTCTTTTTGTCAGGGTCAACGAGGTGTTGTGTTGTAGTTCGAGACGGTTAAGATCTGATATGATTCTTTGCAGCCGGTTGAGCTTTAATCACTAACAATAATAGTTGAAAAAAACAACAAAAAAACAAATGCCCCTGAAGCACCAGAAGTGTGTGTGTGTGTGTTAGTGTGTGTGTCGTGGCGCGTGCGTGCGTGCGTGCGTGTGTTTTGTGTGCGTGCGTGTGTGTGTGTGCGTGCGTGTGTGTGTGTTTGTGTGTGTGTGTGTGTGTGTGTGTGTGTGTGTGTGTGTGTGTGTGTTTTGTGTGGTGTGTGTGTTGAAGAGTCACGTCAATATGTACTTCAGGTTATGATGATGAACTGAAATGCACAAAATTTCAGCAGAGTTGACGATTTGATGAGTTCTGCCGTATCGCTTTCATTCATTTTCTCCCTTCTTCCCATCTATTTTTTCTGATCCCCATCAAAAACACAAAGAAACAAAGAAACGAAGAAACCAAACCAATCCAAAACAAAAGAGCAAAAACACCACCTGTCGAGATATCTTTTATAACTTGGCAAAGGACAAAACGATTACAAGCAGGCAAACAACACCAGTTTCATCGACCAGTTGTGGTAACATACACAAACAAACGAAGAAACAAGAACAAAAACAAACAAACAAAATTTCTCTCTGTGAAGATTTTTTTTTTCGTGAGTTGGCAAGAAATCAACAACCACAGCAGGCAAATGACAAGCGGTATGCCGGGCGAGTTACGGTGGCACTCAGAACAGTTGCGACGAAGCGCAACCAGCAGCCCCCCCCCCCCCCCCCCAAGCGAGCCTTCACGAAAAACGAACAGGAAGACGTTAGTGAGAAGACGTTTATGTTCTGAAAAGTAACTTGGTTTACGACTGGACATCTTTGACACTTGCACCGTGCCAGGTTATACTGAAGTTTCCAGCGCTCGTCTTGTGACTGAAGGCATCCTGTTCTTGGTTCTTACCGTTTATCTGGTCTGTCACTCGGGCTGGTTCAAGTCAAGGAGAGAGTGGCCTTGAACGCATTCTTCTTGTGAAGCGCATTCACTTCAATTCTTGTTGCTTACATCCCGGTAGACCACTAAAGCCATGTCTGGGTTAACACCACGATAAAAACAACTCCAGTTCTAATTAAAAAGACACCCCCCATGGGGATACCTGGGGTGTTTTCGGTATAAATAGTATCCCCACCTTCTGGAAATTCTGTGCTAGAAATTTCCTCATCTGTCACTCTGTTTCTTGCCGTCTTGTTCTTATGCTTTCTGACATTTCTTCCTGTCATCTTCTGCCTTGCTGGTCCATTCATCTGTATGTGTTCGATAAAGGCTTACGTACTTTTTCTTAGGATTGATAATTGGGTACATGTATTAAGTACATTTTTGGCTCTAGGGAGGTGAGATATGCCGAAGTAACTTTACGTAATTTATGCTCGTTTTTATATATGTTTTGGTGTCCTTAGGAGTGCTTACATTTGCATTCACGTGTCTTTTTATAAATCCCCCGTGCGACAAATTGGAGTGGTCAACACCACGGGCATGTCCTTAGATTATGTGTGCGAATGCATTGATATGTGTACTTAATTTTCTTTTCCTTTTTTATTTCCTGTTGAAGTTTTGTTTTGGAGTGGTTATAGCCCTGATATGGGTCTACGCAGATGGCTGGGCTTTAACTCTCACCAGTTCACGTCATTGAAAATAATAATAACAATAACAATAAGAATAACAATCAAAAAGACAGCGGTTAAGAACCAAGCACATGATTAGCCTCTCAAGTCTAAAATGCGTTTGAAAATCTTTCCTCTACGTATACGAATATGTAAGATGAAGCCTATTGATTTCTTGTACAAACTTGAACATTATATCTCGAGGAGTTTGGAGTTTATTCAAGAGGGATTTGTCGCACTGGAACGATTCCATATGCGCTCCACCCAAATCTGCCAGCAGTTATCTGGCAGACTCCCCTGAACCTGCGCAAAACCCTATGCGATGGCAGGATCTTGAAAAATGTCTGCAGGAACATCTCTGAAGAGGTGCTTGAAGGAGTCTGCTGTATAGTGCTATGTCTCACATCGTGCAAGTCTTAGCATGCATTAAGAAGGTGTGTGATGCGAATGACTCGTCACACATAGTTTCCTCTACTGCGTCCGAGCGAGAAGTAACTTCAGGTTTGGGTCTTGGGCGTCAGTGGTTCATGGAGTGAGGAGGGAACGAGGGGGGGGGGGAGGGTAAGGGACCGACGTTGGGAGCCATGGTGGTGTTGGTGTCCTTACCGAGGGTCTCTTGCTCAGCTTGGCCCCACTACAGGACGCTTAGTGTCGTTAGCAGGGGGTATGTCCTTAGTGAGTTAGATTGGAACAGGTAGTGTTGAGCTTCACCAAAATGACCCGGCAGCATTGCAGAATTTCTCTAGAGAGTGGCCTCACGGCGCCTGGACATCCCTGGCTTTCATGGGCTTCCTGGCACTGGGATTTCAGCTGAATGGACTTGGGGTTAGTGGTGTGTGGTGGAGCCGAAGTGAGCGGCGCGCAAAAGTTGGAATAGCCAAACACCAAAACGAACAAAAATAGTCAAACATCAAAATAAACAAAAGTTGCCAAACACCAAATGAAACAAAATTAGCCAAACGCCAAACAAATAAAAATAGCCAAATACCAGAAAAAACAAAAATAGCCAAACACCAAAACAAAAATAACCCAACGCCAAAACAAAAATAGTCAAACACCAAAACAAACAAAAATAGTCAAACACCAAAACAAACAAAAATAGTCAAACACCAAAACAAACAAAAATAGTCAAACACCAAAACAAACAAAAATAGTCAAACACCAAAACAAACAAAAATAGTCAAACACCAAAACAAACAAAAATAGTCAAACACCAAAACAAAAATAGCCAACACCAAAACAAACAAAAATAGCCAAACACCAAAACAAACAAAAATAGCCCAACACCAAAAAAAAACAAAAATAGCCAAACACCAAAACAAAAATAACCATCGCCAAACAAAAATAGCCAAACACCAAAACAAACAAAAATAGTCAAACACACAAACAAAACAAAAATAGTCAAACACCAAAACAAACAAAAATAGTCAAACACCAAAACAAACAAAATAGTCAAACACCAAAACAAACAAATAGCCCAACACCAAAACAAACAAAATAGTCAAACACCAAAACAAACAAAAATAGCCAAACGCCAAAACAAACAAAAACAGCCAAACGCCAAAACAAACAAAAATAGCCAAACACAAAAGCAAACAAAAACAGCCAAACGCCAAAACAAACAAAAATAGCCAAACACAAAAGCAAACAAAAACAGCCAAACGCCAAAACAAACAAAAATAGCCAAACACCAAAAATAACTGCCATTTTGTTCCATGTTTAACCCTTTGACTCTCGCACTTTATCTACCAACAGTAAAAACTGAACCTTTTGACTCCTTCACCCTATCCACCAGATTCCTGCAAGAAGTTTTTGCTTTACTAGCTTGGTTGACAATGCAGGACGCTGGTGGACAGGGTTGACAATGCAGGTCGCCGAGATGTGGTTTCTCAGAAGAATGTTGAGAGTTCCGTGGACAGCAAAGAAAACAAACGAGACAGTCTTGATGGAGGCAGACACAAGTAGATCATTCATAAGGAAGATTAGGAAAAGACAGGCAACATT
Organism: Monoplex corrugatus; assembly: GCA_030674185.1. Classification (NCBI taxonomy): domain Eukaryota; kingdom Metazoa; phylum Mollusca; class Gastropoda; order Littorinimorpha; family Ranellidae; genus Monoplex; species Monoplex corrugatus. The sequence goes on from CM060309.1 coordinate 90,526,737, forward strand.
TATAGGCCGTTTTATGAGGAAGGGGAAATTGGAGCACCTGGTCACAACGGGAAAGCTGGAGGGAAAGAGAGTACCAGGTAGACCCAGGGAGAAAATGCTAGACGGACTTGCAGAGTGGCTGGGGATGAGGAGGGTGGGGGAGATGCTAGGGGCAACAAGAGATAGATACAGATGGAAGTCCATGATCGCCAACGCCATGCGGCAGGGCACCTGATAATGATG
>CM060309.1:90539458-90546958 GCA_030674185.1 Monoplex corrugatus
GTATGTATGTATGTATGTATGGATGGATGGATGGATGGATGGATGGATGGATGGATGGATGGATGGATGGATGGATGGATTATGTACACGCAAGACACAATCAAAAATGTGAACAGGTCATAACAGCTGATATTTAAGAAACGAACGACTGGTAGAAGCAGAACTCGAGGCAAGGCTGCTTTCGCCTTCCCATGCAATGCATGCAGAAGAACATGTGCCCTCAGACCTAGTCTTGCATCCCATGTATGCGCGTTAAACATCCTGCAACTTATGTCAGTGGCTTGCTTATAGGAAACGACTTCGTGCGATGTGAGCAGTTCGCTTGAAAGCTTTAGTTCTTCGCGTTCCACCGTATCCAAATGTGTTTGGAGCTTAGCACGATACAATGACGACTTACAATATTCAAGGAGATTAGTTACTTTCAAGTGATCTCTATGCATAGTACACATACAGGGAATTACACCACCTGGTCACAACAGGAAAGCTGGAGGGAAAAAGAGCACCAGATAGACCCAGGGACAAGGGATAGATTCGTATGGAGGCCCTTGATCGCCAATGCTATGCAGCAGGGCACATAATGATGATGATGGTGATGACATGTACAAGGCTTTGTTGTCATTGTTTTGACCATTAGAATTGACCATTCCTGTTCATACATACATGTATACAGTAGCAATGAACTGTTTTGTTGTATAATGCCCACATGATCACATTTCATGGAACCTCATCCGCAAGCAACTGTAAAATGATTGCGGATAAACCATTTTTTTCCAGTTTAGATGTCACATTGATCCAAACAGAAGGACGCTATGATGCAATATTTGCACTTACCAAAGCCTCTTTTAACCAGTCGAGAGAGTATGGACACTATCAGCATGTAAAGATGAATAGGCTACCGAAAATAATAAAATATATCGAAAATATGGAAATCGCTGCAACATAATTTCTTTTTGCTGAATGTTAGTCTACATGGTTTGTAGAATCTTAAAATCAACCCTAGGACACATAGGTCACTATCCTACTACCTGAAAATTGGGTCACATTACGCAATACCTTGTACAAATGACCGACTTTAGAAATATTTATGGAAATATATAGAAGTTGCACCTCGTTGGAAAGGTCTTGAAAAATTACGTTCAAATCTGTCATCAAAACAGATGTATAGCAAATATTACAGCAGAGAACGGCTTGTTTTTGTGTGCCAGTCATGAATCAGCATGCGTAAGGTCTGTCCTAGTATTCCTCTGACGCCTCCTCCAGCAATGTCACAAAAGAATTTGTACAAGTAACACCACGGCAGTTACCATAAACAGTGGATCGGGCCTGTCAATGTTTCTTACAGCTACATCTCCCTGAATCACAATGTGTCCTACAGCTGCATCTGATGATTTGAAGAAATGAGTCTGGAGCAGGAGGCAGATCAGCCATGCAAGGCTCAGCGGTTGTCATTTACACGCCATCCCCAGTCCTCTGGATTCAGGTTGAGATCCCGGTGCATCCATTGCTAGACTTGAAGGTGTGCCTGCATACTATGATATTTGCAGGCATCACTGGTTGGTGGTAGATTATGGACTTGTACAAAGCTGGTGCTTAAAGCCACTTTCTCTGTAAACTTCTAATAGTGTAGTTCATCCAGTGCATTGATGCGGTTTCCGTAATACATGGAGATGATGACTTTCTCACCTACAGACACCACCTCTTCCACTGTGGCTGTGCATTTGGAAAACACGCCAGCATCTTCGTGAAAGACGTTATCTGCCTTCAGCTTCCTTTGTGTGGCTGTGCCTTTTCCCACTCCAAACAACACTGAGGTTGTATCACATCCTGTGATGGCAAGCACAAACAGTAATGTCTGGCAAATCTCCTCTCCAAGGGCCTGCTGTGGTCACTAAATATCCCGTACTCGCTGGGGGTTTTTTCTCTTAGACTTTGAATCTGATCTGAAGATGATAGTTCTCAGATCTGGGCTAATATGGTGGCAGAGCAAAACCAGGAGATCGGTGTTTTCTCCAATGACCACAAGAGGATGATCAGTTGCACGTCTGATGGAAGTCTCAACAATCAGGAAATCTGCATCATTTTGGCTGTGAAATGTTGGATGTCCATTTGCCAGAAGCATATCACTAAGCACAATGATAAATGTCTTGCTTGTTCGCATGGTTTGCCGGAAATTATCCCTTTTCTGATGATAAAACCATGTCAACATTGAAATTGACTGTAGTTCCAACAACACCTCCTTTTCCAATCTATCCAATACTTCTCTGGTAACTGATAGCGTCTCACCATGAATCAAGTTGATAACATTCACGCTTTGTCGTGTGTAACTCGTCAGATTCGTACTGCTGAGCGTCTGTTTGAGCCATGGCATCCCTTTCTGATAAATGTTCGTCTGTAATGACAGCTGGTGAGACTGGAAGGTACACAGTAAATGATATAGCTGTAATCATAGCATTCAGAGCAGCATCAACCAGAATGTGACCTCTGAAAGCCCTTGCCATTGCTTTTCCAGTCAGCATGTGTCCAACAGTATTGGGGGCATACACAACCTTAAGCACTTGCTGAAGTCCAGAACCCCACTTGATCCTGCCTATACAGCCATGGAAATTCATTTGAGTGTGAAAGCCTCCCAGATGAACAATTGATTTCAGGTCGCTATCTTCAGGCTCTTTCTGGACGATCAGCTGGGACTTCTACCAAAGTGTTTGGACAAACGTCAGCACAGGATTGATTCCAAGACATCTGGCTTCAGCATACACAAACTGCAAAGTAGAGTAAATGCACCTCATACTACTTGGATTGAGATCAATCATCAGAAGGCAGAACATAGATGACCACCCAGGATGTTCTCCTCGGCTCAACGACTTCATGAAACCTGATCACCCTGGTCTTGGTGAACGCAAAGGCCAGGATAACTTCCACAGAAGGCCCTGTGTTGATTGGGGATCCTCACAATAGAAATCATGCAACGGAGTGTATCTGAAACAATCAAAGTCCTGTCTACGAAGGTTGTAAAAATGGATGTTGATCTTCCTAACTGCTGTGACATCTTCAAGTGTTCCAGATATTCTTCGAATTGCTTGTTGCCTTCTTGTACCTGGGGTAATGACAGCAATTGTACCCATACCATGGAATGTACTAAACCCATCAAGAGTGCACACATTGTGATCAACATTATCAGCAACATATTGTATAATGTGACCTTTTGTTATGCCGGGAATGTCTGTTCCCTGGGTCAGTGCTGCAGATACTTTAAACTTCTTTACTTTAGAATGCGATACAGAATCCAAGCTGGAACAAGATGTTAGTTAAAAACTGAGATGCAAACTGGTGGTACATTTGAACAGCTAGGCCAACTTGCAAAGGAGCCAGGAGTATTTTGGGTCTTGCAGCTTGTATGATGGCTTGGTCTATGGCGGCTATTTTCAGATCGTTCTCAATTCCACAGAGATTGTCTTCAGGAACAACTGGAGTGAGTCAGGGACAAAATTTAAGTTCCCTGAGACAGACTTGATCTTATTCGATCCTGGATACACATCCTTGATAGCAAAACTCCTTTTATATCACTTTCAATCGATTTTGTGGCAGTTTCGTATTAGGTTCAGTTTTTGTTGTTGTTGTTGGTTTTGTTTTGTTTTTTTGTTGTTCTTCTTTGCATCTGAATCTTCTGTCTGTGGGGTGTCAAAGTGCTGTCTGTTCTAAGAGTTACCACAGAAATCTTTTTGCCTCTGCTTGATATTAATATATATAACCCAAAATGTTCAATAAGATTGTTTTTCATATGTTTTGTAGTGTATGCACGAACTCCATCCCCGCAAAACTCCTGCACTTTTGATACAAGATCAGACAATGTGGCTTGTTCATCATCATTCTCGTCCAAATATTGGCAGACTTTTAGAAAAACTTCCTGCCTAGCCTGTTGAGGATCTTCATAGAAAGTAGCTGGTTTTGTTTTCTTTGCATCGGTAAATCTATCAGAACTACTTCTGTGTGTTCTAAAGCTGACACTGAAGGCATCATGGTACACAGCATCCCATGCAATGAGGTCTTCCCAACATGTTGACTGGATTCTGTCAGATACTGTTTTTGCCCAGCTGTCATCTCATTCCTTGCAAACACCTAGGATAGCTGCCTGAAATCCCTCGTGTGGTTTGGTTTTCACTGGGAAGGCTTCATGTCCTTTTCTGTGAGTATTGACATCAGCAGTGGTGCCACAAAACAGTGAATCCTTGGATCATGGGCAGGCTGAAAGGATCGTCTGGATGGCCTTGGGTCATCTCTATAGGCGCTTTGTTTCTTCTCTAGATATTATATCTTTATTGCTTTGGCATTTGTATAGTCAATCCGGCATTTTCTATGTAATTTCTGTCCTTCAACAGTCACAATGTTAACATCACGCTGTGTGCTGCACCGACTGACAATCTTACATCCAGTCTCACCTAATTTCACTGTTGGTTGACCATTGTCAAGGGATTCTTTGCAAATGACGCAGTTTGCTGTACATTCGGCTGCAAAATAAGACGAACGAAAGCTGTTACATCACACAGAATACAGAATATTTTATTGCCCTGTTGATAAACAAAAGCTGTTACATCACATGGAATACAGAATATTTTATTGCCCTGTTGATAAACAAAAGCTGTTACATCACATGGAATACAGAACACTTCATTGCCCTGTTGATAAACAAGAAAGGGCAGTTTAATGGGAGGCATGGAGATGGAGTGCATTTTAAATGTTCAATGAAATACAGTGATACAGACTTTACAATATGTTATACTTTACACACACACACACACACACACACACACACACACACACACACACACACACACACCACCACCACCACCACCACCACCACCACCACACCATACCACACCACAAACACACACACACACGCACACACACACACACACGCACACACACACATGTACGTTTAAACAAGTATCCATCATCCAGAATAATAATCAAAGTTTTTCTTTTCCGTTTTTTTTTTTAATTGACAAGGAAAAAAGAGGCTGGGAAACTGAATTGATACCATAATTATCTAACTGATTAAGAAACATAGCTTCATCACATTTCAAATTCAAATTGATAAAGAAAACCAACAACAAAACAGACGATCAACAGCAAAGTAATTAGTCAAAATCATAAAAAGCATGCGTACTTAACATTTTTATCATTATTATATCATTGATGCACACAGATAACTACATAAAAGTATTGTATGGCGAGCTAGGTCACGTAACCTTTGTGTTACAGAATAAAAATATTCAAGAAAACACAATACTCTTAACTCCTGTCTGATTTTCTTGTACGGGGAGATCTGCCCTGGGATTTTGACTTGCCTGCTTTGCCATAGTTTTTCAGGCGTTGGACGCTTCCATTGGAGAGCAAATTTGACAATGGAAGGGTCCACACTTCATTAGCATGCATTATCAGTTTTACACACACACACACACACACACACACACACACACACACACACACACACACACACACGTGCTACGGATCATCCCTATAATGCCGCATGTCATTCAAGTTCAAGAAACAAATTAATGAGAACTTCAGTATTGATCCCAATTAAAAAAAAAATCATAATAAACAAAAAATAAGCCTTTGCTTACCTGCAAATATTTGCTGCCAAACTTGCATTCAAACGGCCAAAACACTATTCCAAACGTGAAAAATGCAACCCGCTCGTAGATCATAGTATGTCCGTGGAACGCGCTTCTACCATAGTATCGGTATATCGCGGTAAACGTAACATGAAGATGAGAGTTACGCTTTTCTCGGTAGCGGATGTAGCCGTTTACACGTCAACTTCAAGCGGCACCCCGGCCGCGAATTGTATGGTACGCCAGAGCGGTCACATCGCATACAAATCACAACGCTCGTAAATCTAATTAGTTAATTGTGACAATATACCAAACTTTCGTGTGTCCTAGGGTATTTTTCTTGTTTTTGGTTATTTTTTCCTTGCCTGTGAGAAGAAAAAAAATTCTGTTGCAGAGATTCCCATTGAAAAATTATATTTGGTAGACTAAAGGAGACGGATTGAGTACATTATACAGGGAGTGCATGGCTACATCACCGGGGCTGCTCTTCACTGGACACCAGATGGAAGACGTAATGAGGAAGACCCAAGAACATCTGGTGACGATCAGGAGACCTCAGGGCCCTAACACACACATAGAGTTCTATACAGAGGCTGGCCAGGAACAGCCAGGAATGGAACATATTTGTTGCTGTCTTACATCTTACATGCTTGAGGGCAAAAAGAAAATAAGATCCTCTTATGAGGACATGTGTTCTCTGTTTCTCTGATTGAGAGAGAGAGAGAGACAGAGAGAGGGGAGATACATGTAGATAGGGAGAGAGGGGGAAAGAGAGAGACAGAGGGAGGGAGGGAGGGAAAGAGAGAGAGAGAGAGAGGGAGGGAAAGAGAGAGAGGTGGAAGGAAAGAGAGAGAGAGAGTGGAAGAGAGACAGAGAGAGGGGAGAAAGAGAGAGGGAGAGGGGGAAAGAGAGAGACAGAGGGAGGGAGGGAACCGGGAGGGAAAGAGAGAGAGGGGGAAGGACAGAGAGAGAGGGAGGGAAAGAGAGAGAGAGACAGGGAAGGAGAGAGCGAGTGGAAGAGAGAGAGGGGGAGAGAAGAGAGAGAGAGAGAGAGAACCATTTTCCTCCAATGTACAGAAATTGTCCCGTAACAACGAGGATGTTAAAATAGTACTTGCTTTCCATTCTCGGATCCGCTTCATGAGAATGGCGTCTACTCGTTTTCTTTCTTTCTTTTTTTTTTTCTTGTCAGATTGTGTGTGTGTGTGTGTGTGTGTGTGTGTGTGTGTGTGTGTGTGTGTGTGTGTGTGTGTGTGTGTGTGTGTGTGTGTGTGTGTGTCTGTGTGTCTGTGTGATCCCTCACCTTCTCCGATTCGAAAGATTGTTAGGTGTCCTTCATCACACAGCATTTACATTTTAGCGTTTTACTGAGTGGAGGCTGCACGCGCTTTGGTTTTCACGGCACGTGGAGATTGATTAGCAGGCTTGCGCTTGTCCTTGTACGTCATCTAGGCCTTGCATACTAATTAGCCCCTGTGCTGCCATTGTCCACCAACTCCCACCAGTATGTTCTTGTCGGATTGCCTCGGCCTTGCCACCTGCTGTTCAAAGTGGTATGTTTATCAGTTTGTTTGTTTTCTTTAGCATTTATCATATACTTTGCCACCTGGCCCCTGGGAACCTGCTAGGAAAATTGATAGCTCGTTCTTCTTCATCTTTCATGGTCACTATCTCCACTCCTCCTGTGGGAATGCCGGGGACTCTTTCAGGATAAATAGTATCCCCACCTTCTGGAAATTCTGAGCTAGAAATTTCCTCTGTTCTGTCACTGTCTTTATTTCTCCTTTGTTCCTTTGTTTTCTGTCATTTCTTTCTATCTTTTTCTGCCGTAATGGTCCATTCACCTGTGTGTGTTCGATAAAGTCTTACGTACTTTTTCTTAGAA
>CM060309.1:90551958-90559458 GCA_030674185.1 Monoplex corrugatus
TCATTATTATTATTATTTTTTTTTTTTGATACAGTACCAGTGTTTGATTAATGATGGCACTTGGAGGCCCCCCTCCTTCCATTCCGTGATATATTTTCGGTCCCTTCCTGTAACTATTCCCTTTTGAATAATAGACGATGAGTGGTATGATGACTCAGTTTTTGTTCGTGAAGATGTTTGTTTTGGATGCTGAAGAACTCGCGTCTTCCATTGGATTAGTTGGGTCTCTGTCCCTTGTGTCTCCTTTTGAGTAGGCGTGTAGTCTGATACATTTTTGACTGGCTAGCTTGCTGTCTGTCTGTGTGTCTGTCTGTCTCTCTTTCTCTGTCTGTCTGTCTATATGTGTATCTTTCTTTCTGTATCCGTCTGTTTCTTTTCTTTTGCAGATGAATCTTCAGTCTTCATTTCCTCACCTCATTATAATAAATCTGATGTCTGTGCATGTCCCCCCCCCCCCCCCTTCTCTCTGTTTCTCGTATTACAGTCTCCCCTTTGTCCCTGGATATGCACGCACACACACACGCACACACACACACACATATGCACACACGCACTCTCATTCACTCACACACATATACACACTCACTTGCACATACAAACTACTACTACTATTACTACACACTCACGCACGCACTTAATACACACAGTAACACACACCTACAAGACACTACACGCACTCACTCTCACTCATTCACTCACACACATATACACACACTCACTTGCACACACAAAATACAACTACTATTACCACACACACACACACACACACACACACACACACACACACACACACACACACACACACACACACGTGCACACACACGTACATACGTGCACTCACTTAATGTACGCAGCAACATACACCTACAAGACACACGTTTACGTACGCGTGCGCACGCACACACACACGCACGCAACCACACACGCGCGCGCACACACACACACACACACACACACACACATCACACACACAATTTCGACCCTCACGCCCGAAAAGACATACGCCCATCCATCCACACACAAACAAACAACCCCAGACCCCCAAAGACAAACACAGTACACAATAACACAACACAGTATCCCACATCTTTACGCTCAGCCACAGCTGAGCTCGGAATAAATGAACAAAACAAGAACGGGGGAGTTTGAAAAGAGATGGCAGGTGCTCCATGACGTCCAGACGGTCAGGACATGTCTGGTAATACCTTAAGCAAAAAAAAAAAAAAAAAAAAGGACGAAAAAATGAAATGGAAACGAGTTGGGGGGAGGGGGGGAGCAAGTAGTCTTTTTTTCTTTTTTTTTTTCTCCTTTTCTCGCTGTGTACATGGTTAGACCTCATCTGGTGATGAATGTGGCAATTTTCGTTTTTCACTCCCCGCCAGCTGCTATCGTGCTTGTTTGTCAGTGGAGGTTTGTCGGCCTTGAGTCCTCGCTTCGCTTCATAGTCACGACTAACTTGGAGTCATGTCAGTTGGCAGCTTTTTTTTTTTAATATAATCCTTGTCTCCCTCGTCCCTTCTGTCTACTCTCCTCTCTGTGTTTCTGCCTGTCTCATGTCTCTCTGTCTCTGTCTCTTCCTTCTTCTCTCTCTCTCTCTCTCTCTCTCTCTCTCTCTCTCTCTCTCTCTCTCTCTCTCTCTCTCTCTCTCTCTCTCCTCTCTCTCTGTCGAAAGAAGATGAACTACATTTCTTTCTTTGTGGTCCTGTATCTTATAATCTCAGATTGAAATGGATACCGCTTAAATATTATTGTGATCATTGTTAATTTAGATTTGATACTAGTATTGATGTCCATACGTAATGAGACCATCCTACTTAATCTTGGTATGATTATGAAGCGTTTAGATATTTTCTCCTTGGTTGTACTTGGTGTTCTCTTTCCCTCCAGCTTTCCTGTTGTGACCAGGTGCTCTAATTTTTCTGTCCTCATAAAATGTCCTGATTACGAAACACAGGCTTGCGGACAGTTCTGCATCCTGATTACGAAACACAGTAACACAGGCTTGCTGACAGTTCTGCAAACATTTGTAAGGAAATGACAGCCATTACTGAACAAGCGGCGAAGCTGTTGAATAGTCTCCACCATAGTTCTAGACACTACACTCCAGATATCGATAGTGGGGATTGGCTTTCTAGACCAGTCAAAAAGCCATGATATACTACCCGCCTGATCAGTTGTTACTTAAAAGAACACAACTGTCTCATCAATGAATATTATATATTTTACATAATTATCGCCGAATGTTTAATGTTGTACGACTGCCATAAGTCGTGGCTTGATTCTTAAATCAAGTTTGACGCCTAAATGTCACATCATTATCGTCATCATCATGATATCATCATCATCATCATCATCATCATCATCATCATCCTTCGTCATCTGGTTAGCATGTCTCTGATGTTTCTTTGCCATGTTGATCACTGATAGTCGCTTTACTGATTAACCCCGTGTTCCCAGTGAACTTATTGACAAAGCCCACGACAGTAAAGTATTTTGTATATTTCTGTTCGTATCCGCTCAGCAGTAGAGTGCCCCTTGCTGAGTATTACGCAGAGACAAACAACCTAAGAAAAAGAGAGAGAAAAAAGAAGAGAATTATCATGATTATGTCGCTTATACTGGTCAAGGCCGTATACTAATAGCCATAGAGTTTGGAGTTTGTTCAAAAGGGATTCATTGCACTGGGACAATTCCATATAGCACTTCGCTCAACTCTGCCAGCAGTTGTCTGATAGACCCCAGGAGCCTGCGCAAAACCATATGTGCTGGCAAGGTCTTGAGATGGGAAGGGGTTGTGGTGGAAGAGACTTGTGACGCACTAAGCTGACACAACCAGAATGGTGAAAACATTTAGATAGGCAGCAGACAGGTCGAATTTGAATGTTGCGGCTGGGATTGAACTTGAGATATCAGAACTTGAGTCCCCGGCTTTGATCAAAACGACCAACCAGCCCACGTTTAATGGACGTAAATGCATGTGTAATGTACTGAACTGTTGAACTGTGCAATGCTGTGCGAATCAGTCGTTGGATGGTCGCTTAGTTGTTTGTCCTCTCTCAACCCTAACGTTTACTTCAGAACTGTAAAAGTATTAGGTGGTGGGTATCAGTGAAGATAGATGCACAGTTTAAATTCGTTTCCATCGTTGCATATGTTTATTTTTACATCGATTTGATCCCCCATCCCTCTCTCCCTTCCCCCTTCCCCAGGATACTTTGCTGTCATGATTAGAATCAACGTCAAAGTGACCGCCAAGCATTCAGGCAAAGAGAAACTAGAAACACATAAAAGATAGACTGGAAACGGAAGTTCATAAAAAAGATAAATAAATATAAAAGACAAGCGCAAAGTTTTCAGCCCACTGGCCTTTGTCCAAGCGAAGACAGAAGACAAAGATTAAAAAGTCTACATAAAACTTGGGAGGTGGGGGGGGGGGGGGGAAGAGTGGCAAGATTCCCTTGATGTTTCGTTGAGGGGGAGAAAAACTCGTTGTACCCACTGACATACTGTCCGTCATAAGCCAGCATCTTTCTTTCTCTGTTTTTCTTTCTTTCTGTCTCTCTAGTCTCGTCTTTCTTTCTCCTTCCCTTTCCCCCTCTCTCTGTACATCTCTTTCTCGTGTACATACAGAGCGCGCGCCCATACACACACACACACACACATACACACACACACACACACACGTACACGCACGCACGCACAGACACACACCACTCACACACACACACACACACACACACACACACACACACACACACACACATCACTCACTCACTCACTCACTCTCTCTCGTGTGTGTTTTCATGAGAGAGAGAGAGAGAGAGGGGCGGGGGGCTCACAAACATTTCTAACGCCTCTCACAGGAATAACGTGATAAATAGGTCATTATGGCGGCAGCGAGCAGAGGTCAGGAATTCGTCCACCCGACTAAGATGAAATTGTCAAGCAGATTAATGGCATTGGTTTTGATTTTCTTCCGTTATTGTTGCTATTTGTCATTACTCTCTCCATTTTTTCTTCATTTCGTTTCTCTGCGTTCTTCCCCCCCCCCCCCTCTCTCTCTCTCTCTCTCTCTCAGTGTACGTATTTATTTTTACTCTTGCTCTCTGTCTGTCTTCCCCTTCCCTCTCTCTTTCTCTTTTGCTTTGGTTGTCAATCTTTGGTATTCTGGAATTTTACTCTGGAATTTTGTTCATGATCAAAGGTCTCAGAAAGAGAAATCTTCTCTTACCTTTGAAAGATACACTAAAGACACAATACACTGCATCTATACAATATTGCATTTTATAAGAATCGGATTGTGTTTTCTACTAATTCGATCTGTTAAGTGACCTATGTTCTGTAGTTAATAATTTGAAAGCGTTTATATTCTTTTGTATCAGTGTTTGTATTTGTACGAGTTATTTTAACACTAATAACACGTTGAACATTGTTAGTAGTTGTGATGGTTCTTACATATTATGTATTCTCTCTGTCTCGTCTCTCTCTGTCTGTCTGACTGACTGTGTGTCTGTCTGTCTGTCTCTCTCTCTCTCTGTTTGTGCGCGCGTGTGGTGTGTGTGTGTGTGTGTGTGCGCACGCGTGTGTGTACGCGTGTGTGTGTGTCACTCAGCCAGCCAGCCAGATCTTTCTCTTTCTGTCTCTGTCACGGTCTCTGTCTCTCATTCTGTCTCCCTGATTTTGTCTCGTTTACTTTCCCTACCTTTCTCCACACTTACATTTTTTCTCTACAGTATTATTATTTCGGTATAGTAGAAACAGACAATTTTGTCAATGACACTTACCTAATGTTTTTCATAAATTACTGAATCTTGTTTATCACTAGACACACATCTTATCGCTAGACACACAGGAGTTATTAACATTTCTACATTGGAATATTTTCATTGCAGCAACAGACTCTAAGAGAGAGAGAGAGAGCCCCACGGTCCAAAAATTCCTCACTGTACACGACAGGCAAGTGCTCAACAGGGTCTGCTTCATAGGTAAAAACGGTTGAATGTTTGTTAGTCTTTAGTATGCGAACCATTTTCCCTCAGACTCATAACATTTCATTTCTAGATAAGAAGCTGGTTCTTGTTTTTTGTGTGCATACTGTGAATGTTTTTAATAACATTTGTATTTTTGGTTTTGGTTTGGTTTATTCTGCATTCATACACAAGATGCTTTACACGTTGCATTACATGGTCAACTCTCTCTCTGTCTGTCTGTCTGTCTCTCTCTCTCTTTCTTTTCTCTCTCTCTTTTAACCAGATAATGCTTGTTTAATACTGAGTAATAGTCCGTCAAATTGTAGTTCTCGTTTGAAATTTTGTCTAATGCCATTTGTAAACTGTGTGAAAAATTACAGTGTCACAAATGATAATGAAGTGAATCTTTTTCAGTCCCACAGAATGTCTGTCATTGTCAAGAATTCCTTTTCCTTATAAAGTGTTATTTTAACTAGAATTCTATAGCAAATTTCAATATGAAACCATTTTATTATTCTAGTTTTCTAACCATTTCAAGGCCATTGTCCAGTCTACATAGTGTTTTGTCTCCTTCTTCATAAATGGTCTTATATTGAATATTTTGACTTTTTAAAGAAAGCTATCGAACATGCCGATCCCTTCATAGCACTATGTGTTGTCTTGAAAGCTTTAGTATCTTGATTATGGTCATTCTTATTACTACTTATATTCCTTCTTCCGATGTACTCTTTGATCGCTTAGCAAGAACCGAGGAAGTGTAAATAATTAGCACATGTGTTCCATTTCTTTGCAAAATCTTCATGTCTAAGGGAACTGCCACCTCAGTCTAAAACATCTTCTAAACCAAATTTCAAGGTTCAAGATTTTTTTTTAATTCGTCCTTTCCAAGACAGTAAGGACATTTGGTCTGCAGGCTCGTCAGTGACCTATTGCATTACACTCACATTGCACACGCACACGCAGAGAGAGAGAGAGACAGAGAGAGAGTCATATACACGCATGCACATACGCACATACATATTCACTCACTCACACACACACACACACACACACACACACAACACACACACACACACACACACACACACACACACACACACACACACAACATATGCAGATACACACATACTCATATACAAACAGACGCGCGCGCGCACGCACACACACACACACACGCGCGCGCGCGCGGCGCCGATCATGTATGTAAAAAATTCACATAGGAATAGTAATGAAAAACCTTGAACCCCCCCCCCCCACCACGTTCCACACACGCCATACCCCACGCGGGCATGCATAATCACCCTCTGGTACACATACGTTCATCCCGCCCCTCCCCCCCCCCCACCCCCGAGCACGTATGGCTGATCGGTTTCAGGTTAAGAGAAATGTCAAACCATCACAAGATGCAAATGCTCCCCCACCCCACTCCCTCATCCCTTGGCAAGGTGATGACCACAGACAAGAATATGGACGTGGATAAACAATATTAGCTCATAGCGTATACAGCGACAAAGGGACTGAACCCCCCAGACAGTAATGTGTTCACCAGTCACAGGACCTTTTAGTCGTCGATGATGTGCAAGGTCGTTCGAGGCACACTACGGCAAGCTGGGCTATAATTAGGAATAGCGAAGGTCACATGATCGTCGAGGACGTTCCGATGATGACAGTAATGCACTAGTGCAGATTAATGTACGATTTATTCTAATACATTTAAATGCCCAATAATAGTATCATTGTTAATGTTATATATGTATATTGATATACACAGACAAGAAGCCCAGTATAGCAGTGCGATCAAAATTGTTTGTCAGACACAACATTTCTCAGCTGTGATTGCGACAGGGTTATGATTTAGGTTGTTGGTGTGAAGCGTATCCAGTAGACGTGGTTTCCATTTTCTGATGGGTTCTGGGCTTAGTCCCACGCCCCTCCCTACTCCTGTTACCAGCACGTCCCCCTACTCTCTCTCTCTCTCTTTTTCCCCTTCACACACACACACACACACACACACACACACACACACACACAACCTCACACACACACACACACACACAACACACACACACACACACACACACACACACACACACACACGGGGCTTAGTCCCGCGCCCCTCCCTACTCCTGTTACCATCCCATCCCGCTACCTCTCTCTCCATCTTTCCCCTTCACACACACACACACACACACACACACACACACACACACACACACACACACACACACACACACACACACACACACACACTTACTTCACCTATAAATCGAAATAAGAATAATCTGTACTTTCCCATACATCTCTTCACTTCCAGCCCACATATACGCACATGTCATAGACTGGAATTCCCCATTCGTGAAGTTGTGGACTTGGAGCTGAGGAGATAAGTGGAAGTCTAACGGGTGGAGACACAAGATGACACAAGAACATGGAGAGAGTGGTATGGATTTGACAGGATCTTAGTCAGTTCCATCACTGCAGCCTCCTCTAAGATGATACTAGAGTGGTGAGATCTTTTTATGATTTTAGC
>CM060309.1:90566958-90579458 GCA_030674185.1 Monoplex corrugatus
GTGTGTGTGTGTGTGTGTGTGTGTGTGTGTGTGTGTGGTGTGTGTGTGTGTGTGTTTGTTTGTGTGAGAGAGAGAGAGGTAAGAAAATAGTAATTTATGTATGGGTATATGAGAGAGAAAACGTGTGTGCGCGCGCACGCGTGTGTGTGTGTGTGTGTGTGTGTGAGAGAGAGAGAGAGAGAGAGAGAGAGTTCAGAATGTTTTCATGTACATTGGCCTTGGGCTGTACAGTGTGGGGGGAGGGGCTGGGTTGGGAAAATGTAGTTTTATGTACACAAGAGAAAGAGACAGAAAGGGAGGGAGAGAGGGAAAGAGAGAGAGAGTGTGTGTGTGTGTGTAACTTTATCAAGAAGAAAAAAAATGTTATAGACTCGCCATGTGGTTCAGTCTTCGTGTGAAGTTTGAGAATTGTTCAAAAGGCATTCATCGCATTCAGACAGTTTTATACATACTCCGCACAGTCTTTCTAGCAGTTACAAATCTGCCAGCTTGCAGTTTTCTGGCAAACTTATCGATCCTGCCGAAAACCCTTTGCACTGAGAAGGTTTTGAATTGCAGAGGAAAACGAGACCTGTAAAACACGGACACCACCAGAATGATTGGAGCATTGAGATGGGCACCTATTAAGACAGTATTTATATTGTGGGTTGGGATTGAACTCGAGACATGAGACCTTGAGTCCACGGCAGTATCAAAGGAACCAACCAGTCTGTGTAAAAACAAAACAATATACAACAAAAGTGCATAGTCTGAAAACCTAACGTGATACGGTCAGTTCCTAGCAACATTTCAGACAAAATTATTCTAAGCCGGTACCAGAGTAAATGTTCGTAGAATTAGTCAGTGACCTGATGGGCGTGGTGGTTATACATCGAACTTCCAGTCGAAAGAGCCTGAATTCGATCCACTTAGACACCTCCGTCTAAAGGATAAAAGGTGGAGATTTTTCGATCTGCCAGGTCAGCATATGTGCAGACTTGCAAGTGCCTGAGCCCCCTGCGTATGAATACGCTTGCAGAATATCAAGTAGGACTGTTAAAGATTATGTAAGTCAGGCAGAAAAAGACCCAGTATGCATTCTCACCATACTGGGAGTATGCAGACTGTGCAGCAACATACTGCCTGCAGTGTGGATTAAACAACGTTCATGCACGCATCCGAGAAAATCGGAAAGCTTGAAGAAAGAAAATTAGTGACAATATCTTTTCTGTCAGACGATTATTTTTAAAAATGATTTTTTTAGAAAGTTATCTTTTCCAGCTAAACTAATTCTGATACGTCGATAATCTCTCTCTCTCTCTCTCTCTCTCTCTCTCTCTCTCTCTCTCTCTCTCTCTCTCTCTCTCTCTCTCTCTCTCTCTCTCTCTTCCCTCCCTCTCCCTCCCCTCTCTCCCTTTCTCCCTCTCTTCCTCCCTCCCTCTCTTCCTCCCTCCCCACTCTCTCGTTTTGTTTCAGATCTGATGATTTTATTTCTCTGTCTTCCTTTATTAGGCTTGACAAAGGCCATTTGGCCGAAAACGTGCTCACGTCTTTTTTCGTTAATTGAATGCACCTTCTTGTTCTCTTTTCATGATTGCTTTCTTTTCAATATCTTTTCTGTATCTAGATCACGACCTTTTCAATAGAATAATGCAAGCGACTGCATAGGGTTTTTGGGATAATGCCTGACAGCTTGTGTCAAGTCTAAATCGGACTCCGCGGTTACTGGCCATCTTTGACCTCCGATGTCTGTCTCCTTTCATTTATCCAATACACCTCCAGATTCTGAGCTCGCGTGTTTCTTATTTCATGCCATGTAGACTTGCTCTGCAGACTGTCTTTACTAAAAAGCGGTTCGCTTTATATGTCATATGCATGCAGCTTATTGTCGTGTCATTTTGACAAAATAAATAAATAAATGAATGAATAAGTAAGTCAAACGAAATAAGACACGAAGAAGAATCGGACGAAACAAAACTTGACACGAAGCAGGGGCAATGGTAGGCTCCATTACTGTGAAAACAGATTGAAAATATTGTCAGAAGTTCCCGAGATTGTCTGTTAATACGCCTTCCTCAGCAACTGATTTTGGCTTTGTGTGTGTGTGTGTGTGTGTGTGTGTGTGTGTGTGTGTGTGTGTGTGTGTGTGTGTGTGTGTGATTTTGACTCTGTGCGAGTGTGTATGTATGTGTCTGTGTGTGTGTGGTTTTTGTTTGTTTTTGTTCGGTTTTGTTTCGTTTTGTTTTGTTTTGTTGTTGTTGTTGAGACCCATACCTTAGCACCGTGATTCCAAACTTGTGCATTCGTGACGTCTCAGCAATCTGCGCTTTTCACCAAAATTTGACAGATGATCCCTCCAGAAGTAAGCTACGCAC
This sequence comes from Monoplex corrugatus, assembly GCA_030674185.1. Classification (NCBI taxonomy): domain Eukaryota; kingdom Metazoa; phylum Mollusca; class Gastropoda; order Littorinimorpha; family Ranellidae; genus Monoplex; species Monoplex corrugatus. The sequence goes on from CM060309.1 coordinate 90,569,313, forward strand.
AAAAAGTTAAGGATCACTATGAGAAAACAGGTGCGTAATAAACTCAGTTCGCTACTGTTATTTATTTCTCAGTCCAGCCAAATTGTTATGAATTCTTGTTCAGCTGTAAGTGGGCGATGTTGTGTTAGTGCGAAAATTGCACGGGATTCTCTACTACTGAGCTTGGCCGCAAAAGGAAAAGCGGAAACTTGCGAAAAAGGACCTTGTTTTGGACCGTTCTGCCTGAACACATTGCACAAGCCAGATGGAAAACGTGCAAGCACTGCTGTTTATGTGTGAGATGCTGTCTCTTGCTTGGCTTTATAAGAAGACATTCCACCAGTAGTAGGCCTGATCTGACAATGCCTCCACGACGAAAATTGAGCGAGTTTGAGAGGGGACGAGCTGTTGCATGGTTCCAAGATGGTCTTCCCAAGCGAGAAGTGGCCAGGCGACTTCAGGTGTCCATCTCGGTCATTGTCAGACTGATTCAACGCTTCACAGCCACTGGGAGGGTCCATGAAAGACGCAGATCTGGTCGACTGAAGAAGACAAACCCACGTGAAGATCGTCTCATTGAACGACAAGCCCTGCAGACAAGAACAGCCTCTTCCAGCATCATTCGAAGGCAGCTGAGGGTGGCTACTAACATCAACATCAGCCAGCAGACCATACGGAACCGCCTTCATGGGTTTAACCTCCGTTTTCGTCGCCCAGCTGTACGGCCACGCTTAACTCCAGCCCATAGGGCAGCACGCCGCGCCTTCTGCAGACGTCACGTGAGGTGGACACGTCAGCAATGGTCCCAGGTCCTGTTCAGTGATGAATCACGCTTCACCATGAACCACAACGACGGGCGACTGAGGGTCTGGAGGCGCCCAGGGCAACGCTTTATTGACACCACTGTCCAAGAAAAGATGGCCTTTGGTGGAGGTTCTGTAATGGTCTGGGGGGCCTTCAGCCTTCACCACAGAACACACTTGTATCATGTACAGGGTAACCTGACTGGCCTCCGATACCAGGATGAGATCCTTCGACCGCTGGCTGTGCCTACACTGCAGCAGATGGGACCAACGGCTGTCTACCAGGATGACAACGCTCGCCCCCACAGGGCAAGGGTGGTCAACGACTTCCTGCAGCAGTCTTGAGTCAACAGAATGGAGTGGCCAGCATGCAGTCCCGATCTCAACCCGATTGAGAACCTCTGGGATGAGTTGGATCGCAAAGTGAGGAGCAACCACCCCCCTCCCAGGGATGCCCAACACCTCTACCAGATGCTGCAGGCTGAGTGGCAGGCGCTTCCACAGAGGATCTTCACCAACCTGGTCAACTCGATGAGGACTCGCTGCGTCGAGTGCCAGAACAGCCATGGCGGTTACACGCATTACTGAACTTTTGGGAGCATCAGAATGCCCTGTCTTGTGATTTCAATGACTTTGGGAAATCAAATTTCGATACGTACACACTTTGATCAAATGTACACACCAAACGATTGCTCGAAATTGAAGGCAATTGTGTATCGTTATCACTAAAGCATGGAATTAAATGTTTGCCAAACTTCAACGCATTGGCTTTCTTATTTTGAAAGTTATGAATTTTTGTGCAAGTGATCCTTAACTTTTTGTGCGTAGTGTAGTTGCTAAAATATTGCTAACACAATTTTGTCACACACACACACACACACACACATACAACACACACACACACACACACACACCACACACACACACACACACACACACACACACACACACACACACACACACACACACACACACACAACACACACACACACAACACACACACACACAGAGACACACAGACACAGACACACACAGACACAGACAGACACACAGACACAGACACACACACAGACACACACACAGACACACACACACACACACACACACACACACACACACACACACACACACACACACACACACCTTTTAAGTACGAAAGGGAAATTGAAAAATTATAAAAGAAAAGGGTGAATGTTCGTACGGTCTGATTATATTGTTTTCGTTTTGTTTGTCAGACAACGCGTGCTTTCGCTAATTTCTAAAATGCATTGCTTGACACTTTTGTGAAGGATGAAGACAGAAAGGGTGGTAGGTGTACTTGCAGCGAGAAAAGATAGATTCGTCTGGAGGGCCATGATCGCCAACACTGTGCGGCACGGCACATGATGATGATGATGATGATGATGATGATGATGATGACGAAGGCGATGATGATGAATGGTGGCCTTTTGAATGTGGTGTGGGTGTTGGTCTTTTGAGTGTGATATGGATGTTTTTTTTGTGTTTTTAAAAAAAAATTTTTTTTATTGTGGTATGAGGGGTGAGTCGTTTGGATGATGTATGGGTGGTAGTCCTTTTGATGTAGTATGAGTGTGGTCTTTTGATGTTGGTCATTGGGGTGTGGTATGGGTGTTGGTCTTTTGGATGTGGTACGGGTGTTGGTCTTTTGGATGTGGTATGGGTGTTGGTATTTGGATGTGGTACGGGTGTTGGTCTTTTGGATGTGGTATGGGTGTTGGTCATTTGGATGTGGTATGGGTGTTGGTTTTTTGGATGTGGTACGGGTGCTGGTCTTTTGGATGTGGTATGGGTGTTGATCTTTTGGATGTGGTATGAGTGGTAGTCTTGGATGTGGTATGGGTGGTAGTCTTTTGGATGTGGTATGGTATTGGTCTTTTGGATGTGGTAGTCTTGGATATGGTATGGGTGTTGATCTTTTGTGTGTGATATTGATGGTAGCACAGTTGTTTGTATGTCTGTGAATAGACGTATTCGTTTATATTATTTTGCTCTTCTTTATACTATGGTTCCTAATATTCATGTTACATTGGTTCCTTATTCGGTGTATGTGTTGACTTGATTAAAAGTTTTGTAATGTTCTGTTCATTAAAGCGCTGTGAGCATGCTTTTGAAAGGTATCTTTGGCGTTATATAAATGAAATCATTATTATTGGTAGTAGTAGTAGTAGCAGTAGTAGTAGTAGTAGTAGTAGTAGTATCATGTCCCTCTTAATTTTGTGGATGACAACACTTAAGGTGTCGTGGATTCGTATTCGTGCACTGACTACCCGCTGCTTACAGAAGCTCAAATATTTATCCATTCAAATGATTGTTCGAACTGAGAACAGTTTGAAAAAAGTTTTGTAAGGTATGATTACCTTGATTTCCTTCCGTCTGACTAAAGCGCGTGCAAATCGGTATGAATATGGGTTTGGTTGTGTGCTCAGGAACCGGAATAGGCAGCGTGGGAATCAGTGCCACAGAAAGTGCGCGGAGTATTGAACAGCGTGAAAGGGAATGGTAAAAATGACAGTAAAAATGAAAATAAGCGCGCATGAATGAGCTGATTTCCAGAATGCATTGTCTTAGAGTTGGAGAGAAATGGGTTTCATTTTTGCTTCTGTCTGTCTGTCTGTCTGTGTCTGTCTGTCTGTCTGTGTCTGTCTGTCTCTCTGTCTCTGTCTGTCTGTCTCTCTCTCTCTCTCTCTCTCTCTCTCTCTCTCTCTCTCTCTCTCTCTCTCTCTCTCACTCTCTCAGAGTTCGTGCAGCGAATGCAACTTTTCGTTTATCGTCTGCGGAGACCTTGGTTTGCAGAGAAATTTGTATGAACAGCCAGTGGGGTGGCACGTTGTCTGATGATGAGTTGCAAACATGGTCAGGTCGACTAATCTCGGGTTCATTTCCTTAGTCGTGCAAAGAGTTGTCGTGCTCTTCACGGATGTGTTATTGAGGGCGTTGCTTAAATCTCCAGGCCAACACTGGGGGTGTCTGTATCGCGAGTCTGGTTGACACCAGGATATGATAGTAAGCGTTAAGCACAGCCCTGTCACCCCGTCTCAATCCTAGATGGAACTCCATATCATTATGGTTAACATCCCCATCGGCATAAACTGCATAGCGTTGTAGTATCATTCCAGTTTCTGTGGCCATTAAAGTTGGCTAGAAAATTGGGGCGGGGAGGGGGGGGGGGGTTGAGATGTAAGCACAGATGAAATTGACAGATTACGATATCCTTTAATATGTCTCACTCTTGATCAGCCCTGACCCCTTCAGTAAATAAAGGCACTTGATATGCCTCCAGCCTGCTGTGTCATGGCTTTGTTCATCAGTTAACTGATTTTCTTTCTTTCCTTCTGTCTTGCTTTTCTTTTGTCTTGGCTGTATCTCGTTAGAAATGATCAAAAAGAAAACTGAAAACTAGAAAAAAGAAGTCGATTTTCTGTCAGTTTTTAAAAAAAAATTATGTGAAGATCAGCCTCTTTTTGACAGTTTCACGGTGCTCAAGTACTTGATTCAAATCAACGCTTTAATTCTTTTTCCAGCGTTTAAATTTTTCTCGGATGCATATAAGCACGTTTCATCGTCGTCGTTGCTGTTGTTATTTTGTCCACACCGATGCATTGCTACGTTGTTGCACAGTCTGCGTGCGCTGTCTTTGGTGGGCATGTGTGCTGGATGTTTCAGCAAGTCACTGGACGCTGTCGTTATTTCAGGATTTTTAACGCGCATAGTTGATTGTCTGCGTGTGTGTGCGCACGAACAGGGTTTAGACACTAACATATCTGCACACATGTTGATCTGTGACATCGGGAAAAATGTCCACCTTTTGCCAACCAGGCGGGAGGTGCTCAGTTAGAATGGAACCCCAGACCTTCGGAGTGTAACTGTGACGTCTTACTCACTTGACTATAATGCCCGTGGATTTTTTGCTTTGCTTTGTTTTTAATTCAGATGATTTATTTATTATTTTATTTATTCATTTATTTATTTTTATTTGTTTTTTGTTTGTTTGATTTGTTTTTGTTTTTGATAAGCTTGGAGTTGTTTGCTAAGTTTTGGTATCATTGGGTTATTCAGTCCACAAATTATAGCTATTAATTATTATTAAACTGAAATTACTTCTGTTTTATTGTTTACCTGTTTAGAAGGTATTCTGTTTACCGATTAGAAGATTACAGTTATTTTGTACTAAAATAAATAAAACAAATAAATAAACGGAACAGAACAGCGAAGCAGCGACATATCGGGTCGGCGACAGCGGTACGCGTCTCACTAAAAGATTCGGTGGTGATGTGGACGCTACTCGCCTTTGGGCTGCAGCAATAAACCAAGGTTCCGTGATCAGCATGCACCCAGCATGGGTTTGTTCACGCGTGCTGCTGTGTGTGCTGCGCACAAAACTTTGATTTATCGTAAAAACTGGGGACGCTAGTTTCATCTTGGTAGTGAGGCGACCATCCACAATCCAGGGGGTCACAGGTAGGGGGATGGCCTTAGGATATGGAGGTTAGTTTTGGAAATGGCCAGGTTTGTCTAGAAGAATGAGTAGTCGTCCCGGACCCACTGGTGATTTCTATCAGGACAGGGATATTTGATTCTTGACAAGGCCACACCTAGAAAATATCCTCTGTGTCCAGTGACGTAGCCATCAGGTGAAAAAGGACAGTCTGAAGCCCCAGCCCCCTGCACTCTCAGAGGGCGGGTCTTTTGATCATGAGGTTAGGGCGGGATAACTACTACAGAAAACCTTACAGGACTGAAGTCAGAAGGATACCAAGCCTGCAAGCGCCTTAGATCAAATCAAAGTACCTTGCAAAATGACGCAAGTATCTACAGGGTTATCTTAATCAGACAAGAATGGCGCTAGCCTGTTGAGGCCCCTTCAGGATGGAGTAGCGCCGGGCCCTGCGCTTTAACGGTATCTAGTGGAGCGACAGAAGATACGGCTGGCGACAATTCCTTTGACCATCAAACTGCACAGCAGCAGGCAGGTTTAGGGACTGAAAAATATAGCCACGTTTCGGGGCCTAAAAATACAGCCACGTTTGGGGGCCGAAAAATACAGCCACGTTTATCTCTAGATGTGGTCTGACCAAGTAGATGGCCAGGGAAAGAAGAAGCGTCTCATCGAAAGACCTTTCATGTTGGTGTAACGTGCCTTTGAAAAGAAATGAGACTGTATGGCAGGAGTTTCCCGTTTTCCTTTTGTCTCCCTATTTGCGCCTGATGTAGCTAATCCTTGAAATGCATTGTCTACAAAAACGGCCACAAAGAATTTCTTTTTGTGTGTGAAGAACTTTTTTACAGGGCATGATGCGAACGCCACTTTTGTTTATCATCGCGTGTAGAGACACAGTAAGGCAGAGAATGTTGAATCTACAAGAGCGTTTGTCTAATGTTGGCTGTCCGGTTCCAGAAAGCAAGTGGTCCAAGGTTCGATTCTGAAAAAAAAATTCCCCTCTCCTCTTCACCAGTCTTCTTGCATTGGTGGCCTGGGTGCTTATCCTTCACATCATTTGACGTATTAATATTCTATGTGCGCTGTGCATCTGTACATGTACATTGTTTATGCATGTGTTTTCTTATCGTTCTAAGTCGTTTTCTGATCTTTATCTGGATGCTCCACTTTTTGTATGGCAGGCTCCTCTTTTCAGTGAGCTAGGTGCCGGACGCAGGCCGTTGGTTTAATGTTTCATCTCCGGTTGATGCACTTTATTTTTTCGCGGGATTGTTAATTCTTGTGATAGAGCCATGGGCTCTGATGTCTCGAGTTCAGTCCCAGCCCGCAACATTAAAAATGGTCCGTTCACTGCCCATTTTAATATTTCATCATTTTGTTGAAGTGTTTTATACGTCCCTCCCCGCCTCTCTACCCTCCACTTAAAGACCTTGCCAGCAAATAGTTGTTTTTTTCCCCGCAGGCTCAGGTAATCTGCCAGATAATTGCTGTAAGATTTGGGTGGAGCGCATATGGATTGTCTGAGGACGACGAATCCTCTTGAACAAACTTAAAACTCTGAACTCCACAGGATTATTCGTGTGTTCTTGACAAAAGGGAGAATGTTCGCATGGTCTGGCTATCTTGTTTTTAGTTTGTCTGTTTGACTACGCGTGTGCTTAAGCTAATCTCCAGAATGCATTATCTACAGAAGTTGGTCTGAAAGAAATACGTTTTTGTTGCGTGAGATGTTTTTAAAGAGCGTGCTTGCGGCGCTCGACACTTGGCTTGAACGAATAGCGTTTTTGTGCGTGACATCTTTTTAAAGAGCGTGTTGCGGCCTTCGATATTTTGCTTTATCTTCTTACGTGGAAACGGAGATTGCCAGAGAACGTATCGTACAAGAGTAGCTGCTGGGTGGCGTAGAGGTTGAAGTCCTGTTATTCAGTTTACGGGTGCGAATCACGCTCGAGGAAATTTGTGTGCATGCGGCTTCCCGTCCACCCAGCTGTGAATCCTCTTTAGAAGTTTGGAGTTTGTTCAAGAGTGATTCAGCGAGCTCGAACTTTTCCATGTTCACCCAAACCTGCTGGCAGTTTGGCTGTCTCCCTGAACCTGTGCAGAACCTTATGCGCTGGCAAGATCTTGAAATGGGGAGGGAGGGGAGGTATCAATTGAAACACGAAGCTGACATCACCAGAATGATTGAAACATCAAGATGGGCCGCGAACAGGCCAGTTTTCAAAGTTGCGGGCTGGGATTGAACTCGAGATTCCAGACCCTGAGTTCGTGGTTCTATCAAAGGAATTAATCAGCACGCGTAAAACCCCGTTGAGAACACAGGAGTCGTGGGTTTGGTTCTCTGACGGGCCACGTTGTTTTTTTTAAGTAGACCCTTTAGATCAGCTGGTCATGTATAGCAGTGATAAACAGCGAGGGAGACGGAGTAAAAAAAAACCCGCCCTTAAAACGGTGACCAGAAAGTGGTGAGGGTTTTGTTGCCGTTGTTCCTGTTGCTTCTGCTGCTGCTGCTGCTGTTGTTGTTGTTGTTGTTGTTGTTGTTGTTGCTGTTGTTGTTGCTTTTACTTCATCTATCGTAAGACCCGGTTTAGGGCTACGTTTAACTGTAACAGAGTCCCCCGAGAGTTGAGAGTGTCTGCCACGTGCGTGCTACACTTAGCAGGGGTTTGTTGAAGTACGTTCAGTGCATGTTGCACTACCAAGCATTTATTGAAGTGCACTTACTGCATGCTGTATACAGGACCCGATCTTTTCCTCTTATCCTAGTTTGTGCGTTTTGAGCGTAACGTCACAAAGGAGTATGTGCCTGTGGCATGACAGTCTTGTTTTCTATTTGTCCATCCGCGCGTGCTTTAACTAATTTCTAAAATGCATCGTCTACAAAACCTGGAGAGAACAATTCCGTTTTCGTGCGTGAAATATTTTTATAAAGTGTCGTGCCGCCGGTTTGGTCTCAAGATTTATGGAAAATGTTGGATATGGAGCGGTTGTCCGATGTTAGGGGTGTCTGCTCTAACACCCAGAGAACCCGGGCTCGAAACGTGGACTGAACACGGATTTGTTGTTGTTTTAATTTTGTTTAATCTTTTGACTCCACATCCTTTCGACCAGTCCCCCTGCACTGCCAACCATGATAGGAAAGCTCTATGTATATATGTGTGTGTATGTGTGTGTGTGTGTGTGTGTGTGTGTGTGTGTGTGTGTGTGTGTGTGTGTGTGTGTGTGTTTTAGTGTTCTTGGTTATGTCTGTATGTTTATATTCACATTTGTTTTTTAACCCCCTGGTGGTAAATAGGGTGGAATGGTCAATGCCAGGGGCATGTCTTTAGATTATATGCGCGAATGCATTCCAGGATTTTGTTATTTTTGTTGTTGTTTGTTTTGGTTTGTTTGTTGTTGTTTTTAGAGTGGTTGGGGTGGGGGTCAGCTAGGTGATGTGTGTGTTTTGAGAGGGTTATAGCCCCGATGTGGCTCGGCACAGTCGGCTGGGCTTTAAACACGAATGATAATAACTTTATCATGGAAAACAGTTTTGTTGCCGGTGTCCCTTTGTGTTTCCCTGCAGAACTTTACGATGGAAAACAGCTTTGTTACCGTGGGTCCCTTTGTGTATGTTAAGTGCATACCGCTATGGTACCTTGACTTATCGTCTCACCAAAAACAAAAATGTAGTGTTGGGTGGTTATGAAATAAGTTTAGATGAGAAAAGTAGAGAGAGGGGAGAGGGAGAGCTCGGAATTTTAATGAATTTATGTCCACAGCTCGTTTTATGGGGGTGGCGGGGGGAATCATGACATACACAGTTTTGTTTGACATACAAATTAAATGCAAACTTAGCCTACATCAATGTGTGTACATGGGAGTATTATGTGAACTACTGATAATAATGCGTGAGAGAGAGAGAGAGAGAGAGAGGGAGGGAGGGAGGAGGAGAGAGAGAGAGAGACTGTGTGTAAGTGTTTCACGATTGCTTTGTTCTCCTTCTGCCTAAGTGTTCGTGTTTAATCTAATTTTCAAAATGCATTGTCCAAAAGCAACATTATGTCCTGAAAGAAATCCGGGGACTGCTGCTTTTTTGTGTAGAGGAAATCGACTACTCAAAATGTTGATTTTTAAAGTAGTCATAACGTGTAGTATCAATATATATGTCTCTTCACGAGAAACCGAAAGAAGGAAATAGTGACAAGCAGGCAACATATAGGTCACAGTTTCCTTGCTGACTGCTTTTTATCAAAGGGAGAAGTTCCTTGGTGTGTGCCTTGTGGTGAGAGTTCCAGTAGCAAAAACCTATTACTTGATTGCTGGGAATGGCATGACACCAGACAAAAGTATTTTGCAGCAGACTGGCAGAAGACTACATTCAGAGATATTCCTCCGGAAAATATTTTTGCTTTCTTAAGAGAAATCAGTTTCTTTCATACGATATTTTATGGTTTTTACATGTAAAAATGTACTTTTAGTTTGGTGTTTTTACTGAATTTGAATTTATTTAAACTTGTGAAATACTAGCTGATTTAATTTTCAAAATGATGATAGTGTTCAATTTTTGACATTGTTCATTGGCATAGCGACAACCCTGGCATGGTTCTTAGTGGTTGGCGCGACTGAAAACAAGTTGAATTGAACCTGTTCTACATATGTAGAGATCCTCTGATAGAAACAAGGTTTTCTTGATTACAATATGCATTCATTATTTAGACGAATACGTGTTGATCACGTGTAATATTGATCTATATGTCTGGAGACGTTGTGAACTTTTTTATTTTTGTTTTGTTTGTTTGTTTGCTTGCTTGCTTGTTTGTTTGTTTTTAATTACAATATTAATTTCATTATTTTAAAGAATACAGGTTATTGATTTGCGATTCATTTTCTTAACATAGCGCCTCCGCGCTCGGAATAAATTTC
>CM060309.1:90584458-90616958 GCA_030674185.1 Monoplex corrugatus
ATTTCCAAGATTGATTGTGGCATTGTTTTTTTCCAAGATTGACTGTGGCAGTTTATTTCCAGGATTGTTTGTGGTATTGTTTATTTCCAAGATTGTTTGTGGCATTGTTTATATCCAAGATTGATTGTGGCGTTGTTTCTTTCCAAGATTGTTTGTGGCATTGTTTATTTCCAAGATTGATTGTGGCATTGTTTATTTCCAAGATTGATTGTGGCATTGTTTATTTCCAAGATTGTTTGTGGCATTGTTTTTTTCCAAGATTGATTGTGGCGTTGTTTCTTTCCAAGATTGTTTGTGGCATTTTTTTTTCCAAGATTGATTGTGGCGTTGTTTCTTTCCAAGATTGTTTGTGGCATTGTTTATTTCCGGGATTGTTTGTGGCATTGTTTATTTCCAAGATTGATTGTGGCATTGTTTATTTCCAAGATTGATTGTGGCATTGTTTATTTCCAAGATTGTTTGTGGCATTGTTTATTTCCAAGATTGATTGTGGCATTGTTTATTTCCGGGATTGTTTGTGGTATTGTTTATTTCCAAGATTGTTTGTCACGGTTTTTTTTCCACGATTGATTGTCACGTTACCTCCCAAGATTGTTTGTCACGTTGTTTATCTCCAAGATTGTCACGTTGTCGCCAGGATTGTTTGTCACCTTTATATCCAAGATTGTTTGTCACGTTATCTCCCAAGATTGTTTGTCACGTTGTTTATTGTTTGTCACGTTGTTTATCTCCCAAGATTGTTTGTCACGTTGTTTATTGTCACGTTGTTTACCTCCCAAGATTGTTTGTCACGTTGTTTATCTCCAAGATTGTCACGTTGTTTGTCTCCAATTTTACTTATGTTGTTTGTCTCCAAGATTGTTTGTCACGTTATCTTCAGTATTGTTTGTCACGTTATCTCCAGGATTGTTTGTCACGTTGTTTATCTCCAAGATTGTTTGTCACGTTATCTCCAAGATTGTTTGTCACGTTATCTCCAGAATTGTCACGTTGTTTATCTCCCAAGATTGTGTGTCACGTTGTTTATCTCCAGGATTGTCATGTTGTTTATCTCCAGAATTGTTTGTCACGTTGTTTATCTCCAGAATTGTTACGTTGTTTATCTCCAGGATTGATTTTCACGTTGTCTGTCTCCCAAGATTATTGTCATGTTGTTTGTCTCCAGGATTGTTTTTCACGTTGTTTATATGCAGGATTGTTTGTCACGTTATCTCCAAGAATGTTTCCGACGTTGTTCATCTCCAAGATTGTCACGTTGTTTATCTCCAAGATCGTTTGTCACGTTGTTTATCTCCAAGATTGTCACGTTGTTTATCTCCAAGATTATTTGTTACGTTATTTCCCTGATTGTTTGTCACGTAATTCATTTCCAAGATTACTTATAACGTTGTTGATTTTCAAGATTATTCGTAGCGTTGTTGATTTCCAAGATTATTTGTAGCGTTGTTGATTTCCAAGATTACTTGTTGCGTTGTTTATTTTTAAGATTATTTGTAGCATTGTTTATTTCCAAGATTATTCATAGCGTATATTTCCAAGATTATTTGTATCGTTGTTTATTTCCAAGATCGTAGTGCTTTTTGCTTTTTTTTATTTTCAAGATTTTTGAGTAGCCTTATTTATTGCTGTTATTGTTTGTAGCGTTCTCCCAAAGAGAGGTTGTAGCGTTGTTTACAGACATGATTGTTTATACCGTTGTTTAATACTAAGATTGCAGCGTTGGTTGTGAGTTTCCAAGATTGTTGTGTTGTTATTTTTCAAGAATGTAGGGCTGTTTGTTTCAACGATTGTTCAATTAGTGTTAATTTTAGTTAACGGACTGCGACAAAAGGATGGGACGGGGGATGAGGGAGGTATTGGTCAAGGGGGATGGGGTGGGGATGGAGTGGTCATATTGCGTCGGGAAGTCAACAACACTAATGACAGACACGTGTGTGTCTCTTTCAAACATCCCTTTGGTGACAGTTCAACACAAAAGCAGACGTAGATGACACCTGGTGCTTTGACATTACACATTCACATAAATACACACACACACACACACACACACACACACACACACACACACACACACACACACACACACACACACACACCACGCACGCACGCACGCACGCACGCACGCACGCACGCACGCACGCACGCACGCACATACAGAGAGAGAGAGAGAGAGAAGGTGGGCGGGGGAGAGAGAGAAAGAGAGGGATGTCAAGCAGTTATAGAAGTAAAACAAACACCTCGGGCGCTGTTCTTATTAAACCACACACACGCACACAAACACACGCACGCACACACCACACACACACACACACACACACACACACACACACACACACACACACACACACACACACACACACGAACACACGACACATAGTTCACACGAACACACATACGACTCGTATACACGCGCGCTTTTTTGTTATCAGCAATATCAATAACCACTTGACTTCCACACCCTGTCCACCAACTGCAAAAACGTAACCGTTGTCCTATCCACCAGCTTCCTACAGGGTAAGGGAGTCAACTAATGGATATGGTGGGGGAGTCAAAAGGTTAAGTTTTTGCCTTTTTAGCATGCTGGTGGAAAGCGTGTGGGAGTCAGAGGGTTAAACGTGGGAGTTGTATTTAACGTGGTGTTAGCTCTGATATTAACGTGGTGTTAGCACTGATATGGCTCTAATAGTCGGCTGGGCTGTAAGCAATTTGAAGCTGAAGCTGGTGCTTTTGTTTGGTGAAATGTAGGGCGAGAGGGGGGAGCGTGATATGTAGCGTGAGAGAAATGCCATTGAAGCGGTGTGGAAGATCTTTGAAAGAACAAGGGAAGGGAGAAAAGCAGACTTGGTGTTTTGGGCCGGCTCAGGATAAAAAAAAAAAACACGCTTTGTTTCGTGATGTGTGTGTGTGTGCGCGCGCGTGTGTGTGTGTGTGCGTGTGTGTGGTGTATAAGTGTGCGTGTGTATGTGTGTGTGTGTATGTGTGTGTGTGTGGTGTTGTTTTTTGTTTTGCTTTTTCCCTTTGTTCCGAAGGTTCTGTTCTTTTTTGGGCGCTCAAAGTCCTTACACTGCATTTCAAGTATTTATAAGTGTCAGGATTAGGTTCAGTGGACAGTGAAGAAGAAGAAAACCAGTTTTAACATCAGAGCGCATATAATATGATGCAAGTGATAAACTATCCCTGCACATTCAACATAAGGAGTACACGCACAGATCGGCAGATAGGTGAACAGACGTGCGCGCGCGCGCGCGCGCACACACACACACACACACACACACACACACACACACACACACACACACACACACACACACACACACACACCACACACAGAATTAAATGGTTTAGTCATCAAGTAAAATCACTCGTAAAAGCGCCAGAGGGCACGACAGATGAACTCAAAGACAAACAGCTAGGCTGTCTATTCAGGACTGCTAGAAGACAGTGTGTTTTTCGAATCGCTTGCTGTTCTTATAATTCCTGGGACTTTCGATTTGCTTATGACACTTTTACACTTACCGTTCCTGCTCTGCTCTGCTCTGCTCTGCTCCGCTCCCTCTCTCTCTGTGCTCTGCTCTGCTCTGCTCTCTCTCTCTCTCTCTCTCTCTCTCTCTCTCTCTCTCTCTCTCTCTCTCTCTCTCTCTCTCTCTCTCTCTGTTTGCGAGATTATCACAGGAGACCTACTTAACACATCCTATATATATTTAACTCTTGTACTACTTCCCTCGTATGTGTAATGTACTCGTTATTTTTCTTTGGTCATTTCACACTCTCGTAAATAAAATGTGTTCTTCTTCTTCTCTCGTTCTCTGTTTTTGCCTCTGTCCGTGTTACAGTCTTTCCTCCCCTCTTTCATTTCTTCATGCCTGTGTAACGGTCGTGACAGTCAGGTGGGTGAACGTCAGACTTCCAGTCGGAAGGTCTGGGGTTCGATCCTACCTGGATACCTCCCGCCTGGTGGGTAGAGAGTGGAGATTTTTCCGATTCCTCAGGTCGACATGTGTGCGTATCTGGTCGTGCCTAATCCACGTACGTATGTACACTCACGCTGAATATCACATATGTGCACGGTAATGATCATGTAAGTCATATCAGTGGCCGGTGCCTTATCGAGACTTAAAAACACCCAGCATGCATACCCACCAGAAACGGAGTATGCAGACTGTGCAGCAACATACCGCCTGCACAGTTTGGGCAAAACAACTTGCAAACACGTATCCGAGAGAATCGAACGCTATACATGTTATTGGCAGACCGTGCGGACGTTTGCTCAATTATAAAGATTTAGTGCACTGTGCACTGTCCTCCTGTGAGCAAGGTATGTAATAAATCGTGCTAGTGCTTATTTGATACGCTCGTAAATATAGAATGTTACCACTTTCTTTGTTTATCAGTTTGTTTGTCTGTCTGTCTCTGTCTCTCTGTCTCTGTCTTTCTTTCTCTCTCTCCCCCTCTCTCTCTTCCCTCCCCTTCCTCTCTCCCCTCTCTCACTGTCTGTCAACCTACACACACACACACACACACACACACACACACACAGACACACACACACACACACACACACACACACACACACACACACACACACACAAGTGCACGTGCACTCGCGCACTCTCATTTTTTTTGTCTTTGTCTCTTGCACACGTACGCATTCTCTCCCCTTGTCATTCACACGTACACTCGCACACAGATACAAAAATGCGCACATATACTACACGCGTGTGTGTGTGTGCGCGCACACACACACACACACACACACACACACACACACACACACACACACACACACACACACACACACACACACACACACACACACACACACACACACACACACACACACACACACAGACACACTTCTGTCGCAATATGGGCTTTTCACTTACCTTAATTAAATAATTGCATCTCTCTGTCTGTCTGTCTCTCTGTCTGTCACACACACACACACACACACACACACCACACACACACACACACACACACACTCACACTCACACACACACACATACACACACACACACACTCACTCACACTCACTCACGCACGCACGCACGCACGTACGCACGCACACGCACAGGTGACCGTGACTTATGGGATCACAAAGTCGAGGCTGATTATTTGGAACTGGCCGTTTTTCTTTTATTCCCAGGAACTTTTTTTTCACACGGACGTGGCTCCATTACGACTGCGTTTGGTCTTTCCTCTTAGGATCCGCTCCTTGTCTTCACCCGCTGTGTCTTTCACCTGCCCCGAAGTATTAGCAAGTGAAATCGCGATACCTTTTGGATAACACGTGAAGCCGGGGCCTCATGTGCGGCGTGCACTTGCCGCGCATAAAAGATGCGTAACAACTTTTTTACAGAAAAGGAAATAAACTTCCAGATAAACAAAAAAAGTACTCATTGAGAGTAGAAAAGAGGGAAAAAATAGTAGCGCCGTACTATGACGATGTGCATGTCATGTAAAAAACAAAACAAAACTGGTGACGACAACAAAAACAATCGCCAGTTGTTACAGCTGTTGTTACATGTTTATAGGTCCACATTACCTTTTCCCATATGTATGAATTTGTAACATTGTTTATTACACATTACAATATGTATATAGGTCCACATTACCTTTTCCCATATGTATGAATTTGTAACATTGTTTATTACACATTACAATATGTATATAGGTCCACATTACCTTTTCCCATATGTATGAATTTGTAACATTGTTTATTACACATTACAATATGTATATAGGTCCACATTACCTTTTCCCATATGTATGAATTTGTAACATTGTTTATTACACATTACAATATGTATATAGGTCCACATTACCTTTTCCCATATGTATGAATTTGTAACATTGTTTATTACACATTACAATATGTATATAGGTCCACATTACCTTTTCCCATATGTATGAATTTGTAACATTGTTTATTACACATTACAATATGTTTATAGGTCACATTACCTTTTCCCATATGTATGAATTTGTAACATTGTTTATTACACATTACAATATGTATATAGGTCCACATTACCTTTTCCCATATGTATGAATTTATAACATTGTTTATTACGCATTACAATATGTTTATAGGTCCACATTACCTTTTCCCATATGTATGAATTTGTAACATTGTTTATTACGCATTACAATATGTATATAGGTCCACATTACCTTTTCCCATATGTATGAATTTGTAACATTGTTTATTACGCATTACAATATGTTTATAGGTCCACATTACCTTTTCCCATATGTATGAATTTGTAACATTGTTTATTACACATTACAATATGTATATAGGTCCACATTACCTTTTCCCATATGTATGAATTTGTAACATTGTTTATTACACATTACAATATGTATATAGGTCCACATTACCTTTTCCCATATGTATGAATTTGTAACATTGTTTATTACACATTACAATATGTATATAGGTCCACATTACCTTTTCCATATGTATGAATTTGTAACATTGTTTATTACACATTACAATATGTATATAGTCCACATTACCTTTTCCCATATGTATGAATTTGTAACATTGTTTATTACACATTATAATGTGTATATAGGTCCACATTACCTTTTCCCATATGTATGAATTTGTAACATTGTTTATTACACATTATAATGTTTTATTGTGAAACAAAATAAAAATGTTGAGAAAATATCTTTTTTAAAAAGTCACCCACCAACCAGCCAACTAACCAACCAGGTCACCAACCAAGCATCCAACCAGCCAACCAACCAACCAACCGACCAAAACCAAACAAAACCTAGAAATCATGATTCTAAATGACGGGCTAATGTAGGCCTGCGGGCAATGAAAAGATATTCACCATTTGTCAGATCACAGAACCAGGGCTGCTATTTGACTTTGGATTTGTTTTTTTGTTTTGGGTTGTTTTTTTCATTTACTACAATTTTTACCCTTTCATCTGACATTTCTGGATTTGAAAATTAGGTGTTTTGCGTCCCATCCTCATTTCCGATTGACCCCTCTCCTCTCTCTCTCTCTCCTCTCTCTCTCTCTCTCTCTCTCTCTCCTCTCTCTCTCTCCTCTCTCTCTCTCCCCCTCCCCCCCCCCTCTCTCTCTCACGATTCTTGACACAGTACAGACAACAGTGATACTTGTTTTGTAAGGGAGAAGTTATTTGCTTAAACCCGTTTTTCAAATTTGCCGTTGCTAGTTGAAAGATGTGCTTAGTACCTAAAACACAGAAAAATGAAATGCATGGATAAATCATTCATATAAGACGTGATGTTCAAGGAAACCGAAGAGTAAAAGCAGTTGTTGTTGTCGAGAGAGAGAGAGAGACAGAGAGAGAGAGATGTACATGTAGGTAGGAAAATAGTCACTTGTGCGCGCGTGCTGTGTGTGTGTATGTAGTTTGGGGGGGGGGTGGTGGTAGAGAAGTGCTTAGTTCATTGCGTGACTGAAGATGAGAATCACTTAAGCATGTCAGATGAGCGGAAGCACTGCGAAGTCGTGTGACTATCAGGCAGTGGTTATAAACATCCCTGTGTAGTCGATTGGTAGTAGCAGGAAACACAACACAGACCAACTTCCCTCCTCCTCTAATCCGCTTCTCAGTTCAAGACCTTGCCAGCTTATAGGGTTTTGCGCACGCTCGTGGACTCTGGCAGATAATTGATGGCAGATTTGGGTGATACGCGTATGGAATTGTCCTAGTGCGATGAATCCCTCTCGAGCAAACTCCAAATTCCAAGACGAACATGATGACTCATGTTCCAGAGAGAGAGAGAGAAAGAAAGACAGAGAGAGAGAGACAGGCACACAGACAGACACAGACAGAGAGACAGACACAGACAGACAGAGAGACAGACAGACAGAGAGAGAGAGAGTAAAATGATACTTTATTTTCCAGTACGAGAGACGTTAATGCTTGGTGTTTTTCGTGTTTGCATAAGCCAGCCACTCATATGACTGACTTACACGATCTCTCACATGGATGTCTCATATTCTGTACCCGTCAGCACACGGAAGGGGTATGGGACACTGGCAGTTCTGCAGGCATGTTGACCTTGCAGATGGGAAAAATCTCCAGCCTTTGTCCATCTGGTGAGGTTGTCTAGGGGGTGGAACCCAGGACCTTCCGACTGAAAGTACGATGTTTAACCACACCAGACAGACACAGAGAGAGAGAGGGGGGGGGAGAGAGAGAGAGGGGGGGGGGGGAAACACAATCTTGCATGACAGCTGTGTCCTTGAGAGTGAGAGAGAAAAAAAGGCAGAGATCAGACTGCAAAGTTTATTCAAAAAGGCCATATATTATTATGGAAGGGTTGTTTGAAGTGCGTTACGAAAGAAATAATCAGTATCAGTAGAGAACAAGAATAACAGCTTTTAACAACATGACAAGCGACACATCAAACATGGCAGTTTCCAACTTTTTAAATACGTTAATTTAAAGCAGAAACAAATCAGAAATCTTAACAGAATCGTAACAAGTTGGTCTCAGTAGACCTAATAAACAGTTTAAACGTGTCTGGATTTCTGTGACGTTCTTAAGGTTAAAACTTTGATCAAAGATCTTCAAGAGCTGGACAGCGTTAGGCAGAATGTATTTCGTCGTGTTCTCTCCCTCTCTTGATATGTGTGCTTAATTTTCTTTTCCTTTTTTCTCCTGTTGAAGTATCGTGTATGTTTTGAACTGATAATAGCCCAGATATGCCTCTGAGCAGTCGGCTGGGCTTTTAACAACAATAACAATGAAACAACGAGCTGAACTATGGTTTTCATATCGGATATGAAGTTATACGGCTAAAACATTAATTTGACTGGCAGATATTGTTGTGGAGTTAACTCCAGTCGGTCGATCGTTTAATTTAGCACATATAAGGCTAATACTGTGAGAATTCTGTTAAAATTGAAAATTGAAAATTCCATTCGTCAGCATACGGTCAGCCATATTCAGTGAATTGGAGAGAGAGAGAGAGAGAGAGAGAGAGAGAGAGAGAGAGAGAGAACTGGTTGCTAATCTACTTGTATCAAAATAAAAAACATTGTTGGCAAACACAAAAGCAACAAACGAAACTGAAAATTAGAAACAAATAAAACGTTGACAACAAAAAACCACTCTCCTCTCTCTCTCTCTCTCTCTCTCTCTCTCACACACACACACACACACACACACACACACACACACACACACACACACACACACACACACACACACACACACACACACACAGAGCAAACAAATAAGTAAGACATTTCACCATGAATTCATAGAAGTGTGTGTGTGTGTGTGAGTGTGTGTGTGAGTGAGAAAGAGATGGGGGGGGGGGGGGCAAAGTATTCTTCCGTGACTGGTGTGTCCTTGTCAAAATGTCAGTGTCCAGTTATATCAAGACGGTGCCCATCTTCAAATGTAACTGAACAAGGTGTGTTGAGTAAAAGAAAGAATGGAGGCAGGACAGATAAAAAAATTTAAAAAAGGAAGAGAAAAAAGAATATCAAGAAATGAAAAAAGAAAACAGAAAAAATGAAGGAAAGAAAGGAAGACGGAAAAAAGAAGGGGAATGAAAGACAGAAAGGAAGGGAGGAAGGAAGAATGAAATGAAAAATATAAGAAAGGAAGAAATAAACAAAGAATGGATAAATAAGAGAAAAATGAAATGAAAAAAAAGAAAGGAAGAAATGAAGAAAGAATGGACGAATGAGAGAAAAAGGAGAGAGGAAAGGAGAATGAAAGTAAAAAAGGAAGAATAAAAGAAAAAATGACAGAAAGAAAGAAGGAACAAAGAAACAAAACGAGAAAGAAGGTGAGGAACATGATAAAACACAAACAAGCTAATCAACAACTAATCAAATAAAACAAAATCAAAATAAAAAGAGAAAATAAATATTTCCCTAATGACAGTTGTGATTGTAGAAGCCAATTATTTGGTCGCTCGAGACATGCAGAGGGATGGTTGTTCTAATTATTTTTGTTCTTTGTCGTTTGGTCGTTGGTGGGGTTTTGTTTTTGAGTTTTTTTGCCACCACGTAATTGCGCATATGGTGGTTTTGTTGTTCTGTTTTTATGTGGGTTTGTGCTCTGTTTTTGTGTTTTGCTGTCTCAATTTGTTCGCCAATTTGATGGCCACAGAATCTGGAACACTTTTTCACAATACTGTACTGATGTTTCACGATAGAGACGATAATCTTCCCCGTGGGGATGCCGGGGGCTCTTTCAGTATAAATAGTATTCCACACCTTCTGGAAATTCTGTGCTAGAAATTTCCTCTTTTCTGTCACTCTCTTTGTTTTTTTCTTCCTCCATTGCTTTCTGTCATGTCTTCCCATCATTTTCTACCTTGCCGGTCCATTCATCTGTATGTGTTTGATATTCTTACGTACTTTTTTCTTAAGATTGGTAATTGGGTACATGTGTTAAGTGCATTTTTGGCTCTAGGGAAATGAGACATGCGGGAGCAATTTTAGGTGATTTATGCCCATTTTTATATATGGTTTAGTGTCCTTAACAATGTTTAAATTTGTATTCAGGTATGTTTTTAAATCCCCTGTGCGATAAATTGGACGGAATGGTCAAGCCAGGGGCATGTCCTTAGATTATGTGCGCGAGTTCATTGATATGTGTACTTAATTTTTCTGTTTTCCTGTTGAACTATTGTATATGTTTTGAAGCGGTTATAGCGCTGATGTGGCACTACGCAGTCGGCTGGGCTTGAAACAACAACAAGAACATTAATAATGAGAGATGATAATCATGATGTTATGGAGGTCCATTCGGGATTGAGGCTTCGAAACAGAGTTGTACTCTACGCTCGCTTTCATAAAGTATCCCGGCTTTCAGCCAGGCCCGAGAGATACAGACACCGGCGGTGGTGTTGGTCAGAATATTTGAGCAACGCCCTCAATGATGCCTCCTTGATGTGGGTGACACTCGACGGTGTGGTCCTTCTCGATGACCCCATACTACTCTCTCAACACTGGGTAGAAGTCGGGTGGGGACCGAAAAATCCCACAGTGATTTTGATATGACTATCGGTAGTCCGTTGCGCTAACCACCGCACTGTGGCGAGTGGCTCTTTTGGTTTGGTTTTGGTTTTGGTCCCCCCCCCCCCCACTCTCTCTGTCTTTCTGTCTCTCTCTCTCTGTGTCTCATTGTCGCTCTCTCGCTCTCTGTTTGTGTCTCTGTCTGTCTGTCTGTCTCTCTCTCTCTGCCTGTCTGTCTGTCTGTCTGGCTTCGTGCTTACTGTGCATGTGTTTATTCTTGCTGGTTCGTATGTTTTCACGACAAACATATCTGTTGCGTGTCGGCAAAGACGGCAGGAGAACGAAACAATTAAAGGTAAAATACAGCTATTCAGGCGCGAGCATCCCTTTCCCTGTGTGGACTGAAAGAACACCGCTGTCCCTTTGTCTTCGGGAACCACAGGAGCTTTCTGTTTGGATTCCTCTCTGGTCTCTGTTTGTCTGTCTGTTTGTCTGCCAGTCATCGCTTTTTGATCAACCATATTTTTGCATTCCACAGCATTTGCCTGGCTTCCCCCACCCCACTCTTCCAAAACGTCCGTAATTTTTGTTTTGCCTGTTGTTTGTTTATTGTCCATTTTTGACATGTCTGTTTCTCTTGTGTTTGCTCGTTCGTTCGTTTCCTTCCTTGCCGATGAGAATTTTAAACAGTTCGCATGGTGAATAATTTAGTCTGCGTATGTGCTGTTTCACAGTAAAATAATTCACCATATATTCAGTTTTATTGTCACGCAGTGGGAAATATTTTAACGGGATGCACTTAACCGCAGCGTAGATAAATGAAGAAAAGAATACTGACAGAACTCTGAGCAAACGCTAAGCTGTCAAAGTTTCAAAAGCATGAATTCTACGACCATTTTAACTCGTACATATCTCTCTCTCTCTCCTCTCTCTCTCTCTCTCTCTCTCTCTCCTCTCTCTCTCTCTCTCTCCTCTCTCTCTCTCTCTCTCTCTCCCTCCCTCCCTCTCTCTTCTCTCTCTCTCTTGTCTCTCTCCTCCCTCCCTCTCTCTCTTCTCCTCTTTCTCCTTCTCTCTCTCTCTCTCTCTCTCTCTCTCTCTCTCTCTCTCTCTCTCCTCTTCTCCTCTTTTTATCTATCTGCATGTAATTATATGTACATATATTGTGGGTGTGTGTGTGTGTCTGTCTGTCTGTCTGTCCGTGTGTCTGACCAGATACCTCCTCCCCACCTCACCCCAGTCCACACACACGCATACGCTGGCCCACAGAGACTCCTTTACAAAACGACACACATAATACCACGCTTACTGGGAAAGGTCGTGGGTCCAGTTCTTGGGCAGGCCGCAGTTAAACACGCGGGCTGTATGGTTCTTTGATAAGGCTGTGGACTTACGAACAGATATCTCAAGTTCAATCCCAGCCCGCAGTGTCAAAACCTGACCTGTCCGCTGCCCGTCTTAATGTTTTCGTCATTCTGGTGGTGTCGGTTTAATGTTTCGTAAGTCCTCCCCCACCCCTTCCATTTCAAGACCTTGCCAGAGCATAGGGTTTTGCGCAGGCTTGGAGAATCTGACGGATCATTGGCAGGTTTGGGTGTAGCGCGTATGGAACTAGCTGAGTGCGGTGAATGTTGAAGAGATTCCAAACTCCAAACGCATTCGTGTACATTGGCATAGAGACTCCTTATCCAGACGACCACATAATACCATACTCACGCGCTCACGCACAACAGCAACGACTATGATAAAAACAACAAAAAGCGGTAACAACCAACCAACCAACCAACCAACCAACCAACCAGCCGACCAACCAACCGACCAAACAGTAATTATTGTTTGTTGTTGTTCTCTCTCTGTCTCTCTCTCTTTCTCTGTCTCTCTCTCTCTCTCTCCCTCTCTCTCTCTCTCTCTCTCTCTCTCTCTCTCTCTCTCTCTCTCTAACAGTCAACCACCGAACTGATCAACGAACCAAGCACCCAACTAACCAGCTGACTAACCAGCTAGCCAGCCAGCCAACCAACAAGCCAGCCCATCAATCAACCAACTAACCTACCAACTGACCGACCGATCGACAACCAACCAGCTGACTTACCAATTAATCAGACAACCAAGAAACCAGCCAGTTATCCCGGTAACCCAGTCAACTGGCATACATGCACACACACGCACTCACACACGCGTGCACACACACGTACATATGCACGCACACACACCATGTTACAAAATAAATCGGAAATGGAGCTTTTAACTTGATGGTTTCAAAATATATGAGAGTGTGGTGCATTCCCTTTAATATTGTTTTTCCCCCCAGGAGTTTTCCTTTTTTGTGGAGAGGAGTGGGAACGCCCAGATGTCTCTAGAGTGTTCCTCGTGTCACAGAATGAAATGATGTAAACGCACACTTTTCACATGTTAGGAGTCCGTTCACATTTGTTCCATTCTGATCCAGGTTCTTCCGTAAGACTGTACAATGAACTGATGTTAATGCATCTGTTGGGGTGTTAAAGACAAGCTCACTACGAGCCGCAGTCTTACGCAAAATTCTAGAATGAAGTGATGTTAATATATACTGTTTACATGTTGAACTTATCTCGGTGTAAGCCGTGTTCTTCTGTAACATTTCAAAATGAAATGTGTGAAGATACGCTATTCCCATGTTACTAGTTCACTACATTCTGTTCTGAGGACGCTCCTCTGTAAAAGTCTGGGCTGATATTATGTAAATACACGTTGTCTTAAGATCAGTTCAGCACATTCTTTTCTGGGCTACATACTTTTGTAAGATTCTAGAATGGACTACCATAGATAGATACTTATAATAATAATAATTACAATATTTATATAGCGCAAAATCTCGATAAAAATCAAATCTAAGCGCTGAACATACACTTACGCACGCGCGCACACACACACTTACACATGGCTATAAATGGGGAAAAAGAATAAAAGCAATGGAAAATTATAGAGAGCATATTATATACAAATATATATTACAATGTGATTCCCCTCCGAGTGGAGACAGGCTACAGAGGGGGGATGAGTGAGGTCAGGATTTTATGCAGAGGAGAAAAGATGAGTTTTGAGAGCGGACTTGAAGGAGACAAAAGTAGGTTGCTGACGGACAGAGAGAGGAAGTTTGTTCCAGGAAAGTGGACCAGAAACAGAGAAGGCTCGTGTACCATAGGTATTGAGCTTGGTGCGTGGAAAGCGAAAAGTCAGAGGATCGGAGGCAGAGCGGAGGGTACGTGAGGGAACATAGATCTCAAGTAGGCTTGACAGGTAATGAGGGGCTGCGTTATTGAGGCTTTTGTAGCACATGGTGTCTAGTTTGTACTGTATGCGCTTTGATACAGGGAGCCAGTGAAGTTGTGCCAGGAGAGGAGATATGTGGTCAGCTTTTTTCTTTTTGAGTACAAGGCGTGCAGCATTGTTTTGAATGCGCTGTAGGATGTGAATGGTGGAGGCAGGAAGACCAGACAGGAGTGAATTGCAATAGTCAATGCGAGACATTATGAAGGAGAGAACGAGTTTTGCAGTTGTTTCCACAGAGAGATACTTCCTGATCAAGCTTATACGATGGAGGTGAAAGTAGCAAGATCTGGCAGTTTGAGAAACAAAGTTGTTCATGGAGAGGGTAGAGTCAATGCAGACACCAAGGTTTTTAGCTGAATCAGAAATTGGGACTGATGTGTTACATAATGGGAGAGAAAGAGGAGGCATCTGAGAAAGTTTCTGCTTTGCTGGTTCATTCACCTGCATCTGTTCTATAAAGTCTCAAGTATTTTCTCTTAGGATTGATTATTGATAATGTATTAAGTGCACTTTTGGCTCTGAGGAAATACGATGCTCAGAAGTAATTTTAGGTAACTTGGACCCCGTTTTCATGTATGTTTTACTGTTCTTAGTTATGTTTAAATGTTTAATCAGATTTGTTCTTTGAACCCTCTGGTGATAAGTTGGAATAAATTGAACGGAGTGGTCAACGCCAGGGGCACATATATATTATATGTTATATCTTTCGATTATGTGCGCGAATGCATTGATATGTGTACTCAATTTTCTTTTCCGGTTTTTTGTTTCCAGTGAGGTATTGTATACGTGTTCATGTAGCTATAAACCTTATATGGCTTTGCGCAGTCGGATGGGCTTTAAATGGAAAAAATGATAAACAATATTGAGATAGTTGCGCGTCTCTGCTGTCGCCCCTTTTTCCACCTGGGTACGAAAGTGCACCTCTAAGATGATCGGTTGTCTGAAGGCCAATTCAGTGTTGTGACGGGTGTCTCAATTTAAATCAATTAACTATCGGATGCCTGCACTACGGAGATAAATTTTAAGACTTAATGAAGCTCACTTTTGTTCCTCCTTGATAAATAATCGAGAGCTGTTTCTTGAGGTGATAGGCAGATGTGCCTGCCAACTCCGTTACTAAGTAGTCGACTGGGCTATACGCAGTAGGAACTTGAACTTCAGCTCCGTTGTTGTAACCTCTGTGGCGAGAATTTTGGCTTGAAAGCTGTATTTCCTCTAAGTTATTAGCTAGGACTGGCATAATTTTTCAGTGTTGGAGCTGTGGGCTTCCTCCATTCAATTTTGATATGACAGCACAGTGAGCGCGATCCTTATCATTTGTTTTGATGAATGGGAGTGGAGAACTATATCCAGTCGCATGCCACACTTGCTGATTATTTCTGGGTGTTTTCCTTTGGGTTTGGGTGAGGGTGGGGTGGGGGTTCATTCTGGAAGTTCTGCTGTGCACTCCCAGCAGACCCGGCTTCCATGGTTCGGATGTCGAAGCTTTTTTGTGGTCACAGTTTGTTATCTCCTGCTGTGCAGAAGGTTGCCGGAGCTTCTGGTGGCTTGGCTTTTCTTTTGGCAGTATTGATCGTTTGTGCGATCTCTTGAAGCATTTGATTGTGCCTTCATGTGTACCTTCCTCGGGTTAGACGCTGCTTTGCATGACCTCAGGACACGTTCCACTATTTGTTTGCACAGGCGGAGCCGGAACACGGGTTATCTCATTTCCGCAGTTTCACCAGATTTGCATTCGAGGTCAGTAGGTCTTCTACAGAAATGAGTATAAAACTCAGGCTGAGAGGGGCGTATGCCACATTTCATTCCGGCTAAGATTTCTGTGTAGTGCATTTTCCCGCGTTGTCTGTTGCCTTTGTTGGCCTTGCTAGACTGCCTTCTGGCATCTTGGACCATCCATTTCTTCGTCTCTTAGTTTCTTTATAGTGTACAGCCAGTCAGGGACGGGAAAGCTTAAGAGAAAGTATTAACGCGCTGGTCTTCCTTCTTCTTTTTCTGTGTAGTACCACCAGATTATCTGTTATTCAAATATTTCTTCTTCTTCTTCTTCTTCTTCTTCTTTTTATTATTATTATTATTATTATTATTATTATTATTATCATCATTAGGCCTGGAGAAGATTAAAATTTTGTACTTGCAAGCCAGGCTTGTGGATGTTAAGATCTACTAGCCCGCAGATATTTTCACTGATCCTGCATGTTGCCCCCGAAATTGGTCAAATTTTCTTTATGATGATGATGAGATGTGTTCGGCAGAATAAGCCATTGTTGCAACAGTGGTGGTCAAATTTTCTTCTGGAAACTTTCATCAGAGTGGAGGGAGGTGAACAGTGGGGGATCGAGTGATAACACGAAGATGTAAAAGGCAGATGATTGATCTCGAAAGTTTACATGGATTCTCCAAGTTAGAGAGAATTCTTTAGTTTAATACGTATTTATAATCATTACCTTTTTGCTTACGTAGCCAAAGTTTATTTTAGTCCAACTGGTCGTTCGTTATGTTTTGTAAATTACTTCATCGGCATCCTGCAATATTTTCCTCCTTTCATAATTTTGATCATTTACTTTTAAAGTGTGAGTGTGTGTTAGGGAGAGAAAGAGACAGAGTATAAAACCAATAAAACCAAGAGAGAGAGAGAGAGAGAGGAATTTGTATACATACAGTGTGTGTGTAATACACGCATAACACAAATACTACATAGCGAGAAGTGTTGGCATTAGTGAGGTTTGGTAAGAATGTTCATTAAAAGTAAGTCTAGCAGAACAATTGGCAGCTTTATACACAAAGATGGTTAGTTTGCAGCTTTTTAAAGAAAATCATTTCGTTTCCATTGGATCACCAGCCACATCTTATCTGTTAGCGATGTCTGTAATGGTACTGAACTATGCATCTGTTGGTTTTTGTTGATTGCTTGATGTGTGTGTGCTGTGTTTTGTTTTGTTGGGTTTTTTTTTTAGTTTACTTTTTTTCAAATTATACTTTTTTTATAATTTTTCTATTTTGTTGCTGTTGTTGTATAAGTATTTTGTCGTGTGTGTGTGTGTGTGTGTGTGTGTGTGTGTGTGTGTGTGTGTGTGTGTGTGTGTGTGTGTGTGTGGGGTGTGTGCATTTTCTTGACTTTGTCAGTTCAGTGTGAAGGGAAAACAATTTGAAAATATTTAATCTACCCTGACTGAAATCTATTTCTTGAGAGGCAAGTGAAGATAATGCAAGAAAAATCATCAAGTGGCGCCTGTGCCTTCTAAACTGATTTCTTTGATGTATCATCTTGACAAGTGATGCATCAAATTTGCTCTTGTCTCTCAAATTTCCTTGCCAATAGCACACATTCTCTTTCCTTCCCCATCCCTGGATCTCGATAAGACATATGTTGTATTGTTTTCTCTGGTTTCCGTATTTAATTAGAAGATTCTAACCGTTCGACCAAAACTGACGGATTGAGCGAAAGGTCGCCGATCTGTAAACACTCGATTGTATCACACCGGTTCCCTTCACTGACAGGCCTACGGGAAACAAGAGTTGCCTTTCCTTCAATACTTCGTTTTCGTGCGAACGTTGGTAGACTCGATCATTGCAGACGAAATCATTCGGCAGATCAGAGAGTTTGAAAAATCGAAATAAATTATGACTGCAGGGATCAGAATTGTCACTCGCCCAACAGACAAGTAGGGTTGGGTTTGTTTGTTTGTTTTTGTTTTGTTTTGTTTTTGTTTTTTTGTTTTTGTTTTGTTTTTTTACTTGCCCAACATGTTTTTTTTACTCACCTCGGGCGAGTGGACTTCTCCAGCCCTGGTTATTATTGTTGTTGTTGTTGTTGTTGTTGTTGTCTGTTCAAGAACACATTGATAGTTGTACACCTGACTTGATGCATTGTGGCTGGTGAATGAATTTGGGCTTCAGGTCCTGCAATGCTCTTTGTCTGGATGTGAACAGTGTGCAGAGAAATCAGAACTTCCTGTACACTCTACTGCACTCTCTCTCTCTCTCCCTCCCTCCCTCTCTCTCTTTCTTTCCTCCCTCCTCCTCTCTCTCTCTCTTTCCCTCCCTAACTCCTCTCTCTCGCTCTCTGTCTTTCTCGCTCGCTCTCCCTCTCTCTCTTCCTCCTCTGTCCCTCCTCTCTCTCTCTCCCTGTGTCCCCCTCTCTCCCTCTTTCCGCCCCTCTCTCTCTCATCTACATAAGTGGATGAAATGATAGATGAATGGATGGATAATTACATGCACTACACATAATATTATGGTAAGAAGCGCTCTGTTTTTGTTTCCTATGTGTGCATTTTGTGTGTGGCTGTGTGTGTCTGTGTCTGTGTGTGTGTATCTGAGACAAGGAATGTGTATGCAAATATACCGTTGAGGAGTGGCGATAGCATACGTTCAGGAGTCATGGCACCAAGGTCATTGTGACAGGTACCAAAAGAGCACCTAAAATCAGAAGTTTTTGAGGAAGGGATAAGAACAGTACTTTCTCAGAAACTTGTAACAATATTTTACATGTTGTTTTCACGGTTGTCACTGTCCGCCATTGTCCTCGCTTCACCTGACGGTGATCTTGAAAAATACAAAATCCCAATTTTCTATAACATTTTTGTTATTGACAGTGAAATTGTTGCAATGGCTTTACCATCTTATTTCATTTGTTGCTGTTGTTGTTGCTGTTGTTTTATCGCCAAAATCATCCAAGTTAACTATTCAAAAAAGCAAGTTTTCTTTTATGGGCTAAACTCCCCCCCCCCCCCCCCCCCCACGGTATGACAGAGACCAGAAGACCACAGATTTGTGCCTGTCTTGTTTTGACAGCCAAATACCCGTTCTTATTCGTGTTTCATTCTCTTTTATGTTTATGCGTTTCTAATTCTCATCACCAGAAATACGTTTGCTCCACATAATTCGGTCAGTTGCTATTCTTTCATGTCCAAGGGGTCATATTATGTAAGCTGAAGGCGTGCTACAAGAGTGACTTCAGTTTATCAAGGCCACAGATTTGTGCCTGTCTTGTTTTGACAGCGAAATACCCGCTCTTATTCTCTTTCCATTCTCTTTTCTTTTTGTTTTCCTGGTTCTGGTCACCAAAAGTAAATTTGTTCCACATGATTTAGTCAGTTGCTATCCTTTCTTTCATGTCCAAGGGGTTGTATTATGTAAGGTGAATGCATGCTATACGAGTGACTTTATTTTATCAACTCTTCCAAAGGATTGGGCCAGGAACAGTAAGCCAATGTCTAGAAGAGCCAAGAATGGTTCACTCAGGGTCTAGTGGGGCCAGGAAATGGGTCACTCAAGGTTTTAGTAGAGCCAGGAACAGTTCACTCAAGGTCTAGTAGAGCCAAGAGCAGTTCACTCAAGGTCCTAGTACGGCCAAGAATGGTTCACTCGAGGTCTAATAGGGCCAAGAATGGTTCACTCGAGGTCTAGTAGGGTCAAGAATGGTTCACTTACGGTCTAGTAGATCCATCAATGGTTCAATCGAGGTCTAGTAGGGTCAAGAATGGTTCACTTAAGGTCTAGTAGAGCCATCAATGGTTCACTCAAGGTCTAGTCGGCCAAAAATGGTTCACTCAAGGTCTACTAGGGTCAAGAATGGTTCACTCAAGGTCTAGTAGCGTCAAGAATGGTTCACCTAAGATCTAGTAAGGCCAAAACTGATTCACTCAAGGTCTAGTAGCGCCAGGAACGTTTCACTCAAGGTCTAGTAGGGCCAAGAATGGTTCACTCAAGGTCTAGTGGCGCCAAGAGTGGTTTACTCAAGATCTAGTAGAGCCAGGAAATGTTTCACTCAAGGTCTAGTAGGGTCAAGAATGGTTAACTCAAGGTCTAGTAAGGCCAAGAATGGTTAACTCAAGGTCTAGTAGGGCCAAGAATGGTTCACTCAAGGTCTAGTAGGGCAAGGACGAAAATCTTTCACGGTCTACCAGAACCACGAACGATCACTTTAAAATGTGTAGTGGGAGCAAAGACGGTAACTCAATGTTTAGCAGAGCGAAGAATGGTTACTTAAGGTCAGGTAGAGCCAAGAACAATCACTCAAGGCCTGGCAGGGTTAAGAATGATCACTCGAGGTCTGGTAGAGGCCAGGACGGTCACGTAAGGTCTAGCAGGGTCAAGGACTCTCACTCAACGTCTAGTAGGATCGAGGATGGTAGCTCAAGGTCTAGTAGGGCCAAGAACGATCACTCAAGGACGGTCACTCAAGGTTTAATTGGGCCAAGGACGGTCGTTCAAGGTCTAGTAGGGCCAAAGATGATCACTGAAGGTGTAGTAAGGTTAAAGACCGTCGCTCCAGGTTTAGCAGGGCCAAGGACGGTTACTCGGTGTGTATAGAGGAAAAGCGATAGGGAGGGGAGAAAACTTCTGCCCAGCGCAGGGATAAAATCCCGGCACCCCATGCTTCT
The DNA here is from genome assembly GCA_030674185.1 of Monoplex corrugatus. NCBI lineage: Eukaryota > Metazoa > Mollusca > Gastropoda > Littorinimorpha > Ranellidae > Monoplex > Monoplex corrugatus. The sequence continues at coordinate 90,605,129 of CM060309.1, forward strand.
TGACCAGATGCTCTGTCAGAATAGTACAGACTCTGAGAATCCCAACTTACAGAGAACAAGGCATACTCGACGAAAATCGAAAATATTGTAAGACAATAGCAAAACAACGAAAAGCAGTAACAACAGCCAACCAGCCAGGCAGTCAACCAACCAACCATCCAACGAACAAGCTTACCAACCTAAAACCAACCAACCAGTCAACTAACAATCCAAACAGTCAGCCAGTCGACCAGCTGTTCAACCAACCAAAAACAAACGAATTAACTTACTAGGTAACCAACCAACCAACCAATTAAGCAGCTAACCAAGCAACACAGAAACAACAGATCAAATGACCAGTCAGGTAACTGACCAGCTGACCAACCAAGTAACCAACCAACTCATCAAAAATATAATCTAACCGACTAACCCTCCCCCCCCCCCCAAAAAAAAAAAATGAAGAAGAAAACAACCAGTTAAGCAACCAACTTTAACCAACCAAGTAACCACCAAACCCATCTAACCAACTAAGCAAAAGAGAAAAAAAAATCTAACAAACCGAGCAATCAGTTAAACAACCATCCAGCTAATCAGCTGACTTAACAACCAACCACCCCCGAGGGGATTCCGGGGCTCTTTCAGTATGAATAGTATCCCTATCTTCTGGAAATTCTGTGTTAGAAATTTCCTCTTTTCTGTCACTCTCTTTTGTTTCTGCCCTGTTCCTTTGCTTTCTGTCATTTCTTCCTGTCATTTTCTGTTGGTCCATTCACCTTTATGTGCTTTATAAAGCTTTACATACTTTGATAATTGGGTACATGTATTAAGTACAGTTTTGGGTCCAAGGAAATGTGATGTGCATAAGAATTTTAGATAATTTAGGCCCGTTGTTATGTATGCTTGGTGATAAATTCGACAGGGGCATATCTTTAGATATGTGCGGGAATGCATTGATAGATGTACTTATATTTCCTTCTTCAGATGTTTTTTTCTTGTCCAGTGAGGTATGGTGTACATTTTGAGATGGTTATGGCCCTGATATGGATCTGCGCATTGGGCTTGCTTTAAACAACAACAACAAAAAACAATCAGCGAACCACAACCAGCCAGCCAGCAGTTTAAGTCAACAACTATGTATTGTCTGACGAACTAACATTGTAGTACCTTCAAACAAGCAAACGAAAGACCAAACAGTTGAAGAAGTTAGGACTCCCACACAAACATGCCTGTTACTTCACACACTTACCCCACTGCCGCCCTGCCCTTCCTGTTTTTTGCTTTCCTTTGAGTTGGAGGTTGAACAAAATATTGATTACATCCTTGCCCATCCCTGTGTGACGTCTCTTCCTACGACCATTATGTCTAGCTGTCCCTCTGTGTGTCTTCTTTTTTTTTGTCTGGTGTATGTGTGTGTGTGCGTGCGCGCGCGTTCTGTTTGCGTAAGAGTTGTCTCGTAAGAGTTGTCTGCGTGTGTTTTTTTGTTTTTGTTGTTGTTTTGGACATGTGTGCTGTGCTTGTTTGTGTACGTGTGTATTCCTCCGTCTGTTTGTGTGTGTGTGTGTGTGTGTGTGTGTGTGTGTGTGTGTGTGTGTGTGTGTGTGTGTGTGTGTGTGTTCCTCTCTTCTTTGTTTCTCGCTGTCATATGACATCTCTCTTTTTCAGACACGTACATTCGCGCATACGTACACACATAAACTCTTCTCTTCTACCCACCCATACACCGCCCTCTCCCCGAAACACGTCACACACACATACATGCACACGCACGCACGCACACACACACACACACACACACACACACACACACACACACACACACACCACACCACACACACCACACACACACACACTTTCATCACACACACACACACACACACACACACACCACCACCACCACCACCACAACTTTCATCACACTCACGCACGCGCACACACATACACACACACACACACACACCACCACCACACACTACCACCACCACCACCACCATCATCATCATCATCATCATCATCATCATCCCAACCTCTTACCCTAAAAATCACTCCCACTTTTTCAAAAACGGGGCGGGGGAGGGGGGGATGGAATAAACAAATGCGTATACGGAATAAACTAGAGCACAGACCCTTGAACACCCGTGCGGTGACGTCTCATCCGCAGTCATGACGTCTCACATGACGTCAGTGGCGTGTTGTCAGAACAGTGACGTCTTTCCAGGTCTTTTCCGATCTCCTGTCCTCCCACGACTCCGATGTCTTTTTTCTTTTTCTCCTTTATCCCCCACTCTATTGCCGTCTTATTTGTTGATGAGAGGAGACCAGGACGCCACTCTTTGGCAGGAATACAGGGGGAGACATACAATGGAACGACTGTAAGAAAAAATCTTTGCTTTGGTGTCCTTGAGTGCTGGTCTGTTTTTGTAGAGTTCCTTGTTCTCCGCTTACCCCAGTCTATATCTGTCTGTCTTGTCTGTCTGTCTGTCTGACTCTCTCTCTCTCTCTCTCTCTCTCTCTCTCTCTCTCTCTCTCTCTCCCCCTCCCTCTCCCCTCCCCTCTCAAGTCTGTATCTGTGTGATCTTGTGTAATCTTAAAAAAAAAATTCCATGACAAATGAATCTTTACTTTACAGTGTCTAACCGTACACACACACACACACACACACACACACACACACACACACACCACACACACACAACACACACACACACACACACATACACACACACACACACACACGCACACACAGCCCTATGCTCATGAACGTGTAAATTCATAATGCCATATGTTCAGAAGTTAGAAGTAATCTTGTGCACATTAATTGAAACGTGTTGAAAAATGCAAAATTGTGATTATTCAATTGATTTATGTATTTATTTATTTGTTACTGTCAGATTACATGAAACTTTCAAATGTCAATACTTGATATGACCTGTCCTGTTCTTAACAACATTTTGGCGTGATTTAGCATCGAGTCTATTAAATTTGAACAGTCGCTGATGATTTTTAGATCCGTGCAGTATATCTGAATTATTGCCAGAAAAAGTTTATGTTCAGTCGTACAATCCATTCCTAGAAGGCTTTTATCCCTTCTAATCGCCTATATATGAATATGTACCTGTATATTCATTCAAGCAAAAACGCCAAGTGCTTTGATTGCTGTTATTTACTTGTTTTCTGCCCTTGGCCTCTCACAGGATAAAATGACAAATAAATGGCATGAAACTGCTACACACACACACACACACACACACACACACACACACACACACACACACACACACACACACACACACACACACACACACGCACGCACGCACGCACGCACGCACACACACACACACACACACACACACACACAAGTATTAGGTGCAGTTTTGGCTCTAGGGAAATGAGATATGCAGAAACAATTTCAGGTAAGTCAGTCCCGTTTTTATATATGTTATAGTGTCCTTAGTTATGTTCAAATGTGTATTTAGATATGTTTTTTAAATCCCCGGTGTCGTAGGTTGGACGGAGTGGTCAACACCGGTGGCGTTTCTTTGGATTGTGTGCGCAAGTGCGTTGATCTGTGTTTCTTCTCCTTTTTTTCCTGTTGAAATGAATTGAATATGTTTTGAAACGGTTATAACTCTGATATGGTTCTACGCAGTCGGCTGGGCTTTAAACAAAACAAAACAAATCAAAGCAAAAACCAAATGCTCAGATATTTTTTGCTCCGCAGCACACTTCTTTATCTTTTTGATATCACGAAAGTTTTTTTTTCCCCTCTCTCCACAGATAATTTTATTTTGTATGCTGATTTATAGGCCCATGTTTGAATAAATGTCAGGATCGTGTCATTCGTTAAACAATTAATATCAGTAAATTTTGTTCAACTTCTGAATAATCGAGAAAAAGAACTGGCACAAAACTTGTTTCGATCCTCTTCTAGTTTTCTGCGTATCTGTCTGTCGTTCGTCTGTGTGTTTGCTTGTCTGCCCATCCTTCTGCCTGCCTGTTTGTGTGTCTATTTGTCTCTTTTCTTTTCTTTTTGTTTGTTTGTTTCTTTCTTTCTTTCTTTCTTTTTGTATTCGACAGGCCTGTGGAATGATGGTGTTAGAAATGAATCCTAACCACGAACAAACAGACGGACGGGGGAGCGGCGGACATGACATTAGCCTTTTGCTAAGAAAGACATTGATTGTACTCTAGCGGATTGGCTGGCTGTTGTAACAGAGCTGTTGACTCAAGATGTGATGCCTCCAGCTTATCCTCAGCCGGCAGCGTAAGAACTGGCCTGTTGGCTGCCCGTCCAGAAAGCTCTAGTTTATCTGGTGGTGTCGGCTTAGTGTTTCATAGATCCTGCCGCTCCCCTCCCCCACCCCCTTGTGCCCCGCCTACCTCCTTCGTTTCAAGATCTTGTCAGCGCATAGAAGTTTAGTCAGGCTCAAGGTGTCTGCAAAGTAACAGATGACAGATTGGGTGGGGTGCACATGGAATTGCCCGATTGCTATGAATCCCCTTGAACAAATTCCAACATGAAAAAGGCCAGCTTTTGACATACAACGCACATATGTATATATATGTGTGTGTTTGTGTGCGCGCGCGCGCGCGTGTGTGTGTGCGTGTGTGTATTTGTGTACCCTCATGTGGGATCTCAGGCCAAAGTCTGATGCATACAGGCAGCCACATTTTGGACACTCAATGAGACGCTCTGCAGAGTTGGTTCTGGCCTTTACTGCTGCACGCTTTTCGACTTGGCTGCTTCGTCTTTCATTTTCATAAGCTTCTGTTACCTTGGGAATAATTTGCCTCCATTCAGACTTGTTTGTGGCCATGATTTCCCATTGTTCTTCATCAGTGTCACATTTCTGGAAGGATTTTTTCAGGGTGTCTCTAGCGAAGCTTTGGCCGTCCTCTTGGTCGATGGCCCTTTATCAATTCACCATAGAAGAGCTTTGGAAGCCTGTTATCTTGCATGCGCAGGATGGTTTTTTTATTTTTTTTTTTTTTTTTAGTGTTTCGATTTTTCTTGGATGCATGTATGCACGTTGTTTTGCTGGCGGTATGTTGCTGCACAGTCTGCATATTTCATCTTCTGTGGCCGCACATACGGCGTGTTTATATGTTCCCCTAAGACAGCTGCTGACATGACATAACAAGATCTTTTACACGTATGTTTGATTTTCTGCATGCGTATACACACGAAAGAGACTTAACACAGTAACTGTTCTGCACTGATGTTGACCTGGGACATCCAAGAAATCTCCACCAGCACCCTTTATCCTCCAGACGGCAGTGTCTAGGAGAATCGAACCCCTGACCTTCCCATTGGAAGCCTGATAACAACACACTTGACTGCGGCGCCTGTCGTGCAGAGATCATTATGTCAGACAATCCACTGTTAGCATTCATACCTCATTTGCATAGAGAAAGGTCTGGCGACTAGCTTTGATGTGGTTTGAGTTTTCCGATTCTTGCAAATTTTGGGAATTTTCCTTCGTTCCATGGAGACTGTCACAGTCCACCGTGGCTTCCTGTCTAAATAATGGGGTCTAATAAGATGGCTTTGAAGTCGACGGAATGGCCAACGCCAAGGGCTTATCGTTAGGTTATTTGCGTGAAGTCAGTGGTGTGTGAGGTTATTTGCGTGAAGTCAGTGGTGTGTGTGCTTTAATTTTCTTTTCCAGGTTTGCTTTTTTCCCAAGCTCATTGATATGTTTTTAGACGTGTGTGTTTTTTGTTTGAGATGGTTACATAACCCTGATGTGGCACTGAGCAGTGGGTGGGTTTTTAGTAACAATAATAAATTCCCGGGTTAGCGTTAAGTTCACGTCAAAGATCGTGTGATGCAAATACATGTTTCAATAGTTGTTTAACACATATAGACGCATGGGGATGCTCAAATGGGCACTGCTGCGGCATAGTGATTTACACAGGCATACTTCCACACAACCACACACACACACACACACAACACACACACACACACACACACACACACACACACACACACTCACACACACACACACACACACAACACACACACACACACACTCACACACACACACACACACACACACACACACACACACACTCACTCACTCACACACACACACACACACACACACACACACACACACACACACACACAATATATATATATATATATATAATATATATATATATATATATATACACACTCTCTCTCTCCCTCTCTCTCTCTCTCTCTCTCTCTCTCTCTCTCTCTCTCTCTCTCTCTCTCTCATAAACATACAAAACATAATCGAGAATACCAAGATCTAAATTTTGGTATACCATGTTCACCCTCAGCCTCTTGTCCTATGGACAGAGTGTCAAAGAATCCACCCGATGACAGTCATACATAATTTCCAAAGAGATAGGCATGTGTGTATCTTGTGATGATCTGTAATGTAGTGATAATCTTTGGTTTCTTGGTGTTTTCTGGTAGAGAGATATGTGGTGTTTATCTTTCATATGGTTGGAGTGCTTTCTGTTTGGAAGATTATCTTTGATGTGGGATTATCTTTGATGTGGTTGGGGTTTTCTGGTAAAGGTGATGTGGGTGGAGTTTTCTAATAAACGTGGTCTTTGATGTGGTTGATTCTAGTAAATGCTTTTATGTGGTTGGGGTTTTCTTGTAGAGACAATGTGGTCTCTGATGTGGTCTTTGATGTGGTTGGAGTTTTCTAGTAGACATTATAAATGATCTTTGATGTAGTTACAGGTATGTGTGTGGGTTTTTTTTCTTCTTTTTTTAGTAGCATTGGAGTTTTCGAGTAGAGATGATGTGGTCTTTGGTGAGATTGGAGGGGTTTTGTTTTTATATTAGAGAGATTATCTTTGATGTGGTTGGAGTTTTCTGATATATGTAGTGATTATCTTTCAAGATGTTCGAGATTTATGGTAGAGATATGTGGTGATTATCTTTGATATGATTAGATTTTTGTAATGGAGAGTTCGGTGATTGCGTTTGACGTGGTAAATTTTTTGTGGTAGAGGAGTATGTTATGGTAATCTTTGATGCGGTTGAACTTTTCTCATAAATATGTGGTGATAATTTTTGATGTGGTTGGAGATTTTCTGGTGGAGAAATATGCGGTTATAATCTTTGGCATGGTTGAAATTTTACGGTAAAGAGATATGTAGTGATGATCGTCTATGTGGTTGAAGTTCTGTGTTAGATAATCTCTGATTTTTTTGGTTTTTTGTCGTAAATGATGGTCTTTTATATAGTTCGCGTTTTTCTCTTTCTGCATGGTCAAAATAGCAGGTTTAGTCACCAGATGGTTTGTTGGAATGCGTCCTTGAACTTGCATCATTGTTTAACCTGCATGTTTGTTTGAAAGAAAGGGGGAAAAAACGTATAGAAATGGCCGAAATTTGCTTTAACGGCACACAGAATTCGTCCGACGGTGTAGACGGAAGTCAGCAAGGATTGTGTCCCTTGTATAATTGATGACGAAACTGGTCTGGTAGTTCCAGATTGAATGCCCAGGCACGGCTCGGTCACAGACACTTCCGAGTCGCTACAGCAAAAGTAGGGCACCATTTGCGATCTGTCTGTCTGTCTGTCGCTCTCTTTCTCTGTATCTCTCTGTTTCCCCCCGCCCTCTCTCTCTCTCTCACTCTCTCTCTGTCTCTGTCTGTCTGTCTCTCTCTCCCCTTGTTCCCTCTCTCCTTTCTCTCTCTCTCTCTCTCTCTCTCTCTCTCTTTTCTCCTCTCCTTCCTCCTCCTCTTTCCTCCTCCTTCTCCTCCTCTCTCTCCCTCGTTCCCCTTCTCTCCTTCCTCTCTGCCTCTCTCTCTCTCTCTCTCTCTCTCTCTGTTTGATATTTGAACAACGTGCTTGTTTAGTTACGTGAAAACATAACGGTTTTGATCAGTTGAATAAGCTGCATGATCATTGACTTACGTTATGATGTGAATAATCATGTCGTGGTTCACGTGTCTGGTAACTGAGTTTTGTTATTTTCAGGTTGTTTTTTTTAATCAGCACCCCCCACCCCCACCCGCCGTCTTGCTTGGGCTGAATGCATTAATCAACATTATTTTTGTCTGTGACCCATTTATGATGCCGGGGGCTCTCTCGGTATAAATAGTATCCCCACCTTCTGGAAATTCTGTGTTAGAAATTTACTCTTTTCTGTCACTCTGTTTCTGCCTTGTTCCTTTGTTTTCTGTCATTTCTTCCTATCATTGTCTGCCTTGCTGGTCCATTCACCTCTGTGTGTTCGATAAAGTCTTACGTACTTCTGTGGATTTGGCAATTGGGTACATGTATTAAGTGCATTTTTGGCTCTAGGGAGATGAGATATGCGGAAGCAATTTTAGGTCATTTCTGCCCGTTTTTAGATGTGTTTTCGTGTCCTTAGGTATGCTTAAATTTGTATTCAGGTGTGTGTGTGTGTGTGTTTTAATCTCCTGTGCGATAAATTGGACGGAGTGGTCAGCGTCAGGGGCATCTCCTTGTGTTCGCCCAACGCTACAGCTTCCAAACCTTTGTGTTCTGCGTTCTCTGGATTTTAGTGTTGTGAACTGACCAACCCACACACCAACCTGCAAGTGTCTTCCTCTCCTGCCTGGCTCGCAATTATGGACCCGTCTTTTATAAAACAAATTGGACTGACACTTTTTAAACACAGCAAATGCTACCTCGGTGGAGGCGTCTACCAGCGCATACGTACATTGGGGCTGTGTAGCAAGCCCCGCACTGCGCGATCCTGTCGTGGTGGACGTCTCCACCGTCTTTGGCACAACCTGCCTCCTGCCCGACGCCACTTTTCGTCTCCTGCTTCTTCTTCTCCTCCACTGCCCCTGCCCTTGACCTCGCTGCTGCAAGCTTTGTCTCCTCCTCTGCCGTCTTCGCCTTCGCCTTCTGTCCTGATGGTGCCGCCTTCGCCTTCTGTCCCGCCGGTGCCGCTCTCGCCTTCTGTCCCGTTGGTGCCGCCTTCGTCGCCACCTCAGCCGCCACCATATGACTGTGATAGGCTGAAACTATGCCTTTTTAATGCTCAGTCGGCATGCACTGGTGACAAAGCCGATGTTATTGCTGACTTTGTCGCAGATGAGCATGTTGACATTGCTTTTATCACGGAGACATGGCTTAACCCCCTTGGTCACGAACCTATACTTGCTAGCCTCACTCCGAGTGGTTACAGGCTTGCTTCTTTCCATCGCTCATCCCGAGGTGGCGGTATCGCCATCCTCTACAACGACTCACTCCATTCCCGCCTATCTTTCTCGCAGTCTCTGCCTTTCTCCCATCCTTCTTTCGAGCACGTTGAAGTATCCTTCCAATCCACCCCTCACCCCATCACCTTCTCCTGTGTCTATCGACCCCCACCTAGCTCTGCCAACAAACTCACCACATCCATGTTTCTCTCTGACTTTGACCAATTGCTTGACCACTACTGCCTCTTACCTGGAAATCTCATCATTCTAGGTGATATCAATGTCCACTATGACAACACTCACCGTTATGACACAAGACATATCATCAACTCTCTGTCCAATCATAATATGACTCAACACATTTCTGAACCAACCCATCAAAAAGGTCACATTCTTGACTGGATCATTTCTCGTGATCATCACAATTCCGCTACTGACAACTGCTTAGTTCTTTCTACCCGTCTAACTTCAGCCCTTCCATCTGACCACTCTGCAATTCTCTGTTCTCTCGACATTTCTCCTCCTTCCCGTACCATGCGCACAGTGACTCGACGCAATCTCAAATCTATCGACCTCTCCACATTTTCATCTGATGCCTCCCGTCTCCTTTCTGAAAAGTCACATAACCTTGCCGATGAATTCTATACTACTCTCCACCATCTTCTGGACACTCATGCTCCAGCCACAACCCGTCTTTTACCTGACCGCCCCCCTACCCCCTGGCTCACTCATGAGATCGCCTGTGCAAAACGTGCCCGCCGCAGAGCAGAGCGCCGCTGGCGCAAATCCAAACTCACTGTACACAGGCAACTTTTCCAAGCCTCTAAAACAAAAGTATCCACCCTCATTGCATCAGCAAAAACAAGCTATTTCCAAACCAAAATCCTGAATGCCTCTTCTTCAAAAGAACTCTTTACAACCATGAATCATCTCCTTGGCACACGAAAAGATTTACCTCTCCCAACAAAACATACAAATGAAGAACTCCCATCTGTATTCTCCAACTATTTCACCACCAAAATACAAACTCTTCGTGACAGGCTTGACAGGACACCCTGTCAACCATGCCCACCTGACCCTTCCTTCTCTGGCACACCTCTTACTACTTTTACCCCAGTCTCACAAGAAGAAATTCTCAACACAATCAGATCCATGTCGTTCAAAACCTGCGAACTGGATCCTCTTCCAGGTTCTGTCTACGCCGACTGTCTCCCTACTCTCCTCCCATTCATCACTGACATCATCAACACTTCTCTTCAAACTGGAACTGTCCCAGATTCTTTCAAGTCTGCTATTGTTCACCCTCTCCTCAAGAAACACAATTTAGATCCAAATGAACTGAAAAATTACCGGCCTATCTCTAATCTCTCTTTCTTGTCAAAACTCCTTGAAAAAGTCGTCCTCAACCAGCTGAACTCTCACCTGTCTGCCAACAATCTCCTCAATCCTTTCCAGTCAGCCTACCGCCAGTGCCATAGCACTGAAACTGCCCTACTACACATTCTCAACAATCTCCTCCTTGCAACTGATACTGGCAAAGTCTCTCTCCTCACACTCCTTGATCTGTCTGCAGCCTTTGATACCATTGATCATGGTATTCTCCTTTCTAGACTTCATCATACTTTTGGCATCTCTGACATTGCTCTGTCTTGGTTCACTTCATACCTATCAAACAGAAAACAAACCGTTCTCATCAATGGCACTTACTCTCAACCTGCATACCTGACCTGTGGTGTTCCACAAGGATCTGTCCTTGGCCCTGTTCTTTTCACTCTTTACACCTCCCCCCTGTCCACCATCACCAGCTCCCATTCTATAAAACACCACTTCTATGCTGATGACACCCAACTTCAAGACAGTGACTCACCTGATAATATACAGCGCCTGTTGACTCGCACCACTGAGTGTTACTCGGACATTAAGAACTGGATGACACACAATAGACTTCAGCTTAATGACGACAAAACAGAAGCTATCCTCATTGGCACCCGTCAGAAACTTTCTCAGCTGCCTCCTCTTTCTCTCCCATTATGTAACACATCAGTCCCAATTTCTGATTCAGCTAAAAACCTTGGTGTCTGCATTGACTCTACCCTCTCCATGAACAACTTTGTTTCTCAAACTGCCAGATCCTGCTACTATCATCTCCATCGTATAAAGCTGATCAGGAAGTATCTCTCTGTCGAAACAACTGCAAAACTCGTTCTCTCCTTCATAATGTCTCGCATTGACTATTGCAATTCACTCCTGTCTGGTCTTCCTGCCTCCACCATTCACATCCTACAGCGCATTCAAAACAATGCTGCACGCCTTGTACTCAAAAAGAAAAAAGCTGACCACATATCTCCTCTCCTGGCACAACTTCACTGGCTCCCTGTATCAAAGCGCATACAGTACAAACTAGACACCATGTGCTACAAAAGCCTCAATAACGCAGCCCCCGATTACCTGTCAAGCCTACTTGAGATCTATGTTCCCTCACGTACCCTCCGCTCTGCCTCTGATCCTCTGACTCTTCGCTTTCCACGCACTAAGCTCAATACCTATGGTCCACGAGCCTTCTCTGTTTCTGGTCCACTCTCCTGGAACAAACTTCCTCTCTCAGTCCGTCAGCAACCTACTTTTGTCTCCTTCAAGTCCGCTCTCAAAACTCACCTTTTCTCTCCTGCATAAAATCCTAACC
>CM060309.1:90621958-90631958 GCA_030674185.1 Monoplex corrugatus
AAAACGAAAGAAAGAAAAAGAAAACGAGAAGAAATAATGAAGGACGCATAAAAAAATGTATGTATAAAAAAGAGAGATCAACAGAAAAAGAAAGAAAGAAGAGATCAACAAAAAAGAAAGACAGAAGGAAGGAAAATAAATTCAGAAAAAGGGAAGGGGAGATAATCAAGCCATTCTAACAGTCCTTTTGTAATGAAGTTTTTGCTTCTCATAGAAAAATCTGGTTTTGGACTAACCACGGTTACAGTGACCTTGGAAAAATCTTCAGTTGATAAACACTTGGCGTGATGCAGGGACTAGGGTAGACCGTCACAACAGTGAAAACAGAATGATAAATAGTATCTAATGTTCCCGAGAAAGTGCTCTTCACACGCTGTCCTCCAAAAGTGCCGATTTGAGAGGGGTTCTGTTTTCTTTTTTCACCCTCCAATACCAGTTTGACCGTCCGTCATCTAAACTAATGCATTCGCGGCTGCTCCTTGATCCAAATCTAGTAAACATCCATCCAGAAATAGCAGAGAAAATCGTGTTAACACACTTGGTCACACACACGCCCACCCACCATCCCACTCACAGAGGGTGAGGGAGAGACACACACACATACATGCTCATGCTCGCGCGCGCGCACACGTACACGTACACACACACACACACGCACACACACGAGACTACCAGACAGGCAGAATCTCAATTCTAGACGACCAAAACAACAACGTAATAATAATGATTACTATAGTTGTAGTAATAACACAGTAATAGTAATAATAATGATGATAATAATAATTCGATTTGTACAGCCTCCGTATCAAAGCATGCTTGTTGCACTTGACATAGACAAAAATAGGTGTGTGTGGAGGGGGGGGGGGGGGGTTTCCATGTCAGTGCACTTATGCAGTATATAGTCGGATACGTAGTGGAATACACACACACCAGTACATGTACATCAGTGCATAAAACATTGTTCATCAAAAACAGTAAGTCATAGCATGACTTTTTTGTTTGGTTTTTGTGGACACAGCGGATTTACCGTGAGAATTTCGGCTGTATCCGTTCGGATAGAGGTGGCGCTGCACTGCGGCTACGTGGTATTCTCGGGGAAATGCAGCCGAAAATTCTCAAGATAAATCCGTTTCGACCACTACAACGAAACTAAAAACGAAACAAAGACTTAAAATGAAGAGATAAACCAAAGGGCGCGGAAGTAAAATGGGTGAGCGTCGGACTTCCTATGAAAAGGCCTGGGTCCGTCCCCCTTTGGTGATGCCGGGGGTTCTTTCAGTGTAAATAATGTCCCCTCATCCTGGAAATTCTGTGCTAAAAATTTCTTTCTTTTGTGTGTGTGTGTGTGTGTGTCACCCTCTTTCTTTCATTCTTCTTCCTTTGCTGTCATCGCTTCCCATCAGTTTTTGCTTTGTGGTCCATTCACCTGCACGTGTTCTATAAAGCGTTATTTTCTCATAGGATTGACAGTTTGGTGCATGTGTTGACTGCATGTTTGGGTCTAAGAAAATGTGTTGTGCGGAGCATGCAATTTTGGGTAATTTAGACCCGTTTTTATATACGCTTTGGTGTCCTTAGTTATGTTCACATTTGTGCTCAGATTTGGTTTTTGAAATTCCCCTGTGATATAAATTGGACGGAAGAGGCATATCCTTTTCCATTTTTTCCCAACCAGATGCTGAATACGTTTTTTGAAGTGGTTATAGTCCTGATATGACTCTGTGCAGTGGACTGAGCTTTAAGCAGTAAGGATCGATTTAGAATGTATGGGGTTCGATCCTTTCTGGGTACCTCCTGACTGGTGGGTAAAGGGTGGAGATTTTTTTCCGATTTCTGCAGGTGGGCATGCGTGCGGATCTGTAAGTGCCAGAGCCCTCCTCCGTGTGTATACGCACACAGAAATCAGGAATGCACTTTGTAAGCCATGTCAGCATTCAGTAGTTTATGGGTACAGAAATGCACCCAGCATGCATGCCCAGCAAAGGAGTGCGCAGACTATATTCCGACCGCGCAGTGCGGTCAAAACAACGTGCACACACGCATCCGTGAAAAATCGAAACTCTAAATCAAGAAAGTAATGAGGAAATAATAGTAATAACAGTAATGATACAATAATAATGATAATGATAGTAATAATAATAAAAACAATAACAACAATGATAATAATAATAAAATCAACCCAAATTCTGTTTTAGTAAAAAGTTTGAGGATGTGTGTCAGAAAAAACCCTAACATTATTCAACTGGAACAAACCAAAATGGACAGAAAAAGTGATATATTGTCGTGAATGAAGACACACGCCTTGTCAGATCGCAGAATGTGGGCGGTTGTTTAGAACTGGCTTTTGTTGTTCTTTGATTCCCAAGAACATTCCGTTTAAAAACAGAGACGACAGGGTGACAGATAACTTTAATTGCATGATTCCTTCGCACTTGAACGTTTGTTTGCTGCCCTGTACCCCCACCCTCTCTCTCTCTCTCTCTCTCTCTCACTCTCTCTCTCTCTCTCTTTCTCTCTCTCTCTCTCTCTGTCTCTCTCTCTCTGTCTCTCTCTCTCTCTGTCTCTGTCTCTCTCTGTCTGTCTGTCTCTCTCTCTCTCTCTCTCTCTCTCTCTCTCTCTCTCTCTCTCTCTCTCTCTCCTTTTAGTTCTTTCGACAGCATGTGCCAGTTTTCAACCTCTCTTCTCGGCTTTGTAGCAGCTCACGCGTAGTCAAGCATACAGAACTACATGCGCGGGCATTCACACACACACACACACACACACACACACACACACACACACACACACACACACACACACACACACACACACACACACATACACACACACACACACACACACACACACACACACCACACACACACACACACACACACATCACACACACACACACACTCTCTCTCTCTCTCTCACTCACTCACTCACTCTTACCACACACACACACATAAACACACACACACACACACACACACACACACACACACACACACACACACACACACACACACACACACCACACACACACACACACACGTTCTGGTCCTTCCCCAACCCCCACTTCCCAACGTCTTGCACACGTGCAACTTCTTTTTGAAGATTTCCGTAGAAACTTTTACTCCAGAAGAACTTTGTGTATATTCTTCTGCTGCAGGGAAAACAAACGAACAAATAAGCAAAATCACCTCTTTAGATCAATTCTTAACAAAACAAAACAAACAATATATATACATATATAGATCCTAACTGCTAAAGTAAGCTGAAATGCCGTAACTGCTAAACTAAGCTAAGCTAAAATGTCCTAACTGCTCAACTCAGCTAAAATGTCTTAACCGATCAACTGAGCTGAAATTGGGCTCGGCTAATCTAAAGTATCCTAACTGCTCAACTAAGCTGAACTAATCTAACTGCTCAACTAAGTTGAAATGTCTGAAGTGCTAAACTAAGCTGAAATGTCCTATCTGTTCAACTCAGCTAAAATATCATAATTGCTCAATTGAAATAAATATCTTAAGTAACTATAAATAAATATCTTAACTGCTTAAGTATGCTGAAATATCATAATTGCTAAACAAAGTTGAAACAATTATCCGAACTACTCAACTGAGCTGAAATGTCCTAACTGCTCAACTAAGCTGGAATATCCAAACTGCTCAACTAAGTTGAGATAATTATCCGAACTACTCATCTAACCTGAAATATCAAAAACTGCTCAACTTGATAAATCAAATAAATCCAAACTCCTCAACTAAGTTGCAAGTATCCAGACTGCTGCAGTGAGCGTAAATATCTTCAATATAACCATAGTCGGTGAAGTGTCTAATTGTTGATTAATGTTCATTGCTTTAGAATCTATTATGCGCGTGTGGCTGTGTTGAAAATAGTGTTTTGTTTGTTTGTTTGTTTGTTTGTTTGTTTTTTGGTTATGTTATGGTGTTATAAGTATGTGTGCATGCATCTTTGTTGTGCTTTATTTGAAATTGCAAGAAGGAAAGGGGGAGAGAGACAGACAGACAGACAGACAGGTTGCGCAAAGGAAAAAAAAAGAAGAAACCTACCCGCAGGCACACATACATAGACATATCCACACGCTCTCTCTCTCTCTCTCTCTCTCTCTCTCTCTCTCTCTCTCTCTCTCTCTCTCTCTCTCTCTCTCTCTCTCTCTCTCTCTCTCTTTCTTTTAGTTCTTTCGACAGCATGTGCCAGTTTTCAACCTCTCCTCTCGGCTTTGTAGCAGCTCACGCGTAGTCAAGCATACAGAACTACATGCGCGGGCATTCACACACACACACACACACACACACACACACACACACAACACACACGCACGCACGCACGCACGCGCACGCACGCACGCACACACAGACACACGCACGCACGCACGCGCACACACACACACACACCACACACACACACACACACACACGATTTTATTCACCTTTAACGGGAGGTATAGGGGACACAGAACAACAATTCTTTCAACAGACAAATTACTACAGACATTTGAGTTAAAACCATATTTATTGTTAAATAGAAACAAAATAAGAAGCTAATAGGACATGGTAAATTCATTCATGCAGCTAGAGATACACACCTTTCATGAAAAACATTGTAATGGTGTACAGGTAAGACACTAATGGTGTACAGGTGAGACACTGGTGAACAGGTAAGACACTAATGGTGTACAGGTAAGACACCAGGCACACATTCCTTTTATTCTGCCATTTTCTCCTGCTCAGCGCAGTTTCAGGGGAGTCCTCTACTGTTTTTATACCAACCGGAAAATATACATAAATAGAATTGAAATGCGTATTTAATATAACAAAACAAGACAGGCCTAAATTTTCGGACAACTGGCCTTTGTCAAGTGTATATAAAAGACAAAAAGAATAAATGCACAATACTTAGCACAAAACAGTAGACAACTGCCCAAGCGTACTGTCCTGTGGGAGAAAACGGCAGATTTTGTTTTTCCCCCGTGCTAAGTGTTGTGCATTTGTTCTTTGTTGTCCTTTGTATACATTTACCAAAGACCTGTTGACCGAAAATATGCGCCCGTCTTGTTTTATTGTATTAAATACGTGTTCTGAATCTTACTTTTGTGTTTCTGGTTACTGTTTGCTTGAACGCTGGCAATTACGTTGATTTAGATTTGATTTTGCCTGGTTCACCAATGTAGATTTCTGTCATTTATGATAATACTACAGAGAAATGAAAAATACGTGTAGGTACGTTTCTTTGACTATTATAAAAAAAACGTACCTCGTAATTCATGTTTTGGCCATTCCGTGATAGAGTGGAGTTTGTTTAAAAGGGATTCATCACACCCGGATAATATCTGTATGCGCTCCACTCCAGTAAGCCAGTAGTATCTGGCAGAGTAAATTTTTTAAGAACAAAAAACTTGGCTTTACCCTCACAGAACAGAAGAGCAGACGCTACCCTGCGGTAAAGATAACAGATGCGGATTACGCTGATGACCTGGCTGTTCTCGCAGACTTCCTGAAGGATGCAACATTTCTCCTTCACAGTGTCGAAAGAACAGCAATGGAGATCGGGCTCCACCTCATTGCGAACAAAACAGTTATCTGTCTAAACCAAGATGCATCAGAAGGCATGAGAAGTCTCAATGGAGATACAAACAAGTTCAAGACTTTAAATACCTGGGCAGCTACATTGACTCCACAGAACAAGACGTCAACACCAGACTCGGAAATGCCTTGGGCGCTCTAAATCAACTGGACAAAATCTGAAAATCCAATCTACCAGACAACCTGAAAAGGAACTTCTTCCGAGCAGCAGTAGAGTCCGTTCTTACATATGGCTCAATCTCTTGGACCCTATATACATTAATGCTGCGTGCAGCCCTGAACAAATCCTGGAGAGAACATCCAACTAACAAAGAGTTATATGGTAAGATCCCACCAATCAGTAAATCAATACGTCAACAACGACTGCGCTTCGCGGGACACTGCTGGCGTAGCAAAGAAGAACTGGTGGGGGATGTTCTGCTATGGAGACCCAGCCATGGCAGACAAAGACCAGGACGTCCAAAGAAGACCTTCATCGACCAACTGATGGATGATACGGGCTGTCAGTATGATGAACTACCTACTGCAATGTCTGACAGAGAAGGATGGAAGAAACGTGTCATGGATAGCCGAGCAAGCTCGACATGATGATGATATATCTGGCAGAGTACTGAAGCCTGGACAAAATCCTTAGCGCTGGCAGGGTCTTGAAATGAAGAAGAGGAGTGTTGGGGGGGGGGGGGGGCTTATCCTATGAAATACTAGGCTGATACAACCAAAGCGATTGAAGCATTAAGATGGACGGCAAGACAGTTTTTAAGTAGCGGGCTGGGATTGAGCTCGAGACATCATACCTTGAGTCTACAGTTCTATTGAAAGAGCCAACTTAGCCTGCAAAAAAAAAAAAAAGACATGGCCTGCAAAAAAAAACCAAACAAAAAAAAAGACGTGGCTTGCCATAGGGTTGAACCCACAGCCCCTGCATTATGAGCATGACGCTGTAACAGTTCAGCTATTAGGTAGCATGATAATGAAATGGAATTCATCATCAGTGACGCTCAGGTCAAAATCAGTACATAATTTGTCTTTTCCTGGTATATCATTCCTTTCGCCCAAGTTCAGCTGTATTGGCTGTGGCATCATTTTATTATTGGACATACATCAAAAGTCAAATCAGATTGCATCCATCTATCTGGAAACGTGGTGGAATTGCTTGCTGGCGTTGGCTGATTTACAACTCGACTCCTGATTTTGCACCGCGCCCTCTTCTTCACAGCTGCCTGGTGCCTTTTGGCCTTTACTCTTTCTCCCTCAGTTTTTCACCTTTTGTCTCTATCGAGGACGGCATGCCAAATGTGTACGGGTGCGTACTAACACGCGATCGCGCGATCTCGTGTGTGTGTGTGTGTGTGTGTGTGTGTGTGTGTGTGTGTGTGTGTGTGTGTGTGTGTGTTGACAAGCTTGAGATTGAATTAGGTAGACGCAAAGGAATAGACAGACAAACAGAATATGTAAGTTTTGTGATAACATTGCCTCAGGCGACGAGTTTCAGTATATTTTTGAATGTTCTAAATTCAGTGACGAACGATTGAAATGTATTCCACAAAAACATCTGTCAGTCAAATCAGTGTTTTCGTTGTGTAATTTCATTTCTTCAAGGAGAAAAAAAAACCCTGATCAGTTGAAATTAACAAAATGTGTCAAATTTTCTATCCAAAATTGTATAGTTGTCTTCTGAACATTTGAGCATCCTTTCGTAAGGGAATTTCAGACGTACTTTTTGTCAGTTGAACTATTATAAAGTCTTTCTGTTTCATGTTACATGTTAATCCCCAGTGGAATTTCGTATATTTCCTATTATCTTCCATACTCCAAATGGGGTTTAAGGATCTATTAAACATTGAACAAGTGTGAGAGCGCGTGTGTGTTTGTGGGTGCGTGAGAGCATCTCTTCTTAGAAGGAACTTTACCAGGAGCGTAAAACAGAGGCAGGTGATATCTATACACATACACATCTACATGCACGTGCACATATGCATTTTTCTTTGTTGAAAGTTGATTGGAAATTTTGATGAAATACACATATATTAGTGAGTTCTTAAGATTCTGTCTAGAAGTGGATGGGTGTGTTATTTGTTCTGAAAAATCTGAGTAACACTTCTACATTCTGATTCCGTGTTGAGAAAGGATTGTCACTCTCATGCACGGTCATATCCAGAACCCCGTAAGCATTGTTTTTATGTTGTTCAAAAGTGTGGAAGCGTAAACAGACTTTAGATGAAAATTGTACATGGCTGACACCCACACCCACCCAACCAAACATACATTCTCTCTCTCTCTCTCTCTTTCTCTCTTTCTTTCTCTCCCTCTCTCTTCTCTCTCTCTCCGCACACAAACTCACACCATCTCACACACACACTCACACACACACACAACAAACACACACACACACACACACACACACACACACACACACACACACACACACACACACACACACACACACAACGGAGAGAGAGACAGAGAGAGAGAGAGACACCCTCGGGCATGTTTTCTTTCTCAAATTCGAGTACACCTCTGGTCTTGCTCCAGCTTAGTTTCCTCGCAAGAAAAGCTGCTCGTGTATACATAACACGAACACACACGCGCGCAAGCATTGCAAGTAAGCAAGCAAGCGCACACAGACACGTGCGCGCGCGCACACACACACACGCACGCACACGCACGCACGCACGCACATACACGTATGCATGCACACACGTCTCTCTCTCTCCCTCCCTCTCTCTCTTCTCTGTCTGTCTCTGACACACACACAGACACACCCACACACACACACAAAACACACACACAACACAAAACACACACACACACACACACACACATCACACACACGTACATGCCTGTATGCACAAACACAAACCTATTTTACACATTTCCTCCAACAAATACTCCTGTCCTTTTATGCTTTGACAAAAAGTTCCCTCAAAAAAACAAAAAGGAGGGGAAAGGGGTGAGGGAATGGCTGTATTGTGTTTCGTTTAGTTCTTCAAAGACGATCCTCACAAGTTGTTTCCCCCACCCCACCCCCCTGCACACATCTGCCCCCACCCCCTACTTCCATCACCGTCAGTTTTTATGGAGAACTGTCACTTGTATCATCTTAATCTGTCTTTTCTTTTTCTTTCAATCCTTCCTTCTTTCTCTTTTAATCTTTTCTTATTTGTTGCATTTTTTGAAATCTTTATTTATTTATTTTTGTTTGTTTCACCATCCACATTTATTACTCTTCTGTATGGTTTGTTCTGTGCTTTTTGTTCCTTTCTATCTTTCGTTCTGTCGTCCTTTTTTCTACTTTTTTTTTTGGGGGGGGGGGGGGGGCATTGTTTTCTTATTTTCTATCGTCTTGTTATTTTGGTTTTTGTTTCAGCATCCACATTTAATTCTCTCGAACAAACGTATGGACAAGATTGACACGCGTACATAGCATTCGTGTCCATTTCGATACGCACACGCACACGCACACGCACACGCACACGCGCACGCTCGTTTGTTCACACACACGAGCACATGCACGCACACACACACACGCACACACACGTGCATGCACGCACACAAACACACACATGCATGAACACACACACACACACACACACACACACACACACACACACACACACACACACACACAACTATCAACTTATTACAACCAATACGTCTTATATTCTTATCTTGGATTTTTGTAGCTAACAGATGCATTCCTAGTTCCGAAAGCTAAGCAGTACTGGTTGTTGTCGCCCCACCTTCGCCTCCTCTGTGTCCCCTTCGGGCCCCCCCTCCCTCTGTCCCCCTTACCAACACATTTCGTGGGTATTCTGGTTTCAAAACCAACTGATCTGAATCACCAAGCTCTGCAAACATCCATTTTCTGTCATGTCTTCATTTGGCATTGAAGTGTGCATAATTTATATTTTAATTTATTTTGTTTATTTTATTTTATTTTATTTTATTTTATTCTATTTTATTTTATTTTGTTTTATTTCATTTTATTTTATTTTATTTTATTTATCTTATTTGTTGTTTATTTATTTATTTTTTTAATTTTATATTCTTGCTTTGTTTCGTTTTGTTTTTTTATAAGACGAAGCCCGGAGGCGGCGTTCTTTTGTCCATTTTTATTTATCTGTTTATTCATTCCAATACTAATTTTGTCTTTATTGCAGCTGCTGTCTAGATATGTTTTTAACCCTCAACTTCAGTTCTTCCCCCAACAGATGTATGCTTTGAGATGCGCATGCGTACATTAATCTCGTTTAATGGATCACTTTCTGTCTCATGGGTCACTTCCGGTGTGGGAATCGATGACATCATTTACATCTGTTGTGCGGTTTGGGGTGACGGGGGCGTAAAATTGCTTGTTTATTTACTTATTTATTTCAGGTTTGTTCCCTTTTTTTCTTTCTTTTTTTATTTTT
>CM060309.1:90636958-90641958 GCA_030674185.1 Monoplex corrugatus
AGGGGTACGAAGGGGAGAGTTGTGGTTGAGAGTGTTTCCTACTTTTCATCGTCGTCGTCGTCGTCGTCTACGTCACGTTCGACAACGTCGTCGTCTTTTGAGTTATCATTATCATCTTCTTACATGCATGCACTCACAAGCACGCTCACACACACATACACACACTTCCACGCACTCAAACGCCAGCGCGTGGGCTCGCATACACACATACATAACGGCACACGCACACGCATACATACGGGCACACACACACACACACAGAGTATTAGTGGTAACATCTTTTACTTTACGATATTTTTCCCCTCGTATTTTTCTTTTTCTTTCTTTCCCCCCCCCCCCCCCCCCCCCCCCCCCCCCCAATTCTTTTGCATTTTCTAATTTTCTTTTTGTTGTGTTAATATAAGTAGTAGATTAGCAGCGGCAGTTGTGTAAGTTAGCCTGGTGCTAGTATCTGCACAGTTGAAAAAAGAAAACATTTCATTTCATTTACTCCTCTATCGTTATCAGCATCACGTCTTTCTTCGTTTCCTTATTCTTCTTCTTTGTGTTCATCGTCATTGTCATTATTATCATCATTACCATCATCGTTACCTTCTTCTCATTGTTATATTTTTCTTTTCTTTTTTCTCCTTTACCTCTTTTTATCATGATAGCTTTTTTGTTGTTGCCTCCTTTTCTTTTTTCTTCTTTTCTCCTTCTCCTTCTCCTTTTTCTTCCATAAACAAATATTTTACAATAAACTCCCGAAATCCAGCTGCAAGCATAAGTGCATTGGACATACGACAGCGGTGTTAAATCCCGCCAAATAAGTCTGCAGTTGGGAATCGTTCAAGAGGTATTCATGGCATTCGGACAATTCCGTATGCGCTTCACCCAAATTACCGGCAGTCATCTGGCAGACTCCTTTAGCCTACACGAAACCATATGTGCAAGCGTCATCTTGAAACGGGAAGAATAGGTCCTGTGAACAATTGACATCACCACAGTGATTGGTGCATTAAGATGGGCAGTGGAGCACTAATGAGAATGAGCACTTATAATGGAGTACTAAGGTGAGCAGCGAACAAGCCAGCTTTTACGTTGCAGAGTGGGGATGGAACTCGAGACATGAGATCTTTGAGGTCCACGGCTTTGTGAAAAAAGTCAGCTGGCCCAGCCAAATAAAAACACCATACAGCTTATTCGGGTGTTAAGAAATGAAGAAGAATATGACGCGCCCTAGAAAATAAGCAAACAAACAAACAAACAAAATCTAATGTTGTCTTGTCTTATCTTGTCTTGTCTTGTCCTCTCTTGTCCTGTCCTGTCTTGTCTTGTCTGTCTTCTCTTGTCTTCTTACATTTTTCCTGTTTCTGGTTCCTGTTTGCTTGAAGAACGCCGGCAGTCGCTTTGGTTTAGATTTGAAAATGATTAATAAAGAAAGGAAGGGACGAATGAACAAGTGAATAAATAAACGATTTCACACCCCAGTCACCCCAAGCCCAACAGCACACAGGCAGATGACATCGACAGTTCCAAGTCTGGAGGAGGCGCATGTGACAGGAAACGATCCGTTAAAGCAGATTTATGTAGACTCCAGCACCCCCAACATACATCTGTCGGGGATGGGGGGGGGGGGGAGGGGATGAAGCTGGATACTGAAAAAAACAAAACTACAAGTTGGAAAAAAATGCCGGGGGGAGGGGGGGTTAGAAAAAAAAAAGAAGTAAAATACATAGATGGAAAGAAAATACACACACAAAAAAGAAGGGGAGGGGGAAGAAGAAGAAAGAACAAAAAGTGAAATAAATGGATGGATTGAGAATGAGGGACAGTTGGGGGAAAACAAAACAAAACAAAAGTTGAATTGATGCATGGAAGGAAGGAAGAAAGATGGCTGGGAGAGGGATGGATGGATGGAAGAAGGATAGATGGAAGAAAGAAGGATGGATCTGTGGAAGGAAGAAGGGTGGATGGAAAGATGGATGAATAGAAGGAAGAACAATGGTTAGAAGAAAGATGGATGGAGGAAGGAAGGAATGAAAAAGTATGGATGGATTGATGAAAAAAAAGAAAGAAGAATGAATATATGGAATGAAAAAAGTAAGATGGATAGATTGAAGGAAGGAAGGAAGGAAAGTGGATGGAAGAGAAGAATGAAGGAAGAAGAATGGATGGAAGGAAAGATGGAAGTGTAACATGCGTGAGGATGAATGGTTTTGTGTGTGTGTGTGTGTGTGCGTGCATGCGTGTATTTATTGTGTATGTATTCACGTGAGAATGTGTGTGTATTCTCGTGTGTGTGTATGTGTGTGTGTGTGTGTGTGTGTGTGTGTGTGTGTGTGTGTGTGTGTGTGTGCAGGCGTCTGTTTCGTGTATGCTTGAGCATAACTGCATGTGCTCTTATGAAACAAAGTGATGAAGAGGTTGATAGATAGGCTTTAGAAGAGAGAGAGAGAGAGAGAGAGACAGAGAGAGTTTGTTTATGTGCAGAGAATAAATATACAATCTTAAAAAGAGTCAGGCGATGAAAATCATGAGAGAGAGGGGGAGATAATGTTTTTTGTGGGCAGAGAGAGAGAGAGACATAATGTGTGTTTTTTTGTGGACGGAAAACAAATATTTGTTCGCAAAAAGTGTCAGGCGATGAAAGTCATTAGTCACCTTTCCTTTTCTTTTTCAAACGGTGGAAGTCCTGATAAATCAAAGAACAACCAAACAACAACAACAACAACAAAAAACCAGTTCTAAACAACCGCCCGTATTCCTCGATCTGACAAGGCGTGTGTCTTCATTCACAATAATATATCACCCTTTCTTTCCATTTTTTGAATCTTCCTGTTTTGTTAAGAATAAGAAATAAAGAGTGTAAACCGACCGACGAGAGGGCTGTTTGTGTATCTGTGAAAGAAACGTGTTTGCAGTTCTGGATGGATCTTTACGAACTGGATAAAGGTATATATCGTTAAGGAGTCTTGTGCATACTTATGTTTTGAAAATTCTAGCGTCTTTGTCAAGATTACAACAACAACAACAACAACAAAGGCGAATAATTCAACTGAAATGAAGAAAAAGATGTTCAAGTCATTCCAACACCCTCCCATTCTAACACACACACACACACGCACGCACGAACGCACGCACACACACACACACACTCACACACGCACGCACACACGCACGCACGCACACACACACACGCGCGCACACACATATACGCGTGCGCACACACATACACGCACGCACGCACGCACACACAAACATGCACATACACACCTACACACACACCACACACACACGTCCGCGCGCGCGCACTCTCATACACACACAGAATACACACACACACACACACACACACACAAACGTACGTGCGAGCGCGCGCACACACACACACTCACACACACACACACACACACACACACACATACGCACACACACATACGCACACACACACCTACACACACACCCACACACACACGTCCACGCGCGCGCACTCTCACACACACACAGAACACACACACACACACACACAAACGTGCGTGCGCGCGCACACACACATACAACACACACGCACGCACGCACGCAAAATAACACACACACACCTACACACACACACACACAACACACACACACACACGCACACACACACACACACGCACGCACGCACGCACAACACACACACCTACACACACACACACACACACACACACACACACACACACCACACACACACACACACACACACACACACACACACACCACAGAGTGCCGCAAATCAGCAGTTTTTAAGGAAGGTGTGTACGAACAGCACTTTGTAAGGAACTTGTGATAATATTTGCCTTGTGTTTTCATTGTTGTCACACAATCCACTGTTGTCCTTGCTTCATGTCAAACTTTGCTTCTGATGCTTCTTCAACAAGTAAAATCTGGATGTTTTGTGCGTTATGTGGTGTGTGTGTGTGTGTGTGTGTGTGTGTGTGTGTGTGTGTGTTAGAATGGGAGGTTGTTGGAATGTCTTGAACGTCTTGTTCTTCATTTCGGTTGAATAATTCGGACTTTTTGTTGTTGTTGTTTGTTTTTGTCTTGTCTTGTTTTGTTTTGGGGGTCCACATGTTTTTTTTTTCTAAAATAAAACTAGCAACTAGAAAAAAGAAAAGATTGTGTAAAAGTGAGGTCAGGCTTATTTGCCAGCTTGCTTGTCTAATATTGGTTTCTGTTTCTTAAGATAACGTCTTCACGCTTGGAATACATTGTACATAGTCTGACGTCACAGATGCCATGTGATGAACAAGATCCAAATACCTCTGCAATAAGCCGTACACGCTGGCAAGGTCTTGGGTCCAAAAAAATCTGTGTCAGTAATAATAATGCATTACCCAGGTCTACCGATTGAGGAAAATAATCATTTTCATGTTCATATTTGTTTGCTAAACTCGGTCATCTTGGTTTCTTTGTAGTCGTTTTTGTAAGCTTGACATAGGCCAGAAGGCTTGAAAGGTTTGTCTGTATTGTCTCATCTGTAAAACTGTTAAAGACATGTTCTATTTTTTTTTTTAAATTGTTTTATTCATTTGATTTTGGTTCATAACGAGTGAGAAAGGGTGTAACAGATGTGGCCTGATGGATGATAATGATATTAATGATAATAATGAGGATAATGATAATGATGAAAATGTATAATTTATTATTAGTAGTGATAGTTGTGGTGGTAGTAGTAGTAGCATCACCAGCAGCAGCAGCAGCAGCAGCAGCAGCAGCAGTAGTAGTAGTAGTGCTCTAACAGTATGAATAGTAGCACCGTTTGCTGGAAATAATGTGTTACAAAATGTCTCTTTTCTGTCAATCTTTGAGTCTACCATTAATCCTTGCTTTCTTTCTGTCATCTCTTCCTATCATTTTCTGCCTTGCTGTACATGTCCCATAAAGTCTTACATACTTTCTGTTAGAATTGATAATTGGGTACACGTATTATCTACATTTTTGGCTCTAAGGAGGTGTGATGTGCAGAAGCAATTCCATGT
>CM060309.1:90646958-90754458 GCA_030674185.1 Monoplex corrugatus
CAGAGAATTGTATGTGTGTCTTTCTTTTTAACCTATGAAAGTGAATTATTCCAGAGAATTGTATGTGTGTGTCTTTCTTTTTTAACCTATGAAAGTGGATTATCCAGAGAATTGTATGTGTGTCTTTCTTTTTAACCTATGAAAGTGAATTATTCCAGAGAATTGTATGTGTGTGTCTTTCTTTTTAACCTATGAAAGTGGATTATTCCAGAGAATTGTATGTGTGTGTCTTTCTTTTTAACCTATGAAAGTGGATTATTCCAGAGAATTGTACGTGTGTCTTTCTTTTTAACCTATGAAAGTGGATTATTCCAGAGAATTGTATGTGTGTGTCTTTCTTTTTAACCTATGAAAGTGGATTATTCCAGAGAATTGTATGTGTGTGTCTTTCTTTTTTAACCTATGAAAGTGGATTATTCCAGAGAATTGTATGTGTGTCTTTCTTTTTAACCTATGAAAGTGGATTATTCCAGAGAATTGTATGTGTGTCTTTCTTTTTAACCTATGAAAGTGGATTATTCCAGAGAATTGTATGTGTGTATGTTTCTTTTTAACCTATGAAAGTGGATTATTCCAGAGAATTGTATGTGTGTGTCTTTCTTTTTAACCTATGAAAGGGGATTATTCCAGAGAATTGTACGTGTGTCTTTCTTTTTTAACCTATGAAAGTGGATTATTCCAGAGAATTGTATGTGTGTGTCTTTCTTTTTAACCTATGAAAGTGGATTATTCCAGAGAATTGTATGTGTGTGTCTTTCTTTTTAACCTACGAAAGTGGATTATTCCAGTGAATTGTATATGTGTGTGTGTCTTTCTTTTTAACCTATGAAAGTGGATAATTCCAGAGAATGTTGCCAGGAGCAAACTCTTTGGTGGCATGGAATCTTTTACGTGCGGTCTGTGCGTGCTGCATGCACACAGAACCTGTGTTTATCATTTCAATTGAAAAGACGAGCCACGTTAATACCATGAGTTAAGGCATGAATCCGCTCAGGAACCTGTGTCGATTCTCAGAAGACGGGAGGCGAAATACCACAAAGCTTAAGCATAAGAAAAGTCCAACAGCATCAGAAACTAATCACTGGATAATTATTATCTTAGTTGCTCCTGCATTGCGCGACACATGTTGCAGTCAATGCGCTCTGCCGTGCGCGGTCCATTGCCATTCTGCTGGGGTCCATCTTCTTTGTGCAGTTAGAGGTCCCTTTCCACCCCCTTTGGGGATGTCGGGGGCTGTTTCAGTATAAATAGTATACACCCACCTTCTGGAAATTCTGTGCTAGAAATTCCTCTTTTCTGTCACTCTCTTTGTTTCTGCCTTGATCATTTGCTTTCTGTCATTTCTTCCTATCATTGTCTGCCTTGCTGGTCTATTCACCTCTATGTGTTCGATAAAGTCTTACGTACTTTTTATTAGGATTGATAATTGGGTACATGTATTAAAATGCATTTTTGGCTTTAGGGAGGTGAGATATACGGAAGCAATTTTAGGTGACTTAGGCCTGTTTTTATATTATGTTTTGGTGTCCTTAGGTATGCTTAAATTTGTATTCAGGTGGGGTTTTTTAAATCTCCCCTGTGCGATAAATTGGACGGAGCGTCAACGCGAGGGTCATGTCCTTAGATTATGTGCGCGAATGCATTGATATGTGTTCTTAATTTTTTTTTCATTTTTTATCCTCTTCTTCTTCTTCTTGGCGTACGCTGCTATACAATCATCTGAGTCCGGGCGATGAATGCAGCGTCTTTCCAGCTCCTGTCTGCAGCATGAGTTTGGTTTGTCAGCGGATCGCGGAGTGTCTGTCGGCTACACGTCCTGTCTTGCCACCTGGTGAAGGGGACATCAACTCCCACTCTATAAAACACCACTTCTATGCTGATGACACCCAACTTCAAGACAGTGACTCACCTGACAATATACAGCGCCTTCTGACTCGCACCACTGAGTGTTACTCGGACATTAAAAATTGGATGACATACAACAAACTTCAGCTAAATGATGACAAGACAGAAGCTATCCTCATTGGCACCCGTCAGAAACTTTCTCAGCTGCCTCCTCTTTCTCTCCCATTATGTAACACATCAGTCCCAATTTCTGATTCAGGTAAAAACCTTGGTGTCTAAATTGACTCTACTCTCTCCATGAACAACTTTGTTTCTCAAACTGCCAGATCTTGCTACTATCACCTCCATCGTATAAGCCTGATCAGGAAGTATCTCTCTGTGGAAACAACTGCAAAACTCGTTCTCTCCTTCATAATGTCTTGCATTGACTATTGCAATTCACTCCTGTCCGGTCTTCCTGCCTCCACCACTCACATCCTACAGCGCATTCAAAACAATGCTGCACGCCTTGTACTCAAAAAGAAAAAAGCTGACCACATATCTCCTCTCCTGGCACAACTTCACTGGCTCCCTGTATCAAAGCGCATACAGTACAAAGTAGACACCATGTGCTACAAAAGCCTCAATAACGCAGCCCCCGATTACCTGTCAAGCCTACTTGAGATCTATGTTCCCTCACGTACCCTCTGCTCTGCCTCCGATCCTCTGACTTTTCGCTTTCCACGCACTAAGCTCAGTACCTATGGTCCACGAGCCTTCTCTGTTTCTGGTCCGCTCTCCTGGAACAAACTTCCTCTCTCAGTCCGTCATCAACCTACTTTTGTCTCCTTCAAGTCCGCTCTCAAAACTCACCTTTTCTCCTCTGCATAAAATCCTGACCTCACTTAATCCCCTCTGCAGCCTGTCTCCACTCGGAGGGGAATCACATTGCAATATATAATTGTATATAATATGCTCTCTATAATTTTCCATTGCTTTTATTCTTTCTTCCCATTTATAGCCGTGTGCGTGTGTGTGCTTGAGTGCGTGTGTGTGCGTGCGAGCGTGCGTGTGTGTGGTGTGTGTGTGTGTTTCAGCGCTTAGATTTGATTTTATCAAGATTTTGCGCTATATAAATATTGTAATTAAATTATTATTATTATTATCTTTGGAGTATATGCTCCGTGGTTTGGTCTTCTTGACCGCAGGGACAGGTTGGGGAGGGCGCCAGCTTCAGTTTGCGGTACATGTGGCTGTTCATCCTGTTGTGACCAGTGCGCAACCTCACCAGGGCAACTTGCTGCTCTCTAGACAGCAGGTGGTAGTCATCCCTGTGTCGTCTCGGCATGGAAAGCGCCCTGATGATGCTCCTCTTCTCACTGTAGCTGACGCTGTTGTTAGGTTGTTCTTCTCCGGCTCCCTCCTTAGCAAGCATATCAGCTCGCTCATTCCCGGAGACTCCGCAGTGCGCTGGGATCCACTGCAGAACTGCTCTTCTGGTTGTGGCAACCTGGTGCAGAGCTCTAGACAGGACGGGGAGCGTGTTGTTCTGGCATGCCTGCAGCACGGAGAGGGCATCAGACAAGAAGACAACTTGTCTGCAGTCAAACTTGATGAAATAGTAACCATTATGCGAAAAGTGCATGGTACCGTGGTTTGTTAGAAGGCGTACGCTGGCCCAGTACCTCTGTCTTCAGCCTTCTAAGTTTTCTGTAGGGGTTGCCCCGCCCATAGCTCCTGGCCCATACGTCCTGCCCTGGGAGCACAGGGGGGATTGTTTCTCCGAGGATCCTACCCCGTAGCTAGGGCTTACAGCGGCCCTTACCCGCTGATGAACCCGTCATAGGACACCTGGAGCATTTTTTAAGGATTGCAGCGCCACCTGCTACCCCATCTCGTCCTGATAGGAACACCGCCAGTTTGGTCCGGGACTGCTTATTTGCTAGCAAGCTAGCTTATTCACAGCCACCCTCCATATCTGAAGGGCTTCACTATCCGCCACCTGTGACCCGCCTGGGTTGGGGATGGTCGCCCCGCCGCTGAATTGGAAGTCGGCCTTTTCCAGGTTTTATCCTGTTGAAGTATTGTGTTTGTTTTGAAACAGTTATAGCCTTGATATGGCTCTGTGCAGTCGGCTGTGCTTTATTAAACAACAATAAAAAATAACAGGTCCCTTTCCATTGTCTGTCGCCAGCACAGCCCGGGCCACCCTCTCTTTTTTTGGCTCGTTGGCGTTAATGGTTTTGACTTGTACATCTTGTTGTGGGGAACCTCTAGACATGGCCTAGTACTTTTTGTGTTGCCGGTCTTCAGCGTGGGTGGGATTGACCTCACAGAGTTATCTCCCGAGTCCTCAGGCATGCTTAAAAAGCCTGGCCTTTCCCACATTTTGATTTCCAAATGTGAATTGATAAAGGTTAATAGGATTGAATTAAACTGAAGGTGGGTTATCCCTTTAACCCCAGTACCCTATCTACCAACTGCAAAAACTTAACCCTCTGACTCCCTCACCCAATCCATCAGCTTCTTGCGGGAAGCTGGTGGATAGGGTGAGGGAGTCAAAGGGTTGTTTTTTGCTTTGACGGCATTGTTGACAATGCAAGATGCTGGTGGACAGGGTGCGGGAGTCCAATGGTTATGCAAGAAGCAAACAACTCACCATGAATACTACGCAAGCACTGACGTGTCATAACAAATCCGCGGGTGAATCAATTGTAAATGTGGCGTCCGTTTCTGTATCTGAAGGCTATGAGGATACACGTAAGTGTGTGTGTGTGTGTGTGTCTAATATCACTTATAGTGAAAAGACGTTAAATCAAAGAAAGAACGAACACACACACACACACACACACACACACACACTCTCTCTCTCTCTCTCTCTCTCTCTCTCTCTCTCTCTCTCTCTCTCTCTCTCTCTCTCTCTCTGACCGAGGTATGAAAGCGAGTAAGGAACAGAGACAGAAGAGAAGTGTCATATAGAAATTATTCATAGAATTTTGTCTTCCTTCCATGAAGGATCTCTTCTTCAGCCTTGTTTTCGGAACAAAACAAAATGGGATTGCCCGGGTTCACATACTTCATAGCCACAGTGGTGGTGGTGGTGGTGGTGATTTTTTTTTATATTGACCAGTGAGAGGTATGTGTGTGGTGGTGGTAGTGTGTGTCTTCCCTGTTGTGTGTGTGTGTGTGACTGTGCGTGTTTGTTTGTTGTCTTGTCTGTCTTTCTGTCCATGCTGTGTGGTGTGGTGTTGTTTGTATGAATGTTTCCTGTTGTGGCGTGTTTGTTTGTTCTCTCTCTCTCTCTCTCTCCCCTTCTCTCTCTCTCTCCTTTCTCTCTCTCTCTCTCTCTCTCTCTCTCTCTCTCTCTCTCTCTCCTCTCTCTCTCTCTCTCTCTCTCCCCTGTGTGTGTGTCTGTGTGAGTGTGTGTGTGTGTGATATGGCTCTTCGGAGATAAAATGTGTGTTATAGCTTCAGACTCTGTCTCTCTCTCTCTCTTCTTTCTTCTCTGTCTTTTCTCTCTCTCTGTCTTCTCTCTCTCTTCTCTCTCTCTCTCTCTCTCTCTCTCTCTCTCTCTCCTCTCCCTCTCCCTCTCAAAATGGAGTAGAACGGACACATTACATCAACTGCATTCGTGGAGTGTAACAAGGGGACGCAACCAGTCCAATGTTCTTTTCTTCTCACCTTTTTCTCGCCCTTACCCATCCCGCGTCTCTCTCTCTAAATCCCTGCTGATAGATTTAGGTGGAGCGCATACGGAATATCCGAGTGCGATAAATCTCAACTCAAAAAATTCCAGATCCCTCATTTAAATCGGTTTTCATGAGTGCCACCACTCATGTTTGTAACGAGCTAAAGTAAATAGCAATAGAAAAAAATTAGAAAGGGAAAAGAAACAGCAACAGATGGAAAAACAGAAACGAAGTGGCTTATCAACAAAAGGAAAAAATTAGAGAAAAGAAAAAAAGAGGGAAGTGAGAATGAAAAAAAAAGAAATACTTAACGAGGCAAACTTTTTTTGCCTGGCTAATATGGGAACGTGTTTTGCCTTTCTTCTTGACATGATTCTGTTCGTTCTCCTCGCTGAGGGATAGGAAAGAAAAAAGGAAAGAAAGAAACAGGTATTCTATTTTGACGAAGCAAACCCTTTTTAAACCCCTAATATGTAGACGTCCCCCCCCTCTCTCCCTCTCTCTCCCTCCCTCTCTCTCCTCCCTCTCTCTGTCTGTGAGCGCGTGTGTGTGTGTATAAGCGTACATACGTGTCCGAATTAATAATGGGTCAGGCGATGTTTATTTCTTTTTGTTTTCTTTCTTTCTTTCTGTCTTTCTTTCTTTTTAATAGATCTTGGCAGTCAGAATTAGCGGGGTTTTTTTCGTGCATTTTCGCGAAGATTAATCGATTCCACATGGCAAAATTGGAATGACCATTATACAGACGAGTGAAAGATGATATTTGTAGGACTGTCATAAGTTCACACAATATCAAGCTATACCTAAGTTTTGCTAATACAATATTTAGAATTAGTATATCAACTTCGAAAGTCCATCAGTTTATGTACAAGCGATATTGCTTTGATTTGTCTTTTGTGCGGGTACGCTAATAGATGATGAAAAAGTGGAAAAGTGGCAGATTCAGTCAAATTCATGGTAGCCAACCAAGCCATCCCCACTGTCACAGAAGAGCCAGTAAAAAGTCTCGGAAGATGGTATGATGACTCCCTGAAAGACACACAAAGGGGATGTGAAACCAAGCAAACAGCAGAAGAAGGCCTGAAGAAAATAGATAACTGCGGACTGCCAGGCAAATACAAAGTCTGGTGTCTACAGTTCATGCTGATACCAAAGCTGCTGTGGCCACTGCTAATCTATGACATTTGCACCAGCACAGTCGAAGCAATGGAAGCCAAAATCAACAAATACACAAGAAAATGGCTCGGTGTCCCACCTGGTCTCACTGATGTTGCATTCTACTGTCGTCAAGCAATGCTGAAGCTACCTCTCAAATCCATAGTGGAGGAATACAAAGTTGGAAAAGCAAGACTGTTGAGCATGCTGGAGGAATCGGAAGACAATATCGTGAGATCAGTTCATCCAAAGCTGAGAACTGGCAGAAAGTGGAAAGTCCAAGAGGCTGTAAACAATGCCAAGAGAAACCTCAGCATCAAAGAAATAATTGGACACACGCAAACCAACAGACAGGGACTGGGAGCAACAAAAATGCAGTGGTGGTCCAAAGCCAAAGGGAAGGAAAAAAGAGACATGATCATACAGGAATTGAAGGAAGAAGAAGATGTCAAAAGAGTGCAGAAGGCAGTCCAGCAAGGTCAACAGGGGCAATGGACAACATGGGACAGTGCACTCCAAAGAAGTCTCAGCTGGAACGATATGTGGCACATGGCTCCTCTAAGGATAAGCTTCCTCCTCAGATCTGTATATGACCTGCTCCCCTCGAATGCAAACTTAGTGAAATGGGGGAAAGCAGACGACCCAGCATGTCCGCTCTGTCAGAAGAAACAAACAGTGGAACATGTCCTAAGCTCTTGCAAAGTAGCGCTAGCCCAAGGAAGGTATACATGGAGGCACAACCAAGTTCTGAAAGTGATCACAGACGTGGTTAGCGAAAAAACCATGACCCCAAACGCACCAATTGCTATGACAACGTTCTACAAAGCAGGAGGGAAACAGGTCTGGCCCGAAAGTGCTATGACAACCAGCACATTGCCAAAGGGTCTTCTGGATGGAGCAGTCGACTGGGAGTGTACAGCAGACCTCCCAGAGTGGAGAAATTACCCAGATGTCATCAGCAAGACAGGCATGAGACCAGACATCGCTCTCCACTCTGACTCCTCGAAACAAGTGATTCTGATAGAACTCGCTGTGCCATACGAAAGCAGAATGGAAGAAGCACATATCTACAAGACCGAAAAATACGCCGGTCTTGCCAGCACCCTGAAGAAAGCAGGTCTGCGGGTCAAAATCTTCGCCATAGAGGTCGGGGCAAGAGGGTTTGTGGGCACCTCCGCTTATGATCTCATGAAACAACTCGCCATTTCTGGGAAGAAGAGGACTAGAGCCCTTAAAGCGATGGCAGTGGCAGCAGAAAGGAGCTCAAGCTGGATCTGGGCAAGGAGGAACCAAAAGTGAACTTCATAAGGATTAAATTCCCTACAGATGATGTGTGCCCGTTAGCACATTGGTAAAACCGCGTACCGCAGTTCTGAAGGGCAGAATCGCCCAGGTTCGCTCCCCGGCGTGGGAAAAAAAAACAAAAAATAGACAGCAGCAGAAGGGCATCCAGGAGTCATGACCTGGATGTGGCCCGGCCCCCCGAGAGTGTAAGGAATTCAGGGCCGAAACACTTGTCTAAAGGGGGTTACTTCTCTAGAGTTTCTTTCTACCTGATGATGTACATTTTGTTCTGGGATTCCCAGCGTTTGTTGATATTCAGTCAGACTTAGCAAGATACGTACATACATGCATACATAACGTGCGTACGTACATACATACACACATTCATACATACATACATACGTACGTACTTACGTACGTACGTACATGGGTGGGTTGGGGTTTTGCGCACCAATAACGCGCGGCCGAGTGTGTGTGTGTGTGTGTGTGTGTGTGTGAGGTAGCGAATATGGCATGCAAGTTCAAAAGAAAGAAATGGTGGGGAAATCGTTGTTTTTCTCGGCGACTATAAATCGTTCAAGGAAAAAAAAGACAATAATCTGTCAAATCGACCCGTTTGTTCGCTTTCCTCTGAAGACCACGCTGAGCGTTTTACAGGGAATCATTGGAACTTTTGTATTTATAATAATAATAATTACAATATTTATATAGCGCAAAATCTTGATAAAATCAAATCTAAGCGCTGAAGCAGACACACGCACGCACGCACGCACACACCCCCACGCACGCACACACACACACACACACACACACACACACACACACACACACACCACACACGCATGGCTATAAATGGGGAGAAAGAATAAAAGCAATAAAAGCAAGAATAAAAGCAGTGGAAAATTATAGAGAGCATAGCATATACAATTATATATTATAACCATGTGATTCCCCTCCGAGCGGAGACAGGCTGCAGAGGGGGGGGGGGGGGGTTGTTTTGTCTTTCTCTGCTTCTTTCTTTCCCTTTTTTTTTCTTTCGTTTTTCCCCTGCACTTTGTGTGTGTCACAAGCTATTTGTCAGCTAATGTGGCAGACGTGCTAAGTTGTGTGTGTGTGTTCCCCTACACTCCCCTCCCGCTGTTTCTTCTCAACTGCTTCTTCAAAGACGGAAGAGAAGAGAAAATGATTTTGGTTCATGTATCGCTTGATGGTGTGTGTATGTGTGTGTGTGTGTGTGTGTGTGTGTGTGTGTGTTGTGTGTGTGTGTGTGTGTGTGTGTGTGTGTTGTGTGTGCGTGCGTGCGTGCGAGCGCGCGAGCGCGATTGCTTGATACGTTCATTCGCGCAAAGTGCTGTTAGACAAATATTGTTGTTAGACAAACATTTAATATGTGTAAGTGTATGTGTGCGTGCGCCTGCGCCTGTTTGATATTTTTACATACGTAAAAGCACACGGTGGTTTTTAACCCTTCGACTCCCTCATCCAATTCGCCAGTGTCCCGCATTATCAGCCATGACAGAAGAGCAAAAGCTTAACCCTTTCATTCCCCCGTGTGTGGCATGCCTGCATACAGCTTGAAATATTTTTCACCCTTTAAGCACCAGGCGGAGGTGTCTAGGAGGATCGAACCCAGGACCTTCCCATTGGAAGCCTGACGATTGATCACCCACTTGTCAACCGCGTCCGTGTGTGTGTGGCTGTGCATTGAAGTGGAGAAAGTTGTTTGATTTGGCAATTATATGACATGTTTTTGTAATGTTTCGTTGTTTGGTCGAGTCTGGGTTTTTTTAGGCTCACTATCACAACGTACGGTTCAAGAATTAAATAGTGTAAACTTTTAGAGGGAAGTGGCTGGCGTTCTTGCCTTTTCCGAATGATAATAATAATAATATAAGAAGAAAAAGAAGAAGAATAATGATGATGATAATGATGATAGTTATAATAATATGATGATAATAATGTTAATAATGATGATGATGATGCCGAACTACACTTATGAGTAATAATGCCATGGATGTGAAAAATAGTTCAGGGCTAAGTTTATACTTTAACCCTTGTCTCTCTTTCAGTCAGTGAGACTGTCTATTTGTTTTTTGTTTTTTTGCATGTCCATGTGCGTGTGTTTCCCGTCTTTGTAGCTATGTGCAGGCATGTTGGATGTTTTCTTTATTGTTATTTTGTTAAAGCCCAGCCGACTGCATAGAGTCCTATCAGGGCTACAACAATTGCAAAATACAAACCCATGCAGTCAAGAGCTAACATCTCGAGTTCATTCCCAGACTGCAACATCAAATTCTGATTTGTTCGCTGCTCATCTTAATGTTTCCATCATTCTAGTGGTGTCGGCTTACTGTTTCAAAGATCCATTTTCTGCCTCCCCCCCCCCCCCCCCCCTTTAAGATTTCAATGACCATTCCAGCTCATAGGGTTTTGCACAGGCTCAGGGAGTCTGCCAGACAATTGCTGGGCGAGTTGAGTGGAGCGCATATGGAATTGTCTGAGTGCGATGAATGACTGTTGAACAAATTCCAAACTCTTCAGTTATCAGTATATTGGAACAATGGGTTTTACCAGGACTCAGTGACTTACAGAAATTAGCAACCCGGTGTTTTTAAGCGTTATTCATACCCAAAGTGAAAACGATTTTTCTGCGTTTTAAAGGAATATTCTTTCTACAGTTAGTTTGTTAGCTTCATCTCCTGCTTTCATTTTTCTGTCTTTGTTAGTCTGTGTGTGTGTGTGTGTTGACTTTTTTGTGTGTCACATATCACACTCACACACACACACACACACACACACCCCACACACACACACACACACACACACACACACACTACCGGGCTGATATGAAACGAATTCCCTTGTTTGAAAAATGAGCGAGATGGAAAGTTGGGACAAGAAGAACAACGTTAAGCACATTGCTCCCTGACGACAGTCCAGGTTATGGAGAAAAGCGTTCACGTTGAACGGCCACTGCAGCAGCTGTGCTGTCCCCCAGCATATCACTGTCATGGCTGTTGATCAAGACAAGTTAGTCAGTGACTACCACTGGACATGTATAGTGCCCCTGGGATGAGAGAGGATGGATGGTTTGGGGCTGCTGGAAGCGGAGGAAGTTCGGATAGATGGGGAATGTGTGTGTGTGTGTGTGTGTGTGTTTGTGTGTGTACATGCATGCATGGATGTGTGTGTGCGTGCGAGCGTGCATGTCTGTGCGTGTATGCGTGCATGTCCGCGTGTATGTTCGTGTGTGTGTGTGGAGGAAGGGGAAGGAGTATTATTTCCATTTCCCCATCGGAGATTGGTGAGAATTGAATTGACACCCCCCCCCCCCCCCCCCTTGCACAGCAACCTTCGTTGGCCTTGACCAAGGCATATCACCATGGGATTTTTCTCCCTTTTCCATTTCTTTTATAAAAGCAGCGATTGGGACAACCTTTTTTTTTCACCAATAATCCCGAAGTCATAGGGGAGTGAGGTGGCACAGACCTGATCTGTGGTTGGGGCCAGCATTATGAGGGCGATGCCCGTATCTTCTCCCTCGCTGCCTTGACCTTTCTAAGCCTTTATTTTTTGTTTTTGTTTTTGTTTTATTCCTTGAAATCCAAAGCGCTTGTTATTTTTCTGTTTGTATGTATAGCCCTTAACCATCATGTCAAGATCGTTGTCACAAGTTTCATTATAACATGGCCCTTCCGTTTTTGTGATGCCACTAACTTTTCACAGTGTCATTCCTTCTGCTACCTTTCTCTCAGTTTTCCTTCTTTTTTCTGTCCACTCTCGTGTGTGTGTGTGTGTGTGGCGCGCGCGCTCCTGTCTCTCTCTTGTCTTTCCTTTCCATCCATATGATTATATCTCTGAAAGTTTTGTCTATGTTTATATGCCTTATTACGTCTTTCTGTTTCATCTCTCTCTGTCTCTGTCTGTTTGTCTGTCTGTCCGTTCTCTCTCTCTCTCTCTCTCTCTCTCACATGATCGTTCTCACATCGCCTCTTTGTTTTCTCTTCTCCTGAGTTCACTCGCCTCTCTTCTCTCTCTCTCTGTCCTCTCTCTCTCTCTCTCTCTCTCTCTCTCTCTCTCCCACCCCCCTTCTCTCTCTAGCATCCAGCATCTATCTCAGTTTAGTGGTCTTAATGCTATTTGAATTTTTACCCTGTTCATGTGGAGGCTGAAATATATACACTAATTAGCCAATACAGATAAAAGAAATAGTATACGTTTCATTATGTGTCTGTCTCTGCCCACCCACCTACCCAACCCTCAAAAAGTGGCGTTCATAAGTATGCCTGCCCATACGTCGTGTGCGGTTCGAGTGTACAAAACAGAGAAACGACAAAAACAAATGAAACAGCAGTGCTGGGCACTTGTCGCATTTTAATTGCGACTCAGCAGGCGGATTTAGCCACACAAACTGCGACAAGTGTGATCTAAATATCTCGCATCCCCCGCTGTCCCTTTCTGTCCGCCCTTATCCTATTCGCGGCAAGTGACTTGAGGCAGTGCGACAAGCTATCGCGGATCAAGGACCGACAAATACTTTTTATGCCCAGCCCTGAGGGAGAAAAGAGAGACAGTGAAAGAAAGAAAATAGAAAATAAAGAGAAAATGTTAAGGGAAAGCAACAACATTTCTCATGCCTAATATTGAGTCTCTCTCTCTCTCTCCCTCTCTCTCCTCCCTCCCTCCCTCCCCCTCTCTCTCCCTCCTCCCTCCCTCTCCCTCTCCCACACATACGCGCGGGCGCACGCGCGCCACACCTATTACTATGGAATAAAGGTTATCTTTCTTTCTGTAAAAAACTGCGAAAATGTAGAGACAGAGACAGAGACATAGTTAAAATAAGAGAAAAAATGAGAGAGAGAGGGGGGGGGGGGAGAGAGAGAAGTGGTCAGGTTGGACCGTCGTTTGATGCTCCGTTACCTTAACTGTAAGACTTTTTTTTCCTTGGGTTTTTGTTTATTTTGTTGTTTGTTTTCTAGTGAGGTGTTTTTTATATTTGTGTTTTTATGTGTGTGACCATGCATCCTTGTGTGGATAGTTTTCATACCTGTTTACACGGGGGGAGGGAGGGGGGAAGAGATTTTCGTGATTTTTCTATTATTTTCTATCATCTTTTAAGAATGACTTAAACGCCCTTATTCCAGCTGAATTTTTGCATCGATAAGTGAGAAAGTTAGCAGTCTTCCAGATGTTCTTGGTAGATATCAGTACAGTACATAGTCTGATATATAGTCTGTTGTTGCCATGAACCATTCCAGACTGCCCAAAGCATAGTAGAATTATGACTTATAGCCAGTCCTGTCTGGTCTACACATACACGCGTATTTAAATAGATGCATGAATCAGAATATACGTGATGTCAAAGATATTATAACAGTGATTTGCATTTAATGTGTTGATTTATCAGTTGGTCAGCTATGGGACAAAAGCTCAAAATGAGAGAGAAAGGTAGACATATAAATTTTAAAAAAGACAGAAACTGCAGACGTAGAATCAAAGGCCCAAACTCTCCTCTCCTGGCACAACTTCACTGGCTCCCTGTATCAAAGCGCATACAATACAAACTAGACACCATGTGCTACAAAAGCCTCAATAACGCAGCCCCGATTACCTGTCAAGCCTACTTGAGATCTATGTTCCCTCACGTACCCTCCGCTCTGCCTCCGATCCTCTGACTTTTCGCTTTCCACGCACTAAGCTCAATACCTATGGTCCACGAGCCTTCTCTGTTTCTGGTCCACTCTCCTGGAACAAACTTCCTCTCTCAGTCCGTCAGCAACCTACTTTTGTCTCCTTCAAGTCCGCTCTCAAAACCCACCTTTTCTCCTCTGCATAAAATCCTAACCTCACTCAACCCCCCCTCCCCCCTCTGCAGCCTGTCTCCGCTTGGAGGGGAATCACATGGTTATAATATATAATTGTATATGCTATGCTCTCTATAATTTTCCATTGCTTTTATTCTTGCTTTTATTGCTTTTATTCTTTCTCCCCATTTATAGCCATGCGTGTGTGTGTGTGTGTGTGGTGTGCGTGTGTGTGCGTGCGTGCGTGCGTGTGTGTCTGCTTCAGCGCTTAGATTTGATTTTATCAAGATTTTGCGCTATATAAATATTGTAATTATTATTATTATTATTAAACTTGCGGGGGTAGTCAGTTGTTGCCTTTTGTCTGGCAGTATGTACATTCATGGTACGTTTGTAAATGATCAAGCAATTGTTTACCACCGTGAAAAAATAATAATGCACATAATAATAATCTTGTACTCTTAAAATCATTTTGTCCTCCATATTAAGTCTGCTGCTGCCATTGTGACTAGCATCACACATATTTAGTCTGTGACAATGCAAGGAACCAAAATGTTAGAATAGTTCTTTGTGTGAGTAGTTTTTCAAGCAACACTACTCCTACAAATTTCAAAATATGTTAATTTATATGTAATGGGGTGGGAAAACAGTGGCATTGAGTAATGAAATTTGAGACAGAAAGTAGAGAAATTAACAGTCACATCAAAAAAGGAGGGGGGAAAACCTCTTGTCAGGTGATGTAGTCAGCACTGTGAATGTTAGTGTGTTTCCATCAATCTGTGAACTCCGATATGACTTACAGGATGTTTATTATTTGTTTTATTCTGTTTTATTTCATTTCATTTCATTTATTTATTTATTTATTTATTGTGTGTATACGTGTCATGGGGGTTTGGGCCACTAGTAGGTCCGCACATACGTTGACACAGGAGCTGGGGAAAATCTCCAGCCTTTACCTGTTTATCCACCAGACAAGATCGAACTTGACCTTCCACTTAGAACATTGATGTTCTATCGCTATCGATCCCGTCCTTTCGTTTTGTTCTGATTTGTAACCAGACTTCGGGACAATGGTTGATGTAGGTGATACAGTTGTATACACCTAGTTACGTACCTTAACATTACCGTACCAGGAAAGTGTAAACATTCATTTGTGTGTGTGTGTGTGTGTGTGTGTGTGTGTGTGTGTGTGTGTGTGTGTGTGTGTGTGTGTGTGTGTGTGTGCAGCTTTCTACGCAACAGTGTGTCAAGTACATCCAGCTGAAGTCTGTTTTGGTGAGTACTTTCTGTTCAACAGATACAGTAGAGTGTGAATTAGATTAATGTGCCGTTTGTTTTGCATTGCTAACTTTTAAAGAAAAATATAAGAAATTACACCCCCTCCCCCTCAATTTGAGTCATACTTCATTAATGCGCGATTTTTGTTTTGTTTTTTTTGGCTTCGGTGATTTTTATATAGTTTTGAACAGTCAGATATATAAAATAAAAAGGAATAGGTTAAGTATCCAAAGTACTCTCAAGTAGATCTAAGTGATATCATCTAAGTCTGAAAACAAATTGTGGAGTTTCCTGCTGACAACAGATTGTCACCAAATTGTATACTCTTCAAGCGTATTTAAAATGGGAGCTCGTTTGATATTGCTACAGTTGTCTTGCTTCTTGTTTTACTGTCAGTTGTTATCTACTGTTTTTATATAGATATATACAG
Source organism: Monoplex corrugatus (assembly GCA_030674185.1). NCBI lineage: Eukaryota > Metazoa > Mollusca > Gastropoda > Littorinimorpha > Ranellidae > Monoplex > Monoplex corrugatus. The sequence goes on from CM060309.1 coordinate 90,662,423, forward strand.
ATATAGATATATGATAGATTATAGATATATTCCCCCGTCTTTTCTTATTTAATCCGGTTTGTAGATTGCTCTGCTTCGGTGCGTAGGTAGCGCTGAGAACTTAGACGGCTTAAGTGCAGAAGAGTTTCATGTGAACAGTGTCTAAACATAGGTCAGTTGGCCGTAAAAGATAGAAATTCCATTTTGGATCGAAACGCTTTTTTGTTTGTGTGTTTGTTTGTTGTAAATACTTGTACGAGAATGTGTGTGCCGTATGTTGTAAACCTCCAGCTGATCTGTTCCTCTGGCACGGCCATTCAGGCGGGTCTTACTCAGGAGATAATATAGCAGTCCTTGCGGCATCTCAGTCTGTGACGGCATTCCCTGTCACAGGGGGGGTCCATCCGCAAGGTAAAGCGAGTGATTTTGTCGCAGTGCAGTAGCGATCTTGTTATAATCTGTTTCATGCACTGGTGTCCTACAGCCGTGTCTCTGGACAGCTGTTGGTCTTTCTCGTTAGGGAGGCTCTCGGTGTTAATCTTTGCTAATGTAGCCGGTATATATTTTCACTCATGTTTCTCTCCCCCCCCTCCCCCTCTCACACACACGCGCGCGCACACTCGCACATATACACACAACTGTGAAGAAGGGTTTGCGTCTGCATTATAGTCTGTAATTTCAGATGTATTGATGTAGTCGGTCAGTTGGCTGATTAATTGTATGTATCGTGTATGGGAGATAGGAATCTTCATCCAGTCGGTTACAACCACTGGTTTTGGGAGTACATTGGAATTTTCATCCAGTCCCATACACTGTGGTCTTAGAGTACTGGTGGGACCCAGGGTATCCTCCTGTCTCTGACGACAAACACTCAAGGTATACCATTCTGTGATATTTTGCACCACCCAACTCTTCCTCTGTCGTCGGCCTCTTTCCAGTACGGTATGGCGGGTGATGTGACCAAACCGTGCAAGCTTGTGTCGTTTGTCGTTCATGTTTGCCAGAAGCGGTTCCTTTTGGCCGCTTTGACAGGCTTCCATTTGTTTTATTTACAGGCAGTATATGTGAAGTTATTTCGTTAGACGCCTTAGGTGTAAATTCTACGAGTCGACAAGGAAAACAATAAAAAAGGGGTCTGTGTACTGTAATCTGATCGAAAAGATGCCAGCCTTTCATGGCACAACACTTCTGAAATTGGAAGGGAATGGGGTGGTACAGGCTTCAACTTGAGCCAGCACACATGTCCATGTTTCCCGAGTATGATTGTCATCCGTGCCAACTGGTGCAGGCAGTTCTGTATTTCAGTATTCTTCGTCTGCACCAGCCTTAGTGTTGTAGTTTTACTTTAAAGCTTGAACAACGATCGTTGTTGGATATTTTGTTTAATGTGTGTCGTGTAGTGGAAGAGTGCACGTTTGATAATGAATTAGGTTGCCTGTTTGATTTTATTGTTGCTTTTAGTTTAAATCCTAAAACAACTGAATGGTGGGCTGCACTCAGTTGTTTCTTGGCATTTATGGGATTGAATTGATGTGTGTCGTATTTGCTTATTTTTTTTCAAGTTACAATGGAATTTACAGCTGGGCAGACTTGGTTGGCGACAATCAAATAATAAATTCCCTAGGCGTGATTCGCACCCGCGCAGATTCGTGTAAGCAGATTTCGAGTTGAGCTTTCTGCCTCTGCGCTAACCGGGTCTTGTGTTGCTCTGATGGAATTAAAGTACATGTAGCTTAGGGGAGATGAGATCAGAGTATTATAAAACCGCTTTTGTATTTCATTTATTTGTTTAGGTCAGTTGTCTGGTACTTTGAAATTCAGTGACATTTTTAGTTTCTCTCTTTGCCTGAATTTCCATGTTCTGTGACCCGCTCCAACTGAAGAGGTCAGCCTGTATTTTTAAAGGAAAAAAGTATTGCTTAGTTCCTTTGACCGTGATCTGAATGTATGAGGTCGGGTTAGTGTGAGTATGATAGGGGTGGGGGTTGTTTTGTATTGCTGTTGCAGTGCGATTCGAGAAGATGTCTTGAAAGTCATGTGTGTACATGTACTTCTGGTTTCAAAGGGTGTAAAACATGCAGAAAACAATTGTTGTGCGCGTGCGTTATTATCAAGAGTAGTATTCGTTTTAAAACTTTGCGAGTATTTCTGCTAAAAGTACGCATACAAAGATTTATCAGCTTTTGGAACAGTAGGCATTTTTTTGTTTTGTTTCACAGTTTTATCAGTTTGTAGATTCTCCAGAAAAAGATCCAACAGAGTCAGCAATAACGTTGTTTCTTATGAGATACTTTTGGGGTAATAAACCTATTTGAATTTTCTGTCTTCTCCTGTCCTCCCTCTCTCTGTCTTCTCTCTCCCCCCTCTCTGTCTTCTCTCTCCCCCCCCTCTGTCTTCTCTCTCCTCCCTCTGTCTTCTCTCTCTCTCCTTCTCCGTCTTCTCTCTCCTCCCTCTCTCTCTCTCCTCCCTCTCTCTCTGTCTTCTCTCTCCTCCCTCTCTCTGTCTTCTCTCTCCTCTCCTCCCTCTCTCTTCTCACATCTTTCTCCTCGCTGACGTACACACACACAACAAACATTCTTTTAGTTCGAGTTCTTTATTTCAAAAAAATATGTTTGACCAACAACAATATTACAACATGACTTATTTACATCATGGTTTGCTGTGTGGTTAGCTCTGTTCTTATCATACTGGCCGCCAGGACTGGTGGTCACACTGTGCTGGCACATGTATTGTATAGGGTACATGTTCGAGTCAAGTGTTTCTGTTGGGTGATGGTTGCCTCCACATGATGTCCATTGCTTCTTTTGTTTTGGTTCTGTAAGTAGATCTCTGGCCAGAGCTGGGTGTCCTGTACAGTATCCTCCTTGTGCTGTCAGTGAGGCTTTTGTGTTGTTCCTCTGGTGATTAGCATTTTCTTTGTGTAATCATTGCAGGTCACTGCACATTTTGGGTCCTTTTCCCTGTTTAGTGTTTCGGCTGGATCAGCTGTGGATTGATTGAGAGTGCTGAAACTTTTGGAGCTGCGGTCTGGATTTTGTGGGTAACCTTTCAACCCCCCCGTCTTTCCAGCAGGCCTTTAGTGTAAGCGATATCTATGGCTGGAGTGTGTTCTGTCTTCTTTACTGAACTGCTATTTTGGGAGGAGGGGATTGAAACCCTCGTGTCTGTAGCCTTTCGGTTTGGTTTATTGCTTCCTTCATATATGTGTGTTCCAACTTGTTTAGTTTGTGTGTTTGTGCTGGTGGTAGCGGAAAGGGGTCCCAACTATGCTTCTTGTAGTAGTTGGGGGTTTTGGATCTCTGAATCGGGTTACCTAATCTTTGGAATGTGCCATGTCTTATAAAAGCTAGGAGATGTCTTATCTTCTACTTCAGCTGTGGACTAAATGTTTGGGCTCTGTGGAGCAAAAGTGTGTTGTTCAGTTGCTCGTTTCGTACTCCTGTTGTTTGGTGACTCAGTCATCTACATATCTGAGCCAGACCTGGTGTATATGGATACATGTGCAGTGTCTGGATACAGAATTGTAGGTGACTTCATCACCAAACAGTACCAGGAAGAAACTAACAACTTTACAACCCCTTCATTTTCATAAATCCAACATTCAGTTCACAGCTGAAATAGAGTATACAAGACACCTAGCTTTTACAAGACATGGCTCATTGTCCTAAAAGAAAATAAACCAACTCACAGATGAGTACCCGATTCTGAATTAAATCCCCAACTACTACTACAACAAGCATTGACTAGTTGGGATCCTTTTCCACAACAAGAAACACAAACTAAACAAGCTGGAACACAATATGTGAAGTAAACACTAACCAAACCCAAAGGCTACAGACAAGGGAGTTTCAATCCCCTCTTCCCAAAAAATAGCAGCTCAGTAAAGAAGACGGGAACACACTCCAGCCTATATAGATATACCACCCCCTCACACTGAAGGCCTGTTGGAAAGACGGGAGGTGATGGGTTTCCACAAAATCCAGGCCACTGCTCCAAAATCCTTCAGCACTTTCAACCCACAGCTGATCCGGCAGTAATCTGTGAGAGTACTGCAGTAAAAACACAGGGAAAATGTGCTGAGCACCAGAGGAAGAAACACACACAGGCCTCACTGACAGAACAAGGATACTGTACAGAAACAGAACAACAAAAACAAAGAGAAGCAATGGACACCATATATGGAGGCAACCATCATTCAACAGAAAACTGGACTTGAACATCTTCACATGTACCCTACAATACAAAATGTGCTAGCACAGTGTGACCACCAGTCCTAGCGGCCAGCATGATAATAAGAACAGAGCTAAACAACACCAACCACACAGCAAACCCCACGAAGAGAGACCAAGCAAAAAAATCCGGTAACTGTTTTTACATACATACAATGTATAATTTGCTGCATCATTCGTTCCACTCCTGTCTGCATCTTTCCTTTATAGGGGGCTCTGGGTGTAGTTGTGGGAGAGAGAAAAATCCTGTCATCTCTATCATGGAACCCGAAGGCTTGTGTTTCATCGAGTTTCCGTGTCCTGTTTTTGCTTTGATGGAGTATTTTCCTTACAGGTATTGTTGTTAGTGGCATTGAATAGCTGCGTACTGTTTTAAACGCATGTAATAGTATGTGGTGTACAAATCTACTTTTAGAGGTTTGGCAGTTTGACCTGGTGACAAGGGTGTTTTTTTGTGTTTGCTATTGCTTGGCCACTGGTTGACATTGTCAGCACAGCTCCGGTATAGGACACCTGATTTTGACTTGTAGTGACTTCTGTTGGTGAAGGTTTACACCCTAAAACAGAAGTCCCTTCAGGTCAAAATATGGTGACCCCTTGTCATCGCTAGCATACAGTGGACAAAGCAATAATCGTAGTGAAAAGACTTGAAACAGGATTCCTCCTACTATATAAATCTGCTGGTAGAAGTAGACTCTAACCGAAACATCCATTTTTAAAACAGATGACGGCAACGGGATTCTCCGTATTCCTACCAAAGGTCACCAAACATTACGAGTACAAAATCGATAGTTCACGCAAAATACCTCAACCAGATATTCGATTCACAGCTGGGATCTACAGAAAAGCTACTCACACAAATCAGTACCTGAATTTTAAATGAAACTAAACTTGTACAACACAGATCTGCAGTGGCTGGACCCTATTCCACAGAGCTTACTCCATCAACACAAACACAGATGATACGGAAAGCCTTAAGAGCTCCACGACTGCAAAGACAGGATTGTTAAGAGTTCCACGACTGCAAAGACAAGATTGTTAAGAGTTCCACGACTGCAAAAGTTAAACTCCACGACTCCAAAGACAGGATTGTCAATTCCTTCCCAGTGACAGAAATAAATAGATGGCCACTAGTGTCTATAGGAGAGATCCATTATGTCATCTGAACGACCACACAGAAGTGCATGGTCTCTACCACATGGCTTGTGTAACAAGTGTGGGTGAATATGCGGGAGAAACTGCCAGAAGATCGAATTTAACACCTAAGTGTCGTGGCCCCATTAAATCGTTATTTCAAGAATTAGAGAAGCAGACAATTAACGGCAGGCAGCTGATGGGAGTGGACCCAGTGATATATAATATATACAGCAAATCATTTTGGTCAGGAGGACCATTAAAAGGCATCAAAACATTTTACATATATTAAAAGACAACTGGTAAATAGCAAATGCTATTTTTCTGGAAACTGGTTCTGGAGAATCAGATCAGACCTCCGTGGGTTGTGAGCGTTGTATTCTTCATTGAGAACTCCAAAAAATTCTTCTGCAAAAGGAAAAAAAATTGAAATGGAACAAAAAAAAATGTTCATATCTACCACTACTATATTTTGGATAACGATGTGCATCACTATCTGTTTGTGTGGTGTGAAATGAAATTTTACTGCAAACCCTACACACACTTAATATTCTGTATTCAAATATAACTCTGCAAAACCCCTGTATCACTATCACTATGCGTGCAGTTGTAGGTAGGCTCTTCAAGATCCCAAGGCAACAGAGGAGTTGTCCCTTAAAATAACGATCATTAAAAAAAGCAGGCCTTCCAGAACAAATGCTGGGTGCGCACCCTGCTGTTTGTTTCCCTTGGTAACTTTCAGGCGATGTGAGAACCCGTCCACAGACCACAGAGACCCCACGCAACGTTCCTGATCGCTGTTGACCAGTCCGGTAATTTCCTGTTGCATATTTATGTTCGACTCTTGGGTCAGCGATTTGGTGCTCACTCCTGTGCAGCCGTCACTGTTACAATCATCACAGTGCATGTGGTTTTAAAATGCACACAGTCTTGGCGACTTTCATAACCCTGCTGGTTGTGGACTGTGTGTTTCCGACAGCCTTTGTCTAGTTTTAGAATATAACAGACGTCGATTCTAAAAGCATTTTTTGCATGTTGTATTCCTGTGTTTCTGCGTTTTTCTTGTGAGGTCTATATGGAAAAGGGATCCTGATCACATAGCGTTTATGTTGTTAACAGATAGTGGTTTGTTCTGAAGTACAGATGCTGATATGTGTAGGTATGTTTTCTGTAGATGGTCAGTTTGGTACCATCTTCAAAGACATGGAAGGACCAGACAGTCCTAGTCTACAAGATGACCGTTTTATTTTGTTTCAACCGTGTAATGAATTCAGGTGTTTGGTTACCCTTTCATTTTTACACTCGTGAAGTGAAGGTACTATATTCAGCGAGGGTTTTTTGTCGCCGAAAAATGTCCACTGTGGTGTTCATGACTATTTCAAAAAGGGTGGTGATTTGATCCGATAATAAAGCGGTTCTGGTTGTGTATGAGGAATCCTGTTGGAGTCCGTGTTTATTAAACTACTACTTTGTCAACTAATATGTTAGTATATATGGTGCTGTATAACCCACAAATCACAGTATACATATTTCAGATCTGTACTGACTTCAAGTAGTGTGATATTTTCTGCCAAATCTTCTCTGTTCTGTAAATGGTGTTCTGTTAGACCATAAAATGTGGATGGAAAAAAAAAGATATGTTGAGGCTAGGTGTTGTGTATACTTTCAATGCTTCGTGTTAAGGGGCCATGGTGGAATTCGGGGTTGGCGTTCTTATGGGTCTTTGATAGTCGTAAGTGTTTTTTTTTATCATTTTGTGAAAAGAGCGATCAGTAGTACAGTTTTGAATCTTGCTGTGGGTTCTTTTTAAAAGTTTTTGTCACTCAATGTTCTCTTCATTGATGAACGTCAAAAACTTTGAACAGACCTCCACAACTAAATCTAGACCTGATTTGACTGTTACAAAAAATTGGGATGTAGAAAAGGATCTCCTGCAGACTTTTTGAACCTTACATTAGCAGCAGTATCAACATTTCACGACCTATCCAAGAATCATAAGAACAAAACCCCACTTCGCGCAATAGTGTCAAGCATGATACCTTAATGCACCAGACCGCAAAACACCTGGCATCGTATATCAACACAGAACAGAGTAAACTGGGCAGAACAAAGTCGCCCCACTAGAAATCAACCAGACCAATATCCTATGACGTTAGGGCACTGTTAACAAGTGTATATACCACCGGCTGACCAAGCAGTTTGGGGTTTATAACATACTACAGCAGGATGCCTCGTACCGAGATCCTATCACCAGATCAAATCTAGAAATAGTCTTGAAATACTGCGATGAACATTTTTTAACAGCAAAACCACAGCGCGGCTTTGGGATTGCCAATGCCACCCATCACTAATTTATATTTATATTTATATATATATATATATATAAGGCACTGGACACATACCGACATCGTCTGGTGCAGGATATGGCAGCAACGCTTTCACCAAAGACGAGTACGAAGATTTCACGAGCTCACCAAACACTTTAATTGAATATTATTTCTTTCAAAGCCGAAGTAGAGCACTTGCATTCTTCGTTTATCTGGACCTTCCATTGTCGTTGAAGATGAGCTGACCGTCCAAAGAAAACTGACAGTGGTCAATATCTGAATATCAAACCACCATCCACAATATAAACGCCGTGTGATCAAGGCCCTTTTCCACAGAGCTTACGGAGGACCGGAAATAAATGCGTTATAAAAGAAGGCTTGAATGACTAAATTTTCAATCTCTATCTTCCAAACTTACACACATGTATTCCACAAATTCCACACTAGAGTTTCACCTTTCAGCACTCTCGGGTCACAAATAAAGCACCACAGAAGCAAAACAGAATAAACGGTGTGCAAAGATTGAAAACATGATTGACTTGTGATGATTGTGGCAGCGAGTACGTAAGAGACTGCCCAAATGCTGGCACTTGGAGTCGAGGTATACCAAAACAGAGGTCGAGGTACATCAAAATGCAACAGAGCCTCAACTGCAGAAACGGGATAGTATAGTTTTCATACAAAAGAACCGTAGAAGTTCTGACTTCTGAAAGTCATAACGCAAAATGAACCATGGCAGAAGCGGAAGAAACTATTGCGAGTCGACCAGGAATGGTGGATTCACGTTACTAGATGTACACACGGGTGTTCACTGCATGATCGTCGCTAATACACACGACGACGAAAATAGGTACGCAGTCTTCATGATAAGGGCCTCACGCAGGGGTTGAGGTGTCGACCAACATAATTAAACAACACAGGATCGACTCTAATAAAGAATTCTTTTCAGTTTGGCAATTCCTGATAGAGAGGACTATTTCATACTCTTTTAAATGACACTCGTACTCGAATTGTCCTATATACCCTTAACGCACCAACACTTTTTATCACGTGAGCAAAATACAAACCACCAGTAGCTGCGTATGAAAGAAAGCATGAAAATAACTAGTTCACCCCTCCCTCCCTACGAACGCAATGCAGTTCCAAAGCAATGATAGAGACCCCAGGCTCAACAACGATCATACGACCTCTAGAAAGGTAATGAAAAGGTTGTCCCATAATCCTGACGTGGCAGGAGATTGAGATGGCAGAGACCTTTACATTTTCTAGGGGCTAGTATTATGTGTTCTCTTTTTCCTCACTCGCCTAAATTTGCAGATAGTCAGGTACCTATTCACACAGCTGGGTAGAATGGAGGCCACACGCATATATACAGTTCCCGGGGTGTGATTCAGACACATGCAAACGATGTTCTCTACCTCTGCGCCAACTGGAATCCAAATACAGACCCAATACCTCTGAGTCAACTGGAATCCAAATACAGACCCAAACAAAACTGACGCATTTGCATTTGAGATCACTCGTCATCAAACACCACTGTATTATTAACAATTCTATAGTCATACCGAAAATAAAACAAAGCTCGAAACTTACCTTAACTGCTGCTTGATGTTGGAATGAGAGTCTTCCATGATGGCGTTAATGACATCGTTTGCCTGTGGGGGGACATACACACACGCGCAGGTGAACATAGTTGAAATTACAGAAGAACATTAGTCAAATCAAGCTATATACTCAGTGAAACAATGCAAGCAGAAATCAGTCACGTCTTGGTAAGAAATCGTACTTAACAAAACGACAATCAACACTGCTGCTGCTGTAACTTCTACTACTAAATGATAGCAGTATGTAGTAGTAGTAGGTGTAGTTGTACAACATATTAATATTATTTGCATTATTACTTATACTTTAGTATTATCACAAAGACCTACACAACAATAAAAACAAATTTTTGAAGAGTTTCTCATATGCGTGACTGCACACATCGGTCTGTAGGTCTGTTTGTTGTGAATCACGTCAACAGATCTTTGGCTTCAGATGTAAACCTTACTGTGGCGGCGGCGGTCATTGATTTAATGTCTAGTCACTAAAGCATAGCTGCCAGCCTTTGAAGTTCAAAAAACAAGAATCATCAACCTGGGGGTCCAGGGGGCCGTTTAGGTTCCCTTAGCGGGGTCAAGGGGCAGAGCCCCTTGTGGGAGGGTGGGGGTCAGGGGGCGTTGCCCCTTGAAGCTATTGATTTTTCACCAATTCATAGTACAAAAATGGCCTCTCCTGGCATATTTAAGCATGAAAAAGTTTTTAAAGACTCTAAGTGACCAAATACCGCACTCTATCGAAACTACACAGCGAGAGTCTCGATTTTTTTCGCGATTGGATTTTTTTTCCACTTACTTTCAAAATCCGGGATTTTTTTGAGAGATCCAGGATTCCGGGATCGTTTTTCAAATCCGGGAAATTCCGGAAATCCGAGAGGTTGGCAGCTATACTAAAGCTAATGTGCGTCACTCTGTGTGTAGAATTGTTGTATGTGTACGCATTAAGATGCAGATTTCAATCATCCTATTACAAAAATTAACATTTTGACCGTGTACTTAGTTGCACCCTTTTATCCTTCAATCCTGTGGCTACCATAGCCAAACGACCATCATCAGAATTGTTCCAAAAGGAGCAAAACTCAAACAGAATCGATTATATACAAAAGGAACATCGAAACTACAAACAACCCAACTCATCTCCTGCACTCAACAACAATGAAAACAAAAGGCAACTTCACCTCCACGAAACACAGTACAGCTCTAGGTCTCAGCATATTCATCACGGCAAGCACAAAACTGATACCTAAAGTTGTCGTCGAGACCTTTAATTTTCAGGCCAGTTCGGTATCTGGCTCATTCACCTTGCTACTTTACCTTCCACACTTCTATAGAAAATCAGGCAATCCTGTTCATAGATGGGTGTAACTGGAGGTGGCAGTTACGTAATTGACACTTATGTTATTATTATTGTTGTTTAAAGCTTAGCTTACTGCGTAGAGCCACATTAGGGCTAACATTAGGGCTAACTGTTTCAAAACATACATTTCTTCCACAGACCAAAAAAGGGAAAGAAAATTAAGTACAGATATCGATGCATTCGCGCACATAATCTAAGGAGATGCGCTTGGCGTTGACCACTCGAAATTGCTTCCACATATCTCATTTCCCTAGAGTCAAAATGTACCCAACTGTCAATCCTAAGAGAACGTACTTGAGACTTAACGAACTCGTACAGGTGAATGGATCAGCAAGGCATAAAATGATAGAAAAAAAATACAGAAAGTAAAGGAGAAAGAAAGAAACAAAAAGAGTGACAGAAAAGAGAACATTTCTGGCACAGAATTTCCAGAAAGTGGGGATACTATTAATAATGAAAGAGCCCACGGCATCCCCGACGGGAATGACACCTATGTCAACTCGTGCATGCCGCCTCCACATTCAAACATTTTGTGTGCTTGTCAGCCATATGGGTAAGCCTGAACAACGAGAAATTCAATCACTACTATATCCCAAGGATGCTTCTGCACAGATAGCTGAAGGAAAAACATTACGACAGATAATCACTAAAGCAGTCCAAGGACATATAGAAGGCAAAGCCCATCAGCTGTGGTATCAATACCACCAACTGAAAAAAACTGCCTGCAACAGAGTAAGCTGGAAACAACAGTGCCAGCAGGAACAATCACATTTGAGTAGTGCAGAATGGCTGTTATTCACAGAAGAGGGAGTGGCGTAAATAGAACCCAAAGCCGCAGGACTCTTCCCATGCAGTGTCAGCAGGAATGGTCTTGTATCCCAGAGGAAGACCTGTATCAAACAAGGACCTCTGCATGCTTACCGAGTACTCATCCACTGGACGTTGTACAGTCCATCACAATTTTCATTATTATTATTATTATTATTCACGTAATGATTACCATCCGTATTATCATCACACCTTGAATAATGTGGTCCATAGGACATTCCAGACAAATGGCTGTCGTTAGTAGGGCGTCCTTTGTTGGTTTTTCTCGGGCTCCTTGGGTTTCCAGTCACAGGGACTACTACGACTGACTGAACCTGGGATTGGTGGTGTGTTGTACAGCCGGAATAAACCGCGTGCGATCAACGCCAATGAGGCGGAGCAGGAGCTGAGACAGAAAAAGTTCAAAATGAATTTGCGACATTATTGTTATTCTTATTTTTTTTAAAGCCCAGCCGACTGCTTAGAGCCATATCAGGGCTATAACCATTTCAAAATATGCTATACTGCAACAGATAAAATGGAAAAGAAAATTAAGTACATAATACATCAGTGCATTTGCGCACATGAAGAATTTACAAATGAGTGTAAATAAATAATTCTCAGATTCACCCTGATCAAATCATTTTCATTATAAACATCAAGTGGTGCGACATGATTTTACCTCATGATTTTACCTTGTACTACAAACGAGCACACAAAAATCAGAAGATCCTAGTTGTCTTGAGCATTCCCAGCAATATTTTATTCAAAGCACAGGGATTGGGGGGAAGGGGGTACGCAACCACAGGTACAAGCAAGTCTCTTGACTGAAAGAACACAAAACTATCTTCACCTTTACCATCCAGGCTGCATCCAAGCACTTTCAATCTCTCAAGATGACGTCTCTGCGCTCGGAATAAATTTCATAAGCTCTGACGCCACAGACGCCATATGATAGATAAAATCCACAATGATCATGGCATAAGACCTCTAAAAGCTGGCAAGATCTTTCGCGCTGGATCACATCCAGACTTTTCGATTGAACCACCTGGTTATCACGTCCATTCGTCTATAGGTCTGCTAACAATCATGTCATGTCTGCTTAAATGGCAATGCCATAATCTTGACACAGCTCTGCATTTCTGACATAAAGTCTTGGATGACATGCAACAAACTCCAGCTGAATAATGACAAAACAGAATTTATATTTATTGCATCAAAGCGACTTCTGTCTACTGTGCCTATCCCTGTTTCTATCCAGCTTGAAGACTCGGTAATCCACACTTCCACATCCGTGCGCAATCTTGGAGTTGTACTGGACCAAACTCTTTCCTTCCACAGCCAGGTATCCTCTGTCTGTCGTGCTTGTTACTTAGAACTTCGACGGATCAGTTCTGTGCGTCATCTTCTATCTGAAGAAAGCACTATAACTCTCATTTCTGCACTCATTCTTTCCAGACTCGACTACTGTAACTCGCTTCTTGCTGGCTGCCCCCAAACACTCTTATCCAAATTGCAAAAAGTTCAAAATAACGCTGCTCGCCTTGTACGGAAATGCCCAAGGTCAACTCATGTTTCCCCTCTGCTTCGAACTCTACACTGGCTTCCTGTTCGAAAGCGTATTGACTATAAACTTTCCCTCCTATGCCATAAGTCTCTGGCTGGTCTAGCTCCCCCCTATCTTTCTGATCTCCTGACTGTTTACATTCCCTCCAGAGAGCTACGCTCTTCTACTGATGCCCACCTACTTAGAATCCCACGCTTCCGCAACAAAACTCTTGGTGAACGTGCTTTTTCTTATCAGGCCCCCTCTATTTGGGACAAACTTCCCTTTCCTCTCCGCTCTACCTGTACCCTTTCTTCGTTTAAGTCCAGTCTAAAAACCACTCTTTTTAAATCCTAGCCTGTAGTTCTGTACTCTTACTTCAGCTGCCACCTTGAAATCTGTGCCCGCGCGCGTGTGTGTGTGTGTGCGGGTGTGTGTGTGTGTGTGTGTGCGGGTTTGTGTGTGTGTGTGTATGTGTGTGTGCGGGTGTGTGTGTGGGTGTGTGTGTGTGTGCGTGTGTTGTGTGTGCGTGTGTGTGTGTGTTTACTGTAAGCGCTTAGGGCTTTTTTAGATTAAGCGCCTAAATGTTCACTATTATTATTATTATTATTATAGCTGTTCTCATCCTTCACCGATTTACAGTTGTGATGCGTCATTGTGGGTATAGAGTAGTGGCGTGAGCATGCATTACTCTGTGTGTTTGTGCGTGTTTGTGTGTGTGCGTGTGCGTGTGTGTACACATGTATTCGGTGTTGGAAAAGTTCTTTCCTTGCTATTCTTTTTCTCCACTTATTCACACACTGGTTCACAGGTTACGTCTCTGCTAAACCTGACAAAGGCATTATTAACTGTATCTACATGTACAGCACCATCCGAGGCTTTAAGCATGCATGTATACGTGAGTGTTGTGTGTGTGTGTGTGTGTGTGTGTGTGTGTGTGTGTGTGTGTGTGTGTGTGTGTGGAAAAATATTCTTTCTTTACCTTTCTTCAGTATTTCTTCATCCACTGATTCGCCTCTGCTGAACCTGAAACATATACACAAAGGACGTTACGAGTTTACCGCACAAGCAAATGTCTTTCTCGAAACTCACTGTCTAAAGCGGTATGTATTCTGGCCCGACGCCTCAAGCATACGTGCTGTGTGTGTGTGTGTGTGTGTGTGTGTGTGTGTGTGTGTGTGTGTGTGTGTGTGTGTGATAGGAGAGAGATGCGAAAGACTGTGTAAGTGCATGCGCATATGCATGTGACGGGTTTGTGTCTGTTATCACGCGTACACATGTGCGTCTGTGCTCTAGCAGATAACGAGTGTATGTGTACACACGTGTTGAATATGCATACAGACGTACGTATCTAGGCGATTCAAAACAAAAAACAAAAAATGTAAGAAAATAAAGAAACGGAAAGTGAAAAAAAGACTTCATTCAAACTGACCCCAAGTTCTTCTCAACATCCCCGGTAGTCTTGTGTATGAATTATTTAATCGTATGGTTGTGTGTGTGTGTGTGTGTGTGTGTGTGTGTGTGTGTGTGTGTTGTGTTGAGAGAGAGAGGGGGGGGCAAAAGGAGTTAGTGTGCAGATACGTGTGGAGTTCTGCGTTATCACGTGTGTGTGCGTGCATGCATGTGTACACCTTTGCCCGAGCGACTGACGGGTATGTATCTTCGCGTAAGTGTGCGCATATAATACATTATGTATGTATGCAACTTTAAGGACAGAAATGTAAGAAAGTAAATAAGGAAACAAGCGATTTCTTCAAACTGATCACCAAGAGTTCTGTACATGATTTTATTCTTTTCTTTTTTTCCCACGTTTCGATTTTACTCGGATGCGTGTGTGCACGTTGTATGCTGCTGCCCAGTGGGCGTGCATTCTGTTCGGTTTTTTCATGTTTCTGTACACCACATGTCGGTGGCTGGTGGCTTTTTGAAACGTGAAAACACCCGGCATGCACGCCCACCGAAGAGGGAGTATGCAGACTATGCGGAAATATGCCGTCTGCACAGTGCAGGGGAAAAAAACTACACACATGCACATCAGAACCATTAAAAACAACAAACTTGTAGTGTGGTGAGTGCAGAAAGGCTTGGTGTAACATGACATCTACGATAATTTATCAATAACCGTCAATCCCTGCCACTGGGCAAGCGGAGTAGTGCAGATGGAACAAACTGCGCTGTGATACCACTGACAGCAGACTCGCGAATGATATTCGCCATTTTTTATTATGATTCTTTACTGTCGCCTGTTAATATTTTTGTATTCCATTCTGGTATCCTTGTTTCTGTAGAAAAAGCCTTTAGGTTTCACAGAAAGCCTGCTTGTTTACTCTTCCATCTCTATCACTGTTTGGCTATCTCCCTCCTTCTCCTTGTATACAACAAGCCAGTGACCTTTCAATAAAATTCCTGTGCTATGTGTCCTTCCTGTCTCCCATTCCTTCAAGGAAAATTTAATTACACACTTCATGTCAAATACAATACCAATCCAGATATAGCAATACAATGTTTTTATATATGTGTGTATGCATGTTTTTGTTGTTGTTGTTGTTGTTTCTGTGTGCTTGTGTATACATGCTGTTGCTACTTTGTTAACCTCGGTTCGATATATTATTATTAGCCTTGCTTTATTTGTCTACGGAGCGTTTGATTTAGTAATACGCACGTATTAAGTTGTCTAATTTTCCTTTTCCTACTGACCTGCTCTTATAGTATTAATTTACTCATGCATTTTTTATTCATCTCTCTCTCCCTCCCTCCCTCCCTCCTCCGAGACGCAAATAGGCCGGTTGCCTTTTAACAATTTCTTATGCCCTGCCTCCTTCCCCTTTCCCGCTTTGACTGAAAATGAGGACAATTACACCGATGTATGGAAGTCATCAAGAGGTGTGCATGACATGAAAGTGAACAGGACATGGCACATTCCAAAAACTAGGTCCATGTTCATTCTGCTCCCCTGTCTTTTCTTCTGTAGGTAGGGGCTTACGACATCCTCCATACGTTCAAGTTTATGAACTTGATTATGGCAGATGCCTTCATTCCCTAGGGATACATTGTGTCGAAAATGTGTAAGCATGTTGTTCTGACCCATACTATGCAGGCGGTATGTTGCTGCATACTCTTGTCTTCGGTGGGCAGACATGCTAGGCATTTTGATGTTTATATAATCCACTGGATACTGACATGACTTACAGGGTTTTTAATGTGCTTATCTGACGTGCCTTGGCACTAGCATGTCTGTGCACATGGTGACCTGACATTCATCAGGCAGGATGGAACCCTGACCTTCCCATTGTAAAGTCTGGCTCTCACCCACTGAATTACCGTGCTCATTATCTGCTTTATCCTGGACTGTCCACAGCACGTACAGTGTGATGTGGCGCATATGGCATCACCCTGGCGCTGTATGAGTCATTGCTCTCGCATAAAATTGTTTGATAGTGATTTTGTGTGCACATGTGTGTTTGATAGTGATTTTTGTGCATATGTAATAAGTTATTATTGCATGAAATATTTCTCTGCACATGTAATGAAATTATTGTTGCATGAAACACTTGTTTTTTTTTATTAAGTTAATATCATATGTAAACGTTTCCTTTTTTACAGATGGTCGAAAGTTTTAAAACATCTCAAGCTAATAGCCGGATGCATCATCATCATCATCATCATCATATTATTATTATTATTATCATTTATATTATTATCAGTAGTAGTTTTCATTAATCTTACATTCGGTTTATTTTAGCTTTATTGTAAATATCAGTTTTAGCAATTGCAGACGTCTTTACCTCTGGAAAATAAAAATCAGTAGATCGGATGGTTTCTGGTGTGTTTATGTAGTGTGTGAGGGTGTATGTGTATGTACGTACGTACACTCGTGTTTATTTTGTACACACGCGTACGCCCTCTCTCTTCGACAAAGAATCAGACTGTCCGAACTGACAAACTTCCATCCACTTATCTATTACATGTATGAGTGTACCGCTCCCCCTCCCCCTCCCCCTAACACACACACACATTGAATACTGAGTGTCCTAAATGACACAATTCCATCCAATAAAACGTATGCCTGCATGTGTACGTGTGTTTTTGCGTGTGAGCGCGGCTCCTTCCCTTTCCCAACAAAGAATTGATCGTCCAAAATGCCAATATTTACATCCAGTCGAAGCATCATCACACACAACTCGTTTTGGCCTATCTGTTCCGCCAAGCTCTGGTTTGTTCATGGTGTTTATCGCAGCTAGCGTAACATAATTGTTAAAGTGCATTCATATCCAGCGTTATATAACATAATGTAGTTCACCCACCAGAGATGCCCTTTATTCTATAGCATTCACCGCCAGCGTCATCTCTATTCTACATCATTTATCTATTGTCAGAGTAACCACATAATGTATTATGCATCTGTGAGAGATCCCTCATTCAACACCGTTTTATCCAGAAATGTGTCCGTAAGATAAACCCCTTTATTGTACTTCACTTATCGTCAGCGCCAAAGCCAGGTCGGCTGTCTGCTAGGGTAAAAGATTGCTTTGTTCAGTCAGGTCGTTTGCGTTCCAGTATAACCTAGTGCCGTGTCTGCGTTGTGTAAAAACTATGACTTGAGACAAGTATCAGCCACAGCGGACTGATTTATGGGAATGTGATGGGCCTATCAGGCGACATGTGTTCCATGTTAAATATGCCCTCTTTTTTTTTTCTCTTGTCCGATTAGTTTATGTATGCGAGACATCAAACACGCCGGAATTCATTCGGTTGTGGGTCTGGCAGTGCAAGAGATGTACCCAGATGAAATCTGCACCCTGTACACTTCAGTCCATAAATTTATTGTGGGATTTTTTTCCTCGGCCAGCTCCTGGACCTGCATACCCTGAGTGGAACGTTATGTGGGAAGGCTCAGTACCACAGCCAGCCGACAACACAGTTCAGTCTCATCAACTTGACAGATGTATCAATGAGAATACTTGTTAAAGATCTTGACCGACATAGCAGGTGTCTGTATCTCTCAGGCCTGGTTGATGCCAGGGTATACATTATGAAAGTGAACTAAAGTGTAGCTCTGTCATGCAGTCTCCATCCGAAAATAAACGCCACAGCATCATCACTAGCATGCCCATTCTCATTACACCACTGTAAATATAAAATGTCCGTTTCCACACTCCTTTATCTGGACATTTACCAAAAAATGCACTTAAATTTTTCTGCATAACAAGGAGACTGAAGTGATATCGACCTCACTACTGATGGTTTTGTTTCTTCGAGGAGTCCTGCTTCTCCTCATGTCTGTTTCTGAACCATCCCTATTACTGAATTTGACTTAGCCTATCTATTGCAGCAAAGTCTTTTTCATCAGGAGGCTGGTTAATCACAGCGCAAGGTATTACAGTCCCTCTGCTGTACTACACCGATAGTATAGAACATTACACAGGAGAGTATCGCTGTGCCTATGTCGCCGTCTGAGACCCAGTTACTTACCCATCTAGTCATCGATTCACTATATATATTGTGTAGTAAGTAGTTTGAATTTTCATGCAGGTTGTTCGATGATACGAATTTTGCAAGTTTTCAGGAAAAGAGCTTTCTTTGCAATGATGAAAGAATGTAAGTAGTTTCGAGATTACGACTACTGTTAAATACATAAACTAATCATATCAATACTTTGCAAAATACCATTCCAAGACTACATGAAATCACTTGAGCACCGCAAGAATGTCATAAACGGGTTCACTTACACATTCACAACTTAACAAAAATGTAAGAAGAAAATACAAGAAGATTAGGTGGGGATCCGAAGGCACAGCTTGTCGATATTGCAAGCATTATGTAACAGGCAACCAGTGTTTTAAGTGAAATCTGCCCTCTCTGTTCTCCTTGATTCGTGTTGCCACCCCTCCCCCCCACCCCCACAAAAAACCTGCACTTTCAAAACTTTCCTCGACCTTAAACCCTTTCTTCTCTGAATAAAGTTAGTACATTTTGGAAAACTTAAACCAGAGTAGAAGACAACTGGGAAGTGCGGTGGGTGAAAGCATCGCTAGACTTGGGTTCAGTTTTATCACAGTGGATCGGACGCCTCTCCCACACTTTTTCTTTTTTCTTTTTTTTTTTTTTTTTTTTTGAAATGAATAAAATAACACACATGTATAAATGTATTTGTCTAAAAGCATTACCCATCTACCACTTGTTCTTTGAAAGCCCCATCTTATGGTGTACAGAAATAACAGTCTGGATTTTCAGCACCATGTAATACCACCAAAAATAATATTAGCAAATTCTCAGGGTCTCCTGTTGGCAGAATGTATGTTATGATTTGTTAGTTTGGTTTTCAGCAAGAAAGAAAATGAGAATGGAAGAGATGACAGACAGCAAGGTAGAGAGTGATGGCAAAGAAATTTCTAACACACGAGTTCCATAAGGTGGGGATACTACCGACATCGAAATAGCCCCTGCCATCCCCAGTGGCGGGAGAGGGGGACTGTTTTCCCCATTGCTCTGAATCTTCTTTTCTTTCTTATACACAAAACATTTTCCATTAGAGCACAAATACACACGTACAATCTGGAAACGTTATTTTACAGTACTGATCATATTTACGAATACAACCATGAAATATATCTATGGCGAGGAAAAAAAGTGTACATTCACCCATATGCAAATGATGCAAGGAATTATAAGACAAACCTTTTACAAACGTAAGAATAGACAGATCAACAAACACTGACCTACAGACAGACATAGGCTGACAGTCAGACATACAGGTAGACAGACTATCAAACAGACATGGTGTAGGCGTTAAGTTTTTTAAGTGAAATGTTATACGAACATGTATCATGGAAGATAAAGCTCTGGAAAACTTTATCATGAACACTAAGTGATTTTCACCTAAAACTTTTTTTTTCGTGTTTTCCCGTTTTCTTTGCCATTTCAGGGTGCACAAAATCCAGGATAACATTTCACAGTGCTGTGATGATGAGTATGCGATTGATAACTATGATGCCATAAGTGCCGTCTTAGACTGAGATTATGTTACATGGCTGTGCTCTACGCTCATTTTCATAAGATAGCATGGCGTCAACCAGGCTCAAGTTATACAGACACCTGTGGTGTTGTTCAGGAAATTTGACCACCACCACCCCTCCCCCTTCCTTAACGAATCGCCTGTAAGGTGCCTGAATTTTGACCGTGTCTTGCCAAGTCTTTCCAATTAGTCCATAGCACACTCTACTTTGGATAGGAGCCGGCTTGAGCCAAAAATCCCATAATTATTTTAACAGGGTTGACCTGATTCCAACCCACGACTTTCCAGACGATGGTGTGCTGCGCCATCCACTGCACCGTGGTGACTCGTTTTGAAGACAAAATAGGTTTCTCCAGAACTACATGATCACTGAAGACGAAAGTAGTTAGTTAACTCTCTTCACTCGTGTCAGCTTACAATTTATTGTATTGACTTTTTAGGGAGAGCTTTTTTCTCCTCGCTGCTTTCTAACAAATTGGAAATGTGTTTTTATCTGTTTGCGTGTTGTGGGAAACTGGCTTTCTTCAGGGACTTAAATCCAGCGAAATGTAAGACAATGTATGTCAGTGATATAACACTTAAATTGTTTACTTTTGTTAAAACGTTTACCCATACTAATTTAATTCAAACGCTGTTACAGATTACATTTCAAAGCGAGACTGAGATCAGTCACGCAGACGGCGTCCATTAGAATATCGAAGGCATCATCAAAGTGAGCAACACATGTTTTAAACATGCTGAGATTGAATGCACGACATCACAATTCCAGTCCACGACTAGAGGAAGCACTTGTTGACACTGGCGCAAGAATTCGAACTTCCAAGCACGCAACCTTGTTTGCTTTTAAATTACGCGTTCTTGGATATGATACGGTTCTTCCTCTTGCTATCGAACATAATGCTTCGCAGTGCCCTAAAACGGGGGACACGGAGGATGGGGAAACTACTTGATCCACATACAACGAGTTTTCTTCCTCCCTCTCCACTCCTCCAGCTGTCCTAGAGAGATTGCACTTTGCATGTTTTCTGCAGTTCTCTTTCGATTAATCCTTTCCTTCCCTCACCCTATCCACCACATTTTAGCTTTAGAAGGTGGATGGCGTTATTGTTTTTGTTATTTTTGTTTAAACCGCAGCCGACTGCACAGAGCCATACCAGGGTTATAACCGTTTCAAAACATTACTTCAACAGGGAAAAAGATGGAAAAGAAAATAAAGTATACATATCAATGCATTCGCGCACATAACAAGAGAAATGTCCCTGGGGTTGATCATTCCGTCCATTTAATTACACATGACATTTTTTTTAAAGCGTACCTAAATGCAAATTTAAACATAACTAAGGACACTAAATAATACATAAAACGTGCCTAAATTAGCAAAAATTGCTTCCGCATATCACATTTTCCTGGAGCCTAAAATGCACTCAACACATCTATCTACCCAATTATCAATCCTAAGAGAAAGTACAGGTGAATGGATCAGCAAGGCAGAAAATGACGGGAGTAAATGACAAAAAGCAAAGGAAAAAGGCAAAAACAAAGAGAGTGACAGAAAAGAGAATTTCTAGCACAGAATTTCCAGAAGGTATGCATACTCTTTATACTAAGAGCCCCTGGCATTCCTACGTGGAAGGGATGAGTGTGTGGATGGGGTGAGGAACCGAAAAGGTTAATGAAGCGAGAATGTCTGGTATCGATTAACATGCATTGTGTCAAATATTCTGATACGTCTTTCATCGTTGCACACGATAATTGCTTTTAGAATCCATTCTTATTCATTTTCGTTTGTAAGTTTCAGTTATCAAAAATATAAACACATAGACCGCATGTGAATTTTTTGGATCGCCTTTAAATAAATCCACATTTTCATGAACAACAAAACCACTTATTTCCTAACCTTTTTTCCCACTGGTATGTAGAGCAGCAGCGAAGGTCTTCCACACCAGTCTGTACTGGGCCAGCCTCTGTAACCTAGGTGCGTTTCAGGGCTTTCAAGTCTCCTATTTTTCGCCAGGTGTTCTTGTGTCTTCCTCTCTTATGTCTTCCTTCTAGGAACAGAAAGATGAAATAAGACTGTTCTCAGAAAATCATAAAATTTCGCGCATACTCGGCAATTCTTTCCATCTAAACACTTACGTCCGAGGATCTTCAAAATACAATCAAAAAGAATGAGATATAAAAGAATGAAAAGGGGGAAAAGCATATAGACAGACCTTGATGAAGAGCCCTGAAATTGCTGGTTTCGATTACTGACACTAACAATGTGCTGTTACGAGTAGTGGTAGAAAGGAAGCTATATCAAGTTTCAGTAAGAGTGAATGCAAAACCTGGAAACTACTTACAGTTTTAGAATCAATCGATGTTAAGCATACATATTTCTTCAGGGCACACAAGGAGCGTTTAAAGCCTACATGACTGCTCAGATATATAAGCATCTCAAACAAAACACACCCAAACACACTGATGACCTTGAAAAAAAGAAACCTTGGAAAAGTTAAGAATCATAAGTACACATATCACTGCATTCACGCAAATAACCTCAGAATGTACCCCTGGCGTTGGTCATTCGTGTAATTTATCACCTGAGGGATTAAAAAACCCCAATACAAATGCATAACCATAACTAAATGCATAAAAGCGAAACTGACCTATAGTACCTGAAATTGCTTCTAAGCAGTTCGCATTTGCTTAGAGCTAAAAAATACAATTAATGTTTGTGCCCAATTATCAGTTCTTACAGACAGTATGTGAGGTTTTATGAGAATTGAAGAAATGACAGAAAGCAAAAGAGCCAGGTAGAAGCAAAGTGACAAAAAAGAGTAAATATTTTAGCACAGAATTTGTTGGTGAGAATACTATTTACACCGACAGAGGTTCCAGCATCCCCCGGAGATGAGCACCGAGTCACGGTGGAGATGTCCATTTGGGATTACAATTTATGATGATATTTAAGAGTGATTTATAACACTGACATTCCAAATATCTTTACATTTCATGCTACCAGCAAAGATCAAAATGAGTCGTGAATTTAAAATACATGTCGGATGAAACAATGACGAAATAGTTTTCAACAATTCACGACAATCACTAAATGAGTCATGAATTTAAAATACATATTGGATGAAACAATGACGAAATAGTTTTCAACATTCAACAATTCACGACAATCACTTTAAATTTTACCACACAGTAAAGCAAAAGGTACAATACAACAGCGATAGCACATGCACTCAAGAATACTTCCGTGCACGCGTGCGTGCTTGCGTGCGTGTGTGTGTGTGTGTGAAACTGCGAACATTTTTATGGGAGGTAACTGAAAACTGCCAGTATATATATATATACTAACATATTGTATGAACGGATCTACCCTCCCCCCCCCCCTATACTAATCAGCACATCTTTATGGTTTTCCATCACGGTAATCTTCCCAGCGTTATCGACTCTGGGAAGAACGTACATTGCTGTTCATCATTTTATCCAAAATCTGGTAATCTTTCTTTCTGATCTTCTGTATACGTTTAACCAAGGCCAGTTGGACAAAGGTTTAAATAAAACTATGCTTTCTTATTCTCTTTTCACCCGTTATTGGTTTCTGTTTATCGGAACAATGGTAGTGTATTTTATTATGACTCCATTATGTGTGTTGTTAGACGTTTTTGCTTTCATTCAATTTGCTGAGAGAGAGAGAGTGTGTGTGTGTGAGTTTTTTAGAAATGTATTTCGAACTGCAGCTGACCTTGAGGAGACTAGTGATTTATGATGATGGCAGTAGTGGTGATGTTTGAGTGTGTGTGTATGCGCACGTGCCTGACAGACAGACAGACAGAGAGATGTGCATTGCACGGGCTTGTTTACCGCAGAAAGGAACAAAGGCAGATACACCATTGTGGCTGGAAAACCTCGCTTATTGTTTTTCCTTTCCTTTGCGTTTTGTAGCATTATGCCATTAAGGAAGCTTCCGTTGATGGAATGGATTGCAAGTGCATTAATTCATTTTTTTTAAACTTATCAAAACTATTCTGCATTTAGACATTTGTCATTGTGCACTTTCTGTAATGCATCACATGTTGCTCTTTGGTTTGTTTTTGTTTTGTTTCATTTGGGGGGAGAGGGTATTCGCTTGTTTCTACTCCTTTTCTTTTCAGCTCTTGTAGTTTGCCTGATAATGGCGTTAACATCCGTATTATATAGAGAAAATTAATGCCAGGGGCCACATTATTAGGCAATGTAAAAGGGAGAGAAGATGGAGTTTATCCTTTACAGTGGTAAGAAGAAATCCTTTACCCCGACAGACTTAAGTGTGTGGTTTGAAACTGAAGCACCGGAGGGAGGTAGTGTGTGAAAAAAAACATGGTGGGATTGAGGAGCAAGAAAGGTCCTAGGTGACCCTCCTGGAGTGCTCTTAGTATTTCGATCCTTCACAAAGAAGGTCCTCATGCTCCCAATACAGGTGAAGATCGTTTCGTTCTGTGTAGAACTCGTTAGACCTACTGCCTGGGATACCAAGCAACAGAGAGGCATCTACACACACGTGAACTACTATAACATAAAGTTAACAGCACTCCAAAACACTGCTTTCCCTCTTCCAGAGGCCAGGAGCTGAAGAAATTACCTGCAGTTTACTCATTTGTATTATTGTTGCTGCTTATCAATTATCAGTATTAAGGTTTGTAAAATATTTTTTCTTTATTTGTTGAGTTGTCAACTGTTTTTTCTACCTTCCACAAGAACGAGTTTTGGCCGTTTGGTTTGCTCTGTTGGGGTGGGGGTTATGTGACATGTGAGAACTTGTTTGTCGACGGCAGAAAGTTCAAATCTGATAGTCCCTGTAGTCGACCCGCCATGATCTGCAGTGCTTCTCTAATTTTTCCCCCTCTTCAATTACGATTTTTCAGACCAGAATTTGTATGTCTTTACACGAAAATTGCTATCCTGGCTCTCTGCAGTGTACTGCTATTGCTGTTAATGAGACCCTTGTGTTTTGGTGGTCTTTTGACTTGAGTGCATGGCCATTTGGCAGTCTTTGCCACATACTTTCCCCACAATCGTCACAAGTCACGCGGTCAAGCACAACACATCATCTGTTAGTAGCCTACCTTTTGTCTTCAGGGTGTACCAGTTTTTATCTGAGAACTTTGAAACAGGACACCAATTTTCATGGACAAACAAAACTTCTGGCATCTGAAAATCGTTATTACAAGAAAAGAAAATTTAAAAATTATGAAAGCATTATACAGACCATGGAGCGTCGACCATTACTAAAATATTCATATTCACATTCATTTCCTTTGTCACAGTGGATTTACCATGTGAAACTCGGGCTCCTCTCCCCTTTGAGAGCGCGTCGCCGCAGCGCAGCGCCACCCAATTTATTTTACCAAGACTTCAGGAAGGCAAGAAGGCTAACTGGCCTTCAAGGGGAGGGGCCTGGGAAATCAACCTCTTGTCTTCTACAAACAAGTTCTCACAAAACGCAATCGGCAGTAATCCAACACGAAGCTAGACACACAACCAATGCTCGTCCTGACGAAGACCACGGGAGACATGGACCACTCGGCAACAAACCGACTAACGAATGGCTAAGTCGTGTGTCAATCTGTACTCTAAGATGTCGAGATTATCTCTGCTCTCTCAGTAGTCTGACAGCTCTCAACCTTTAAGATATAAGCATGTTTTCCCTTTTTCTTACAAAGCGAGATAGTGAGACTTTGGGACACGGTTGACACGTGTACATAGACATCCTCTCCAAACGAAACATAATAAACGACCAGGTTGACAGTTACCGAGGTCAGCGAAGTGCTGTCCAGGCTTTATTATTCTTGTTGATAGTTGGGTTAGCTGAGAAGTCAAAAAGCAACGACTCCAATTGGAATCAAACTGACCCAACGGGCAGCAAGTCGCCTTAAATTTCGCCTACAAGATTTCATTCATTGGAAAACTTCTTCGCACAGAAATTTATAAAAAGTCTGCCCTGCTGCATGAAACTTTTATCCCATGGTTTGTCGCTACAAATCAGGATCACACCGCACAGGGATTGCCTTGGTGTCCATCATTTTTACCCCGTTTCTCATTTGCAAAAGTGCTCGTGTGGATTCTGTGACACTTTGAATCTGTGTTTGGCAAACAGCGTGGTTAATGAGTTTGCTTTGGTTGGCCGAGGTTTAAGAAGGGCACAGAGCACGCAACAGTGTTGGCAGTTTAAATAAAAACTTTTGTCGTCGGACGGCTTTCAGCAATAGCGTCAAACATCTCTGGCTTTCTGGTTGCTGTTGGCAGATTTCATATAAGAAAAATAAGTCTGCAAGTTTTCAATTCTAGATCATGCTGGATCTTTTCAAAGAATATATTGTCCTGAGCAAATTACAGAAACACATGACAGATACACACTGAAAGTCGATGGTGTGCGTGTTGTCCCATACTCTTCAGTGACCTTTAACCTGTGGATAACTGGCAGTGTACAGAGTATTCGAGCGGGAAATCCACGCAACTTCAGCGATCTAAGAAGACTGTCAATCTGGCCATTCTATTTGGCGGTTAACATGATCTCCCGCATAAGTTAGAGCTACATACTACATATCGGTTTCCCAATTTGTTTTAACAAAACGCTTATCTGTGTATATACAGTCTTCAGCGTAATATCAGTAAAAACATCTGGATTTAGTAAATTCAGATGCTATTCATATGGAAACTGCCATCTTCGTCAATGAGATCAAAGACAAGGTCAAACTAAATATAATCGGGTCAAACTAAATGTAGTCATGCTCAAACAATATCTCCCCTTTTCACATCCACACAAAAAATAGCAGCTGAATCTTTTGAAAGAATGCATCCTTTACCGGAGAACCATGGCGACAATCTGAGGCGTAGCCATGCCTAGAGCGTAGAAATATGTCAGTGTGATGAGGGGTGGGGTCATAAAAGCAACACAGACAGCTTGTTGTTGTTGTTTAAATTTATTGAGAATTCTTATATTAGTACTTTCTCCATTACCGACTTTACTATATTAAGACTTATTATAATGGTTGCATTTCATCGGAACATACGCTATGCATACTGAACACTTTGTCATTAATTCTGTGGTATACTTAACACTTTGTCATTAATTCTGTGGTTTTCTTATACTGACTGGGCTTCAACTAAAAATAACCACTTCTTACTGAGAAAAACAATCTACAGTAGTAAAAAATAACCACTTCTTGCTGAGAAAAACAATCCACAGTAAATCTGGTATACAGTGTATGTTTCTCTCACACTCTCGATCTTGTAGACGGAAATATACTGAAATGTACGTGTGTTTTTGAGAACAGAAGTTTTTGCAGTGGGAAAAAGGAATTCATGACCAAAAATGTATATCTCACTGAAGTTTTTATTACATATGGTTTTCTGCTTTTGTACAGATACGCTTCACAACTGAAGCAAGATAAAACTGAAACATAATAATAGAAAGCAAGAATGGTCAAACTGAAATACATCACTTAGTAGCACGCACTGTGGACGTCCTAGTGTTGTTACGTCTCTGCATCTTCCGTATGCTATATACCTCTCTTTTTTCCTGAGGTTAGAACATTCTTTTCAACATGAAAGAAGAGGTAAAAGAATGAAGTGATTTGAGGCCGACTGTGGCTGAAGATGGAAAAAAAGCCTGAGGAGTGACTTGAAATAAATGAAGCTGCGCCCGTAACTGGGCTTCGGCTGGGCTGAGACTGGAATGGGCAGGCATTTGACTTGTAGAATCCGAGTTACACGGGAAGAAAAGGTTAAGTGTCTTACCACAGAGTGCATGCAGCCCCTCTTGTATCATGGATGAACACAGCTTGTGTCAGCCTCCGAACATCTGAGAGTGTTCCTCTTTTTCTTCAATCTTTTTCCCCCACTTAACATGCTGTACGATTTAGGGGAGACGAGAGAGGGGGAAGGTGTGTGTGTTAGGGGAGACGAGAGAGAGGCAAGGTAAGGTGTGTGTGTGTGTGTGTGTGTGTGTGTGTGTGTGTGTGTGTGTGTGTGTGTGTGTGTGTTGTGTGTGTGTGTTTCGAGAAAGAAAGAGCACGTGCGTAGAACCGGTGCAATACACTCACTCCGATTCTCAAGGCATTTCCTTTTATCTCCCTCTTTTCTTTTATCAATGCTTTTTGATACTCTTATTTTTTCCCTCCCCCCCCCAACCGCCCTCCATCCCCCCCCCCCCCCCTCCATCCCCTCTCTCCTCTCTCTCAGTATGCTGCAGATTGTGATCTCTGAGAGTCCACTTATACACGGAACTAGGGAAGCGAACTTTCCCGTCCGTTCTCGTGTCGACTTTTCATACTTTTATGTGTCATCTGAACACGTTTTAACTTCACGCGTTTCTGACTATGTCATCTACTTTTTCCTGTGCCACCGTAGCATTAAAATCTTCCATTATTACTGTAATGTCTTGTGGTTTACACTGATCCTTGGCTGTGTCTAATTCCAAATAGAAAACAAGTTCTTCCTCACTACTTGTAGATGTTGGTGCATATATTTGGATGGTGTTGATACCAAATGGCCTGCTCTCCAATCTTACAAGTGAAACGTGCCCTAATATAGCCCAGTATTCGTCAATAGACTTTGACTTGTCATTGTCCATTATGATGCTTATCTCACCTCCCTTAGTCCTAAAATATTGTTTTTTTCCATTCCTATCTTGACATTTTCCAGTTTTCTCTTCTAGAGCACTGTTCTAACATTCCAACTTGCAATTTTCATATCTTTGAATCTGATGGCAGTAACTTGACGACCGGGTGTCACCTGCTCAGTATGGCTTCCCTTGTCAAACGAAGGTGCTCCCTGGAGTCCCTATTCACCCTCGTTACGTTTCGTTTTCTTGTGTGTCCGGCCATGATTTACTGGGGATATGATTGGGGTTTCCCGTTGTCTTCCATCGACTTTTGTACAAACTGTACGCTAGCCTTTGTCGTTCCTATGATTACCCAAAAGACAGTGGGGGGCTGATTTTCTGTCAGGGTTGACTCCCTCAGCCTTGGTCTCTCCAAAGACAACCACAAGGCAGTGGTGCTATTAATCCACAGCTGGGAGTGTCTGGTTCGTGGGCATCAGGGCATGTCCACATGCCAGTAGGTCTGGCCCCCCAAACATGCAGTATACAGACTTCTTCCGAATCCCTGTGTCCTACAAAGCATCAAGCTTAATACAAGTTCTCTTACAACTCCTGAGCAGAGCTGAAAAATATTTTGTCTTCATCTATTACACAACTTAAACTGAAATGTGAAAAGCCATCAGAAGGAAGAAGTCCAAACACAGCTCTAGTCCCTTGCACTCACTGGTTAAATCTTTTCGCCACAAGCTAATGTTGGGGATAAACCCTACAGAAAACCTAGGGTGCTGAAGTCAGAGACACCAGGCTTGTAGCGCCCACTAACAAATCATGCTATTATACAATTTAACTCAAATGGCTACTGTGTACATCTACATCACGAAAACGGTTCTCGTCTATTTCGATCCCCTTAGGATGGAACAGCATTACGCCTCTACAGGATCCACCCTTGGTTACTATAGGTCTTCCCTTCGCCAGGGGACGTGGGAAGAAAGCATCTGACAACTTATCTGACCTCTACCTCTACTGCAACAGGATAGGCACTGGAAAATGGCAACATTCATTGCCGGATGTAACCAGGTAGACAGCGAATGAAGAGGAATCATTGGAGGTGTATCTATGTTCGAACAAAACAAAAACGAAGAAAATCAAACCAAGAGTATCGGCAACACGGCATGTAAAATTTAGTCATTTCCTTCTCCGTTGTAAAGTACACAATAGTTACTTCCTTCTCCATTGTGAAAAACAGAATTAGGTCACTTTTTTTTTTAAAAAACGAAACGAAAAACAACCTTATTTTCTAGAAGAACCTACCCAAAGGGAAAGTGCTAGTGACAACAGACAACAAACGGGATCTAAGGTAAATGTCTCTGTGGTAATAAACGCAGCATTTGTGGTTGCGGACTGCAGCAAAAGAGAACAATAAAACAGAACAAACAGGGAATCTATGACTGCAAAAGTAAATATGTACACATTATTTCCGTTTAACGGCCCCATTCCTAAAGCCTTTCTTTTAGACTTCGTGGTGGATTTTTTCCCCCTAAAGGTCGTGGGCATATCTCTCTCTCTCTCTCTCTCTCTCTCTCTCTCTCTCTCAATAGCAGGTACTGCGCAATGAGCTTAGGAAATGAACACGTTTTTGTTTCCTTCCCCCCTCAGGTCTCCTGATCCCATGCGGTTTATTAAACTACAGTGGATTACATGAGGCTTGGAAATGAAAAGTCCCATCTTGTGCTCTGTGGAGAATTCTTTTTCTTTTCAAAGTATGCCTTTTTCAATCTAATTCTTAAGATATAGATATACAAAAATTTAAATCGTTTTTAGTGATTTTAAATTGATATCTGTTCGTGCAAGAACACTGAGCATCCGTTTCCTTAGTTCCTTTTAAAAAATATGTGCCTTACGTGCCCTTACTGGTCTTTTCCTCTTCATTTTTCTCCATTAGTATTTTTGTTTTCTTTTTTCAGTCTTTCCTTTCTTTTTGTGTACTCTCCCCCCAAAAACAACAACAAACAAACCATTCTTCCATTATACGCTCGTCCATCTAGACTGTATAATTATATGTTGTTGGTTGATTTTTTTTAAATCAAAGGACAGTTTCAATGCACTATTAATACGTTTCACTTGTGCCAGGGTTTTCTACTGATCGACTGTGTTTGTGAGATGGTAGATAATAAATGATATACTCAAGCAACATCCCTCTTTCTCTTTTCCCCGCTTCCTCTACCCTTCCATCCCCCCTTCCACCTCTTCTTACGCTCCTCTGTCTATCCCAACCCCCTCTTTTCCCTCCCCCTCCCTCACTTGTGGCGCGTATGAGTGTACATCGTTCGTTCTTTGATTTAACGTCTTTGTACATGCATACGTGTATATGTGTATATAACAGTATATACTACCTTGTACTAATTCTTGATCAAAAATAATTTGGAGGGATGACAATGCTTTGTTTGGTTTTTTTTTCCTGATCAATGGCTAGTACGCTTTTCTCCGGTCAGAACTGTATGCTTTATTAAGACAGTCTTCGCGAAACAAAATTCTGTCTTCAGGAATAATGTTTCCATCACTGAAAATTTTATTGGCTACCATCTCCCTCTCTCCGTTTCTCATAAACACGACACACCCGTACTTATCTCTTGCTCTGTCTGTTTTCATTCCTTTCTTAATGGCAAGGGTTCTCAAATAGACTTTTCGTATGAAAGAAATTTTTATGTTCTCAATTTCTTTTCCCAATCTCATGCCTATTCCAATGCAGTGGATTTACATCAGAAAATCCAATTAAGATTTGAAGAAAAAAAAGGGGGAAAAAAAAAAAAAACCCGCTCGTTTCTTGTTTCTTTTCGTTTTTATGCTATTTTTTTTCAGAAGATTTGCATGAAGCTTTACATTTAAAAGGTATTTAACGACTGGGCCCGAATGGGTCATGCAGCGGATAGACAGACCCCCTTTGTGTGGCGAAATGATACCTGTCTGACGTCGGGAGCAGGAAGGTGGTTGTCAGGTCAATGGCCAGGCATTGCTGCTTTAGGTCCTATCCAGCACCCTCAAGTGTTTCTTGTCAACTTTTTTTTTAAGCTTAAGACCCTGCATGTTCTCAAAACGATAAGAAGAGGTGGGTGGGTATTTAGATAAACAGATTTCTCTGTCCTCTCTTTTGTACCCCCTCCTCCCTCCCTCCAACCCCCTCTATTTCTCCTTCTCCCTCCCCCCCCCCCCCCCTTTCTTTGAAAAAATGGCATTTGGTATCATTTTCATCCTGTTTCATTTTTTTCTTATTTCTAGGCAGACATTTAGATTAACCATGTTAATTTTGACTAATGATTTAGTACTTATACATTCTATACTGGAAAATAAACTCTCACTCACCTCTCTCTCTCTCTCTCTCTCTCTCCTCTCTCTCTCTCCCCGCGCGTAATATTCTAGACTCCGTGTGTGTGTTTTGGGATGTAAAAACAATCTCCATCAACGCTCCTCTCTCTCTCTCTCTCTCTCTGTCCTCTCTCTCTGTCTCTCTCTCTCTCTTCTCTCTCTCTCTTCCCTCTCAAGAAAATTAATGTCAGTTTGTTAAATAATTAACGTCAGTTTGTTAAATAATTAAGATGATGAATGTTTGCTTTTCCGTTTTTGTTCTTACTTTATGTCATTCACTTATGGTGCTAAAGATAATGTGAATTATGTGTGCAAGTGGCTGGCGACATCCCTTGTAGACAGGCGGCTGAAAATCAACCGGACGTGTGTGAGTCATCGTGAGGTACACGTGATGTAGAGGTACACGTGATGTAAAAAGACTGACAGAGCATTGCCCTCTTTTCTTCTGCACTGGTAATTGGTACTCGTGTGTCAGTCCTATTTCCTATCTCTCCTTACCTACCGGATACATTCCCCGCCGCAACCTCACCTCTCTCCCCCCCCCCCTATTTTCCACTGGGGAGGGGAGGGGGATAGGATTGGAGGGGGGTTGCCACTTGTGTTCGTACTGATCTACCTTACTTATATTTACAACCGAAACATTAGTACAGACTGTTTTCCTTCAAAACTAAGCACAGCTTTAGTCATTCCACTTCCTAAACTTAAAAAAGCGTCACGTATTAATGACTACAGACCAATCTCAATATTATCCACACTTTCTCAGCCATTATAACAGCATGTACTTAAAAATCAGTTAGAATATCTCTAAATCAGTAAGACTTACTGTTCCAATCACTGTGGCCTGTTTCACTGACTGTCATCTAGTAACAACTCAAAGCTTACTGATGTAATATTCTTAGATCTCTAGAAAGCTTTTGATCTTGTTGACCATGATATACCTCTAACAAGTTCTACGTGTATCAAATCAGTCCAAATACTATCATGTTCTTTAGTCCTTACTTTTTCTTACCGAATATTTTTTTTCCATAAGAAGAGATGATCAAAGGAGGTGTCCCACAATCCTCATTTCTATTTTTTTTCAATCATCTCCCATTCTATGTGTCCCACAATCCTCATTCCTATTTTTTTTTCAATCATCTACCATTCTATATCTCATCCCCTGATGTAACGTGTGTTATGTTCGCCGATGTTTCAGCTGTTTATACATATGGAGCTGACCATAAATTGCGGAAAAGCCTGCTTTAATTTTCAAAGTGTGTACAGACAATGTTATGTTATCCTTATTAAACACAAAAAGCACAATTCTAACAAAAAGTGTATAAAAAAGCATTAACTTAAGCTGCCCCCACCAGCTGTATCGCCTAACATGTCGTTGACTACATTTCAGAACATTGGCATCTTGGTGTTAATCCATAACCTACCAAAAAAATGGGAATTTACACAACAATTTCTTAAATCCTTTGCTAAAAATGCACACTTTGTCTGGCTTAGGATACGTTTCCAGTCCCAAAGCTTGTTGCTTGCTTTTCCATGCCCATTTTATTTAACTAAAACGAATCATGATTCAAATGTATGGGATTCTTGCGCATGTAAACAACAAAACATTCTGCCTGTCCTTGTTTCATTGTCTTATCATCTCATATTTAACAAGCGCATCTTAACGCTTACAATTGTTTATAACAACCCTACTCCATATATCTAAAGCTAAAATCTTCATTGAAAATAAACGATACTCCATATCTAAAGTTAATATCTTCAGTGAAAATAAACGAAAACCAAACTCCACAAAGGGTGTTTTAGTGCTACCAAAAACGAGACGATCTATATACAATTAACATATTCTGACATAATAAGCTCTTGGAATGATTTACCAATATCTGAAAAGTCCCTCATCTTTAAATCAACTTAATCATTGCATACATACATACTAATGTCAGCAAGTGAAAGTGAAAAGGGCACGGTACTAATGTCTTTTGTTGTTGTTGTAATTTGTCGTAATAATGCCAGGGCCAGATCTGGGGAATAATGAGGGCGGAGGTTACACATAGGATCCTGTGCCAGAGTCCCTGATGGGGGTCAGGGTGCGCTGACCCCTTGAGCCGAAGTATTTTTGCCATTTGAAAGAAAGAAAGAGGGAGGGGCTTAATATAGAACTTTTTCTTCTCGGCTTAGACATACAAATGAAAGTATAAAAGCTGAAACAGCAAAACGTCAAAAATATCTTGAAAACAAACTAGAAATGTATACAAGAGCTCGGAACTTTTAACTTGACCGAGCCCCTTCTGAAAGTGTGACCATACTACAAACAACATGGTAACATGTGATCATGACAATTAAGACACCGCTGTATTGTCATAAATAAAACACCAATCCGTATTAGGAGAAATGAGGGAGAGGGGGTACCTTTACACAGACTGTGCTTCACTCACTCTCTCTCTCTCTCTAAAATCGTCTTTTTACCACCACCACCATTTTTCTATCTTCTGCTGTAATTAAAAAAAAATTGAAAAAAGAGGGGGTCTAGGACCCAGGTAATCTCCCTATATATACATCATTTCTCTCACTCTTTCTTCTCTTCTCTCTCACTCATTCTCTGTCAGGCACACACAATCACAACGGTTGCCCACAGATGTGATGAAAACTTTCGGCGGTTTTGTTTGTTTGTTTTCTAATTTCAAGCATTTTATTAAAATGTAGTGGATTACAGCAGACTTTCAAATTAAATGCTTCCTTCTGTTTTTTGAAATCGCATGTGGTTCTTGTTCTCTCTTTCCCTCTGCTCTCTTATTCCTTCATACGTCATTCTTCGTTTCTCCATCTTCTCCTTTTTTTTTTTTCTTCTTCATACTTGACCGCCTTCCTTCGTCTTCTTCCTCTTCGCTGTATTTTTCTTCTCCTCTTCCTCCTTTTCGTCTTCGTTCTTTCTTCTGTTTTCTCTTGTTCTTCTCCGCCTCCTTCTCTGTATCTTCATTTTTCCCGCCTTCCTCAATTGTTATCTGGTCTATCTGGAAAGCTTTCAGTTTCTACAGCATCTTGCTTCTATCTCGGACACTGTCTTTGCCGAGGCCCTGATATGTGAAAATCTTCAAGTATTCCGTCGCTATGTATGTATGTATGCATGTATTCAAGTATTCCGTCGCTATGTATGTATGTATATGTATGTATGTATGTGTGTCTGTGTATGCTATTATGTCTCCCAATTTTTCACTGCTTTCGCGTTGGCTTTTGAATTCACCAATAAAATACATTAACGTTCAAATCTTACTGCGAGTGTTGTTATGAACTATGATGTAAACAGCGTGTTTGCTTCATTTGCAAATCTAGACGCATTTATTGTTTAAGTCTGGACCTTGAGGCCTAGTAACAAGAAATACGGAGAATGCAATGCACTTCCAACACTCACGAGGAATCCGTTCAGTAATAACATATACTAGCACAGACATAAAATTCCTTCACACAGGGCCTAAGTGTGTGCATATCTCTCTCTCTTTTCTCTCTCTCTCTCTCTCTCTCTCTCTCTCTCTCTCTCTCTCTCTCTCTCTCTCTCTCTCTCCTTTCAACTATTGTTGTTTATTTTGGAATTAGCCCACTGTCTTCTTTGAGCTAAATGCTTTTAAAAAAGACATGAAATCACCAAATTGATTCTGCAGAGGGCTTTTGGTGAAAAAAAATCTTTCTTCCTTCCTTTGTTTTCCCATCAAATCTCATGTCTTTTATGTTAAAATGCCTTCAATTACACTAGAGTTTCAAATTGAAGGCTTCTCCTGTGTTCGGAATCACACATGTTGCACACGCACTTACGCCTGTTTCTGTGCGTAAATTTGTGGTAGACATTTATTCAAGAAACCACCGTTCTCCCCTGCTTCGTTATTTGCTTGCTTTTCTCTGCTTCCTTCCTTTGTATGCATATTTGTCATTCTTTTATCTTTTTTTTCTTTCTGTGTTTTTGATAAATGCATTTCAGTCTTTATTTTGTCTGCTTGTAACACATATTTGTAGAATACCAAAGACTGGCTGTAAGTCAGGTCCATTGAAACTTAACGCTTCTACTGCTGAGTGATAACTTGGTTGCAATGTCTTCTGCCTCAACCCCACTGCCCTCCCCCCCCCCCTCCCTGGTGCTTAATGCCTGTCGTCAATATTTACAAGTGCTTGGGAATATCGTTTATCGCACGGTTCAGTTATGTTCTTGTTTGCAAGGATGTTGCCTGTTCGACCAAAAAAAATCGTTAAGTATCGTACAGAAATTGTATTTTCTTACAAAATATGTCTTTGGAACAGGTTCTGTCAGTTGTGCAGTACGAGTCAGACTCTGTGGGTCTGGGGACAAGATAAATCAGTGGGTCATTGTTAATTGCTTTGTTTGTTGGTCCTCAAAGGCTTCTGGGAGTAGATTATTCTTTATAGAATCTTTGTCACATGACTCATCAAATTGATTATATTTATATAAGTCCACATGCTATTATCAATAGCCCTTGCTTTCTTTGAAGTGCAATGAAAATTGACTTTGACATATCTTAAGGGATTTTTCCGGTGTCATAAATTTTAAGTAGGAGGGCTGTTACTTTTTCAGTACCAAATTCATCTTGAGCCTCAATCATATCTATAGTAGTATTCTAGTCCTGGGGCGTTTTCCCGTTTCATTATTGGGGGCCCTTTAAAGTTCTTTATAGTGATGTGTTCGTCATTTCTGTCACCGTCACAAAGACCTTCAATGTACTCTCGCCGTCTAACATTTTTTGTCTGTTTTCCATAATAATCGTACCATCTTTTCAATTTAAGCGACCAGTTGATGTACATGTCAGCAATTTCTTCGTAATTTCTGTACATAAACTTTGGGTCTTCTATGTTTGCATTTTGCGTGTAGGCAAGCTTCCTTAGCTTTATTGTACTTATTCTGATTTCCTGATACGTCTTTTTGTATTCTTTCTCTTTTCCCTGTACCCTTCCAACGTTCATCCCTTCAAGTCTAAAATTTGTTTTTCTCCCCCAATTTTTCTTCGCTTTTCTGTCAACTGTAGGAATTTCACAAGCTTCATTTACTGATTTTTTTTTTCAAATTTGTCCATTGTTGCGCACCGTCCCAACATTATCCAAAGTACTAAATGTGTTTTGAACAGATACGCTTAATTTTGCACAAACTGATTCAGCTGTCTTAAAGAGTCAAGATTTAGTTTTGATATCTATTCTTGGTTTTTCTTCCCTTTAGTTTCAGCCCAAATGTTCCCAAACCAGGATTATGGTCACTGTTGCAGTCTGTGCTTGGCAATATTTTTGCTATCAGGAAAGAATTTCTAAATCTCTTTTGCATCAGGGTCTAATTAATCTATTTCTTGCTCTTTCTCCTGGGTTTATCCACATCCATTTTCTTCTGTAAGATTGCTCAAACCAAGTGTTTCCTATTATGAATTCAATTACTTCTGTCCTCTCGACTTTTTCTTCCATTTCATTTCGCATGCCACGGCCATGAGGTCCAACTATGTCATCTCCTTTCTTGAGTTCCACTTTACCATTAAAATTTCCCATCATCATCAGGTGCCCTGCCGCATGGCGTTGGCGATCATATATTTCCATCTGTCTCTATCTCTCGTTGCCCCAAGCATCTCCTCCACCCTTCTCGTCTTCAGCCACTCTGCAAGTCCGTCTAGCATTTTCTCCCTGGGTCTACCTGGTGCTTTCTTTCCCTCCAGCTTTCCCGTTGTGACCAGGTGCTCCAAATCCCCCTTCCTCATAAAATGGCCTTTAAATGTTGCCTGTCTTTTCCTAATCTTCCTTATGAATGATCTACTTGTGTCTGCCTCCATCAAGATTGTCTCGTTTGTTTTCTTTGCTGTCCAGGGAACTCTCAACATTCTTCCTAGAAACCACATCTCGGCTGCCTCAATCTTGTTCCGACTTTGCTTGTTGACTGTCCACGCCTCACATCCGTACAACAGTACTGGTTCTATATAACATTCAAGAACTCATTTTTGACTAAATTATGACTGAACTGTCTTCACTCTCTCTGCCTACCTGTCACACAGACATATGCTCTCCCAACTTCTCTCACCCTCTCCAGTCCCTCTCTCTATTTCCTCTCCTCCCTCTTTTCTCTTCTATTTTATGGGACGCATCTACGTCTGCACGCATGTTTTTGCATTCGTCCTTTTTTGGAACAATACATTAGAAACGATTCTATTGTCATTCGCTTACACTAAGTGTAGCCTTCTTAAACTTCCCTACTTAAATAAGTTGCTCCACGATTCCTACCTCGACCCAACGTCAAGTATGTGGAGAAAAACATCAAATCTTAGGAAAGGGCTTGAGTAAGCATCTTCTATCAATACAAAAACGACGGTAATTCGCTGGTTCGACGATCTGTCACGTCACGACAGCCTTTCCTAAACCGTCCATCACGTACATTGGAAGGAAGCCAGCGCTGAGAGTCCACAGAGAAAAAGTTTTAGATGGTGAACAGGGACCTACCTCAGTTATGCTAGACATGCTCTGCTACTGCAAGACCCCCAGAGGCGTCTCGGAGATGGCGGCCCCATTTTGCTGCCAGGCTCTTCAGTTTTTCCCAACGATCAAGGCACTGCAGAAGACACAGAAACAGCAGATGAAGAAGAAGTGTATGAAGGAGAGGAGGAGGAGGATTAACGAGAAGAAAACGATGAACAAGAAGAGACGATGATGACGATGACGATGAAAAGAAAAAAAAAACTTGGGAGTGGGACAAAGGGGAGGCGGAGGAGTACAAAAATCAGCATCAACAGCAGACGATTCCGAATCAGATGATATATTCATATGGATCACATAGCTCCATATGAAGGGGATCCAATTACAAAATATAACCAGTTTCATCCATGACTGTGTTAAAACTCACAAGCATTATTTATCGATGCAAGCATTATTTATCGATGCAAACCAAATGATTCTGCACAAACGCATAAACAGATGGTACGTACACAAACACACCCATAAATCAGCTACATAAACACTTCACTACGAAACAATGTCTTTTTAAGGCATTTTTACAGGAACAGTGCCATGGTTTTCATTATATCCTGCTAAAATGAAGCAAAATTCACCTCTGTAAGGATATTCCAGTACCACTGTGGAATTTATGTTCTCTTCACAACAGCACATAAAAGAAGAGAAGGAGAAAAGAACGAAAGAGAATCAAGACTTCGACGATGAAAAAAGAAAAAGAAAAGGTCAACAGTTTTTAACTCCTGAGGGATAAAAATGAAGTGTCGGTATTGCTAACGTTTGTCCTTTGAATGAAAATACAAACTAAACGAGAAAAAAACAAGCAAGCACATATCAAATGAACAGGTTTGAAAGCGGTCAATCCATTTTAACCATCTTTCTTTTACAAAGAAACGCTTTAACCATCTATATTTTCACATTAAACATTTCACAAGATAACTGCATTCTTGAATAAACTCGTTTTCTTCTGAAATATAAATCTGTATGTGACGTCGAGGACAGTGGTGCACTTCATTATAGTGCAAACAGAATGTAAATAGTTCTTTTACTTTGTTTGCTTCTTTGTTTTGAGAAATGCTGATTTTGTGCTTTTCGGGGGGGGGGGGGGGGGGGGTCCGTGTGACCGTGATAATCGACACTTTGTCCTCCAAACTTATGTATTCAAGACTCCTCAAGGGCAATCACCTTTTCACAAACTTTGCAAAAGTACAACAAACAAACAAAAACACGTAAATTCTCTCTCTCTCTCTCCCTCTCACACACACACACACACACACACACACACACACACACACACACACACACACACACCGCCGCGCGGACGGTCGAATTGAAAGAATCTTCCTTCATTTCAAACAGGGGAGGTTCAAAATTGTAGAGTGAGGAAAAACCGTGGGAAGGGGCCGGGGGGGGGGGGGGGATGGTGGTGTCGCTAATGCATAAACATGAAGAAATACACGGACTCATTACTAAGCATTACGTGTTGACAATCTATAATCTGACTTTAAGCGAAATTATTTTAATAGACCGCTCAGGGATTTTCTATTATTTTGAGTCTGTTCATATATTCATTTTGGGCTCTCTGGTTGGGTGGTTGGGCATTTGCTGCCACTGCTTGTCTGATTTGGTCAAATGTTGTGTAGCGTGCGCCTTCATTTTAGGTGTCTTTGCCTTTGCTTTCGATCGTTTCTTTTTTGGTATGTTTCCCTTTGTTTTGTTCGAATTTAAACTGTGTTGCTTGATTTTCTTTTGCTCCAAATATGAATCCCACAAAGACTACCATCTCTCTCTCTCTCTCTCTCTTCTCTCTCTCTCTTTTGTTCCGTATGTGTGTGTGTGTGGCGGGAGAGGGGGGTGGGGGTTGTATGTGAAGTGCATGTTGTGTGTGTCACTCTTCCGCTTCGATCCACATAGCATTTTGTGGGTTCCGGTCTCTGTCCGGATTTTAACATCGGTGGAGGATTTTGCGGTTGACACACGGAAGTAGAGAAGTGCACTCCCTTGGTGCGTCTTTCCTCTTTATCGCGGCGGTTTCATGCTGACAACTGATCATCCCAACAGTTTCTCTCCCCCCCCCTCCCCCACCTCCCAGGCCACTTAATGAGCTTTTGCCACCATCACTATCTTCCCCATCCAGACTCTCCCCCACCAGGTTTTTTTTTTCAATTCCTTTTCCTTCGTGCCTCTTCCACACACACAATCACATAATCACACCCACTCTGTTTCGGAGTTTTCTCTTCATATTTTAATTGATACAACAAACAACAATAATTAATAATGATAATAATAATAGTAATAATAATAACATCCCGATAATAACATGTATTTACTTACTTTACTTTACTTTACTTTTTCCTTCCGCTTGTACCGGTGGGCGTCGCGGCGAGATACGGTCGTCTGTCAGCAGCAAGGCGGGTGGCCTGGAGAAGGGACATCTCGTGAGCTCTGAGGGTGTCTGCCACGGAGTCGCTCCATCGTCGTCTTGGTCTTCCTCTGGCTCTCCAACCAGAGTATCTGGTGTTGTATGCCCGAAGAGCTGGATGGTTTAGGGGCATACGTGTGAGGTGTCCGAACCACTTGATCCTCATATGTTCGATGTGTTGTAGGATTGGTGTTGCTCCTACCATGTCTCGTATCACCTCATTTCTGATCTTGTCCCGCCTTGTCTTGTTTACTGCTTTCCTCAGGCATTTCATTTCACAGGTGACCATTTTCTCTCGAGGACTTTAGTTAGGGACCATGTCTGGCACTGGTATGTCAGCGTTGGTAGAAAAATGGCTTTGACGAGTTTCGCCTTAGTGCTGGTGGGAATGCTGGGGTGTTTCAGGAGAGGGGCAAGTTGGTAGCTGACTGCGTTGGCTTTCTGGCATCTGGTCTCGATTTCTCTGTCTAGTTTGCCATTTTCTTTGAAGATGCTGCCCAGGTATTTAAATTCACTGGCTTGCTTCAACTGGGTTCCGTTGATGTTGATATCCAGTTTGTTTGGTCTCTTACTGACAGTCATGACCTCGGTCTTGCTGACGCTGATCTTCATGCCGTATGTCTCGCAGCTTTCATTGAGCTGGTATGTGTGCTCCTGTAGCTGTATCTTGTCATTGTTCACCATTGCCTGGTCGTCCGCAAACATGAGTTCATTGAGTGCCTCAGGATCTGGGTTTGCCTCCTTCGTAATCTGATCCATATAGATCACAAAGAGAAGAAGGGATAGATTACAGCCCTACCTTACTCCCGATGTTACTGGGAACCAGTCAGATGTTCCACATGTACACTTATTA
The DNA here is from genome assembly GCA_030674185.1 of Monoplex corrugatus. Lineage (NCBI taxonomy): Eukaryota > Metazoa > Mollusca > Gastropoda > Littorinimorpha > Ranellidae > Monoplex > Monoplex corrugatus. The sequence goes on from CM060309.1 coordinate 90,704,099, forward strand.
ATTAATCGTGTGCTGTTATTTGTTTCCTCTCATCTTCATTCATTCATCCAACGGAAACAGTTATGTTTCCTCTACGTTTACAAATTTCTGTTTAGCACTTGGCATGATTTCAAGATGTTGATTCTTTATCTCTGTCTGATTTTTTTCAACAGCATAGTCACATGTGAGTGAGGCTAGATGTTATATCCAAACAAGCAAGCTTTTCTCTATTAATCTCATACATAAAGGATGCTATCTTATGCCTCTCTCTCTCTCTCTCTCTCTCTCTCCCCTCTCTCTCTCTCCCCCCCACTCTCCGAGGTTAGTGTGTCCGTTTCAGAGTATATTGCTGAGGCTAACAACCTAAAAGGAAAACAAGATTCCGCACGATGATATGGCACAGCTTGGTCAATACCGTGTCGTAAACGTGGAAGTAAGGTAGAGAACATTTGACGTGCAAAATATTGAGCAAATCAGTCGTTGTATGGTTGTCTAATTGTACTATGTTGTTTAAGATTTGACGTTTACCCTTTAACTATTCTCGATATGAATAGAACAAGGACAGTATAATACTCTGAGAATCAACGAAGGTGCACAATTCAAATTTCTCATGCACCAGTTTATGCCGAGTCGAGTTCATTTTCCTTTTGACAATTTATTCTTTTGAAAAATGGGTTGCACTTCTGCTATGAGGGCCGCAACAGGCTATTTGTCAATAAAACTTCAAAGTGTCAAACTCTCTCTCTCTCTCTCTCTCTCTAGCCCTTCATTAACAACGCGGACCCATGCTGACAGCTGATCCTCTGAATATTTTCTATCGCATTTCCATCAACTCGTTTCGGAACCACAGTGATTTCCCTAACCCACCTCCCCACCCACCAATTCTCGATTTTTGCATGCTCTCACACGCAACAGGTACAGACACAAGCTCAATCTCACAGACAGATACAGACATACATACTAAACAGCAGACCAACAAACACACATACACAGAGGTCAGACTACAGACACGTAGGCCTACAGACATACAGACAAAAAAAGGCAGGCATAAATGTGTTTCTGTATGTCTCTCTCAGTATACATACTGTATGATACAGAGACAAGTTGAACATTCTCTCCCCTCTCTCTCTCTCTCTCTCTCTCTCTCTCTCTCTCTCTCCTCCTATTCTCCATCGTTTCATCGTAAACGACGTGGACCCCAGCTGACAGCCGATCTTTCTAACATGAACATCTTCCTCCTCTGTCTCTCATCCACTTCCTTGCCACCCCGATTTCCCCATCATTCCATCTCCACATGCACACGAACACACAATTACTAACAGACAGGCAGTTAGATAAAGACAGACAGAAAACCAAAGAGGAAAAGAGAAATACTTTCTCCTGTCTCTCCAATTCCTGTCTTTCCCCCTTATCCCTTACTCTCTCCTCCCTTCCTCATAACTGTCGATGTGGACTCCTGTTGGTAGCTCACCCTTCAACATTTCGTTCTGCATCTCCATCTGAATTTTACAAACCTTCTTCCATCCACCTCCAACCAATCCTTCCGTGCAAGTGAAAAAAAAAAACGGGCCTAGAAGACAGAACCAGACACAAAGACAGACAAGACTAATGCCAAAGTCGACTGGTTAGGATACGGGACTTTCAGTTAGGGACCAGCTGGTGGTGGGTAATGGGTGAACATTTTTGTCTTCATCTCTTAGGTCAACACTTGGGCAGACTTGTCAGTCCCTGAACCCCTTTCATTTGTATCCACACGCTGAACATCGAATTCACACGTTAAAGACGCTGTAAGCCATGTCGGTGTTTGATGGCTTTGGGAAACCCGAAAACGCCAAGCATACAAGCTGATCGAAGATGGAGTGTACAGACTGCAGCAACGTAACAACTGCACAGCAAGGACCAAACAATGTACATATATCCGACACACAACGATGCATATGTTTACACAGAAGAGACAGATATAAATTCCTCCCCCTTAACTCTCTTTTCTTATAGCCACAATCCTGTATGCATGCACACACGCGCCCACACATACACGTACCCTCCCACGCACACACACACACACAAAATTTCATTTTCAGATCTAGGTCTGGACTGTAACACAGGAGAACAATGTTACTGTTCACAGATGGAAGAAGGAAAGTGCACTCCCTTGAGTTGGTCTCCTCTCATTAGTCTCGGACCCTTGGTGACCGAAGATCCAATATCTTTTCTACAACCCCACCTCTGCTGTTTTCTCTCCCTCCGTCTCTCTCCACTCCCAGCCCAAGACCTTTCCGAGAGGCTTGTTGGCTTCAACCCTTTCGCATTTGCACTGCTAGATGTAAAGCTAGCTCTCAGTATTTGCATTCGAATGTAGCACAGCATCAGTACAAAGTCCTTCAGTAGTGAATGGAAAGCTCCTTGCATCCCAGAATATTCGTACTATTTTTAAAACATTCAACGCGAGACTGACCAAGATCCTAACCACACGAGCGATAAGACAGCAAGGCCAGTAGTGATGGAAATTCCCCACACATGTGCCAGAAAAGGTCAGGCGATCTCAACTGCTACGAACGGATCGGCACACTCTTCGGCAGGGCAGTTACGGGCTTTAGCCATAGTTCTTCAGGTCTTGAGTCTCTATCTCATCTCCCCCCTCCATTTCTACTACTCCCTCCCTCTCCTCCCTTCTTAACGACAATCTCGTGGAGTCATGCTGACAGACGATCTTCTCAATATATTGCCCTTTCTTCCCACCCATCCCCCCCCCCCCCCATTTTAACACTCTGCCTTCCCTTCCATCCACATCCATGTGGGCTTATATACATAGAAACATTATCTATGATGCCATGTGGTGCATAAGATCCAAACTGATCATTGTACCGGACTCTATATCTGCGCATAAGCCCTACACACTGACAAGGTCTCAGATTTTGATGCCAACAGCACCCGGTATCTATCAACTGGAGGGTTGTGGGTTTGAATCCCAATCAGTGCTTTCAGAATCATTGTGGGGTTTTTCCCCCGGCTCCAACCGGTTCCTAACCAAAGTTGAGCGTGCCATGCGTTCAATGGGAGAGGCAGGGACAACACAATCGAGTTTCATCCGCTTCACGGATACGTCTCTGAGGGTGTTGCTTAAACGTTCTGACCAACACTGCAAGACTGATTATGACAAAAAGTGCAGAGTACAGCCCTGTCACGCAATCTCAATCCTAGATGGCACTCCATAGCATTATGATTATCATCCTCGTCGTCAGCGTCGTCATCATGGTGCTGTAAAAACTGTCCCTGCTTCAGTGACCATTAAAATAGCAGGGCAAAAAGGGGGAAACAGCGGGCATCCAAGTACACCCTGGGCCTGACGCTGCTTAATTTCTGTGATCAAACGAAATTTAGTGTTTTCAACATCGTGCGACTGCTGGCTAAACTGTTGCCCACCTGAAGGTCGAATCCACCACCCGTGCGTTATCAGCGTAGTGTTCTAACCAACTGAGAGGTAAAAGGGTGCTATAAAAAAAAAAATTTTAAAAACAAAGAAAAAAATGACCCGTCCTTAGGTTGAACCACAACCCTTCGTTATGAGCGTGGCGTTTTAACAATGGGTCACTATATAGCTCAGACCTGAAGAAGTGTAGCTGGCTGAGTATAGAGTTTCTGCTTACCAAATGCCACAAGCTTCATTGGACAGGACATGGTTGTCGGTATGGAAGACAACGGCATCTCAAAACCGTTTCTGAACATAGAGCTAAAGCAACTATACCGTGACCAAGCAAAGTCCACTAAAGAGACAAGGGTACTCTGAGGGCCAACCTCATCAGCTATGGCATTAATACATGTATAACTGGGAAGACATTGCCTGCAACGGAGTAGGATGGTGAGAGTAGTGCACGCTGGACACAATCGCATAGGAACAACGCGGACGAGCTACTTATTCAACAGAAAAGCGACAGGTGTTATCACAACCAAAGGCCGCAGGACTCCTTCCCAGGAAGAACACGCGTCTCCAGAATTGGGCTTGCATCCCAGATGATGAGTAAAACTGGACGCTAAACAACTACTCTGCCTGCTCATCTTACTGTTTAAAGCCCAGCCGACAGCACAGTGCCATACCAGGTCTATTAACCATTTCAAAACGTACACATCTGGTTAGAAAAAAAAGCTGTAAAAGAAAATTAAATATACAGATCAGTTGCATGCGCACACATAATCTAAGGATATGCCCTCAGCGTTAACCATTCCGTCCAATTTATTACCCTCGACCATTCCGTCCAATTTATTAGAGAATTAAAAAAACTGAATACCAATGTAAACATAATTAAGGACACTAAAGGGTACATAAAAATGGCCCAAATTGTCTAAAATTGCTCCTTAGAGCCAAACATGCAGTCAATACATGAAACCAAGTATCAATCCTGAGAGAAAGTATGAAAGCCTTTACAGAACAGAGACACGTGAATGGACCAACACGGTAGAAAATGATAGGAAGAGATGACAGAAACCTAGGAAGAAGGAAGAAACAAAGACTGACAGAAAAGAGTTAATTTCTGGCATTAACTTTCCATGAAGGAAATGCCTATTCATTTGTCATTTTTGATTACTGTTAAAACCTTGCCGACTGCACAGAGCCATATCAGAGCTATAACCATCTCAAACCACACACACCATCCCGATGACCCGCAAAAAACAAAAAAATGTTATAAATTAAGCACACAAACCAAAAATTAAGTACACATATCAACGTTTTCGCGCATATAATTTAAGGATGTGCAGCTGATCTTTCTACCCAATTTATCATCAGGGCTTTAAACACTGAACACAAATATAAGTATACCAAGGATACTTATATATTAAACATTAGTCTAAATCATATAAAATTATTTTAGAACATCACACTTAGAGCCAAAACTGCACTTTATACACGAACCCAATTATCAGTCCTGACAGAACGTGTGGAAAGTTTTACGGAAAATATACAAATGAATGCAACAGCAAGACAGAAAATGATAAGAAATGGCAGTTCAGTTCATACTGCTTATAGCCCAGCCGACCACTACTGTCATTTCAGGGTTAAGGAACACGGCAAAAACAGACAGAGAAAAGGAAATTTCTAACACTGAACTTCCAGAAGATGGGGATGTTATGAGTCCCCAGAGAGAGAGAGAGAGAGAGAGAGAGAGACACTTCCGTCGATACATCAGATGAATATCCGCCATGTCATCCACATGGCGGATATTCATCTGATGTATCGACGGAAGTCTCTCTCTCTCTCTCTCTCTCTCTCTCTCTCTCTCTCTCTCTCTCTCATCACTCACTCACTCACACATACACACACACACAAACACAAACACACTCTCTCGAGCGCGAGCGCGCGAGCTCTTTGTCCCTCCTTCTTCCCAATCCTAAAGACATATGAACACATGCTGACAGTCGTCGATACTCTCAACAGCGTTCACTCCTACTCTTCCCTCGAGCTACGCTACCAAAATCGCCTGTCATCTTTTTCAGCTCTGTGCACGCACCCGTCAAGACGATAGAAGACGACCACAGACACGCACAAATATTAACAAGCACGTACATAACTACACATAAAGATGTGGGCGCCTGCACGTGCACGCGCGCACACACACACACCATATTAACCACCCTGTCTTTCTTGTTCAACTCCCATGCCCAGCCCCAAATCATCCCCTCCCCCCTCCTTTAGTAACAATCTGGTAATGCAACAGTGATAGCCCAGTGAAGTTTGGCTTGCAATGTTTTATAGATTTCAGGTTCCAATCTCAAGTGTACAAAGGTTTACGGAATCTAATTGCTGTGTACGTCTTTCATTTTCTGTGGATTGTTTATTCATTTATTTGTACAGGGGCTTTTGTTACTGGTTGTCTGGTTGTTCTGTGGGTTGGTCTTCGCTAAACAAACGGAATGCCCTCGTGGTTTTCAGTTGCAGTTCTGCCAGACAAAACAAATCGCCAATGCCCGATACAATCAGTAACAATTTTTTATGACAGCAAATGACATGTCCCTAGCTACTTAACGTTCTGTATAGAAGAAATTTACAGGAAATCAAATTGACACTGCGAGAAAGGGAGGAAGATTTTCCAGTGGTGATGAGATCAGAGAAAAAGCAGGGGGAAGCGGAGAGCAGAGGTGGAAAATGCAATGGGGTATACTAAGTTTTACGAGGCTTTTTTTTTTTTGGGGGGGGGGGGGGGGGGACATCTGGTTCAGGTTCATACTGTTTATGGCCCAGCCGACTACTAGAGCCACATTAGGGCTAACTAACACTGCTTTAAAACGACATCCAAGTAAAAGGATAACAGTTAAAAACCAAGTTTACTTTTATTTTTATTCTTGCAAGTGTAACATGTATTTGAAGAAAAACATTCTCTTACATAAAATCATATATGAAATGAAATCTACTGATCTAATGTAAAAAGTGGAAATTTGCATCCGGTGGAACGTCTCTTAAGAGGTTCTTTAGGGAGTCCGCCATGTAGTACTCAAGTTTCACATCGTGCGAGTCTAAGCACTCAATAAGGTGTTTGATGCTCAGCGGCTCGTCACATGGTATACACCACGGTGCTTCTTCATTTTTAAAAGGTACGAATGACATGTAGGTTAACACACTCTCTTTCTTACGGTTCCCTGAAGCAGATGGGAGATTTTCTTTCAGGCTGGGGCGGATTTGAAAACGTTGTGGTCTGTCTGCTTGTTCGAATTCTGCCAGATTTCTCACATAACTGTGTATTTTGGATTTCACATCTGCGTAAGGGATGAGGGATTTAGACATCTTTTCCCTTGTGGCGTTCTTGGCCAGGCAGTCAACCTTTCCGTTGCCTCCAATACCAACATGGCCAAGAATCCAAGCAAAAACAATCCGGTAACCTTCACTTGTAAGAGAAGAAAACAGTTCAGCAACTACCTGCAAAGCGGAAAGGGGGCCAGAAAAGATGAGAACATCGTTTTGCTCGGATTGGGACACCACTTTTAGTGCCAAAACCAGAGCAGTCACTTCAGCAGTGTAAACGGAACTGTCAGACGGAATTTGTTTTTAAAATGAAGACTGGGAACAGAAGGCAGCAGCAACAACACCAGACTGTGATCCATCGGTAAATATTTAGTGGGATGACTGAAATTTCTGACATTAGTGGGATGACTGAAATTTCTGACAGAGTTATGCATAAATCGATATAAACGCCAATGAACTGGCACAGTCTTTACGGAAGTTAGCATAATCAAAACAGACCTTCCGTGTTTTCAAGGTCCTTGGTGGGCTGTCTGGAAATTCGGATTAGACTGAAACAACTGCTAAATCTATACTCCAACAGACAAATAATCAGCGATTAAGTAAATAAATGAATACATATGAAAAATAAATGAATAAAGACTAAAGATCCGATTACTGGGGTTCTACATGTACATCATACAGTGCGACACGATACGTCATATGATATGGCGCGCGCGATACGACACGATAAGTACAATACTTTATAACCCATTCCAATTGTATTTGGTACAAAACAAGCCAAGCAGGCTACACTGCAGAGTATTTTTCTAGTGGATGGCCAACACAATACAAGGCAGTACAATACTGCAGAGCAGCACGCACCAACAGGACACAAAAGGCTACACAAAAGCCCTGACCCTATCATCAGATCAGTCGAGGTACAAGAACTGATTCGTAAGGTCAAAGCAGACACTAAAAAGCACTTCCCAATCTAAACAAGAACAGGGGGATGGGGAAAGAAAGGAAGAATGAGAGGAGGAGGAAAACGGACAAACAAGAGAAACCCAACACAGGACGCAGAAGATAAAGAAACACACACAACACACACACACACACACACACGCAGAAAAAGAGAGAGGGGGGAGGGGGTAAAAACAAGTATACGAACAAACAGAATGAAAAACTATAGTATGACAGACGTATCAGTACCATCAGTACACAAACAGAATGAGAAACCATGACAAACATATCAGTATCATCAATTTTACGAAAACGAGCGAAAAATTATGTTCTGCTGTTCTTCATTCGATCCGTTTTTACTGTATCCCGTTCTGTACAAACATAATTTTGTTTATAGTGCCAAAAGATGTTGACTTCATTTCACAGTAATGTTCTGCCCATGTGAAATTCCCTAATTTACATTTCTCTCTATTTACCAGTATACACTTTGATCCAGAACGCACTGAACTCGATATAAATTAGTTCCGTTTCGTTCATTATTTCCCACAATGAACTATTTGGTCGCATCTGTCGATATGTTCAGGTTCATACTACATGTACTTATATAGCCCGGCCGACTACTAGAGCCACATCAGGGCCAGCACCACGTTAAAAACAACTCCTAGGTGTAATTAAAAAGACAAGAGTTAAAAATCGAGCTCAAATTTATCCTTGCAAGTCTAAATTGTAATTAAAAATCTTTCCCTTACGTATAATCATGTCAGATGAAATCGATTTGTCTCCTGTAACAACTTGAAAATTGCATCCGGAGGAACATCTCTGAAGATGTTCTTTTTAAGGGGTCCGCTGTACAGCAGTGCTTGTGTCTCACACTGTGCAAGTCCAAGCATTAATTGAGAAAATGTTTGATGCTGTAGTGGTTCGTTGTACATGTATGGTATATACCATGGTGCTTCGTCATTTTAAAAAGGTTTGGGTGAGTAGGATGTGTTACCTATGTGTAACTTACACAACGCTATGTCCTTCCTACAGTCTCCTAGAACGGATGGGGTCATTTGTTTAAGGTCAGAGCGGATTTGGAAAAGTTCGGAAGAGATTTGATTGCGACATTGACGTAATGGGCGCCATCAATGCCTATCTTTAGGTGCTCCCAAACAAGTCATTCTAAAGCGGGATCCAAGCATCGCAACGAAGCTGAAGAAAGTGTGGAGTTAGGAGGGAACTGTGTTGAAAAACAATAGGTAAAAAAACCCTATCACATCATCTTCATATCGAGACTAAGAATATTTGGTACATCCATCGTATGACTATGATAAAACAGTAAGCCGACACTACGTCAACCTATGAACATAAAACAACAAGTTGACACTACCGTGGGGATCTATAAACATGAAACACTAAGTTCACACCGTCATGGGGACCTGTAAACATAAATGTTACAATACCAGTATAACATACAGATTAGGTAAAACAGCCGAGGTAGGGCCTCAGAACCTGGCCAGCTCATGGGTTTATGCACAGGCTTTAAAGGCTTGTGCCATGATCACCATATACATGGCACCTGTGACGTTAGTGCATGTGGAATTCGTTCCAAGCACAGAGGCGTCGTCTCGAGAAACTAAAACCGAGTATGAAACAGTAAGCTGACACCAGTAGAAGGACATATGAGCATAAAACAGTAAGCCGACACCACCAAGCTGATTGCAGTCGAGGCCGAGGTTGAACTCCAGTTATAGAGAAAGTTCAAGATGTATCGGCTGAGCCAATCGATCCGCGAGCTCATTTGGTTACAGTAGATAGGCTACAAACACCAACAATTTGCACGATTACTGTATGGTGGAGAATTGTTTAAGTTTTCTCGTTATTTTAATAAATGTATATAATCTTATATGTCATACTAGTGTGTGCTGGAGACTTGTGCAAATAATTTCCTTCTATACTGGTAATGAATGTGCTTATGACTAGCGATTCAACTTTCTTCTTGTTGTCGTCGTCGTTTTTATTTTGAATAAGTCAGAGAGAGAACAGGGAGAAAAAAAGATAGAGAAAAAAACAGAAAAATTCAGAATTTATGCATGTGTTCTTCGTTCTCAGAGAAGTTTCCTTCGTTAGTGTTCTATCCAAAGCTGTTATTTGGGCCTCTATCCAAAGCTGTTATTTGGGCCTCTTTTAACAATAATGTTTTAAATATTTGGAAACAATTCCCAGAAGTAGCCATCTCGAACGTTAGTGGCTTCTTTGCTTTTTATTGATAATTTCATAACTTTGATTGTTGGACTGTCTTTTTCTTGAAAGGTGTGCGTGCGTGCGTGCGTGCGTGCGTGCGTGCGTGTGTGTGTGTGTGTGTGTGTGTGTGTGTGTGTGTGTGTGTGTGTGTGTGTGTTCTGGAAAGTTTTAGATGAGTTCAATATATCGGTTTTGCGCCTCAACTTTTAATTCCACATCAGTAAAGTACAATGAAAAGTTGGCAAACTATAATTTACAATCGATCAGAGCTAGGCAAACTATTTACGATCGATATCAGCTAGTTTCGCTTCAGCATTGATCAAACCGTTGCGGATCAATAATGAAATAGTTGTACCGAAGGCATTTTTATCCATCGTCTTTCTAAACAACTTTTTCTCAAGTTTTCTAAACAGTTTTTTTCTCTAGATTAAGAAAATAACGATTTTCACGCAAGTTTGGTTCAAGATAAAGTGTACCACATCGACACAGAAATACTAAAAACAGAATTTGTTCTTTCTGAGCTGTCGCCTTCGCGTAGTGAGTAACGCAAGCGGATTTATGACTAAGAGGTTATGATTTCGAATCCCGACCAGTCTGAAAATAGCATATTGGAATAGTTCAGCTCTCTTTAGCTCTTCTTACCCACAGCTTAGGTGCAGTAACCTCAACTGGTAAGCTCGGTACCACAAAATCAAGTGTTTCCATTTTATTGATCTAAGTCTGAATGTGTTCCTGAAATTGCCGCTCCAGGACCAGTATGTCTGCATCTTTTTGTCGTGGTTTTAACCAGGCTGCGTGTTGGCCGGAAACGTAGACTAAAATCGAACGTTTAAATCACGGTCATTGTTATTTCAGTCCTGGTAAATCCCCATATTAAAGCGTGTACATGTCTTGTGGCCTTGGTTCCTTCTTTTCATGGTCATTTCATTTTCTATTTCTTCTGCCACTCTTGACGTAACCTGACATCAAAGTTTTCGGTCTTTGCTGTTATTCGAGACGTAGTAGTTGTATTAGCCTCCAAACTGGCGGGAAAGGGGTGGGGGCTGGGATGTTGTCTATCTGGATTTATGACACAGCTATTAGGGTTGTAGTAAGGGGCTCAACCCCATCTGTCTAAAATATCCTGCACCGTAGAGAGCTCGTAAACTCCACAGAAGTGATCCAAGAGCAATGCAGTCTCCGATGGTGGATAGCCTGACAGTAGCTTGATAGCTCGTGTGGACTGTTTGAACTTTTGACAATGAATCTGTGACAGTTTCAACACGCATGTGGCGGTTTGTTGAAGAGCCAACGCAAGGATCGTACAACTGAAAGTGTGCAGAAGACGGATTCGCAGATGAGGCGACAAAAAACAAACGAACCGTCTGTCATCACAAAATCGTGCTTCTTAAACTTGTATTAAAAGCATTTTCCTATTTTCACTAGAATTTACTGATCGAATGTTCAAGGTTTGGAAACAACCAATAATCCACTTTGCACGTCAGACCGTGATTGACACTAAGTCCTCTGCAATGGAACTTACATCCGGGGATTGTGATGTCCATGTGACGTCTTTGAAAGTAGATTTTTCAATATCCTCTTTTACTATGACAGAAAGACGAAAGAAAAGGGAGAAGGAAATACCAAAACTGGATTACAGACGGATAAGTGAAGGGGACTGGAGGGGATGGGGGTGGGCGAAGTAGAGCTTAAATCTGGTTCAGTGGTTGATACAAACTTGTTTCTCCCCCTCTTCCCTCAATACATCGAGACAGTGTCAAAAAGGTCGTGCAAAAAACAGGGCATAGAAAAATTTCTTTAACTTTATGAAGTTAACCATTTGCTTGCATGAAAACAGGCAAAGATAACTTGTACCATATTTCTTTCTGGTGTGACGGAAAAAGATCACCCATGAAAAGTGAACCTTTAAAAAGTCTACAACTATAATAATAATATATAATAATTAATAATTACAATATTTATATAGCGCAAAATCTTGATAAAATCAAATCTAAGCGCTGAAACAGACACGCACGCACGCACGCACGCAGCACGCACGCACGCACGCACGCACAACACACACACACACAACACACACACACACACACGGCTATAAATGGAGAGAAAGAATAAAAGCAATGGAAAATTATAGAGAGCATATTATATACAATTATATATTACAATGTGATTCCCCTCCGAGTGGAGACAGGCTGCAGAGGGGATTGAGTGAGGTCAGGATTTTATGCAGAGGAGAAAAGGTGAGTTTTGAGAGCGGACTTGAAGGAGACAAAAGTAGGTTGCTGACGGACTGAGAGAGGAAGTTTGTTCCAGGAGAGAGGACCAGAAACAGAGAAGCCTCGTGGACCATAGGTATTGAGCTTAGTGCGTGGAAAGCGAAAAGTCAGAGGATCGGAGGCAGAGCGGAGGGTACGCGAGGGAACATAGATCTCAAGTAGGCTTGACAGGTAATCGGGGGCTGCGTTATTGAGGTTTTTGTAGCACATGGTGTCTAGTTTGTACTGTATGCGCTTTGATACAGGGAGCCAGTGAAGTTGTGCCAGGAGAGGAGATATGTGGTCAGCTTTTTTCTTTTTGATTACAAGGCGTACAGCATTGTTTTGAATGCGCTGTAGGATGTGAATGGTGGAGGCAGGAAGACCAGACAGGAGTGAATTGCAATAGTCAATGCGAGACATTATGAAGGAGAGAACGAGTTTTGCAGTTGTTTCGACAGAGAGATACTTCCTGATCAGGCTTATACGATGGAGGTGATAGTAGCAAGATCTGGCAATTTGAGAAACAAAGTTGTTCATGGAGAGGGTAGAGTCAATGCAGACACCAAGGTTTTTAGCTGAATCAGAAATTGAGATTGATGTGTTACATAATGGGAGAGAAAGAGGAGGCAGCTGAGAAAGTTTCTGACGGGTGCCAATGAGGATAGCTTCTGTCTTGTCGTTAAGCTGAAGTTTATTATATGTCATCCAGTTCTTAATGTCCGAGTAACACTCAGTGGTGCGAGTCAAGAGGCGCTGTATATTGTCAGGTGAGTCACTGTCTTTGAAGTTGGGTGTCATCAGCATAGAAGTGGTGTTTTATAGAGTGGGAGTTGATGATGGTGGACTGTTTAGTAATAGCAGAGCAAGAGGGTCATGAAACTGGGACTTTCATGAAAGATGGATAACTTTATTAAGTTATGTATAAAACAATGGAATTCTGTCAGTTTTATGAATGAGGAATGAGGTACAGTTTTTATGTCCAGCATCACGTCCAACACCATTTCTTACTGAGATATCAAGCAAACGCCCACTATAGGTGCTAAGAAGAATAAAACAAATTAACCTGCCCATTTCAACGAACAACAAAGCATCCACATGCTATTAGTTTCTCTATTGTATCTTTTTGAAAGAATGAACATGTGTCAGTTGTAACATGACAAGAACAATGGAGTCCAGTTTTGTACTACTGTATGTTTGAGTTACACAGTAAAAAGTAAACTCCCAGCTCATTATCACACACCACATGATGTAATAGCTATCATCAAATGATAAGAAGAACACAACTCTGAGAAAATAAGTTTGGTGCTCCAGGTTTCTGTTGAAAATATGGACATGGCATATAAAAATTCCGCCTTTCTGTAGTCATTATGATTCATTTAATCAAAATAGGGGATCAGTAGTGTGCAGTGGGTAAAACCCCAATGTGGAGAGGGGGATCTTGAAACACCTAGTTTTTAGAAGTAGTGAGAAAACTGATACAAGAAAAAAAAACTGAAGATGGGCATTTAATTTGAATTAAATGTACATCGTTACATTTCATGTTACATTCAAAAGAAACAAAAACTACAGTTCTCATTATAGCTTTAATCCACCATCATTTCTACAGAAGAATCACCACAACTGATTCTGGATCTGCTATTACAGAATGTTAAGGTCTCCGATTTCTAACAGCAAATCACCAAAACCAATACAAAACAAAACAAACAAAAACCAGAATGTGTGAATTACTCAACTGTAACTGCTTGAAATGTGAAATACAAGTCTATCACCAACAGCAACATCACAAACAGCAACATCATAAAGAAGATCACATCACAAAGAATAATTGTTTTTTTTTGGTCTTCTGATGGCTGCTATATTTCCCACATATAAACCTACAGAAGACTGCTATATTTCCCACATATAAACCTACAGAAGACTGCTATATTTCTCACATATAAACCTAAACTGCTAGATGTGATTTCGTACAGATCACTAAAGTCAGCGGTGACGGTGAATTGACGGAAATTCCATTAAAGTGATGATGGAAAACAAAACCCCGCCGGCACATTTGAGTTTATCAGTGTTTCGGCCATCTCTTTCAAGGCAATTATCCTTCACCACTGTGTTAATCGGAAATGTTTCTCATTACTGTTTGGTTACGTGCGATTCTAAGAGTCAGTTGTGATAGCCTGAACAGGGCGCGGAATACAAAGTGTAAATGATTAAGACGTGCGGCGCGTTAAATTTCTGCCACCGAAATGTCAGTTTGGGTGATCGGACATGACGACAGTACACAGAAGACATTTTAGTTTTCGATAACTATTTGCCTGTCAGTGGACATCAGGAAGTGAGCTTTTCAGTGTTATAAAGAACTAATGCTGTTGTACGGATGTGAGCCCTTGATAATCGACAAGCAAAAGTCAAAATATGATCGAGGCAGCTCAAATGTGTTTTCTGAGAATAATGTTTCCCGCGGACCACAAAGAAAACAATCTTGAGGCAAAAAAGCATCAATGAAGATTAGGCAAAAAAGCATCAATGAAGATTAGGAAAAGACAAGCAACATTCAGCCTGCGTTTTATGAGGTAAAATAAATTTAAACACTTAGCCACAAACAGGAAAACTAAACGGGAACAAAGTATCAGGTAGACCCAGGGATAAAATAATAGTTTTGCAGAGTGGGTGGCGGTAAGAAGGGTAGGAGATATACTTACAGTGAAAAAAATGATAATGTATCTGGGTAGTTTATTTCTCAAACCAAACACACAAGGGTGCACCATCACGACGTTTTGTCAATGGCTCACACACACTTTAGAGCTGTTGTTCTCAACAGGTCATCACATTAACAAAACGGCAAGTAAATATTCCTCAGTGCTTTCTACCATGCGAAAACAAAGCATTTTGAATATCGTCCCCGCTTCTTTCTCTCATCCTGTTTTCTACTTATTTACGATTTCTAATATCCTTAGTTTTCGTTCATTTTTAAGAGCCAGCCGCATCAAAAACTTACTTCCTCTTCATTTTACAACTGATTTCAGGCTGCTGAAAGGACGAAATACTCTTTTCTTAGTTCCAAACTGTGTGTGCGTTGAGACAAGAGAACCAGAAAGTTGATCGTTAAGATCAAGTGTCAATTCTCCCTTGCCTTGTAATTCTTTTTATCTGCAGTCCAGGCAGGTCTGCAGATTAACAACGGTACATTTGATATCAAAGAAAGTTTTAACCTATGTTATTTACTGTTGCAAAATAAAAGCGACTTGACTGTCTGTCTATCCTTGCCCTTTGTACTCTTCTATCCCTCCCTCCCTCCCCCTCACTCTCTCACTCATACAAAAAAGGAGGGGGGGGGGGTAAAGATTGACATATCAAGTAACAGTACTGAAATATACATCAAGTCACTACACCAATAACTGTCCATTTTATCTTTCATCTTTATGTCAAAGTTTGAATAAAAAGAGAGAGAGAGAGCGCACGCGTGTGTGTATATATGTGTGTGCGCGCGCGCGCTGTCATGCTGGCCTGCCTATGTGTGCGCTTCAGCGCACTCGGGCATGTGGGGGGGGGGGGGGGTATGAGTGGGTGTGTTTGTGCGCACGCCACTTTAAAGATTCAGAAAATGAGTAAGACGAAAAAAATGTAGAACCTGTTCTTCCAAAAAATATTAAAGGACATTCTCTCTGGGTTAAAGTTTCCAGGCAGAAAAAGAACCAATAATCCTCTCAGGGACTTTAGACCGTGATGGACACTAAGTCCTCTGCGATGGAAACTCGCATCCAGGGATTGTGATGTTTATGTGGAGTCTTTAAAAGTGAATTTATTTTCAATATCCCTGTTTTAAATGAGACACGGGAGATGGAGCAGGTGGGAGGGGGAGGAAGAAGGAAGGCGGATACAGAGAGAGAGAGAGAGAGAGGGCGTAAAATCTGACCAGTCATTTAGAAAAAATATCAGTTCTCAAATTTGCCGCTTCACCACCCCTGCCCCCTCTTTTCTCCTTCCCTCTTCCAAACACCATCTCCACCATCACCGTATTTGCACGCGCACACACACGTGGTGTGTGTGTGTGTGTGTGTGTGTGTGTGTGTGTGTGTGTGTGTGTGTGTGTGTGCATGCTATAGCGGTACAGATAGGGCCAGGGAACAAACTTGCTTCATCCTATAGAAACAGTTGTTTTTAAATTCATATTTAAACCCACTCCCCCCAGCTTTTCTCCTAAGTTATTAATGAAATATTTAAGGTTTGGGAACAACCAAAAATCCTTTCAGGGACTTAGTGTCGTAAGTCCGCTGCAATGGAAATTTGCATCATAAGGGGATTCTGATGTCCATCTGGCATGTTGTTGCTGTTGCTGTGTTGTTGTTGTTGTTGTTGTTGTTGTTCAAAGCCCAACGGACTGTTCAGAGCAAAATCAGGGCTATAACTATCTCAAACCCATATATGAACACATCGATGACGCTGGAAAAAAAACGTGGAAAAGAAAACAGTGCACTTTTCATTAAATTCACTCGAACTGTCCAAGGATATGCCCCTGACGTTGGTCATTCCACCTAATGTATCACCAGAGGGATTAAAAACAACAAACATGGATACAAATGCACAAAAACTGGCCAACAGTACCTAGAATTGCCACTAAGCATTTCACATTACTTTAAGAGTTAGAAATGCAGTCAACAGATGTACCCAATGATCAACTCTAATAGAAAATATGGACGGCTGTACGGAAAACAAACGTGAATGAAGCAGTAGGGCAGAATATGAAAAAGAAAAATGACAGAAAGCAAATGAACACGGCAGAAACAAATAGAGTGACGGGAAAGAGGGCATTTTACAGCACAGAATTTCCAGAAGGTGGGGACATTACTTGTATTGAAAAAAGCCTCCGGCATCCCCATTGGGGAAGGGAACGGGGTGCTTTTAAGGTGGATCTATTTGTCAATAACCCCTTTTAAAATGAGAAATGCAAATTGTGAGCGATTGAGAGGAGGCAGAATCCGACTGTAGTTAATGTAGGGAAATAGAAGTCACATACACTCCCCCCCCCCCCCCCTTTCTTCCATCTTCCTCCATGTATGTCTACTTGCAGGTTGACAAGGGCAAGTCCGGGGTCAATAAATGTACATTTTCTCTGCATCCATTTTTAACTGAAAGGATTAAGCAGTACTCGATGATCGAATAATTCCTTCTTCGTTCGTTTGTTTATCAGTGTAAATGTGTCGGCAACGATTCCTATCCTGCTTAGTTACCCAACTGTTCAGCCAGTGGTTTAGATGCCAGTCTGTTATTCTGCTTTTAGTTACCCAACTGTTCAGCCAGTGGTTTAGATGCCAGTCTGTTATTCTGCTTTTAGTTACCCAACTGTTCAGCCAGTGGTTTAGATGCCAGTCTGTTATTCTGCTTTTAGTTACCCAACTGTTCAGCCAGTGGTTTAGATGCCAGTCTGTTATTCTGCTTCTTTGTTATTGGTTTACTTTGCCGGTGTAACGTCCCATCTCGTCCCCCTCTCGCGCAGGTCCCCCGGGGGACCTATCGGTGTCCCAGATCGTCCCCCGGGGGACTTACTGATGTCCAGATCGTCCCGGGGAATTTGGCAGTCCCCCCCGTGCTGTTCTGCTCCCCCCCTGAATTCACCAACATGCCTGTCCCAAAAGGTCCCCCCCCCCCCCCCTGTAGTACTCTTGTAGGTGCACGTCTGTCTGTCTGTCCGTCTGTCTCTATCTCAATGTCTGCGTCTTTGTTCCTCTCTCTCTCTCTTTCTCTCTTGCTTTCTCTCTCTCTGTCTCTCTCTTTCTCTCTCTCTCTGTCTGTCTCTCTGCTTGTCTGTCTGTCCGTCTCTCTCTCTCCGTCTCATTCATTCTGTCTCTCTCTCCCACCCCATTCTCTCTCTCTCTCTCTCTCTCTCTCTCTCTCTTTCCCTCTCTCCCTCTGTTTGTCTCTTTCTCTATCTGTCTGTCTGTCTCTCTTTCTCTGTCTGTCTCTCTCTCTGTATGCGAGAGTGTCTGTGCGTGTGTTTGTGTGTGTCTGTGTTTGTGTGTGTGTGTGTGTGGTCGTGCGCGCGTGTGTGCATGCTTTCCCATTTCTTATTACTCACACACACACACACACACACACACACACACACACACACACACACACAGTGCGTGACAGATACAGAGAGAGAGAGAGAGAGAGAGAGAGAGAGAGAGAAACAGAGGGAGGGAGAGAGAGAGACAGAGAAGGGGGTGAGAGAAATCAAATCAAATCACGTTGTTTATAGCCTCGTCGACCAGCATGGGCCATCTCAAGGCTGTCACCTCGTAGAGCTTCAACCACATTTGTTTTTCCGATAAAAAAATCACATTTTAAAAGTCATTTTGGCCTTGCCAACCAATATGAGTCATCTCAAGGCTCAAATCTCTTTCAAAAATTCCAGGATCGCCCATGACGGGACGTCCCGGAACAAGGTCCTTATTGTCTCTGCCGTGTAATGTTTATGCCGTATCTCGTTTAAATCATTGCATGAAATTGAAATGTTTTACTGTGAGAGGCTCATCACATGGAACACACCAAGGGGCCCCTTCACCCTTCAACAAATACGAATGAGTTAAAAGAGTATGACCAATTCTAAGACGAGTAAGAACTACGTTCTCTTTACAGGTTCCTCTCAATGAAGGAAGGGACTGTAAAAGAGTAGGACGGACTTTATAAAAAGTTTATTATTCACTTGTTGGCTCCATTCTTCTTGCCATAATGCATAAATGTAAGAGTGGACTTTACACTTCAGATCAGTAAAGGGTATAACAGAAGTGGACATTTTCTGTCTGCTGTGGCCTCCTTCGTTACAGCATCTGCCATCTCATTCCTGCGAATACCCACATGACCAGGGACCCAAACCAAAACAATGTCACAGTTTCGATTTTTCAATACAGTAAATACACTGAAAAAGTCTAGCAGCTCAGGGTGGTTTAAGTTACGACATGATATAGCCTCCAGTGCTGACAGTGAGTCAGAACAAATAATAAATGTCTTTCACTTGCAAGCCAGAATTGCTCAAGTGTTAGGTTAAGAGCAGTCAGCTCCGCTGTGTACACAGAGCTGTCAGAAGGTATGTGTTTACTGGTCCGTGTTGATTTTTAACACCATCTGACAAAAGGGTTGCAGAAGCAGCCACACCATTTCCTGATTTGGAACCATCAGTGAAGACTTTTTCATGTGAGGGATATTGCAGACATAGTTCACTATAAAGGTAGAATGTTTTCGGTAAGATGCAAGGTCGAATCGAACTTCCGGTGTATAGAAGGTCCATGGTCGGTTGTCTGGAAATTTGGAGTAGTCACAGATCACGCCCCGGTTGATCTCAGCCTTTTCCACATGTGGGCGGATACGGATACCAAACGGTGGAATACATATAACACTTTTTTCATATTCTTTCACATATTTTGGATCAAAAACACAATCGTAGGCAGGGTTTTTCATTTCCGAGTATAGTTTGATGTAATTCAGAGAGAGTTTTAGTCGGCGATTGGCAAGAGAGGCTTCCCCTGCTTCTGCACATAGACTGTACACAGGAGATGTACGAAATGCGCCCAAACACAAACGCAGCCCTTGATGATGAATAGGATCTAATGTTTTAAGGTAGGAGTCCCTTGTCGAATCGTAGATCACACATCCGTGCCCA
This sequence comes from Monoplex corrugatus, assembly GCA_030674185.1. Classification (NCBI taxonomy): domain Eukaryota; kingdom Metazoa; phylum Mollusca; class Gastropoda; order Littorinimorpha; family Ranellidae; genus Monoplex; species Monoplex corrugatus. Next base: position 90,723,867 of record CM060309.1, read on the forward strand.
ATTTGGATCGGACTAGGGCTCTGTAGAGATGCAGGAGAGTTTTCTTATCAGCGACCCAGTCTGTGTGCACCACGACTCGAAGAATGTTCAGAGCCTTCTGACAGAAGTTTTAAGGTGTTTGATGTGGCTGGGGGGGGGGGGTGCGTTAGTGTAATGGATAACACGCTGAACTTGAAATTCGGTGAGTCTCACAACTGTGAGTTCGATCCCAGGTCACTGCAGGCTTTGTGGTTGTGGGAAAAACACTTTACCCCCATTTCCTACTCCTTCGGATGAGAGTATAAACCAAGGTCTAGTCTGAGCACGCATGCATCTAAAATCAAGCTTGGACTTTAAAGATCCTGACGCTGGTGTCCAGAGCTGACGTCAGTGCCGGCTACAGAAACATGCCCAGCATGCACCTCCCAACGTAATTGGAGTGTCGCTGACTATACTCTCAGAGTATAGTGTGGGGACCCATACAGGGCGAACAAGCACACAAGTACACGTAACCAGTTAAACGAAACTGGAACACTGAGAAGAGAGGCTATGGAAGTTACGTTTTTGGTCAAAAATGATCCCCAGAAATTTAACTTCTTTAACTGCAAATTAGACAATGTCAAAATAGAGATGGAAAGGCTTAACATTAGTATTTTAGGACTAGGGGAAAGGAAATGGAAGGGGGCAGGCATGATAACATCCGGAGAGTATACAGCCATGAAAGAGGAGTAGGCATTGTAATGGACAGGGACAAATCAAAAGCAGTTAAGGGATAATGGGCTGTGTCCGACAGAGTCTTGCTGGTCAAATTGGGAGGCAGACCATTTGATATCAACATCATTCAGGTGTATGCACCAACATCCACATGTACTCAGGAAGACATCGACAACTTCTAGAAGTATTAGAGATGGCCAAGGCCCAAGAAGTTACCATAATAATGGGAGATTTTAATGTTAAAGTGGGAAAGGATAGGGTGGAGGATACTATTGGACCTCATGGCCTTGGTACACAAAATGAAATGGGAGGGAAACTTGTAGAATGGGCACAGATGAATGAGTTCATAGTAGGAAACACCTGGTTTGAGCGGCCTAATAGAAGAAAATAGACTTGGATGAGTCCAGGAGATATAATACCAAAAATCAGATTGACTACATCCTGATTAATAAAAGATTTAGAAATTCTTTATTGTCAGCAAAAACACTACCAGGCACAGACTGCAAGAGTGACCACAATCCTGTAGTGGGAAGTTTTAGGTTGAAATTACGGAAAAGGAAACAGACCAAAAGCAACATCAAACTAGATCTTGGACTCTTAAAGACAGATGAAGTGATACGTCAAAAATTTATTGTACATGTTCAAAACAAATTCAGTGCTCTGGAAGACGTCGGTGACAGTGAGGAACAATGGACAAAGTTGAGAAATTCGATAAATGAAGCTTGTGAAGAAATCCCTGTAGTAGATAGAAAAGCAAAAAGGAACTGTATGACAAAAGAAATTTTAGGCTTGATGGAGGAACGGAGGAAGGCAAAGAGAAACGAGGAATTATACAGGAAGATAAACAAGGAGATCAGGAATAGGTGCAATGAAACTAAGGAAGCTTGGCTGAAAACAAAATGCAAAGAAATAGAAGACCAACACAAAACGGATCCTCAGGGTATGTACAGACGAATTGAAGAAATTTTCCACAGGAAAAATACATGCACATCAACTGGTTGCTTAAAATCGAAAGATGGTACGATTCTCAAGGAAAAAGGCAAAATATTAAACAGATGGGGGGAGTACATTAAAGACCTTTTTGAAGATGCCAGAAACGCAGAACACATTACATGAAGTTAGAGCAGCATTGAAAAAGATGAAACCAGGAAAAGACCCAGGACCAGACAACATTACTACAGAGATGATTGAAACCCTGGGGGAATTCGGCATTGAAAAATTACAGTCCTCCTGAATGAAATTTACGACACTGGAAAAATCCCCAAAGATGTCAAAATCAATTTTCATTGCACATCCAAAGAAGACAGGGGCTATAGAATGCGAACTCCATCGCACAATCAGTTGATGAGTCATGTAACCAAGATCCTATTAAGAATGATCATGATGAGGACAAGGAATAGAATCAAAAGAGAAATAGCAGATGAACAGTGTGGATTTGTGGAAGGGAAAGGAACTATTAATGCCATATACATCCTAAGAACTATCATAGAGAGGTCAATCGAAGTGAACAAGGATTTGTATTTATGCTTTGTTGACTATACCAAGGCATTTCGATCGGGTAAGACATGAAGAATTGATCAACCAACTAGAAAGACTCAATATTGATGGAAAAGATCTACGAATAATGAGAAATATGTATTGGGAACAAACAGCTGCAATGAGAATAAAAAACGATATAAGCTCTTTCCAAAACTTCAAAAGAGGAGTCAGACAGGATTGTGTTTTGTAACCAGATCTGTTTTCACTTTTCAGCGAAAACATCATGAGAAACCTAGAGGAAGACCCTGGATTAAAGATTGGAGGAAAAATGATAAACAACATTCGATACGCAGATGACACCGTGCTAATTGCAGAAAGTGAAAGGGACCTACAAAACCTTGTGAATATACTTGTAATAGAAAGCAAAGGTAAGGGGTTGGAACTAAACAGCAGGAAGACTGAAGTCATGGTGATCAGTAAAAAACATGAAATCCCCTCGTGCAAAATAACAGCAGTTGAGAGTTCCATGGACAGCAAAGAAAACAAACGAGACAGTCTTGATGGAGGCAGATACAAGTAGATCATTCATAAGGAAGATTAGGAAAAGGCAGGCAACATTCATAGGCCATTTTATGAGGAAAGGGGAATTGGAACACGTGGTCACAACGGGAAAGCTGGACGGAAGGAGAGCACAAGGTAGACCCCGGGAGAAGATACTAGACGGACTTGCAGAGTGGCTGAAGACAAGGAGAGTGGAAAAGATGCTTGAGGCAACAAGAGATAGAGACAGATGGAAGTCCATAATCGCCAACGCCATGCGGCAAGGCACCTGATGATGATGATGAACTGCTGTAATTGTTGATTTATCAAGACGGATTTCGGGATCCAGTAAAAAAACATTCATTGGTTATGAAAATGAATATACTGAGTTTTTGTGGTGGAGAAAGTAAAGCCATTCTCTTCAGCCCAATGGTGTATCTTTTCCACGCAGAGCTGGAGACTGCGCTGAACGCCAGGATATACTGGGAGGGAAGAGAGAGAGAGACAGACAGACAGACAGAGACAGAGAGAGACAGATATACAGAGAGAGAAAGAAAGAGAGAGACAGAGAAAGAAAGAAGAGAAAGAAAGAGAGAGAGGAACAGAGACACAGACATGGAGAGAGAGACAGAGCTAGAGAGAAACAGAGACACAGACATGGAAAGAGAGACAGACAAACAGAGACAGAGAGACGGACAGACAGACAGACAGACGTGCACCTACAAGAGTACTACAGGGGGGGGGGGGACCTTTTGGGACAGGCATGTTGGTGAATTCAGGGGGGACCAGAACAGCACGGTGTCCCAGATCGTCCCCCGGGGGACTTGCGCGAGAGGGGGACGAGATGGGACGTTACACCGGCTCAATAGTTGAATTTCTAATCACTTATCGTTTATCTGCACGATTGTACCTCTAGTGTCGTCACTGTTACATGAAATGGTTGTCTTTAGTAAGTAATGATTATGTGTGTAAAGTTCTATTTCTGGTGTTCTGATCTAAAAATGTTGTTTGATATTGTAAACCGCCTTAAGCTGGCAAATGACGTTTGATATTGTAAACCATCTTATTAAGCTGGCAGCTAGGTTATGTATCATTATCCATTGTTCTCATTTGGTTTCATTTTCGCTTTACCGAGTAGATTTAAGCAATGAAGCAGGGCATACCAAATGGACCACATATTATAGAAATGTATCTCTTGTCTTCATTGTTGAAAATTAAAGACCATTCAGTTATCTGTCTGTTCATCTATCTGTCCTTCTATCTTACCATCTATTTGTCTACCTCTGACTTTTTTCCCGAAAAGGTAATTTGCCGAGCATTTTTCCCAAATTTTCTACCTGAATTTTCTACCGGAAAAGGTCTTTTGCCGAGCATTTTTTTCCCAATCGCAAATCATGGGTGGGGGGGGGGGGGGGGGGGGATGATGACGCTCAGCAAATGACTTTTTCAATAACACTACATTTAAATTTCACTTAATCTGTTAAGTTTGTACTGCTTCGTTGAAGCGGTGCTTCATACGTTCTGCTTCTTGCTCAAAGGTCATCATCATCTGTGTCCTCACTTCCATAAATGTAACCCTATATTTCTTGGTTATGTATTTTAACAATGATTTTGATATTACTACTACTATTACTACTAATGATAATAGTAATTATAATAATAATTCTTATACTTCTCCATACTCGAAACCCCGGAACTTTGATCATTTTACAAATAACCAAGTACACGCTAAGGAAACAAAAGACCTATTTGGAAACCTGTACATCGTAACTCTCTCTCTCTCTCTCTTCTCTCTCTCTCTCTCTCTCTCTCTCTCTCACACACACACACACACACACACACACACACACACAGACAGAGAGGGGGGGGGGGAGAGTGAGAGAAAGAAGCAGATGGTCGAGGCAGTAATCAAATATAGAATGTTTGCGTCCTTGGCCCAATATAGTTATTCAAACGCGGAGAGGTAGGGAGAATGTAACTGAATACTATGCTTATAATTTATTGGAATCACCATCATTGTCAACGCCGTCTCAGCAGCATCAGCAACAGCGTTGTTCTTAGATCGTTGTTAAGTACTACTTTCGTGGCAGAAAAAGAGGTGATTGTTGTAGTCTTACTAGTTCCAATAGCGTAAAATAGTGCTGATGATAGCAATGTAGCAGCAACTATAGTAGTACCACCAACACTACTACTGCTGTCAGTGCTATAACCAACACCACGACTAATATTAGTACTACAACTACCACAATTAATAATAGTAATAACAATAACAAGACTGTGTATCTATATTACAGTCTAATGATGATGATGATGTCAACGACGACGACGACGACGATGATGATGATGATGATGATGATGATAACAACATTCATTAACAACAACAGAGAAGACTACCGAAATATAACCAATTTACAAAAAATAAAGGCAAAAAGCAATTCGTTGTAGATAGATATTTAAAGGGCATCCCCTAGATAACGAAATCCGTGGCACCAGATCCCTTTCCTTTCTTGTCACGAACAGCTGAAACAGCGACGTTCCAGCAAACCCCCCTAGATTAACCAGACACACAAGCGTCTGATCTTAAGGAACCATCTGAGGGTCTCGCACACGGATGGGCCAACCAGAAAAAGAAACGAAAAGAAAGTAAGAGAAAGGGGGGAAAGGGGGACGATGAGAGAGAAAATTCTTAATTTAGGAAAAAAAATAGATAAGCACTGCGCGTCCTTGTATTGTTTTTTATTGGGTGTTGTTGTTTTGGGGATTGCACTTGTTTTTTGTTTGTTTTTTGTTTTGTTCTTGTTTTTCTTAGTCTAGCCGTCGACTATAAAAGAATGAAGCCATTCAATGTAACAACTCAATTGAAAAATAACATTTACACATCCTAAAATTATGTAAATTGCCAAATCTAGTTTTCTAAACACAGAAGATGCCTGATACGATATGTAACATTTGAACCAGAAGCTCTCGGTAAGTGATGTGATAGCAGCCATCAGCCAATTAAATATTGCAAAATCACCAGGACTAAACAACATTCCTGTTGAACTGTCAAAAAACATATTGGCTAATCAGGAATCAGAGCATTGCACCACCTATGCTGTAAGATATGGAAAGCAAGTGAATGGCCAACAGACTGGAAGTTCCAGGAGCTCATGTTGCACAACAGCGTAAATACCAAAGACTGTAATAAATGCAAAACCATTGAAAATAACCAAGAATCTAGATGGATTAACCGGAACAAAGGTGGAAAAAGGAGGAGAGAAAAACTAGAGGTAGACAGAGAAGCAAAAGGGGGGAGAGAGACGATGGCAAATGGGAGAAAGAAATACGAGAAATGGAGACAGGGGGAAAGTGCGCGGGAAAGGTTCAGGCATGCGTTGATCAAAACTGAAATTTCGCACGGGGTAGGGGGTGGGGTGGGGGATGAAAAAGGTGGAATAAAAAGAACGAAAAAATGAAAACAGAACACACGAGAGAGAGAGAGAGAGAGACAGACGTTATATGTTGATGACAACGAAGATAACCATCATCATAATGGTAAAACCATGGAAGACAAGACCAAAAACAAAGCAACAAAAACACACACACACTCAAAAAAAACAACACCACACACACACAAACTCAACTGACAAGACCAGTCTTTTTTTAAGAGTGGGAGAAAGAAAGCCAAACGTGGCAGACTATGTTTCCAAAGGACACCCCGCCGATAGCGAAATCCATGGAATCCAGATCCCTTTCCCTTCTTGTCAGGACCAACTGTAATAGCGACGTAAAAGAAAATCCACCCACCACCACCACCACTCTGATCATCAGGAACAGGCTCACACTGGGATGGGCTGACCAAAAAAGAAAACGAAAAAAAAACCACAGAGGAGGGAAAAAGTGAAGACAAAGGAGCAGAAAGAGGTGGAAGAGAAAGAGAATGGAAGGGGGAAGAGAGGAAACTACACTTTAGTAATCAGCAATTCAGAATTTGATCACTGATCAGGAAAAAAAAGAAAGACAAAAGACAAACCGACCGAAAAAAACATCAGTAAAGAGAAAAGATAAAGGAGGGACGGGGAGGGGGGGAGACAGAGATTTCTTACATAAGAACATGCGAGACAGAAAGAGAAAATGGCGGAAGATGAAAACCACAGATAAAGAGAGAGAGAGAGAGAGAGAGAGCACGAAGAACTAAGACTCGGGGGGTAAAGAGGTTAGGGGATGAATAGAATAGCCATCTGTCATCTCCACTGTCTCATCTGGTTGCTTTTTTGTGTTTGGCAGGATACGAGTTAAATTGGGATTTAAGTTTTAATTAATCTGAGATGGGGCTTTTTACGCTCTGAAGATTGCAAAAGAATGGATTTTAATTTAAGATCTGTCATTTACAGACAGGTTTGCGCACAAGCACGAATGGACACATGCACATACGCGAGCACTCCCGTGGCCACACGCGTGCGTGACAGAACTAAGCACTAGAGATATATGACACACTGAAACAAGACCATGAACTTTTAAACAACACTGAAGTTACCTAGTCCTTGAGGGTCTCCTCTGGCAGTTGGCCTTTCAGCAACTTGACATTTAAAAAGGGTTATGAATTCCTTGGCACTGGGACTACAGTGGAACGAACTTCATTTCGGTAATGTTTTGGGAAGCCCAAAAGGGCAGTGACGAGGTAATGCCAAAGCAGTTGTGCAGAAAATATGACAGCCCCCTCCTCCAACTTAAAAAAAAAAAAGAAAAAAAGAAGAAGAAAAAACGTGAATCTGTTTGACATGTCTTGCACGATTATCAAGTCTACTGGCAAAAATTAGAAGGTGTATGCTAGAGCGCGTAACAAAGTAATAACACTTCGCCGATAATGGTCCACCGTTCTGTATCAGGGGCAGCCACCGACGCTAATTCCTGCTCCGCAAATGAAGGCAATCGCACATTCCGGCCCACTCGTTTGGAATGATGATGCTCCATAGGTTTTTCTCGCTCTCTGGCAATTACTGAGGTCAGCGCTTGCTCGCCTCATTTGTTGCCACGCCTTCTTGAAGCTGGAAATCCTTGGTGGGCAATATTGTGACACAGGAAAATCGAATAAGAATGCTTGTTTAATAGATGAAACAAGACATTTAAATATTTTCGAACAGGTGCGAGATAAAGAAATGACTGGCAACTGCTGTATACTGAAAACAAACTAGGGGGAAAAAACATGGTTGGTGCTTATTCATCGTTCTTACCATCTTCCACAATGCCATGGTCATGTTACTAACCGTTCAAATCTTCTTGTGGTTTATGTTTTATGTAGTTTTGCACTTGAACAAAAAACAATATGTAGTATAAAGATGGAAAACCGTGTAAATGCACAAGCTCTAGTGTGTACATGTGCATGTTTCTTTTGTTTTTGTTTTATGTGATCTGTTGTACAAGTAAATTGAATGTGTAATCTAATGTGCAACCGTTATAATGTGAGTAAAAGTTTTTCTTTCAAAATCGTTATGATACTTGGAACTTAATAGCAACAGAGTACTACTCCTACGTTTTTTTCACTTCTCCTCCCTCTCTCCTTTTTCATCCTATTCATTTCCCCTCCTTCCTCGTCATCATCTCTTTACTCTTGTTGTTTCTGCTTCTGTTGTAAGTTAAACGACAGAAACAGTGTAAAGACTGACACACCGAGCACGCTATTATTCAGTCCTCCATCTGCTCCTTTTCTGTCTACTTCTTTTGTTTTCCTTCACCTTTTTGTCCTTCCTCCTCCGCTTCTTTCTCCTCCTCTCTCTCATTGGTCTACTCCTCATCCTCATCTTTTTCTTTTTCAGCGGAGATTTTGTTGGAGTACTTGTCAACAATTTATGACCTTGTTGTTGCAGTGTGAACCTAACCAACAATGACGTGGGAGAGAGACATGCAGGACATCCTGGACATGCTCAACAACAGTGATGAGTCTGGAGAGAACCTCCTGCCCATGGTGGAACGTCTCCTCAACGAGTCCAACCTAGACTACGCGCTCAACGAGTCGGGACGAGGACCTAAAACCCACGGGAAGACCCTTAATAACGCCTTGCTCATCTTCGCCTATTCTGTGCTCTCGGTCATCGCTGTCTTCGGGAATTCTTTGGTGTGTTATGTGATTCTCAAAAACAAGCGTCTGCATACACCAACCAACTTTTTCATCGCCAATTTGGCCGTGTCGGATCTGTTGGTGACTAGTTTGAACGTGCCGTTCAACATCATGAGGCATATGTTGTATGACTGGCCGTTTGGGGAAACTTTGTGCCACATGGTCAACTTCTCCTTAATGGTCTCTGTCTACGTGTCCACCTACACTCTTACTGCCATTGCTTTGGACAGGCACCGCGTGGTGCTCAAACCCCTATCTCAGCGGATGTCCAAAACCCTAGCTGTGGTTTTGCTGGTGTTCATCTGGGTGTTGGCAGTCCTGCTTTCCCTGCCGTTCGGGATTTACACCAAAGTTCAACACAGGCCCATGATCCTGACCGAAGAAGGCGTCCCGGTCATCAACTACGTCCGCCGATGCCGCACAGACTACCCGCCTCCCAGCGGGCGCTTTGAGCAATATCTGACGGTGGCCACCATTGTTCTGCAATACTGCGTGCCCTTGACCCTCATCGGGGTTGCATACGGGCGCATCGTGCAGAGCTTATGGTCGCGTACGCACGTGGGCGCCGTGACAGCCAATCAGCAGCAGTCTCAAGCGCGCGCCAAGAGGAAATCTATCAAGCTGTTGATCGCCGTGGTGGTGGTGTTCGCTCTGTGCTGGCTGCCTCTCAATCTGTACCATTTGCTGACCGACCTTCATCCTAACCCGGCCATCTTCCAGTACAACAGTGATGTGATTATCTTTTTACTTTGGATTTTACTCTGTGTGTGTGTGTGTGTGTGTGTGTGTGTGTGTGTGTGTGTGTGTGTGTGTGTGTGTGTGTGTGTGTGTGTTCCAAACCATAGTTTCAATGGGAAACAAGCATCTGTCGCTTTGATCGACACGGCCAGTCTTCAGTAGTAATACGTCTCTCTGACCGATCGAAGTCCCCAGAGTTTTGAGGAGAGACTTTTTCATTTCCAACACAAGCAAGCCCAGCTGTGTTTTACGACTTCTCAGTCACACTATCTCCACAGAACTTTCCAGCACGTGTAGTTCAGAATAAAAGACACCGATGCAATACTGGCACATCTTAGGACTTGTCAAAACAGTCACATGGGGTAGGAAGGGAGAAAAGTAACAGCTGGTAAGATCACATTGAAAAACAAAGGCGGGGGAGGGGGGGGGGACCAAACTTGACAATGAGCAATTTCCTGAGAGAATCAGAGATCCAAGAAGGATGGAGAGCTGGCTGGCAAATCATCATCGGTGGCCCAACGATATACATCAACTACAGCCGACAGCATCTAACACAATGACTCAGAATACCATCAGATATTAATAACTTTAAAACATGATTTCTGAACGGGCTACTTATGTGGGTCTCAAACTATTACGAACTAATTACTTTGTATGACATTCTGAAATTCACCGACGAAGACAAACAAGTTGACTTTGCAATTACAGACTATGGATTAACAGATTCCACCATGACATAGCAGACAATTTTCCTTACCAAAAGGTTTTTGGTAGTAGTGCACGGAGACGGCCCCACATATGATGTACATGTAGACTCTGTGGCACAGTTCTAGGACCTCTTCTTTTTCTGTACCGCATGAATGACCCACATTTGGAGATCACCAAGACACATAGTTCTTCGAGAAGATCTTTAAAAAAAAAAACACCTGGAACTGGGTCCACAAATGGAAATGCTCATTCAATACCGAAAAATGCTAGAATCTAACTCTTTGGTGCCAAATACAAATTATCCCAGCTACATATGCTTTTTATTAATTTTAATGAAAACAATAATAGACCATCTAGAAAATGTAGCAGTAACAGAACTATCAACTGACTACTTCCGCACACTTATCACTGCCTTGACCTACTAATATACAAGGCGCAGTACCCTTTTCCGCCGCGTTTATGCCAGTCGTGAATTCTGTAACGTACATACCAAGATGAAGATCGAGAAACAGAAGATGAAGCTGAACAAAACAATTTGGAATTTTGTTGCTTATTCACTTTGTAATCCCACATACCGTTCTCAAGACCTGTTGGAGCAACAAAATGACAATGGATCAATCCCAATCCAGTAGATAAAACAGATCGATTGTTGTCCACCTTAATGGGCCACTTTAGAATGTAACATCACCAGTTCTATTTCAAGACCTGATCGGCTTACAAACTTTTCCACAGGTTCGAGCGACCCAAGTCATATGTGAGTGTAGCGCATATAGAACAATGAATCCATCTTAAACGAATTACACTCTGCAATCATGATTTACTATTCCCTTGAAATAAAGATCTGATTCTGCCTCTGAAAAATTTTGTTATGGAAGTCAGATGGGAAATGGTTCACACTTTCCTGTAAGAAAACACACACGCGGACGATCCGGAACCTGCCGAAGAGATGAACTTCCACCTTTCAAAACATACCATGAACTGACCTATCGCGGGCGCGCGCGCCCGTGTGTGTGTGTTGTGTGTGTGTGCACGTGCGTGTGCGTGCGTGCGTGCGTGTGTATACGTGCGAGTGCACACTCATGTTTCTTTAACGCACTTGGAGGCAGATATACAAGCTAAAAAGCTTTTTCTTCTCTTCTTCTCTTCTCCTCTTCCGCCTTCTTTCTTTCCTCTCCTCTTTTCTCTCTTTTTTCCCCCTTGATCTTTTTCATCGATCCAATTTATTTCTCGATTACACACAAACTCGGCAACAAGAACGGTTATTGTGACGGGGTAAAGCGTGGACCCGATTTCGTAATGTTCCGCTGATAGCCTATATTCTTCTTTTTGCCTCCCCAATTTTTCTCTCCTTCCACACAATTTTTCCCTCGCCTGGTCTATTATTCTCCTGCCCTAGTCTTCCTCGCCCCCTCGCTATTATATTGCTTACGTGTTCTTTTGGGGTTTTTTTCTGCCCTGTAATAAATTAGCCCCCATCTTATCAAGTGAATGAGATTTGGCTACAAAAATGTAAAACCACTGCCTGTAGGTATGTTTACAGCGTGTTGCTGAAGCAGTAGCGTGCGTCTGTATGCCTGTGCGAGAGAGACAGACAGACACACAGACAGACAGACACAGAGAATTTCACACAGGAGTATTAGCTCCTCTCTGTCCATTGTGTAGCAGTATCCTACCTTGCAAGACTAAGTAATTTACAGTACGGTTTGCTCCTGCTCGATGAAACACCAGAAGTCTTGCTGTCCTCCCCGTCCCCCTTACCAAATTTTGTATGTCTATTGTTTGTTGCCTTTTGCGTGCGCTTGACAAAGGCCAGTTGGCCGAACATGACAAAATATGACACATTCACATTACAGAACCTTTAAGCTACGTCAGTGTTCAGTGGCATACAGAAATGCCGAAGTATCCAGCATGCATATGCACAACCCCGAAAATGGAATGTGGTTTCCTTAATCGCAGGGCTAAAAAAGCGATTTAAATGCGGCAAAATCAGCAAATTAGTCTTGACAGGAAGGACACTATTCACTCACTTTCGACTGGGTAGATTTTTACGTTCTCGGGTCTCCCCACATCTATCTGACACTCGGAGAACAAGTACAGAAATGTCTTATAATACCAAACTTCATTTCCACTGCCACAAAAAGGAATTAAGTGGCATGGAATGCACACACTTGTTTCAATACATGAGAGTGTGTTTGTGTGTCTGTGTGTATGCTTGTACGCACGCATAACAAAGTCCCTTCTCTACAGAATGCATCAGTTTTACGTTCATTTGTTGTACTATTTGTTCTCAGATGAGTTTTTCATCTGAATGACATACACGTGTTTATCAGTTAGTATAAATTTGATAGATTTGAAGAGAAAGAAGATTTACATAGTAATGGATGAACAACTAAGTTCCCCAGTGCTTTACAACATCCAGTAAATATAAACCAAAGTATCTGCACCGGATATTCCTTTTCCATTTTAGAAGACGGGGGTTATTTTATCACTGTGCAGAAAAGAGAATTCTGGACAAAAGAAAGACAAAACAAATTGGACTGGCGCAGGTGAATAACAAACTAAGCAGGGAGGAAGTAAAGAGAACAAAATAAACCCATCAAGGCATCATCGTTGTCACAATAGCCTCCCCTTGCTGTCGAATTTGTGTAAAATCGAAAGATAAACTCAATCAATAACAAAAATTAAAAAAACAAATGAATAAATAAAAATAACAGGAAAAGAACGATTAAAGAGAACAGAAATCCGAGGAAGAAAAAGGGAAAAGGAGTTCCTTGTGTCAGTACATGCACGCACACACGCACGCACACACGCACGCACGCGCGCGTGCACACACACACGCTCTCTCTCTCTCTCTCTCTCTCTCCTCTCTCACACACACACACACACACACACACACACACACACACGCACGCACGCACGCACGCGCGCACACACACACACACACACACTATTACTTCCATTTACCCGCCTACGAATACGAAGCACGAAAGAGAATGACATATCTTTTCCAATGGTAGATTTTGTTATCTAAAGACCTTTTTTCCAAAATTGCTATTAATCTAAATATTTGCCTAGAAGTAGACCTAGATGACCGGAGAAATGAATCTCTGCTCCATCTGTGGGTGTCTCGAGAGAGACCACGGCTAAAGCAGTAACCCATAAAAGAAAATCACCACTGCTTTGTGGTTATCTCGGGAGGGACCCGGATAAAAAATCACTTCCACTGCCTTGTTGGTAGTCGTGGGAACGACGAAGGCTAGCGTAGAGTCCGTATAAAAACCTATAGAAGGCAATAGGAAACCACCATCGTATTTTCACACGTTTCATGGCCAGCCGAAAGGAAAAAAGAGTAATAAACGACGTACATCGGGGCTCCTATGGAGTACCTTCGTCCGGTAGTGAATGTCATGCTGTGCAGGAGGCACCAGATCGTCATCATTCTTATTCTTATTATTGTTGCTTAAAGCCCAGCCGACTGCACAGAGCCGTATCAGGGATATAACCCTTTCAAAACATACACAATACTTCAACAAGAAAAAAAAAAGGAAAAGAAAAGTAAATACACATATCAATACATTCGAGCACATAATCTAAGCAGATGCCCATGACGTTGACCTCTCCGTCCAATTTATCGCACAGGGGATTTAAAAAAAAAAGAAATATATATATATATATAATAATATATATATTATATATACATATATATATATATATATATATATATATAATGAATACAAATTTAAACATAACTAAAGACACTAAAACATACAAGAACGGATCTAAACTACCTAAAATTGCGGATAAGAACGGATCTAAACTACCTAAAATTGCGGATAAGAACGGATCTAAATTACCTAAAATTGCTTCCGCATATCTCACTTCCCTAGAGCCATTGTAAAAATGCACTTGATACATGTACCCAATTATCAATCCTAAGAGAAAAGTACGTAAGACTTCAACGAACACATACAGGTGAATGGACCAGCAAGGCAGAAAATGATAGGACGAAATGACGGAAAGCAAAGGAACATGGCAGAAACAACGAGAGTGACAGAAAAGAAGAAATTCCTAGCACAGAATTTTCATCAAGTGGGGATACTATTTATACTGAAAGAGCCCCTCCATCCCCACGGGGGACGATTATCATCAAGCAACTGCGATCAGACTGAAAATAAAATTGCAACTTGTAAAAACATTAATTAGAAAATATCAAGATAGAGATAAGCTTAACATCAGTATTTTAGGGCTAGGGGAAGCGAAATTTAAGGGGGCAGGCACGTTAACTTCAGGCAAGCATAAAATTATATCTTCTGGTGGAGACACACATGAAAAAGGAGTAGGCATCATAATGAACAGTGACAAGTCAAAGTCAATCAAAGGATACTGGGGTGTGTGTGTGTGTGTGTGTGTGTGTGTGTGTGTGTGAGTGTGAGTGAGTAAGTGATGGTGTGTGTGTGTGTGTGTGTGTGTGTGAGTGTGTGTGTATGCAAGTTTCCTTGCTTCAAATTTCATTTCCACCTTGTAAGGCCACAGAGACTTTAAATCCGAATTTTCTGTAATGGTCGATTTAATGTAATGATTTTCAAGTACAGAAAGATTCGGTATAATCACGATTTGTTTTTTGTTTTTTCCTCTACCAGGTATTCTTCGCATGCCACTGGGTGGCCATAAGCAGCACATGTTACAACCCCTTCGTCTACTGCTGGTTGAACGAAAACTTCAGAGAGGAGGTGAAGTCACGTTTCAGATGGTGCACCCGCTGCTGTCTGCGTCTTCAGGGTAGGCCGGAACGGGCTGAGAGAATCAAAGGGCCTAAGCGAAGACGTCCTCATGCCAGTCTTGGACGAAGCAGGTGTGTGTGTGTGTCTGTGCCTGTGTTTGTCTGAGTCTGTGTAGATAAACAGTGTGAGCGCGCAGTGCGTGGATAAAAAAAACTTAGAAAAGGGAAGGGAAACAGGTAAGTATTCGTAAAGGGGGGAGGGGAGACAAAGAGAGGGGGGGGGGATAAAAGAAAAAGGGGAGAGGGGCAGAAAGAAAGAAAATATAAAATCAGAAAATATACAATGAAAAAAATATGAAAAATTGGGATATGAAAATATAACTGTCTCTAAATGTTCCACTTATGTATCAAAACTGCAATTTTGTCAGTCAAGTGACATGTGCTCTCTCTCTCTCTCTCTCTCTCTCTCTCTCTCTCTCTCTCTCTCTCTCTCTCTCTCTCTCTGTTGCAGGCATTTTACTCAAGAATAATTACTATTCATGTATTCACAATGCAAACATCTATTATTGATAAATTTTGAACTTTTCAATTTCAGATTATGTGATTGCTGTTTCATGACTTGCAAATCTTGAAAATAATCGAATTTTGTGCCAAATACAAGAAAACGTCGAACTTCTAAAGATACAAAAACCTAAAAACAGATAACCTCTCTGTCCGCGTTTTTTGTGTATTTGTTTTGCGTTTTGTGGGACGGAGCTCTTGTTTGCCTGTTAGCTGGCAGCTTCCAAAAGTTTTGAACATATATCAACAATGTCGTCTAGTTTGAATGGAGTATTGTTTTCTGTTTATCGTTTACCATCATCATCATCATCTTCTGAAACCTATTAAAATCGAGGTCATCATGACTGCATGCCACGAAGGTCCAGAGATTGAGACAATTTTTAACGTGTCAACCAGCCTGAGAGGTGCATATGCCTGCCGTGTTGGTCGGCAAATTCAAGCAAGACCTTCAACGATACATCAGTGAAATAGATAACTCGACCGTAGGTCGCAGTCTTCTCTCTGAACCCGTAGCACACTCACTTCTCGACAAGAGTAGGTTGAGGTTAAAAAAAATCCATACCCACGATCGTTTTATCGACGAGATTCGAACCCACAATCTCACAATCATTAAGTCTTCATTCGCTGGAGCAGTCAGACTGTCATGGATGTTTTTCTTCGGCATGTTTTAATTTCATTTATCATTTGTATTCTCGTTTTCATTTACCTTGTTAATTTTAATTTACTGTGTTAATTTTAATTTACCGTGTTAATTTTAATTTACAATGTTTTCATTTACCATGTCTGTTTTCATTTACCATGTTTGTTTTCATTTATATAGTAGTTTTTATTTCCACGTTAATTTTCTTTTACCAGGTGTCTATTCGTTTACCATGTTTATTTTCATTTACCATGTCTATTTTCGTTTACCATGTCTGTTTACATATAACATGTATATTTTCATGTACCATGTCCGTTTTCATTTACCATGTTTGCTTTCATTTATAAAGTCGTTTTCATTTACCACATTAATCTCCATCTATTGGGTGTATTTTTCATCCCTAATACATACTCCGTGATAAAGCACCTGTACTGTCAACAACGCGCACGTCTTCATGGATCAGACTGAAACACCAATCTAACTTTCTCCATTTTCAGTGTGACCAGTTCAGCCCGCACGACCAGCGTGAGACGAGAACTGACCCTGAGTTCGGATCCCGACGATCTGCTTCAGTCGTGCCTCAAGCAGTCTGACGGCTATCTCACAGAAGATTCCGGGGAGAGGGATGAAGAGGTAGATCTCCTGTCCCTACACCGCAACGGCCGCGTGGAGTTTCACGTCACCAGACTACACAATTGCGTCAGGAACTGAGGATGCTGCGACTTCGCTGTCGGTTTCCTTTCCCCCCAGATTGTGTGTACCGATGCTGCCAGTTACTCGACAGTTCACACAAAGTTCATTTTTGTCACAGTCTGCGAGAAAACCCAAACCACAGCACCTAATCCTTGTGTCGAACATGACCCGAATGAATGGCCTATGGTTTTTGAAACCATTCGATACTTCCGAGATCAGCAAACTATTCGTCACAAATGACAATCTGGCTCATTTTCGTGCCACAATAACTTTGTGTTAATACGATCAAAGTCATTTGTATTATAACAGATAACTTTTCAGTTGTTCCGGAGGGAGGGGAGGGGAGGGGGGTGGTGGTTGTCGTCAGGACAAAAGAAAGAAGACAGTTCCGCATTTTCTGCGCATGGATGTAAATATAAACTAAAAACAGCAGCACTTTATTCCGCAATAGCTCGGGATCAAGTCTTGAGAAAAGAGGTAACTTTTACCAAATTGTTCTAAAGACAAAAACAAAATAAATTCCATCATTTATGCTGTTTACGCAATGGGAAGATAAAGTGTTCTCTCAAAACTGGACTGGTTTGTGCCCGAGTACAAAATCATAAACGTATCCTGTGTGTGTTGGATAAAATGTTGTTCCCGGAACCAAGCACTGATGTCGTCTGTAGATGTGTGTTGGGAAAAAAGTATTCTCGAAAAGACAAAATCGAACATTGTGGTGTATATTTAGCGAAAGAAAACGTTTTCCAGATCAGAAACTGGTGTTTTATGTCTATAGGGTATAATGCCATCAAAACAAGATAACATATGTATGTATATATGTATGTATGTATGTATGTATGTATGTATGCATGCATGCATGCTTGTAAGCATGTATGTATGTATGTATGTATGCATGCTTGTAAGCATGTATGTATGTATATGTATGTATGTATGTATGTATGTATGTATGTATATATGTATGTATGTATGTATGTATTATGTGTGTGTACGCGTTTGTGAATATGTATAAAATATGCGTGTGAGTGTGTGTGTGTGTGCGTTATGGTAAGGTTACACGTGAAACACAAAACGGTACAAAACTACGTGTCGTGTATCGCCTTAAATGGCTTTAACCATACAAAATATCATTGGAATCATAAAAATGAATGTTTTGTGTGGACTGGGAGTGTTCTCAAAACCACAGACTGATCTTGTTTGTATTAAAAATCAAAATCACAAAAAATATGAATGTTGTTAAATGATGTCGAAAAGTGATTATCATTTAACTGCAAACTGGTCTGTATGTCTTTTGCACAGCAAGACGTTCTTAAAACCACAAAATTAGTTCTTTCGTATTCTTCTGGGAACACAACATACATGAAAATTCCTGTAAGTCATGTCGGTGCCCGGTAGCCTATGGAATCGTTAAAACATCCGGCATGTGGGCCAACCAAAGACAGAGTATGTAGACTGTGCAGCAACATATCGCCTACACTGTTGAACGACGTGCACACACGCATCCTTCATCATTCGGAATGCTTTAAAAACTATTTGCGGATCTATACAGTAGAAGCGCACATGTACGCAATACGCTCGTACGTACTTGCACGGCTACGTACAAGGCTTACATGTATTCGCACACCCACCCACCCCGCTGTACACCCTGACGCGAATCTCAAGATAGACCCCAATCCCCCTCTTCCACAAAATATGTGCAACAGTCTATCCTCCCGGCTATAACAATTATGTCAAATAATCCTTCACGATATGCGCAATATCTCACACCTCGATTTGTGCAATAACAACCTAAGACATGTGCAATAATATCCCGTGATATGTGCAATAGCTTGACTGCCCCCCTCCCCGGGGATGTGTGATATGTGCAATAACTCTTCAGGATATGTGCAATAATCTCTCGGAATGTCTGCAATAGCTTCACCCCCGGAGTATGTGCATCCCCATCCTCCATCCCCTCCCCCCTCCTTAAGGCATTAATATCAAATCACTGGAACCTGTGCAATAAACAGAATAATGTAAAGCCGAGCAGACTGCTGTATTAACACAGTAACAATGAAAAAAACAATCACATTAAAAAAAAACGATCACATTGAAAACCATCATTTGTTTTCTCTAGTACTGTCCGGGTCTCCGTTCTTTTAATCTAAAAACAACGTGCTTAAATTCGATGTCTGACCCCTGTTGTATGCTGTCCAATTTACGGCTATCGGGTTTTCCTCTCAATAGTGCAAGAATGACTATGATGACAACGATGATGATGATGATGATGATGATGATGATATAATAATAATAATAATAAATGATAATAAAACAATAAAATAGAATAAAATAATAATAATAATAATAACAATAATATTACTAAAGAAAATGATGATGATGATTATGATGATGATGATGTGATGATGATAGTAATAAAATTAAGAGCAAACCTTTACTTGAGGACATCTTTTTTTCCAAAATCATTAAATATGTTTTGCAAAAAATGTGACCTCTAAATAAACTGACCATGCTCATTCAACTATATATGTATATACATGGCCCCGTTCTGGCTACGATTTTACCAACTGTTTGAGACTTCAATACATGTATTGGTGTGCCCACCCTGGCCTTCTCTCCCCTCCCCCTCCCCGTCCTCAAACCCTCTGACCAAGAAACAAGCAATCTCCCACTCCCCCTTCCCCTGTCACCACCTTTCGCGCATCTTCCTTTCTCCCCCAACCTTTCTTGTTGCGCCAGAGGTAAATCTACTGTGAACCTCTGAAAGTCCTTTTTTCATGAATCTTAAGTATATACAGGTACATAATGTACCGCCATATGTTGTTGTCGTTATACATCCCCTTTACTGGTAAACGTTTTCTTTTTTCGGGGATGGGGGGGGGGAGGCGCGGGGTCTTTTTTTTTTTTTTTTTTTTAATCATTATTTTAACAACATCACGATGTATGTAATGTATTTTCTCATTGATTTTGCGACTTCTGTTTGATGGACAATGCCACTGCATTCTTCTAGCATATGTTTACTGCGATGGTGTACCTGCGTTTTTTGTGACCTTAATGCATGTGTTTACGGAAGTAAGTTAATGTTCAGCTGGCTCAATGAAAGCCTTTCCGCCCTCCAATATTATAGCACAGATTCGAGTCTGAATGCCTTGTGCGATGAGCATATCTTTATTTTTAAAACAACTGAGGATACGAGAAACTCAGGTTGAAGTCATGGATCGAACAGGGAATTTTCTTTCCACTGCCCCCTCCCCCCCCCCCCCCCAGCACGGCACCCAGCGAACGTTAAAGATTCCACTGTAACAAAGGAGTTGTCCATGGCAAAAATTCTTAGGAAAAGTACACTTTCACACGTAAACAAAAAACATATACATAAAAAGGAGGAAGTGCGGTGAATGCTCTGCTTAGTTAGAACAGCTGAATTTTACATGGTAAATCCACTGGGGCAATAAACAAATATATAAAGAAAAACCCGTGTGGATGGGTTCCATTTATCTATTTATGTCATAGGAAAAGTATAGGAATTGCAAAATTCCTGGGGAATAAAGTCGTCTTCGTTTCACCAACAGTTACACAAGATTGCTTTCAATATTCGATTTGTTTATTCATTCATTCGTTTGCTTCATCATCATCATCATCAGTCCCGTAGTCTGGTTGACCGTTGGGGCACCATTGAAGATTTTGCAACCAACTTCCTCCACTCCTCACGGTCCTCAGCTTTCCGCAGAATGATATTCCATTCAAGGCCAGTCCACTCTCTGATATTGTCTTCCCATCTTTTTCTCTGTCTGCCTCTTCGTCTCCCTCCCTGAACTGTTCCCTGCAAGACGGTCTTGGCCAGTCCAGATGATCGTGTGACGTGCCCGTACCACCTCAGTTTGCGTCTTTTCACTGAGGTCAGGAGGTCTTCATACGGCCCGATGGCGTTTTCGATTCGGGTTTTCACTTCTTTATTGGTTATATGATCTATGTACGAGATACCAAGGAGTTTGCGGAAGCATCTCATCTCCATTGCCTGTATCCTTCTTTCAATGTCTGCTGTTATGGTCCATGTTTCGCATGCATACAAAAATATTGACATGACCAGGGAACGCATCAGTCTGATCTTGGAGCCGATTGCGATATTCTTGTCGTTCCAGATGACTTTTAGCTTGGTCATTGCAGCTGTGGTCTGTGCAATCCTGGAAAGTACCTCGGGCTTTGATCCTTCATCTGATACTATAGCTCCCAGATATTTAAATCTATGGACGGTCTCAAGTTTCTTGTTGTCTATGGTAATGTCAGTGCTGATGCCATTGGTATTATTTGTCATCAACTGGGTTTTCTCTGCACTGATCTGCATGCCATATGATGTGGAGGCCTCATCAAGATGTTTTATCAAGCTGACTAGCTCTTGCTCTTGCCCAGCTAGTCCGTCAATGTCGTCGGCAAAACGCAAGTTTGTGATTGTTCTACCTCCGATGCTGACTGTTCCCTCGTGGTCTTCAAGTGCGTCAGCCATTATTCTCTCTAAGAAGATGTTGAAGAGAGTGGGGGAGAGCAGGCATCCTTGGCGTACTCCAACTGTGGTTCGGAACCATTCGCCTATGTTGTTGTCATGGTAGACTGCACTGGTCGCCTTTTCGTAGAGGCATTCTATGGTTCTGATCAGGTTGGCATTGATGTTGTACAGCCTCATGGTTGCCCACAAGGCTGCGTGCCAAACTCTGTCGAATGCCTTCTTGAAGTCCACGAAGACGTGGTAAAGGCCTTGCTGGTGTTGCAGGTATTTCTCACAGAGCAATCTGAGGTTGAAAATTTGCTCTGTGGTACTTCTTCCTGGTCTGAAACCTGCCTGCTCTTCTTTTATTATCTCCTCAGCTTGTGGCTTCAGTCTACTCAGAAGGATTTTTAGCATGACCTTACTTGGATGGCTGATCAGGCTGATGGTACGGTAGTTTTGGCATAGTTGTAGGTTGCCTTTCTTCGGGAGAGTGATGATCAGGGACTGGGTCCAAGGTGTTGGCCACTCACCTGTCCGCCAGATCTTATTGCAGATGATGAGTAACATATCTATCATGGCCTCTCCTCCTGCCTGGACCAGTTCTGAGGGAATGTTGTCCATTCCTGCCGACTTGCCTTTCTTCAATGATTTTACTGCAGCTTCAACTTCTTCTCGCATGATGGGGTAGCTGTCGTTGTTGGTTGGTGGAGGAACGTCTAGCACCTTGGGATCTCCTGTTGTTGTGTGTGTGTATAATTCGGAGCAGTACTCTGTCCACCTCTGCAGAATCTCTTGATCTTCTGTGAGACATTTCCCTGCTTTGTTCTGTATGGTAGTGGTTCTGCCTTGTTTTGAGCTTGCTAGTTCTTTCACAAGCTGGTAGGCTTTTTTGCTGTTATTTTTCTGCAGGTTTGCTTCGATATCTTGGCATTGTTCTTCAATCCATGTTTCCTTTGCTTTCCTCATGCCTTCTTTAACTTGTTGGTTGGCTTTTCTGTATAGTTTAGCACCTTCATCCGTACTCTTCTTTTGCTTTAGTTCTCTGCGTTTGTCGCTCAGCTTTAGTACTTCTTCCGTGACCCAGGGCATCTTTGTTGGTCGGTGTTTTCCAAGGATGTCGTTGGCTGCTTCGGTCACGGCAGTGTTGAAGTTGTTGATCAGAGTGTCTACTTCGGTGTCCATATTGTCAAGGACGAGGAGAGGAGCAAACTTCCCTCCTATCGTTGCTTGGAAGTTTTCAACTATGTTGGGGTCTTTGAGCTTCTCAAGATTGAACTTAATTCTTATGTTGCCCTGTTTCTTCATCCTCTGGAGGCGGAGTTTGAAGGTCATCATTACAAGCTCATGATCGCTTCCAATGTCGGCTCCTGGAAAGCTCCTGGTCTTTGCGATGTTAACACTTGACTGGAAGCGTCTTTGAACCATGATGTAGTCGATCTGACTGTGGTATTTTTCTCCTGGGCTGTGCCATGTCCAGCGTCTAGATGGTTTGTGTGGACCGAACGTGTTCACCACCCTCAGGTCGTTTGCTTATGTACATACAAACTGTAGTGTTTTTTGACTTATGGCTCTGAATCTACTTTCCCGAAATTATTTAACATGTTTACATGCCTACCGCGAGCACGTTTTGTGTGTGTGTGTGTGTGTGTGTGTTTCACTGTGTGTGTGTCTCTCTCTCTCTCATATGTACTTGTCTGTTTGCACGTGCGCCTTGTGCTGCCTATGTGCGCGTGCGCTTTGTGCGCATCCACGCTCACACGCACGGTTCTTCAAAGCGATATGTGATTTTTGCGATCATTTTTTCTGCGTATATCACAAATAATGAGAAATAACCTGTTTCACAAAACTGTGGTGTTTGTGTATAAATCAAAATGCGCACGTTATTTTGTGTATCACTGTTATTGTGTCACAATCTGCTGAACGTTAGATGTTTCTCGAAAAATACGTATTTTGTCGTTCTGTGATCCCTTAGATTAGGAAGAGGGAGGGGGTAGGGATTATGATATCCCTATTCCCAAAATTTAAGTTCCCGATTTTGTCAACGCCCTTAAGTGTTTAAGCTTCACAATCAATGATGTCAGCATAACGGGATATTGGGATACAGGATTGTGCTATTCGGTATATCGTGGTTCAGCAAAATAACTACATACCCATTGTAATCCTGGTTTTTGATTCTTTGATTTGTTTGTCGACATATTTCTTCTTTGTTTATAAATCACGTTGACGTTGATTTTTCATTCGGATTTCCTATTGTGTTATGACAATATGAGATTGACCGATTAAAGTTT
This sequence comes from Monoplex corrugatus, assembly GCA_030674185.1. Lineage (NCBI taxonomy): Eukaryota > Metazoa > Mollusca > Gastropoda > Littorinimorpha > Ranellidae > Monoplex > Monoplex corrugatus. The sequence continues at coordinate 90,747,504 of CM060309.1, forward strand.
TCATCTCAGTCATTGATGTCAGGGCACGGTTTAACAAGTTCCTGTCATCTACTTTATGCGTGTCTGTTTATCTGCTTGCTGTTATTTCCTCTCCATCCCCATCCTCTCTCTCTCTCTCTCTTTCACTCACTCACTCTCCTCTCTCTCTCTCTCTCCTCTATGAACCTTACTGTGTACTCAAATTCAATACATATTTGAAATATCATGGGGAAAACATACACAAGCGTTGCTCTATGCTATTTCCTCCACACTTCACCCCACCTCAACCCCCTCTCTCAAACCCAACTGTTTACACAAGTTCAACACACACACACACACACACACACACACACACACACACACACACCACACACACACACACACACACACACACACACACACACACACACACACAGAGTCGGAAAGACTGACAACTCTTTCCCCTCATTCCTCTCTTACAAATCAGCCGTTTCAGCTCCAGCGGATCCTAAGCCTCAATTACCACCCATCCATCTGACCAACTTCTCACCATCCTCATAATAAGAAACCAGGTGGTCAGCCAAGCCTCACGAGTAATCTCCCTATATCCGATCATCTTTCAATCCCGTGACAAGTGCAGTCATTCGAGGAACTGATGCAAAACGATGGATCTCTCTCTCTCTCTCTCTCTCTCTCTCTCTCTCTCTCTCTGTGTGTGTGTGTGGTGTGTGTGTGTGTGTGTGGTTTGCCATAATTTCCATTATGGGGTCACTATGATCCAAGCTGGTCAGATCTCTTTAATTTTTGCATCCATGGTCTCCTGTTTGGCAAACCCTGAAGCTATGAAAACAATCCATCTGTAAAACCGCCGAGAAATCTTTGCTGGCCTATTCTGTTCTCATATACTCACACAAGTGAGCTCGTGCTCATACTCCTGTCGACATGCGCATATACATACACACACGCACGGACACGTGCACAAGCTCGCGCGCACATACATACACACGCTCAACTTCCACCTACTCGATATTAAACATTTTCAGAGACTGAACAAACAAACAGAACCCCTACAGACAGAATTGATGAGCAGTATTAGACATTAAAAGATAGACCCAACTGATAGAAAAAAAAGACTCAATACCCCCACTTGACAGCTGGAAGAAAGAAAGCCAAAAACTACAAAAAATCAAAGAAGGAATGAGGGAGTAGAGGGAGGAAATGAAAGAAAACGAAGAAAAGGAGAAAGAAAGCGTGACAGACAACAAAAATGATTTTCCTTTCCAAAAAGGCTGCAAAAGATATTTTTAGACCCAAGTAGTTCACGCTGACGCCTGAGGTGGGACTGGCGGTTCAAAAAAAACAACGTTGGGGATTTATCAAATGAACGTATCCAGAGGAGATATTATACATCAACATGTGACTGTTACTGTTACTGTCATTACTGGGGTTTATTTTGTAGTGCAGCCAACTGTGTAGAGTCATATCAGGGCTACAGCCGTTTCAAAGTACAAGTATACATATCAATGTATTCACTATCCAATTTATCACACAGGGTATTTAAAAAAAACATAACTGAATACAAATTTAACATAAGCAAGTACACTAAAACATATGAAACGGACCTAAATTACCTAAAATTCCCTCCGCATATTACATTTCCCTAGAGCAAAAAAATGCACTTATTACATGTATCCAATCATCAATTCTAAGAGAAAGTACGTAAAGTTTCACCGAGCACATGGACCAGCAAGGCAAAAAATGACAGGAAGAAACGACAGAAAAAAAAGGAACAACGCAGAAACAAAGAGAATGACAGAAAAAAAAAATTTCTAGCACAGAATTTCCAAGAGGTGGGGATATCATTTATACTGAAAGAGCCCCCGGCATCCCCACAGGAAGACGCGACAGTTAAACTGGACTGAATTCACTGGACTGGGCTGGAATTTTTCTGCCTGAAAGACAGGTTACTCTTCCCTCTCCCCCGCGAAAAACACTTGCAGTAGTACAGCGACAGCGTTTTAACAACTTAGCAGTGTCTTTTCTACCATGCTTTGCTACTTTCTTTGTTGCAGCGGGTTCATTTACGCGTGCAAAGTGCAGTATGCACATGCGATGCCTGATTATGATATCTGTAGGACTACCATCCAGAGAATCACTATGTCAGTAAAAGTGGTAACATTTTTGTCCAACACACACACAAACACTCTCTCTCTCTCTCTCTCTCTCTCTCTCTCTCTCTCTCTCTCTCTCTCTCTATTCACTTGTCTAAAGGGGGTTACTTCTCTGAAGACCTTCTGTTGTCTAGCTCTCCCTAGAGTTTCTTTCTACCTGCACATGGTCAGTCCATTGACTTCCGGGAATAGTTCGGAGGACATTCGGGAAAGACCGAAGGACACTGGGAAAGACTAGATCTGCGGGCTTTGTGGGTTGGCTTCCCACCTTGCCTTTGATAACATGCCACGAGTTTTCCAAATGAAAGATGCTCCCAGGATTCACCGAAAGGGGGAGAGAATGATGAATCCATCGGCACTGACTCCATCACGACTGGAAACGCACAACGGACCATGATTAATGACCAGTTGGAATTTCCGTGTGCGTGTGGAAGGAGATTCACCACCAAACGCGGCATGAAGATCCACAGGACAAAAATGGGCTGTTTGAAGACACATACGAACCAGCAGCAGCGCACTGCGATAGCAGGTGAGACGTTGGATGACCAAGGCCAGGATTTAAACCATAGTGCCAAGGACATCCACGCTGACGGTTCTGATGCGGATTTTGCACAAGCTCTTAACGCCAAACGTGAAAACTCAATTTGCCGCCTGCCGGTGCAAAAGAACAATGGGAGAAATTAGATGAGGAACTTGTCCTTAAGCTGAATGCGCTAATAGGGAACAGTACGCTGGAACACAAACTTGACACATACGGAGACATCATATACTCTATCTGCAGGGACACTTATGGAGTGAAGCAGCCAAAGACAAAAACGCCTCCCCAGAAATCCAGAAGACAGCAACAGATGGAGAGCATCCGGAGGGAGAAAAGGAAGCTTAAAAAGCGAATGAAAACTGCCTCAGAATTCGAGAAGCAAGGGCTCCTGGAACTCTGGAAAGATCTGAAGGCCAAACACAATGCTCTCAGCAAAGTGGAATCAGCAAGGCGAAGAAAGAGCAAAAAGAAGAAGACTCAAGATCGTTTCTTCAAAGATCCCTTTGACTTTGCAAGAAAGCTGTTTGAACAACCCAAATCAGGGACTCTCACAGTGGGCAAGGAAACCCTAGAGCAGCATCTCAGGGAAACATATTCCGATTCTCAGCGCGAGGCACCACTTGAAATCCAAAATCTTGTTTGGCCTGCAGCGCCAGAAGGAAAATTCAATAACAAACCACCAACACTGGATGAAGTGAAGAACGTAGTAAAGAAAGCCAGAGCCAAGTCAGCACCTGGACCAAACGGAATACCATACCTGCTCTACAAGAAATGCCCAAAAGTGCTCGAGTGGCTCCACAAGATGATTCGATCAGCATGGAGGAACCAGAAGATCAGCGACCAATGGATGAGAGCTGAAGGAGTGTACATTCCGAAGGAGCAGAACTCCAGCAGCATCAATCAGTTCAGGCCAATATCACTTCTGAACGTCGAGGGGAAAATCTTCTTCTCTGTTATGGCAGCAAGATTGACAAAATACCTGACTGAAAACAAGTATCTGGATATGTCAGTCCAAAAGGGAGGCATACCAGGAATGCCTGGATGCTTGGAACATGCCACGTTGATTTGGGATGCCATCCAAAAAGCAAGAACAGAGAAGAGAGACATTGACGTAGTTTGGCTTGATCTGGCGAATGCATATGGATCAGTTCCACACGATATGATCCAGCTGGCTCTTGAAATGTATCACATCCCAGAAAACATCCGAACAATGCTGAGGAAGTATTTCCAAGGGTTCTCAATGCGGTTCTCTACCAAAGAATACACCACGGACTGGATAGACCTAGAGGTGGGCATTGCAATGGGCTGTGCAATCTCTCCCATACTGTTCGTGTTGGCAATGGAAGTCATCTTGAAAGCTGCAATGAAGAGTTCAGGTCCAGTGAATCTGGGAGATGGATACCAGATGCCTCCTCTGAAAGCTTTCATGGATGACACAACAGTCTTGTCCACGGATGAGGAAGAGACACACCAAATCATAAAGCAGCTGGATGAGCTGGTGGCCTCTTCAAGAATGAGGTTCAAACCTAAGAAATCCCGAAGTCTCTCACTGCGAAAAGGAAAAGTGGCAGATTCAGTCAAATTCATGGTAGCCAACCAAGCCATCCCCACTGTCACAGAAGAGCCAGTAAAAAGTCTCGGAAGATGGTATGATGACTCCCTGAAAGACACACAAAGGGGATGTGAAACCAAGCAAACAGCAGAAGAAGGCCTGAAGAAAATAGATAACTGCGGACTGCCAGGCAAATACAAAGTCTGGTGTCTACAGTTCATGCTGATACCAAAGCTGCTGTGGCCACTGCTAATCTATGACATTTGCACCAGCACAGTCGAAGCAATGGAAGCCAAAATCAACAAATACACAAGAAAATGGCTCGGTGTCCCACCTGGTCTCACTGATGTTGCATTCTACTGTCGTCAAGCAATGCTGAAGCTACCTCTGAAATCCATAGTGGAGGAATACAAAGTTGGAAAAGCAAGACTGTTGAGCATGCTGGAGGAATCGGAGGACAATATCGTGAGAGCAGTTCATCCAAAGCTGAGAACGGGCAGAAAGTGGAAAGTCCAAGAGGCTGTAAACAATGCCAAGAGAAACCTCAGCATCAAAGAAATAATTGGACACACGCAAACCAACAGACAGGGACTGGGAGCAACAAAAATGCAGTGGTGGTCCAAAGCCAAAGGGAAGGAAAAAAGAGACATGATCATACAGGAGTTGAAGGAAGAAGAAGATGTCAAAAGAGTGCAGAAGGCAGTCCAGCAAGGTCAACAGGGGCAATGGACAACATGGGACAGTGCACTCCAAAGAAGTCTCAGCTGGAACGATATGTGGCACATGGCTCCTCTAAGGATAAGCTTCCTCCTCAGATCTGTATATGACCTGCTCCCCTCGAATGCAAACTTAGTGAAATGGGGGAAAGCAGACGACCCAGCATGTCCGCTCTGTCAGAAGAAACAAACAGTGGAACATGTCCTAAGCTCTTGCAAAGTAGCGCTAGCCCAAGGAAGGTATACATGGAGGCACAACCAAGTTCTGAAAGTGATCACAGATGTGGTGAGCGAAAAAACCATGACCCCAAACGCACCAATTGCTATGACAACGTTCTACAAAGCAGGAGGGAAACAGGTCTGGCCCGAAAGGGCTATGACAACCAGCACATTGCCAAAGGGTCTTCTGGATGGAGCAGTCGACTGGGAGTGTACAGCAGACCTCCCAGAGTGGAGAAATTACCCAGATGTCATCAGCAAGACAGGCATGAGACCAGACATCGCTCTCCACTCTGACTCCTCGAAACAAGTGATTCTGATAGAACTCACTGTGCCATACGAAAGCAGAATGGAAGAAACACATATCTACAAGACCGAAAAATACGCCGGTCTTGCCAGCACCCTGAAGAAAGCAGGTCTGCGGGTCAAAATCTTCGCCATAGAGGTCGGGGCAAGAGGGTTTGTGGGCACCTCCGCTTATGATCTCATGAAACAACTCGCCATTTCTGGGAAGAAGAGGGCTAGAGCCCTTAAAGCGATGGCAGAGGCAGCAGAAAGGAGCTCAAGCTGGATCTGGGCAAGGAGGAACCAAAAAAGTGAACTTCATAAGGATTAAATTCCCTACAGATGATGTGTGCCCCGTTAGCACATTGGTAAAACCGCGTACCGCAGTTCTGAAGCGCAGAATCGCCCAGGTTCGATCCCCGGCGTGGGAAAAAAAAAAAAAAAAAAAATAGACAACAGCAGAAGGGCATCCAGGAGTCATGACCTGGATGTGGCCCGGCCCCCCGAGAGTGTAAGGAATTCAGGGCCGAAACACTTGTCTAAAGGGGTGTACTTCTCTGAAGACCTTCTGTTGTCTAGCTCTCCCTAGAGTTTCTTTCTACCAATATCAAATAATCTACATTCAGAAAAACGGGCGATGCAAACATTTTAGCCTAAAAAAATACGGAAAGAAAAAACTACCTCACAGACGCAAGTGATGATCAGTATGGGACTCTGAATGATTAAACCAACCGACAAAATAGAATAAAAAGAACTATTTCAATACTCTGCTGGGTGGCTGGAAGAAGGAAAGGAAGGAAATGGAAATGAGGAACAGAAAAAAAAGACAACACAACAGACGTCTTGCAAAAAAGACGACAAAGATGTCTCTTCTGGAAAGGCTGCAAAAGACAATATTTTCATGCATAAATCGGTCTTTATAATGACGCCTGCGGTGACGATGATGGTTAAAAACAACATTCGGGTTTCATCAAACAGACAGACTCATAAGATGTGACAAGTTATACTGGACTGGATTGGCGGACTGAACTGGAATTTTTCCATCTGAAAGATGAGTTGCTTTTCAGTAGAAAATACATGTCGCCATAGTACGGCGCCAACGTTTTTCTGTTCGTCTTCATTTTTGTCAACATATTACAAGGGGATTTTCTGTTGTGCTTTGCCAATGAAAACATCTTTGTTGCCTTGGGTTCGTTTACGTGCCCTAAGTGCATTGTGCGCATGGGACCACTGTTTACTGTGTCATCTGGACTTTATCCAGACTATAACTTAAATGTCAATAGGAAGGGGGGGGGGAGGGAGGGATAGTGGAAGTTTGAATGTAAGAAGGGGAAAAATTACAATTACAATTAATCATTCAGAACAATGAATTAATAGTGTCAAATAATAAGTGTCAAATAATAACATACAACAATTAACTCTTCATAACAATTGTCAAATAATAACATAACAATGTCAAATAATAACATAACAGTGTTAAATAATAACATACAACAATTAATTAACTCTTCATAAC
>CM060309.1:90756958-90766958 GCA_030674185.1 Monoplex corrugatus
GAAGCAACGAGAATCATTTTCTGAAAAAGCTGCAATAGAAAAAAATTTTCATGCATTAAAGTCGGCCTACATATTGGCGCGTGGGGGATAGGTTTAGGGGTGATGATAGGTTTAGGAGTGATGATACCTGTTACTGTTATTTTTTGTTTAAAGCCCAAGGTTGTCATAGCCGAGGGGTGGCAATGGGGACAAGCTCCCATTGTCTCTAAAATGCCCCTCACGGCGCGCGTCTCTAATAGCCTCTGACAACTAAGTCCAGCTCCTAGCCTGCTCGCGAGGCTTAGATATAAGCCCGGCGGAACTGCTACTACTGATAGGAGAAGGGGTGAAGGCGGGTTACTGGCGCCTGAAAACCAGTGCTTTGGGTAGATGGGGCTCATCAGTCTGGGAAGACAGCTCATCTAAGAGAAGGAAAACTCTGATTTCAAACTCCGCTGCCTTGCGCCATACCCACTCATAGGAAAGGCTTCGGGAGTCAACCCTTAGGAAAAATCCGGAGTCGGAGTCCCTAAGGCAGTTCGCCGTTGTCTACAACCTCGTTCCGGCAACTCCTGCGTCGCCCCTGGTACCAGGCGTACAGGCCTCCGTCTTTCCCCTGGATTCTGCTAGTGGCGAGGAGAGGGGGGATCTGCTGCATGGGCAACAGCTCGTCCTCCATGTTCACTTGCCCAGGCCTGCACCTGGAGAGGTCACTCCAGCTTCGCTGGTAACACAGCATCGACACAACACGGAGAGTAGCAGATACCGGTTTTAAGCCTAGGCTTTTTTGGTGTAGAGCCGGGCGCCAGGGGTTACTCTCGACGGTGGGAGGAATCTTCGCATTCCATTGGGTAGCTACCGCCCGCCTCAAGCTGGGCAGCCCCCAGTCAGTAAGGTGTTACCCCGCCACAACCTGTTTGCTCCAATGGGTGCTTGGAGCTTAGAGGAAACTCGACAGGCAGGTTGTAAATACCAGGCACCAGGCACCAGGCAACACAAAGAAGAAAAAGAAGATGCCAGCTCTTCTGATATCAAGCTGGAATGTAAGAACAATGTGTCCTGGATTTGACAGCGACCTACAGCTGTTAGACGACACACGGAAGACGGCCGTGATAGACAGGGAGCTTCAGCGACTCAACATCGACATCGCTGCATTACAGGAGACAAGACTACCTGGGGACGGATCACTGCGTGAGAAGAACTACACGTTCTACTGGCAGGGGAAGAACCCAGAGGAGCCACGTACTCATGGTGTGGGCTTCGCTGTAAAGAACTCCCTCCTAGCAACCGTACAGCTCCCCACAGGAGGTACGGAGAGACTGCTCACTCTGAAAATGACGACCAGTTCAGGCACAAGTCAACTTCATCTGTGCCTATGCCCCAACATTAAGCTCCTCACCCGACGTCAAGGACAAGTTCTATGAGGCCCTGGATGCTGTTGTCAGAGGAGTTCCCAGCAAGGAAGGTCTCTTCATATTGGGAGATTTGAAAGCACGCGTAGGTGCTGATTTTGAGGCCTGGCCAACCAGCATTGGACATCATAGTGTTGGGAAGCAAAATGAAAACGGTCAAAGACTCCTGGAACTTTGCTCTTACCACAAGCTGGCCATCACCAACACCTTCTTCAACAATAAGGAGAAGCACAAGGTGTCATGGCGCCACCCCAGATCCCACCACTGGCATCAGCTCGACCTCGTCTTAACAAGGAGGTCGGACCTTAACAATGTCCTCAATACGAGGAGTTTCCACAGTGCTGATTGCGACACAGACCACACCCTGGTACGCAGCAAGATCAAGCTTCTACCCAGAAGACTGCACCACTCAAAGAAGAAAGGTCACCCAAGGATTAATGCCTGTCGCACATCCGATCCGACCAAGGCCAGGGAGTTTGTAGAAACCCTGAATGTAGCGCTCAAGAGTGGCTCAGAGATCCAAAACGCTGAGGAAAAGTGGAATCACATGAGGGACACAATCTATCAGTCTGCCTTGAGTATATTTGGGAAAAAAGAACGAAAGAATCCCGACTGGTTTGAGGCAAACTGGCAGGAAATGGAACCAGTGGTGGAAGCGGAACGCAAGGCTTTACTTGCGTATAAAAACAACAATACCCAAACTACTCATGACGCTTACAGAGCTGCCCGCAGCAAGGCCCAACAAACTGCTCGGCGATGCGCCAACGACTATTGGCTACAGTTGAGCGCAAGTATTCAGCAGTCTACAGATTCAGGCAACACTGGCAGCATGTACGCTGGCATCAAACAAGCGACTGGTCCAGCAGCCTCCAAGTCAGCTCCCCTTAAGTCCAAAGCAGGAGAAAGCATCACAGACTCTGCAAAGCTGATGGAGAGATGGGTAGAGCACTACCTGGAGCTGTACTCCACGCAGAACTCTGTCACCGATGCTGCCCTGAATGCCATTGAGGACCTGCCTGTCATGGAGGAGTTGGATGCTGAGCCAAGCCTTGAAGAACTAAGCAAGGCGATTGACGGTTTGGTGACGGGAAAAGCCCCTGGTGAAGACGGAATACCTCCAGAGGTCATCAAGTGCGGGAAGCCTGCTCTTCTCAACGAGTTGCATGAACTTTTGTGCTTATGCTGGAAGGAAGGCTTCATTCCGAGAGACATGAGAGACGCCAGGATAGTGATTCTATATAAGAACAAGGGCGACCGCAGCGACTGTAATAATTATCGCGGAATCTCTCTCTTCAGCATTTTTTGGCACCAACTCTGTTCGGGGATCTTCTTCTCGATGTTGCTGACCTATGCCTTCTGCAGATCTGAAGAAGGGGTATATCTTCATACAAGGACCGATGGAAAGCTCTTCAACATTGCCAGGCTTCGTTCCAAAACCAAGGTGGAAAAGAAGACCATCAGAGAAGCTCTCTTCGCAGATGATGCTGCGCTGGCTTCCCACAGTGAACAAGATCTCCAGAGGCTCGTTGATCGCTTCGCCCACGCTTGCAGAGAGTTTGGTCTCACAATCAGCTTGAAGAAAACTGAGATCTTAGGCCAAGGCTGTGAAGAACCACCATCTCTACACATTGGAGACTACGACCTCAATACTGTCCACCAAGTTCAGTACTTGGGGTCCACCATAAGTGACAACCTCTCTCTGGATGCTGAAATCGGCGCCAGAATTGCGAAGGCCTCATCTGTTATGGCTAAACTGAACAAGCGGGTCTGGTCCAACAGCAGTCTCACTGCGAACACCAAAATGCAGGTGTACAGAGCATGTGTGTTGAGCACACTACTCTACTCAAGTGAAGCCTGGACCACATATGCCAGCCAAGAAAAGAGGCTCAACATTTTCCATCTCCGCTGCTTGCGACGCATCCTCGGCATCCAATGGCAAGACAAGGTGACCAACACAGAGGTCCTCCGTCGTGCGGGCCTACAGACCATCTTTGCCCTTCTAAGCCAACGCCGACTACGCTGACTTGGCCATGTGCGTCGAATGGAGGATGGACGCATACCTAAAGACGTTCTCTACGGCGAACTGGCAAATCGGAAGCGAACTCCAGGACGCCCACAGCTACGCTTTGTAGACGCATGCAAAAGGGACCTTAGAAGCTCAGGGATTGACCCAGGCTCTTGGGAGACTCTGGCGGAAGACAGGGCAGCGTGGCGGACAGCCATTCAGCAAGGCGTTGTGAATGCGGAGAGGAGGAGAGCGCAAAGCGCAGATGAGAAAAGGGCTCTTCGCAAGCAACGTTCCAGAAACCAGACAATAGCGACTCAATTTGTATGTGGCAGATGTGACAGAGATTGCCACTCAAGAATCGGCCTGCACAGCCACAGCAGAAAGTGCACGTCATGACCACAACGCCTCCTGGTGCAGACTATCATCTCCTGAGATGTAAAGAGGCCGACGAAAGCCCAGCCGACAGTGTAGAGCCATATTAGGGCTATAACCGTTTCAAAACATACACAATACTTCAACGGAAAAAAATAACAAGAAAATAAAATTAAGCATGCTTATCAATGCATTTATGTACATGACCTAAGGAGATGCCCTTGGCCTTAATCACTCGTCCAATTCATGGCACATGGGATTAAAAGAAAACATACCTGAATACAAATTCAAACATAATTTTGGAAACTAAAACATAAGTAAAAATGGGTCTGAATTACCTAGAATTGCTTCGCATATCTCATTTCCCCAGAGCCAAAAATGCACTCAATACCTGTACCCAATTATCAATCCTAAGAGAAAGTATATGTACATTAAGACTTTATCGGACACATCCAGGTGAATGGACCAACAAGGCAGAAAATGATGAGAAGAATGACAGAAAGCAAAAGAAAGAAACAAAGACAGTGACAGAAAAGAGGAAATTTCTAGCACAAAATTTCCTGACGGTAGGGATACTATCTATAATGAAAGAGCCCCCGGCATCCCCACGGGGATAGGGGGTGATGATAAAAAGCTCGGGATTTGTCAGATTTAGAACGTACGTACGCACACACGCAACACAACACAACACAACACAACACAACACAACACAACGCAACACAACACACAACACAACACAAGCGCGAGTGAGTGAGTGAGTTCAGTTCCAGTTCATATTGCTTACAGCCCAGTCGACTACTAGCGCCTTATCAGGACCAACACGTCAAAAAACGACAACCCGTTAAGATAAAAGAAAACAATTCAAAACCATGCTCACCGTTAACCTTGCAAATCTAAAATGCAATTCAAGAAAAACAGACGTAAAATCACATCAGGTGAAATCTACTGATCTCGTAAAAACTGGAAAATTGCAGCAGGAGGGACGTCTCGGAAGAGCTTTTTTAAGGAGTCCGCCGTGCAGTGCTTTTGTCTCACATCGTACAAGTCCCAGCAATCGAAGTGGAGGTGTCTGATGCTCAACGGCTCATCACATGGTATACACCATGGTGCTTCTTCATATTTTAAAAGATACGAATGAGTGCAGGATGTGAGTGAGAGTGAGTGAGAGTTAGTGGGTGGGTGGGTGGGTGGGTGGGTGCGCGCGCGCGCGCGTGAATTCAGAAAATGACGTTGGGTAAGACTAGACTGAGTGAGGTGGCATTTTTCTACCTGAAAGCCTGGTTGCACTCACCGGGGAAAACAAATCGCAATAGTACAGCGCCACTTTTTTCTGTACGCAATTTTTCTTTAAATCAATGGATTGTTTATGAATAGTAGTAAGTGTATGTTGGGCACGGCACCCTGGTTTTTTGTCTGATCTAAAATACTAGCAGCGAGACCACAACTCAAGGTCAGTGTAAGCGAGAGATTAAAAACAATATTTGTCCAGCGAAGACTCAAAACACTGACCTCTGTCTTCTCTTATTCCCCAACCTCTACCTGTCGCAGCAGACAACCAAATCATAGAAGTAGCAGTCATCGAGTGCCAAACATCGAAACTGACAACAATCTTTCAAGGACAATTCACTTAAGTTACTGTTAGTCTAACCGGGAGGGTGGTGGGTGGGATTAAATACACATATCAATGCATTCGCGCACACAATCTATGGAAACGCCCCCGGCGCTGACCACCCCGTCCAACCTACCATACAAGGGATTAAAAAAAAACACACACAACTAAATACAAACCCAAACATAACCAAGGACACCAAAACATATACAATAACGGACTCAAATCACCTGAAGCTACTTCCGCACATCTCACTTCCCAACAACCAAAAATGCACTTAATACAAGTATCCAATTATCAATCCTAAGAGAAAGTACGTAAAACTTTATTGAATACATAAAGGTGAATGGACCAGCAAGGCAGAAACTTATAAATGAAAAAAAAAATAAAAAAATAAAAAAAATATAAAAAAAAAACAAAGCAAAGGATGAACAAAAAAAACAGAGTGACAGAAAAGAGGAAATTTCCAGAACAGAATTTCCAAAAGATGGGGATACTATTTATACTGAAAGAGCCCATGGCATCCCCAGTGGGGATGGGAGGATGGGAGGGAGGGAGTTCACATAAGTAAATTGCGTATCTAGGAAAGTACACCAGCTATTCAAAATCAAATATTTCTTTAATGACCAAGCCAGAAAACCATTGTTTTCACAAGCTCATACATTATCCTCCATCAATTCTGGCTCTGTGCTCTTTGATTCTGCCAGTACCAAGACCATGAAACCCTTTGTAAGCGTCTACACCCATGCACTGAAAACTGTTCTCTTCAAGCCATATAATCTGCACCAAGCGGATTATGCAACACTGCCTGTTCTCTCACGAAAAGTAGTGTCTGAAATCGATAAAGGAATATTCATATGAACAGTTGCACTAAACTTTTCCCCCATAAATGCTTCGATCCAAATTCCACACAAACTCACAACTTCCCATTAAACTTAAGTTCCAACACCCAGAACTGACTCTCTGAAGCAAGTCTATGGTACTCTGGTAGCATACTTTGGAATACTCTCCCACCTCATATCAAAATACATGTACTATAACGCTCAAGACACGTATGTGCTTTTAGACAAAAGGAATATATATATATATATATATATATATATACGTATTAAAAATGAATTGACAAATAGATAAGGTAAGGTAAGGTAAGGTAAGGTAAGGTAAGGGAAGGTAAGGTAAGGTAAGGTAAGGTAAGGTAAGGTAAGGTAAGGTGAACCAGAAAAAAACGCGAAAGAATGATAAGAACGCGTATTTAATACAAGACAAGACAGGAGCAAAGTTTCGGCCAACTGGCCTTTGTCAAGCGTAAGATTACAAACAAACAAACACCAGATACAAAAAATTAGGAGAAAAGGATTGAAACTTCCCTGCTGCTGGGTCCAATATGAGAAAAGGAATAAAGAGTTTATTCCTTTTCTCACGTTGGACCCAGCAGCAGGGACTCTTTATTCCTTCCTTTTCTCACGTTGGACCCAGCAGCAGGGACTCTTTATTCCTTCCTTTTCTCACGTTGGACCCAGCAGCAGGGACTCTTTATTCCTTCCTTTTCTCACGTTGGACCCAGCAGCAGGGACTCTTTATTCCTTCCTTTTCTCACGTTGGACCCAGCAGCAGGGACTCTTTATTCCTTCCTTTTCTCACGTTGGACCCAGCAGCAGGGACTCTTTATTCCTTCCTTTTCTCACGTTGGACCCAGCAGCAGGGACTCTTTATTCCTTTTCTCATATTGGACCCAGCAGCAGGAAGTTTCAATCTTTTTCTCATAATTTTTGTATCTGGTGTTTGTGTTTGTAATCTTACGCTTGACAAAGGCCAGTTGGCCGAAAATATGCGCCTGCCTTGTCTTGTTGTATTAAATACGCGTTCTGATTCTTCTTTCGAGCTTTTTCTGGTTCGTGTTTGCTTGAACACAGGCAGTCACACTTGTTTTGGATTAAGATAAGATAAGATGAAGTATCTATGGGGTGAATAAATCGATGAAACCATAAATGCATATAAGGTAACATCAAACGACTTAACAAGTAAGGGAAAAGCATTCGGAATTTTAGAATTAAGCTGCGCGCGCGAGAGAGAGAGAGAGAGAGAAAAAGAGAGAAAGAGAGAGAGATGGGGAGAAAGATAGAGATGGGGGAGAGAGAGATAGAGATGGGGGAGAGGGGGAGAGAGAGATGGAGAGAGACAGACAGAGACAGAGAAAGAGACAAAGACAGAAACAGACAGAGAGAGACACATTCACAAACACAGACAGACTGACAGGCAGACAGGCAGACAGGCAGGTAGACAGGTACACAGATGGGCAGGATGGCTGACATATATTACCCACCTTTTTGCTTGATGACTATGGATTCTTCCCGTCGATCCGACATACTGCTCTCTATGGCCTGGTACAGGTCTTCGTATGGGATCCCAGATCGATCCTCGAGGCTCATATGAGTTATTCCGTAGAAACTGCACTGGAAACAGTCTTGCATCCTTATGTTTTGCTTCGAGGGTAGCGTCGTCCTGCACTAGGCTATTCAAATGTGACGATGCCCCGCGTGCCCTGGACACAATGATACACGCGGAATACTTACCAAGCATTTGGTTTCTCTGCTTTGGGTTACACAAACGTATACACACACAAAATACTACTACAAACTCTTCTGAGCACAAAAAGTGACCAAGCTATACCTCCATCAAATAAATCCAACACTTCCATCGCTGAACGAATCCTTCGAGGTTGTTGACTGCATTCTCCCTGTCTGTCCTTAGGCCCTGGCCTGGCTTTCACTAGCCTTCAGGCTTCAGTTCTACAGAAAATACGCCTACATTTCCAAAATGACGTAAATGACTTGCTTACGTCAAAGTCCATGACAACAAATTCTAAGTGTGCACTATGATCTTTAAGCCTATTTTACCGGTGAACTGAAGTGTTATCTATGGGAAGCAGTGAAAAAGAAGTCATAAGCTTATATATTTAATGGAATGCGCTTTCGTTACAAAGCCCTAATCATTCGGTGGCATGGAAAAGTGAACCAGAAATACATGAAAATAGAATGTGAACACGTGTTTAACACTCTCTCTCTCTCTCTCTCTCTCCACACAACACACACACACACACACACACACACACACACACACACACACACACACACACACACACACACACCACATTCAGTTAACTGCTCTTCGTAAAAGAATACACAGAAGACAAAGAACAAAGACACAAAACAGAGGGTGAAAACAACAGCATGACTCTGGTGCTTCACTGAGCAGGGCAAACAACAGTTATCAAAAATCGGCTAGTATACCTGTTAACATCTACCATGCGCCATGTTGTGCAGTGATCACTTTGCACTATGTTGTTACAACATTTTTGCCTGTCCACTCTGCTTCTTTGAAGGCTGTACTAATATCTTGATGTGCTCTTATGATATTTGTTTGACGCTTGTTATTGTTATTTTTGTTTAAAGCCCAGCCGAGTGCGTTGAGCCATATCAGGGCTCTAACCATTTCAAAGCATACACAATACTTCAACAGGAAAAGAATTAAGTATATATATCAATGCATTCGCAAAACATAATCTAAGGAGATGCCTCTGGCACTGATCACTCCGTCCAGTTTATCACACGAGGGATTTAATAAACATACCTGAATACAAATTCAAACAAAACTATGGACATTAAAATATATAAAAAACGGGTCTAAATTACCTAAAATTGCTTCTGCATATCACATTTCCCTAGAGCCAAACATCCGCTTAATACATGTACCCAATTATCAATTCTAAGACAAAATACACAAAGACTTTACCAAACACAGACAGGTTAATGGATCAGTAAGGCCGAAAATGGTAGGAAAAATGACAGAAAGTAAAGGAATAAGGCAGGAGGAATGAAGAGTGCCAGCACAGAGGCAATTTCTAGCACAGAATTTCCAGAAGGTGGGGATAATGTTTATACTGAACTGACTTGATGTTTGCCACGACGATGTATAGATGTGTAGAACATGACAGTCCAGTCGATCCGACCTACTGCTCTTCATCACCTGTTGTGGATATGAAAGATTCAGATTCAGGCGTTTGTTTCATCCGATGATGGAAAGGAGACACAATCTGACAAATCGTATCACAAATGACAATCATCACAACGTATAAATCTTAAAAATCAAAATATGATATCAAATATACATGTATTACGTTACGACTATTTTTCTAAGCTGAAAAGCTTTTCAAAATAAAGTGCCAAGTAGTGCATGTTTTCATCCGTCGATGGCGTCAATAAACACAATCGAAACGACATGGTTGTCGATAATATTTCATTTGAATAAATCCGACATGAAGATCATTCAACACATTTACCTAAAAGTGTGCAAACTAATCTCAGACACCAAACTTAAATCTAGTTAATGTAAATGGCTGATACCTGCCAGTATTCATTGAAAATTACTTTGTTCTTAAGTGCGAAGAGCTACAGAATCTGAATAAGTTGAACTATTCCACTTGTTTGAATATATCTATTCCAGCTACCAGCTACTAATAGTGACGAAGGTCTTGTGCAAACACAGTTTCATCACCCACCACTTCCTATAATCAGGCATATCAGTTCACAAATACAAGCATGTGTATATGGCCCTCACTTT
>CM060309.1:90769458-90804458 GCA_030674185.1 Monoplex corrugatus
GCTAATAGCCCAGTTGACTACTAGAGCCATATCTGGGCTAGCGCCACGTTAAAAACTACACCCAAGTTTAAGTAAAAAGACAATAGTTGAAAACCAAACTCAGCATTATCTTTGCAAGTCTAAAATGCATTTAAAGAAAAACATTACCATACGTAAAATCATATCAGATATTAATCTCTTATACAAACTGGACAGCTGCATCCGAAGAGACGAAACAAATACATACATTCATATTCATATTGTTTATAGCCCAGCCGGTTACTTGAATCATATCAGGGATAACACCACGGCACGTCGTGAAACAAGTAAATCCGTTGAGTAAAGCAGATGGTACAGAGTGCGGGACGTTTTTTCCTACCATCAAAGTCTCGGGAATTGTATCCAAATGCAGTCCTGCTGGCTCCTGCAAATGTTGTGCGGCATCTATGATGTGAAAACATCGGCGTTTCTGGGCCATTTGCCTAGTGTTCGTGATAAAATAGTTTCACGTGTATCAACCAATCGTTTGCGTTGACAGTGTAGTTCTCCCCCCTATCCCCACCTCTCCTGACTAATCATAATCAGAAGCCGTGATACAAGTTTATTAAACGGTTTCAGGTTTTTCATTTCTTAACGCTGTCAGGATGGTTCTTGCCACTCCCCCACCGGACTAATAATTAGAACCCGTGGTACAACTTATCAAAGCGTTTGAGGTTACTCAGTTCTTTGCGCTGTCAAGGTTGTTCTTACCACCCCCATCCCCTATCTCCCAACTAATCATAACCAGAGCCCGTGGTACACCTTAAGCTGTTCGAGATTATTCATTTCTTTAAAGCAGGCAGTCTAGCCCGACTTCTATATTATTGTCAAATACAATAACTGAACGAACTCGAAGAGGACCGCCGAAACAAAACAAAACAAAACAAAACAAAACAAAAGATGCCGTAATCAAATAGAAGATGCGACGAAGAAAAGGTCACCAAAAACATGGTAATTTCCTGAACCAAAGCCACCTTACATCTTCATTTTAGTCGACTAGCAAACCACGGGTAGACTACATCTGATACCGTCGGTATACTGCATTCTGATACCGTCGGTATACTGCATTCGAGTTCAGCATGCTCATATTGCTTATAGCACAGCCAACTACTACAGCCATATCAGGGCTAACACCACGCCAATCAGGTTAAGATAAAAGACAACAGTTAAAAATATCACTGTTAACCTTAAAAAAAGCATAAAGCAATTAAAAACATTTGAGTAGAGCTAGAATGTAACCTCAGCTCTGCAAAAAAAAAATCACTTAAAATTGGCCACGTGCAAAACTAAACGCAGCATATGATCTACATCTCATATGCGCACAGATAATAAATACAAATGTATTCAGTGACATGCACAAGGAAATTCATTAGACCTAGATAAAAACGCAACCGCCGCCGCTAAAGGGCATCAACACTTCTAACCTCATTCATTATTAACGTAACAGTATAGGCCTACTACCAAACTCCGATTTTGATGACCGAAAACCGAATCGGTAACGTCATTATAAACTTTCGTCATCTCTTCCTAAGCAGCTTCACTTTCTGAAATTGTGACTGGTCTACTATAAAGATGCTGCTCATGTTGACACGTCCAAGGAATTTATGGCTATCAAAAAGAATAAGTCTTTGTTAGAAAACGTCAGAAATAATCCTATCAATAAACAGGCAGGCCTACAGTTGTTGGGAATGCACTGGAAGAGAGAGAGAAGCACAAAGAAAGAGAGAGGGAGACTCTTTCCTTGCATTTTTTTCCAATCTTGTAAACGGTAGGGTGGTCAGTGTATTCCAGATGAGTGGGCACAAAGATCCCTACATTTCTGGTCACTCCATCATCATCCTTTTTCCTGTATGAAGGAAGTCCAGCACACTTCATTCTTTGACGTCGTCCCTATATTTCCTGTGTCATCATCATTCTTTCCTGGTTCGGTCTCTTTGTTCCAGGCATAACTCTCTCCTGGCAAGCTTAATGACATCGTAATGTTTTGGGTGTTTTTGTTTTTGTTCTTGCTTTTGTGTGTGTGTTGTGTGTGTGTGTGGTGTGTGTGTGTGTGTGTGTGTGTGTGTGTGTGTGTGGTGTGTGTGTGCCATATCAGGGCTAACACCACGTCGAAAACGACAACCCAGTTAAAAGACATCAGTTTAAAACCATGCTCAATGTTAATCCTACACATCTAAAATACAATTAAAAACATACTCAGACGTAAAATCTTATCAGGTGAAATCTATTGATCTCTTATAAAAAATGGAAAATTTTATCAGGAGGGACGTCTCGGAAGAGGATCTTTTGAGTCCCCCGTGTTTTGCTTTTGTCTCACATCGTACAAGTCCCTGCAATCAAGGTGGTTGTGTCTGATGCTTGATGGTCATCACATGGCATACAACTCAGTGCTTCTTCACTCTTTTTTAAAAGTACGAATGAGTGTAGCATGTGTGACCCGTGTGTAACCTACATAACACTGTGTCTTCCTTACGGTTCCCTGCAGCAGGAAGGAGAATTCCTTTCAGGTTGGGGCGGGTTTGGAAAAGTTTGTTATCTGTCTGTTCATTCCAGTCCTCCTGCCACAGATTTCTCACATAACTGTGCACTTTGGATTTTATATCTGTGTAAGGAATCAAGGATTTAGACATGTTTTCCTTTGTGGCGTTCTTGGCCAGGCAGTCAACCTTTTCACTGCCTCCAATACCAACATGGTCAAGAATCCAGGCAAAAACAATCCGGTAACCTTCACTTGAAGGACCAGAAAACAGTTCAAAAGAACTTCACAAGACAAGCTAAGTGACTAATGTTTCGGCCAGCAAATGCCTGCAAAGCAGAAAGGGAGTTAGAAAAAAATTAGTAAATCTGTATGCTTGGATTGGGACATCATTTTTAGCGCCAAAACCAGAGCAGTCAGTTCAGCAGTATAAACCGAGCTCTGTGTGTGTGCGTGTTTCCGTGCCATTTATTCAACCATACATCGTTTTCAGCGGTGTGCATGTTTGGTGTTTCGTGTATCCATCGGCCACTGAACACTGGCGAGACGCAGGATCTTTAATGTCCGTGTTTGATGCCCTGCCTACGTATACACATTTCAGTCGTTCAAGCGCTAGCAGTCTGCACATACGCTGAAGCGAGAGATCAGAAAAATCGCTTTTCACCCACCAAGCGATATTCAAGCAGATTTGATTCCAGACCTTCCCAACTGCAATACGTCCTAACCACCCGACCACCACGCCCGACAAATGACACAGTAATAACATCTTTCTTATTATCACTTTTTTCTATTGACACTGTAATAACATGGCTTTCATACTTTTTGTTTGTTTGGGCTTCTTGTGCTCACATCTTCAAAGGGGCCAAACGACTGCTGTTGCTTTTGATGCAGATTTGTGAATGATATCCTTGTATCAAATGTAGGATTCTGCAACACATAATCGGTGATTGTGAGTGTGGCCGTATAATTTCCATTTCTGTTTTATTAAGCGCCAGGCTTTAAAGGGTTCAGTCGCTTTCCGCATTATCTTGTCAAAGCTTTAGTTATCTTTGCATTAGATGTTGAACCTTGTAGTAAAATATCAGTTTCGACGAAATGTCACTTCAATTGACAAAAATATGGTCACATAATTTCCATTTTTATCTTCCCACCAAACATCCAAGGAGACTTTTTTTCCCAACTGAAACAAAAGCCAGGTTCATCGGCGTCACTGTCATCTTCACCCTACTATACTGATGCCAGACCAAGCCTCTGGGGGTACAAAAATTAATACATGTAAAATGTGTTGTTTCTGACGGTCTGTCAACAAGAACAAGGCCACGTGATCAGAAATGCCAAGATCACAGAAATGGTGAAAACAATATCGTATGCATCCACAGAGAATTAAATGGTTTAGTTATCAGATCGGACTGCATCACCATTCGCGGGCTCAGCAACCATATAACAGTAAGATAAATGGATTTAAATCGAGAGACAGACCAAGGAATACCGGATCGACCACGTAAAAGACACACTGACGTCACATGGCATTTCTCCGCCTCCGACCTTCCATTTCCTTCTGACCTATCAAGTCTGTCTCCAGGCGACACCCATTATGGCAGAAGCAGACAGACAAAATTAAAATAATAACTTTTTCTGAAGGCTTTATTGCACAAGTATGGGTGATCTCTGTAACAGATGTAGGACCTTGTGTAGCATTTCATTCCAGCGTATTTATTATTTCAGCAAGAACTGCTCACTGAGTCCAGTTTGGTCTCTTACACACATTAGTCAAGGACTGACAGTGCGAGTGCTTGCATATGATCCTTGTGGTGGACAGAACAAGTTTTGATGGTCTACGTGATTGAGAGTTTGATTAACACACACACACACACACACACACACAACCACACACACACACACACACACACACACACACACACACACACACACACACACAACACACACACACACACACACACACACACACACACACACACCACACAACACACACACACACACCATCATCATCATCATCATTTTTCCTCAGCGCATAGTACGCTGTTCTAATGGATTCACTCTAGTTTACTAAAAGGTTAGAACATATTTTTGTTCAGTATCTAGCATATGTATACATTACTGTCACTCATTCATTCAATTCCTTCCCCTTTTAGCCCCTACTGCAATTCGATTACCATGTTTCCAGCTCTTGTGACAAACATGTGATATTTTAAACAAATTTTGATTTACGTTTACCTTACACATTTACGTATTGATACATGTAGCTAAGTATCAATCCTAATAAAAAATAAAAATAAAAAAAACACGTAAGACTTTTATCGAACACATACAGGTGAATGGACCAACAAGGCAGAAAATGATAGGAAGAAAATACAAAAAGCAAAGGAACAAGGCAGAAACAAAGAGAGTGACAGAACAGAGGAAATTTCTAGCACATAAGGTAGGGATATTATTTATACTGAAAGGGCCCCCGGCATTTTCACGGGGAAGAAGTAGTAATACATAGGAATTTGCCAATACATAGATGTGCATACTTTACTAGGAATTTGCCAATATACAGCAAAACACGGATATCTGCCGATGCATAGTAATACAAATGAATTTATAAATACATACCAATATATGTCAAGACACAGCAATGCATAGATACAAGAAATACACAATGAAATTTTCCAAGACAGTAACATGTATGATTATGCAAATATATAGCAATGTGCAGGAATTTACCAATATACAGCAATATATAGAACTGGCCAATATGCAGCAATGTATAGTAGTTTGCCAATATATAGCGATACATAGGAATTCCTCAATACATAGCATTACACAAGAATTTGCTCAAACATAGCAGTTATTATTATTATCATTATTATAATCAGTAATATTACTATTATTATCATTATCAATCAAAGCCCAATCAACTATTCAGAAATAAAAGAAATTTGTCAATGCATTGCAGTACATGTACAACAGAATTTGCCTATACCTAGCAATGCATGGGGATTTACTTAAGCTCCAGGCAATTGCCAGGTGACAGCAGGTCAATTCTGAAGATCACAAACGGGAGTGTCCACGTGTGATGGACCCTGTTGAACACAACTTGCTCCCGCCAATTTCTGTCCACACTCGCGATTCCTGCTTGTCCTTTTCTCATCTCCCTTCCCCCCAACTGATCTTGTTGAATCTTAAGGTGATAGCACACACACCATTCCTCGCAAGGCCTCTCTACATATCATTGGCACGTTTTGAATGACATCTTGCTGCTCTCCCTTTCTTCCCCCTCCCCCAAACACTCACATCCAAATCAAAATGGAAATTGAGGAGGGTGGAGGGTGGAGGGTAAGGCTTACGGAAGGGCGCTGGGATGGTGGTCGGGGGATGGGGACAGACGGGTAGGTGAGAGGGGGTGAGTGGAGGGGTAGGAGATGTCAGAAAGATGAAGCAGTGTGACAGAAAACAATAGCATTGGAGCAAGACAGACGCCACAAATACGTTTTATTGTTTCTTTATCTCCCCGTGGAGAGGCGAGAAAACTTGTGATAGAGGATCAAACAGGACAGTCAAGCCATACTTTTGTTTTCATTTTTGTTCTCAATCTCCCCGTGGAGGCGAGAAAACTTGTGATACAGAATCAAACAGGGCAGTCAAGCCATACTACCGTTTTCAAGCCATACTTTTGTTTTCAGTTTTGTTCTTAATCTCCCTGTGGAGAGGCGAGAAAACTTGTGATACAGAATCAAACAGGACAGTCAAGCCATACTACCGTTTTCATCTTTGTTCTTAGTCTCCCTGTGGAGAGGCGAGAAAACTTGTGATACAGAATCAACAGGAAAGTCAAGCCATACTACCGTTTTCATCTTTGTTCTTAGTCTCCCTGTGGAGAGGCGAGAAAACTTGTGATACAGAATCAACAGGAAGGTCAAGCCATACTACTGTTTTCATCTTTGTTCTTAGTCTCCCTGTGGAGAGGCGAGAAAACTTGTGATACAGAATCAAACAGGACAGTCAAGCCATACTACTGTTTTCATCTTTGTTCTTAGTCTCCCTGTGAAGAGGCGAGAAAACTTGTGATACAGAATCAAACAGGACAGTCAAGCCATACTACTGTTTTCATCTTTGTTCTTAGTCTCCCTGTGGAGAGGCGAGAAAACTTGTGATACAGAATCAAACAGGACAGTCAAGCCATACTACCGTTTTCATCGTTGTTCTTAATCTCCCTGTGGAGAGGCGAGAAAACTTTAACAGATGATCAAACAGGACAGTCAAACCATGCTGCCGTTTTTTGTTGTTGTTGTTTTTTCTATTATTTATTTACCGTAGATGGATCTCACAAGTAGTTAAATTCTTGTAAATTCTAGGCATGATTCCTGCTAACTTTCTTGCTGGTGATTTTATAAATATCACTGGTAGGCACACAGGTGGTGAAGGTAGGTTAAACAAAACTTCAAACCATGCTGTTGCTTCCATCTTTTTTTGTTCCTGGCACCTTTATTTAGGACGGGATTTTGAAGTTTGACGATTTATGTCTTTCTAAAAAAATTGCAAATTGCTTACTGAATGGTTTGTTTTAATAGGGAATCATTTCCAATAATAGTGGCGTTGATTTTGGCCGCAATGCTAATCATAATCTTTCAGCATTGTTTCTCTAAAAATCAAAATTGTATACAGCGTGAGCGCTGTTCGTCTGAAACTGAAGACTTTGCACTCCCTGACCATTGTCTGAAGTTCAATTTTTGAATTGAGTCTGCTTTGTGATGGGCCCACTTGAGCGTTGTTTGCCTAAAACCTAATCTTGTGTACAAATTTTAGCGCTGTTTGTCCATTAAAAAAACAACAACTGAAATTTATGTATTGCCTATGGAGAGTGGCTTTCAAAGGAGCTTGGTTATCGAAACAAGGTAGGTCTAACTTTGTAAGCTCGTCACAAGATTTTCTAATTTCAAACCACATTAAATTTTAAACGATCGCTGTTCTGAATCACGTCCGGTCAGTTTAATGCCAGTGGTGACCCATCAACTGTTATTATTAAGTTATTACGGCTGACAAAGCAGAACAATAGTTGCCACGACAGTAAAGAAACTGGTCTGTGTTTTTATTCTGAATCTCTTGATATATCGACTACCTCTCATATCGATTCATAACCAGCCACTAAGCAACTAACCCTACCTACTTAATTACCTGTCTACCCACCCATCCACCCGTCTATCTACCCATTTACCTACCTACCTATTCACCTACCTTCCTTCTTTCCTTTTCTTTTTTGTTTTTGGTCCGTCTTTAATTGCTTCTTTGTTCAACGGACAAACATTCAGAAAAGCTGTGTCTGCAGGTTGTCAATCTACATCTTTTCATCCCCTGTTATCGAAGGAAATACGAAAAATTAGAGAGGACAGAATTTTGATAGTTTCAAGGACTCCTCTCCGATTTAAAACGAACGCTTGCTTGACGTCTCTTTCTCTTTCGTGTCGTGGTGAAATTGGAGAACGAAGAGAGTGCGGGTGATGGTGAAGGTGCCGGAGTAAGGGATCCAGAAGACCAGTGTAATGAATCCCCTCTGTGTGTGTGTGTGTGTGTGTGTGTGTGTGTGTGTGTGTGTGTGTGTTGTGTGTGTGTGTGTGTCTTCTGTCTCTCTTCTCTCTCTCTCTCTCTCTCTTGCCTCTTTCTCTCACTCTCTCAGCCCCCTCTCCATAGCAACTATCTCCCCTTTTGCTCCTTCCCCCCCCCCCTTCCACACAATTCTTCCTTCTGTTTTCTCCCTTTATGTCTGTGTGCTCCCTTCCTACGCCAAGGCCATATTTTATTTGGTTTTGGAAGGGAAAAAATCCTGCTGACAAACTATTTGCGCTGAAGATCGGAAGATATTGCGGTTGTCCATGATCGATTGCAGTGTGGAGCAAAAGCAGACTGAAAACCTGGGAACAGAAAACGGCACCAGGCCTGATCCATAAAAGCCGTACAGGCAAAGGATCCGAGTATTTTACGACCTCAAAGACACAGACGAGCAAGAAGTCGCTGCATTAAAGACATAGAAACCAGACAGAAGCAAAGAATATTTGCATTACAGACATACAAACCAGACAGAAGCGAAAGAGTCTTAGCATTAAAGTTCTAGACGCTAGCTTGCTGGAAAAGTTCAGGGCTGACGTCATGGAATATAGACAGGGTAACACCCCAGCGTGAAGATTGTAGAAGGCCCTTAAGCAAAGATTTACGCGCATTACAGAGACCGGAGACACGCGGAAGGCAGAAGGCATTACAGACACACAAGCGACAGTAAATTAAACAGGATACGTCTAAAGACCGTGATTTTAGCATTAAAGACATAAAACACACATTATCTGAAGGGGACCTTGACATCACACGGAATTTCTCCTTTTCAGATATTCCAGCGTGCTTCTGACCGTCAGCTCTTTCTACCCACGATACCCAACACAATGCAAGCGGAAAAGAAATGAAAACTTTCACTTATCAACGAGAACAAGTATTAGCGCATGAGCCAACTTACCTACCTGCCGTTGCTAATCTAGTTGTATTGACACGACAGAAAATAGGATAGTGCAAAAACAATTATCATCATTATTGTTTTAAAGCCCAGCCAACTGCGCAGTCATATCAGAACTATAATCATCTCAAAACATAAACAATTCCCTGGTGTCCTTAAGAAAATTTACTACAAAATTTAAACAAAACAGAGAAAGCAAAACGCACGTACATAAAAAAGAAATGCAGCAAGACATTTCACTGTGCAAGAAATCGAAAGGAAGCAGTCTATGGGATTGTCCGAATGCGATCGTTAATCTCTCTTGAACAATGTCGAACACCAAATCCCAGTTCACTCTACAAAGCATTAATCCCCTCTGAAGTCTTCCAAGGGGTTCCAGTTCGTAAGTATGAATTTGTCTGAGACAGGTTCAATGCACTCGTTCAATATGTGCCCAAGTTCAAGTTCAAGTTGCTTGTAGCCCAGCCGACTACCAGAGGCATATCAGGGCTAACACCGCATCAAAAACGACAACCCTGTTAAGATAACAGACAATAGTTAAAAACCAAGCACTATGTGCCCAAACCAAATTTGCCAACAAGTTCCTGGCACATTCTCCAGCCTGTGCAAAAAATAAAATAAAAACAATTGGTGCTGGCAAATGTAAAAGTGGGAGAGATGGGGACCGGACCTATGAAACACCACGTTTGCACCACCAGAATGGCACCGACTGGAACAGCAAGACGGGCAGCAAAAGGATCAGCTTTCTGATTGTTACCGTTATTTTTGTTGAAAGCCGCCGACTGCGTAGGGATCAGCTGTCATATTATGGGCTGAAATTGAACTCGCAAGAGATCACTTTGTGCGTTTATGACAGTAACAATTCTGTCAGCCTGCCAAACATGCGTTTAACAAAGCTGAGAATGGGGCAAGAAATCTTGTGAAGAAAAGAATAGAAAGCCAATAGGCCACAGGAGGTTCACATGAAATGCAGGGATGCTACAGTCCTCAATCACGCATTTTGTAAAGGACAGCAAGCATTTATTTCCAAAAACATCTTGCGTGCTGCGAAACTAGCAGATTGTAAAGACGCCCATCTCTGAGCATGTCCTGAGCAAACAGTATGTCTCTGAGCATTTCCTGAGCAAACAGCATGTCTCTGAGCACCTCTTGAACAAACAGCGCTGACAACTGTCTCTGAGCATCGTCTGAGCAGTGTCCAGACGGCTGTCTCTGGGCATCTCCTGAACAAATGTTTGTCTCTGAGCATCTCCTAAGCAAACAGCATATACTGAGCATCTTCGAAGTAAAAAAAATTGTCTACAGGGATCTCTTGACCAAAAAACAAAAACAAAAAACAAGATTACAAAAAACGGGAAGACACAGTCTCTGAGCATCTCCAGAGTCAGAAATTTGTCTCCGATCATTTTCTGAATAAACACTGAGAAGACGCCTGTCTCTAGGCATCTCCTGATTAAACACCTTGTCTCGTAGCATTTCCTGAACAAACAGCTGGAAGACGCCTATCTCTGACCATCTCTTGACCAAGCATTGTGGCGTGTGTAATTATATCGCCATGTTTGCAGAAAGCTTAGTGCTGGATACAAGGCATGCACAAAGGATATCGTGATTGTTTGTTTGTTTTTTCTTTCTTTCTTTCTTTCTTTTTACTGACGTTGGCGACATTGGATCATGTGAAACAGACAGGGAAAGTGACTCTGTGTGTGTGTGTGTGTGTGTGTGTTGTGTGTGTGTGTGTGTGTGTGTGTGTGTGTGTGTGTGTGTGTGGTGTGTGTGTGCGTGCGTGTGCGCGTGTGTGTGTGTTTGTGTGTGCATGCGTGTGTGTGCGTGTGTGAGTGAGTGAGTGAAAAAGAGTATGTATGTGTGTCGGTGGGTGTCACGTACGTACGTGCGTGCTTGCGTGTGTGCATGTGTCTCCGCGCGCCAGATTTTTTAGAAAGCTCAGTGCTACTACACACGGCCAGCAGAAATCGCATCACGAAAAAACTTGATTCCATGGAGTATTCACTGCACGTTCTTTCGGTCCTGATGGTGGTTATGGTTTTAAAAATGTGTATGTGTGCTTTACAAAATGATACTACTACTGTTACTATACCACTACCACCACCACCACCACAGTTACTGATAATAATAATAATAATAATAATAATATAATAACTATAATGATGATAATTAATGATTGATGATGACTACGACGACGATGATGATGATGTTATCACTATCATCATCATTATTATGCACTTAATTTGATATTTACTGCAAAGTGCTCAATGAGAGGAAGGGGGGGGGGGGGCAGAAGATTATGACTTTGTAGGTACATGTAGGTAGATAGCTGAACAATCTCATTTTCACAAAGCCACAGCGTGGGGGAGGGAGCTAACAAAAACTGCGCAAAACATTCACAAGGGGTTAAATTGTTATTACTATTGGTATTGTTGTGAAAAGCCCAGCCGACTGCACAGAGCCATATCAGGTCTATAACCGTTTCAAAACATATACAATACTTCAACAAGAAAAAAGATAAAAAATAGTACACAAACTAATGAATTTGCGCATGTAATCTAAGGACAAGCCCCTGGCGTTGACCACTCCGTCCAATTTATCGCACATAGGGATTTAAAAAAAGAAACCCGAATACAAATTTAAATATAAATAAGGACACTAAAACATACATAAAAAACGGCCCCAAGTTACATGAAATTGCTTTCGGATATCTCACCTCCTTAGAGCCAAAAAATCATTTAATACATGTACCCAATTATCAATTCTAAGAAAAAGTACGCAATACTTTATCGAACACATACAGGTGAATGGACCAGCAAGGCAGAAAATGAGAGTTTACCTCGGTTATCATTTTGTTCTTCTCTATTTTTTTGTTCTTGTCTGTCTCACTTTTCAGCCATTCTTTGCTAAATCCATTGCCAGAGATTTGACAAATTATTTTCTCTTGTTATTCTTTCGTAGCTTCAAAGCACAGAATCTTCATCGCTGCCCTGCATGGCATTATAGGCAATGCATCTCTCTCTCTCTCTCTCTCTCTCTCTCTCTCTCTCTCTCTCTCTCTCTCTCTCTCTCTCAAATTCAAATTGCCTTAAACGTTTTAATACACAAGGTGAAAAGAAATTCCCTAAAACAAGCAGTGTTTGCACTTAGGACGGAGGTGGGATGGGTGTTACACCCGAGCATGTGGTCAGTGCCGATGACATTATTAAAGATGTCATCAAGACCCAAAACAGGCAGAAATCACATCATGAGGACACTCAAAGCGCAGATCTTTCGGTTCGATAGCTGGCCAGACTTGTTTTTAGTTTGTGCTTTAAGATGGAGGATGAGAGACAGTGGGGAGAACGGGAGAGCTGACAAGAGAAAAGGGAGGAGGGAGAGAGATAGGGTGGAGAGGAGACAAACAAGCATAAAGGAGGGGGCTCACAACAAGCAAATTCTGTATTCTTTTGGTTATGACATTAGGGATGTTGTAAGGTTGTTTCTGGCGAAAGAAAACGAAAGAAAACAAAATACTGAGGAGAAAAAGGCAGGCAGACAGATGGAAACTGAGGGACAGAGGGGCAGGCAGGCAGACGGATAGACAGACGGCAAAGTCAGCACAGATATGAGGAGATAGCGGACATCACGTGCTTTTTCAATCCTGATGTTCGTGATATTTGGTTGATTGTTTAAGTATCTCGTTTAGAAAACCAGAGAAGGAGAAGGAAGCAGAGAGAGAGGGAAGAGAGAGAGAGAGAGAGAGAGAGAGAGAGAGAGAGAGAGTGGTTGAAGCTGAAGAAAAAAAGGGGAGGGCACTGAGAGAACAATCAGAAAAGCTTTCAAAATGAGAGAGAGAGAGAGAGAGAGAGAGAGAGAGAGAGAGAGAACGAGAGAGAGACAGACAGACAGAACAGACGACAGAGTGGGGACAGAGAGACAGTAAGGGGGAGAAAGAGAGAGAGAGAGAGAGAGGAGGAGGTAGGATCATTATCAGGAACAGACTGAAAGTCATTCAGCACACTTAAATATTTATAAATACCTCCTGTTTCCCCAAGTCTTTCTACCCCTCTCCATTTGTAACCCCACCCCCACCCACTCCCTTAGCCACTCACTCTTCTCCAATTTTATCTCGACACAGGATCACAGGAAATCGTTCACTTCAAATGGGACCAGGAGTCATTGAAACGATCAAGATGTTACGTCGTTCATTTTTATTCCTTTTCTAAGGCAGGTTTCAGGAGGCAATGATGCAAATAAACAAGAGACATCTATGGTGTCTGTATACTTACCAAAGAGAGATGATCAAATAAACAAGAGACATCTATGGTGTCTGTATACTTACCAAAGAGAGATGATCAAATAAACAAGAGACATCTATGGTGTCTGTATACTTACCAAAGAGAGATGATCAAATAAACAAGAGACATCTATGGTGTCTGTATACTTACCAAAGAGAGATGATCAAATAAACAAGAGACATCTATGGTGTCTGTATACTTACCAAAGAGAGATGATCAAATAAACAAGAGACATCTATGGTGTCTGTATACTTACCAAAGAGAGATGATCAAATAAACAAGAGACATCTATGGTGTCTGTATACTTACCAAAGAGAGATGATCAAATAAACAAGAGACATCTATGGTGTCTGTATACATACCAAAGAGAGATGATCAAATAAACAAGAGACATCTATGGTGTCTGTATACTTACCAAAGAGAGATGATCAAATAAACAAGAGACATCTATGGTGTCTGTATACTTACCAAAGAGAGATGATCAAATAAACAAGAGACATCTATGGTGTCTGTATACTTACCAAAGAGAGATGATCAAATAAACAAGAGACATCTATGGTGTCTGTATACTTACCAAAGAGAGATGATCAAATAAACAAGAGACATCTATGGTGTCTGTATACTTACCAAAGAGAGATGATCAAATAAACAAGAGACATCTATGGTGTCTGTATACTTACCAAAGAGAGATGATCAAATAAACAAGAGACATCTATGGTGTCTGTATACTTACCAAAGAGAGATGATCAAATAAACAAGAGACATCTATGGTGTCTGTATACTTACCAAAGAGAGATGATCAAATAAACAAGAGACATCTATGGTGTCTGTATACTTACCAAAGAGAGATGATCAAATAAACAAGAGACATCTATGGTGTCTGTATACATACCAAAGAGAGATGATCAAATAAACAACCAAAATAAGATGGAAATGAAGATATGTAGCACGAGACAACGAAAAACGATTCATGAATGAATATGAGATTCAATCTATTTTCAAGTGTATGAAACCATAATGTCATTATCTGTGTCAGTGTAAGGATTCATGTCACAAGTCATGCCATGAATCAGAGTAGGTATCGCTTAACTCCGTTAAAGTAACCTGGCAGTAATGTGCAGTCTTCTCCAGTGGGTGGCCACATGGTAGCTTACTATCAGTGGCTGCTATAGAATTACCGGTAATGAGGTTTTTGAACCTGGGCATGGTATTGTGTGAAGAACAGTTTAAAGTGAGTAGTGTGAGAGCAATGCCACTTAAGTTGTGTGAGGTAAATGAAACAGTATCCACCATGAAGCTGCTCAGTAATAACCACAGTCCCAATAGCCCCCCCCCCCCCCCCCCACTGTCAAGATGCCATCGTTATCGCTACTGTTATTTTTGTTTAATGCCCAGCCGACTGCCTAGGGCCATATCAGGGCTACATTTCAAAGCATACACGGTACCTCAACAGGAAAAAATAGAAAAGAAAATTAAACTACAAATATCAGTGCATTTGCGCACATAATCTGAGGATATGCCCTTGACACTAACCATTACGTCCAATTTATTACAAATGGGATTTATTTAAAAAATCAACCTGAATGGGATTTTTTTTTAAAAAATGCATACAAATTTCAATACAGCTAAGGACAGTAGAACATATCTAAAACTGGGCCCAATTACCTATAATAGCTTTTGCTCATCACGTTTCCTTACAGCCAAAAATGCATTTCATAGATGTACCCAATTCTCAATCCTGAAGAAAGTATGTAAGATATTATCGAACACATACAAGTAAATGGACCAGCAAGACAGAAAATGATAATAATGACAGAAAGCAAAGGAACAAGATAGAAGCAAAACGTAACAGTAAAAAAGAAATTTCTAGCACGGACTTTCCAGAAGGTGGGGATGCCATTCGTACTGAAAGAGTCCCCAACATCCGCACGGGTGAAGGATGTCATCGGAAAGTAGTAAAGACGATAATATGAGCATGACTTTGATATTTTGTCTAATTATCTGCCACGGCCATTCTGCTCACCCTTGTTCTTTACAGCTGCCTGGAGGAAATGAACGAATGTGGGCACAACATGCCATGGCAATCCCGATTAATCTCCTGTTACTTGTCCTCCTCTCTTTCACTTTCCTGGCAGCCCCAACTTCACCTCCCCTTCCATCCCTAAATCAACCCTTTTATCACCCCCACCCTATATCGTCCATCCTCTTCAACTTCTATTCTTATTTCCAAGTGACTGTTGGTGTGCGTGGGTTTGAACAGTATTGTCCATGAAAATGGCCTATATCAATGGCAACTCGAATGGCTGTATTCGTACCCTCGATGACTATAAAGATGAAAAAATAATGAAATACAAATTAACATTTCGATCCTTTATGAATGGATTATCATTCGATATTATGAGATGTGAACTTACATGTTAAAGCAAAGCTCTGTGTATCAAATACTATTTCATTACACTTCTGACATCAAACACGCTGTTCTGGATGCCACAGATTGTTCTTGATACCAGGATGTCAGGTAATGCCAAGAACACTGTACTGGTGTAATGAAAATCGTTATTACTGCAAAGGTAAAATCGTGTAACAAAAATTGGAAAGTGTGACATTTTCTTTTGCTATGAACAAGTTCTGCCTTGAGCTACTATCCAAAGGTGGACAAGAATTTACGTCAAATAACGTTCAAAATCATCATCTTTATGGTGACTCATGCTGTCACTAATCAAATCACACACACACACCACACACACACACACACACACACACACGCACACGCGCACACACACACACACACACACACACGCGCACACGCACACGCACACGCACACACACACACACACACACACACACACACACACACACACACACACACCATAATAAAGATTACGCATTGATTTTGTGTTTCCGAATATGTGACAACATGCCAACTCCCTTGTGACGGAATGAAAGGAAGTTGACATTAAAGTATAAAAGACAGAAACGTCAGCATGGTTTGGCAGTCCTGTTCAATACTCTATGACCATCCCCTGGCCTCCCCCGCGCCAACTCCCTGTTTAAATTTGTCAGGGGAAACTAAGAAGGAATAAAACGTCTTTGTGGTTTGGCTGTCTTCCTAATCTTCATATTACTTCCTGCCCCTCTTTCGTTTTATCAACTCTTCAAACTCCCCCTCCCCACCCACTCACCCCCACCATCGATCCGGCCCCTATCCCTGATTTTAACCCTCCTCAATTCCCGTTCTGATTTGCCAGGAGGTGTGGGGGGAGAAGGGAGATCATCATGAAGATGTGACTCAACATGTGCCCATGATATGAAGAGGGCCTGCAAGGAATGACATGTGTTCTGATGATTTAAAACACAAGAGCGTAGAAAAGGAGTAGCAGAGAGGGATCAGAAAGGGTTGTGGGGATTAAAATAGATCGAATGGGAAATTTGAAGAACTTGGGCAGGAAAGGCAATGAAGAAATGTGCACGGGATGAATGTGGGGAGGTTTGAATACTCATGATCGAGAAGACTTCCAAGAACCATCCTAATCGATACAGATTAAAGTGTTATTGTATACTGACAACTCTCACAGCTCTGGTAGCTGGACTCCAGTGATATGGTCTTACCACTGCAGACTGAATCTTATGGAGGTTGCAGTCGTCTTTTGAATAGCAACCTGACCTGATACACTATGCCCTAGCAGGCAGTCATCAGCAGGCACCAACGGATGTTCATCAACAAGGTAACAATGCTTCTTGATCCTGGTCAGGGGAAAGTTTGGAAACCATACAACTAGTTATTTCGAGTTTCCCAGACCTGCAAGATTTTTTCTGTTTCGACTAAAATGAGATGATTCAAAGAAACATTCCCAAGTAGGCTACAACTCTTGTCTCTTCATGAAAGTGGACAAGACTCACGTTATGTCAACACAAGTCATCTTTTCCAGTTGATTCCACTATGGGTGAATGTGTAGGGAGTAATATAAACGTATGCTGGATATTGAGCAAGCTTCTTTGGTGACGTTTTCTGTCCTTAGACTCCGGTTGTAAAGTCATTTTATACAAAACTCTCGATCTCATTCAGGCCAAGTACAAAACTCTACAAAGAGTACTCCTCCACCACCCCCACCCCCTACTCCCAAAAATGCAAGCACTGGTAATAAAGTTCCACTATAAACAGCAATCCATATACAAGAATTTTCAGTTTAAGTAAATAACAGGCAAATATGATAATCGTCTCAGCAGTTCAGTAGCCATTAAAACAACAAACATGTTCCTGTGAAATCGTTCCGGACAGAAGCGTCACTTTTTATGAGTATATAGTTTAAATACTACCCAAACTCCCTCCACAAATGAGGTACCTGGACAAACTGATAAAGATGAAAACATCAGTATGGCTTTGTGGTGCCGTTTAGATTTATATAAACGACCCCTTCTGCTCTTCGATTTTCCTGTGTAGGTCTGCCAGAAGGAATTTTTTTAAATCTTCATGGCTTGACCGTATTCCTGATTTTCTTCTTCATCCACGTTGCTTCGTTGTACGTGTATCCACATCCACCTATCCATTCATCCCAATCCTTCTACCACCAGTGCCCCAACCTTCCACCATCAATTCCCATTTTTACTTGAGAGAGTGTAAGGGGTAGGGGGAGAGCATCATCATCATCAGCATCATTATATTATTATTATTATCATTATCATTATTATTGTCATCATCATTATTATTATTATTGGTGGTGGTGGTTATGGTGGCGTTTAAAGCCCAGCCAACATTGTAGAGCCATATCAGGGCTACCCTGCTGACCTTGAAAAAAATACTAGAAAAGAAAATTAAGCACACATACCACTGCATCTGTGCAAATAACCAAACAATCTCCGCCCAATTTATCACCAAGGGGTTTAAAACTCAGCACACGCCAGTGACAAGGAAAGAAAACCTTCAAGGAATGACATGTGATCTGTTGACCATTTCATACACCATATCAGAAGACGGTGGGGAAAGGGAAGTGCATGGCTAAGCTGGAGGAGAAAGGTCAGGAACTAGAACGGGGTAGTGTGCAATATTGGCAAACGTTTACGATTAAACAGGAGCTGGGAAAGGGGAAGGGCTGGCCAAGCTGGAAAATGATGGGATCGCGTAGATGAGGAAAAGACGTGTGGCTCACACTGAGGAAAGGGGACAGTTTTAGAAGCGGAAGTGGTGGTAACAGCGAGTATGTGGGCGAAAACAATGAAACGGAACGCAGCAGCTGAATTGTCTTACTTTCTTGCATTGCCACACCCAAGTAAATATCTCTAACAGGCCAATTGTCGGACTTATTCACGCAAGAGCGTCATTCATTCGGTATGCATGAGAAACAGGCATACATCCGGGAAAGAATACAATTAGTTGATACCCATGTTCATTCTCGAGGTATCCTCAGAAGTGGAACTTCCAGTATAGCAGACCACATGGAAGGTTCATCATCCTTATCACCATCATCGTCATCCTCATCACCATCATCGTCATCATCATCACCATCATCATCAT
Source organism: Monoplex corrugatus (assembly GCA_030674185.1). Taxonomy (NCBI): domain Eukaryota; kingdom Metazoa; phylum Mollusca; class Gastropoda; order Littorinimorpha; family Ranellidae; genus Monoplex; species Monoplex corrugatus. The sequence continues at coordinate 90,788,250 of CM060309.1, forward strand.
CATCATCATCATCATTATTGTCATCATCATCATCATCATCATCATTATTGTCATCACCACCATCATCATCATCATCATTATTGTCATCACCATCATCATCATCATCATCATCATTGTTGTCGTCATCTCTGTTACTTTATTTGTTATCGTTTTATTTTTGTTATTGTTGTCGTCGTTTTGTTTAAAGCCCAGGTGACTGTGCAGAATCATATCAGGACCATAACCGTTTCAAAACACACAAAACCTCGCTGACCCTGAAAAAAAACTGGAAAAGAAAATCAAGTACAAATATAAATGCATTCGGACATATAATCTAATGATATGCCCCTGCGTTGACCATTCCGTCCCATTTATCACTATGGGGATAAAAAAAACTGAATACAAATATATTAGGTATTTTTTATTAACATGACAAATCATTAAAACATTAAAACTGGCCTAAATTACCTAAAATTGCTTCTCGACATCTCATTTTCTTAAAGCCACAACTGCCGTTATACTTGTACCCAATTATCAGTCTTGAGAAAGTAGGTAATAGCAATACAGGTGAACTGACCGGCAAGATAGAAAATGATGTAAAGAGATGACAAAGCATAGGGGCAAAGCAAAAACAATGAGTGACAGAAAAGAAGAGACTTTCTAGCACAGACATTCCAGAAGGTGGGGATATTTATTCTATTGAAAGACCTCCCGTTATCCCTACGGGACAATTTGGAAAGATGACAATCACTGTAATGGCTGAGTAATCACCACTAGTAAAATCTGCCCATTGTGGTAGTGCTGCTTTTGGATGTGATGAGATAGTTTTACGTGTGTGAATTTGTGACAAAAGACTTGCTGAGTAATAAACTGGGTAGCTAGAGCAACAGCAACATAGGCAATGGAGAACTAGCAACACTAATTTTGGTAGTAGTGGTGTGTTTCTGGCAGCAATAGTAGCGGACAACTGAGGTCATTGTTGCTGGAACCGGAAGCAGTGAATCGACTGAAGGATGCTTTGCCCATTCACGATGTCTAAAATACAGTGTGTGTGATACTGTATGTTTGAGGCTGAACGAGCATGTCATTCACTATTTCAAACTGGACATTGTAAAACAGACGTGTAGGATTATGACATCCACTATACATCGTTTCACTGTCTTCACGTTTCTACTTTTAACACAGAGCTGCTGCAGGTTTTAACTTTTCTATGGAAAACTTCATTGTGTTAATGAGTGAACTCAAATGAGCAGATGTCTTAGCGATATGGGCGACTTTTGGATGATAGAAGTAGTGGTGTTACATGCCAAAAGTTTCTGGGCTGAGAAAAGAAGTGAAATTTCCTCTGACTGTGCAGGCAAGTTCGGGTGGTATTACGCGTTAGCGTTTTTACCATTAAAGTTTCCATAGTGAGCCAGGAAGTGTGCTAATTTGCAAAGTACACACTCACTGGAAGGTGAGAGTTTTAACTGTGAGAGAATGTTGAAAGTTTACAAGTTTAACATGACTTGAATCCATAAGTGCTAAACCATTCCTTGGGATCACGGAAGTTTTCCTTTGTGTGTGTCCCTGAGTGGATCTGAATCAAATTTGGGCATTTATTATCTCGTTTTTATCTGTACTAATCCTTCAAGACATTGAACCCCACCTGTGACATTCAAGTCCAGTGGAAGTTAATGCAAAGTCATCATGTCAGTCACTATGTATGCACATGGAAAACAGTAATATTGACAGCTAACCTCTAGAGAATACAGGCACACGGGAATCAGCTTCATCTCAGCATACCATAAATAACTGGTTCAAGAATAATTTCAGTGTGATGCAAATCAACGGTAACACCTTGGCTGCCAAGTAACCACCACTAATAACAAAAACACACCCAACTGAACCTGTTACTGTTATTTTTGCTTAAAGCCCAGCCGACTGCGTAGAGCCATATCAGGGCTTTAACCGTTTCAAAACATATACACTACTTCAACAGGAGAAAAAAGGAAAAGAAAATTAAGTACACATATCAATACATTCGCACACATAATCTAAGGAGATATCCTTGGCGTTGACCACTCCGTCCAATCTATCGCACAGGGAATTTAAAAAAGACATCAATACAAATTGAAACATAACTAAGGACTCTAAAACATACAAAAATGTGTCTAAATTACCTTAAATTGCTTCCGTATATCTCGTTTTCCTAGAGCCAAAAATGCACTTAATACATGTACCCAATTATCAATCCTAAGAGAAAGTGCGTGAGACTTTATCGAACACATACAAGTGAATCGACCAGCAAGGTAGGAATTGATAGCAAGAAATGACACAAAGCAAAGGAGGAAGAAAGAAACAAAGACAGTGACAGGAAAGAGGAAGTTTCTATCACAGAAGTTCCAGAAAATGGGGATACTATTTATACTGAAAGAGCCTCCGGCATCCCTACACGTGAGCCTCAGTAGCTCAAATGGTTAATCGTTGGATTCACACACTAACGGTTGAGGGTTCGCATCACGGGGTGCGCTGTATTAAAACTGGCTTCTCATTGTCCCTTCTAAACATCATTGTTGTTTTGGTGGTTTCAGTATAGGGTCAGATAAGTCCGTCTTCCCCCACTTCCCTGGGATGGTTATCCCCATCGGCCATATCACCTGAGGTGGGTGTTGAAATATAAAAACTGAACCAAATCAGTCAGTCATGCATCCCAAAGGGATAGGGATGGTGGGACATTGAACCTGTGTATGAAACTAACATTAAAGTAGTCAATGGATGCAGTGACAATACTCCCAGTATTTCCACCCTTACCAAAAGGAGCAGGCCGAATAAAGCTATAAATATGAGAATGTCAGTATGGTTTAGCTGCTCTGTTTAATCCTCACCGACAGCCCCTTCCCCTCTTCCACTCTCTTGTTTTGAATTTGCCGGTAGGAAATTAAGAACGAATAAAGCGTCTTCATGGCTTGGCCGTCTTCCTAATCTTCTTATTACTTCCTCCCACTTTCCTTCATTTTCTGACAGCTTCCCCCACCCCCACCCCTCTCTCTCTCTCCCCCATGTCCAACCATCCATCCATCCCCCATCCTCTCATCACCATTCCGATTACCATCCCTTCCCCAACCTCCCTCCCTTTTCAATTCCCATTTTACGTGGGAGAAACTGTTCGAAGCATGGACAGCATGGCTTGTCCAGTTTTCTTTCTTCAGTTTACTGGCAACTTTATCCCTCTTTCCACCACCATCCATCCCCATTCTTACCTCCATCCTCCAAAATTCTTTTTCTGATTTCTACGCGACCGTTGGGGGAGGGGGGAGGGGAATGAAAGCAGTAATCCCATGTTACTTAAGATGCCCCTCTTCCCTATATTAATCCGTCTACCCTGCTCTCACCTAACCACCTATTCCCACGTAAAGGTCAATGATATGCTTGACATGAATTGTTTGCGCTGTAGAAATAATAACAATAGTGACGATAATAATTCTAAGTATTTTTTTTTATCCACATTTCCCCATGACCACCTCAGTCCCAGCCCACCTCATCTCTCAATTCTTGTTTTTACTTACCAGTGAACGCGTGTGGGTGGGGGTGTTGATAGGGGTGGACAGCAGCAATCAAAGCTGGATTTGGGGAAAATGAGTAATGGGGTTACACACGTGGCCCATGGTCAGAGCCATGCTGGGGGTGAGGGGCAAAGCCCACTGACGCTGAAATAGTTTTGCCATTTGAAAGCAAAATAATGGCCCGATATGGAACCCTTTCCTCTTGTCTTAAGATGTAGTTCAAAGGAATACTTGAAACAGAAAAATGCTAAAAACATCAGGAAAAACAACTGTTTATCACAGCTCCAAATTCTACTTGACTAAGCCCCTTTTGAGAGAGCAAGAGTGAGAGAGAGAGAGAGAGAGAGAGAGAGAGAGAGAGAGAGAGAGAGAGAGAGAGAGAGAGAGAGAGAGAGAGAGAGAATGGTTTTCCTTTGCAGAAGCTAAATTTTATTCGTCTTCCTTTATTTTTTTTCCCCTCCTCCGTTTCTGACCTTTTTCAATTTTCTCTCTCGTTTTATCTTTTGTGGTGGGGTCATCTTAGAGAACCCAGGTATCCCCCTCCCCCACCCACCCCCGCCCGGTCGGTCTGGCAATAAGCTGTCACACTTAACACGTTTCATTGATACAGAGCATCTGCAAAGAATGACATGTGTTTTGGTTATGGTTTTAAGCGCGATATCACTAGACGGGGGAACATTCAAGAAAAATAAATAACAGTTGATCTGGAGAGGGGTGGCTCTTGATAAAACCGTGGACCAAATTTCTGATGTACGAGTTCAATTCTGGTCTGCAACGGAAAAAAACTGATCTGTTCGCTGCCCATCTTAATACTCAAATCATTCTGATGGTGTCAGCGTGTCATGGATCCTGTCTTTCATCCCTCCTCGTCCTACCCTCTGTCCCTTGCATTTCAAGACATTTCCAGCACAAACGTCTTCTTGCAGGTTCAAGAGGTTTACTCGATAATGGCAGATTTACGTGGAAGTATACGAACTGTCGGAGTGCGATGCATCCCTTTAGAATAAGCTCCAAACTCGCACTGCAAAACCTTTGGCATTCTGCACTAGAACGCACAAACTCTAGATGTTTACAACAAAATTCGGCAAGGCACTGGATAATTCACAAATTCTTTTGAACGTAAGGAGATAGAAGGGCATTGGCATGATCATGATCCACAATTACCGTTCTGACAGACATTTACTCGGGCAACAAAGAGATAAAGCAGGAAAGACGGAAGACGGAGGAGAAAGATGCAGAAGCATCATCAAAGAACGATGAACTGAACTGGACTTCCTTCGACAGAAGATGCAGAGATGGGATAAAGAAGTGTTTAAAAGAGTGTATTCATGTCACCTGTGATGTTTGAACAACCTCATGTAATTGTTACTGTTATTTTTGTTTAAAGCCCAGCTGACTGCGTAGAGCCATATCAGAACGTACACAATACGTCAATACAGGAAAAATGGAAACGAAAGTTAAGCACACATATCAATGCATTCGCGCACATAAAGGATATTGCCCCTGGCGTTGACCACTCCCTCCAGTTTATATCAAATAGGCATTTAAAATAATCTGAATACAAATTTGAACATATCTGAAAACATTTATACATAAAAACTGAAATTAACTAAAATCGCTTCTGCATAGCGGATTTCCTTTGAGCCAAAATGCACTTAATGCATGTACCTAACTATAAATCCTAAGAGAAAGTATGGAAGGCCTATTGAAAACATACAAGTGAATAAGCCAGCAAGGCAGAAAATGACAGGAAAAGATAACAAAGCAAAGCAAAGGAGAAACAAAGTGACACTAAACAGTTAATTTCTAGCATAGAATTTCCCAAAGTTGAGAATACTATTTATACTGAAAGAACAATCTCATAGGTTGGGAGGTGAGGGTAAGATTATGTGAGTGGGTGAATGAGCGAATAAGCGCATGTATGCGTACGTGTGTGCATGCGCTTGCGTGTGAGTTGTGTGAAAAAATTGAAGGATTGGCTATCACAGCGTCCAAAACAACAACAAAAGTTCAAAAGATTACTTGACTTGTTCTTGAAGAATTCTCTGGGAGAATATGGCCATAAACATTACTTTTAGCATCCGTTCAGCCGAACTCTTCAGCACAACTGTATGTCCAGAGAATTTTTCACTTCGCAAACTGAAATACAAGGCGATTCTGTAAAGACAGAGTACAGATTAACGTCAGTGGAAAAGAAAGACAGATGGACAGAGACAGAAAGACAAGAAAACAGCCATAAGGAGAATAGGAAAGGGACATGGCATATATGTATAATTATGCCCATAAACACAATATTGTTTGGACCCATTTTTTATTAAGCTCAGTTCTGCTGAATTGTGGTGGGTTGCATCGAGTTGTATTGTGTCCTAGTGTGTTTGTGTCCGTGTCTCTGCGTGTGCGTGCATGTACTCTTCCTATGACAGGCTCAAATAATGAGTAATGCCGCCACCATTAGTAAACCGAACATGTAAAGTCTCATCCGTCGGATTGACGGTGGATCCAACCATCCACTTAGCCATGTTCATGCTCATAATGCTTATAACCCAGCCGACTACTATGGTCATATCAGGGCTAACACCACGTCAAAAACGACGATCCAGCTAAGATAAGACAACAGTTAAAAACCATGCTCACCGTTAACCTTGCAAGTCTGAAATGCAATTAAAGAAAATCATACCAAATGTAAAATCACATTTGGTGAAATATATTGATCTCTTGTGAAAACTGGAATATTGCATCTGGAGGGACGTCTTGGAAGAGGTCCTTTAGGGATTCTGCCATGTAGTGCTTTTGTCTCGCATCGTACAAGTCCCAGCAATCAAGGAGGAGGTGTCTGATGCTCAACGGTTCGTCACATGGTATACACCATGCTGCTTCTTCATTTTTTAAAAGGTACAAATGAGTGAAGGATGTGTGACCCGTGTATAACCTACGTAACACTCTCTTTCTTACGGTTCCCTGCAGTAGATGGGAGAATGTCTTTCATGTTGGGGCGGATTTGGAAAAGTTTGTTATGTGTCTGCTTATTCCAATCCTCCTGCCAGATTTCTCACATAACTGTGTACTTTGGATTTTACATCTGTATAATGAAGGATTTAGACAGCTTTTCCTTTGTGGCGTTCTTGGCCAGGCAGCCAGGCATCCACTTAACCATCCACCTGTTGTCTTATACGTCTTCTGCATCACTAATGCTGTATTTCTTGCCTTGTGTGAACCAGGCCTTTCGTGCTGGGGCCTCTTGCTCTGTGTGCATATCACTCTTCTATATAGTTAAGAAGCCTAGCTGTGTGTTTCTCTGTGTTAAACTAACGTCATCTGCCTTGTGCAGCTTGCAGGTCTGATGTTGTTGCAGCTCGTGTCCTTGTTTAGATATGCTGCTCAAACATGGAATCACATATGGACAAACATAATGTCTCTGATCTGCAATGCAAATGCTATATTAAAAGATTTTTTGTCCTTTCCTTTCCACATAGAAATACAAGATACGAAGTTTTCATAGACCGGAGCAGAGACAGGTTTGCACTATTCCCCATATTCACTGTCTGCTCTGATTACATCCAATCCTAAACTAATACATTATCTTGGAACTTTAGCGCAAACACTACGCCGAGGTCAAGATTTATCTTCTTGTAAATTCCCGTATAAGCTGGAGATTTGTTGAAAAAATAAGAGAACGCTTCGGGTGTGAACAAGAGACAGAAAGACAGACAGACAAACGGACAAAGAGGCAAGCAGACACAAGCAGATGAAAAGGGATTTGGAGTATTCAAAGATAAGTAAATTCTGCTGGAAGACCGGACGGGCAGCAGAAACGGAAAAAAAGAAGAAAGGAAAGAAAAGGTAAAGAACAGTTAATAAAACAACAAAGAGAGAAAACATACAAACGAATGAATGAGTAAATCAATCAATCAACCAATCTATTATGTATAAAAAAAAATCCAAGACACTGGGAACTTTCGAGATAAGTTATTGGCAAGCGAACGGCTGAACCATTCTGCCACTCTTCTATTTATACCGAAAGAGCTCCCGGCATCAACAATCTATAAATAATGAAGTAATACTGAACAACAACCAACTCTAATAAGATTGTGGTGTGATTTTACAAACATGCATATGATGATTAATTATGAACCACACAGCTACATTAAATTCTCGAACTTCAGTAGTAATAGTAATAGCACAGCAGCTGCTCCAGTAGTAGTTGTAACAGTGATGATTGTGTTATCTCAATACATGAATAAAAACAATATATGCATAAGTAATATCAGTACTGATACACACACACACGCATTCAGAAAAGGAGAGAGGAGAGAAAGGGAGAGAGGACAGAGAGAGAAAAGGGGAGAGAGGACAGAGAGAGAAAAGGGGAGAGAGGACAGAGAGAGAAAAGGGGAGAGAGTACAGAGAGAGAAAAAGGGAGAGAGGACAGAGAGAGAAAAGAGGAGAGAGGACGGAGAGAGAAAAGGGGAGAGATGACAGAGAGAGAAAAGGGGAGAGAGGACAGAGAGAGAAAAGGGGAGAGAGGACAGAGAGAGAAAATGGGAGAGATGACAGAGAGAGAAAAAGGGAGAGAGGACAGAGAGAGAAAAGGGGAGAGAGGACAGAGAGAGAAAAGGGGAGAGAGGACAGAGAGAGAAAAGGGGAGAGATGACAGAGAGAGAAAAAGGGACAGAGGACAGAGAGAGAAAAGGGGAGAGAGGACAGAGAGAGAAAAGGGGAGAGATGACAGAGAGAGAAAAGGGGACAGAGGAGAGAGAGAGAAAAGGGGAGAGAGGACAGAGAGAGAAAAGGGGAGAGAGGACAGAGAGAGAAAAGGGGAGAGAGGACAGAGAGAGAAAAGGGGAGAGAGGACAGAGAGAGAAAAGGGGAGAGATGACAGAGAAAAGGGGAGAGATGACAGAGAGAGAAAAGGGGAGAGAGGACAGAGAGAGAAAAGGGGAGAGAGGACAGAGAGAGAAAAGGGGAGAGAGGACAGAGAGAGAAAAGGGGAGAGAGGACAGAGAGAGAAAATGGGAGAGAGGACAGAGAGAGAAAAGGGGAGAGATGACAGAGAGAGAAAAGGGGAGAGATGACAGAGATGACAGAGAGAGATGACAGAGAGAGATGAGAGAGAGAGAGAGAGAGAGAGAGAGAGAGAGAGAGAGAGAGAGAGAGAGAGAGAGGAGCCCCAACCGCAACAGGGTGGTAGAGCAAAATGTAATAAATAGCCCAATAACAGCAAATTCAATTCAGAGGGTAAACGTTATGAATATACTTTCCCTCCCTCCCCACACTCAACTCCCTCCCCGACTCGCGTACCTCCCGCTTCACTTATTTATCCATTTTCTGTCATGCCACATATAGAAATTCTTAATTATGAAAATCTCTCTGACTCGGCAGTTTTCAATAAAAATCCCTTTGCTTTTGTAGTTTTGTGCTGCCTCTCAGAAGGTTCTAGATCTTCGTGAAATTTTGAGTTAGTGAGGAAAATGTACCTGCTCGCGCGGCATGAAAATATGGACCGAATTAAATTAATGTTCAGCTGCTTCCCCCAAACCAGTGTCCGAAAGCTATGCTACAGTCGTATCTCTAAATTCTGTCTGGCTGTCTGTCTGTCTCTGTCTCTGTCTCTGTCTCTCTCTCTCTCTCTGACGCTCGCATGAAAATACACACGAAGAAATATTACTGCGCGCGCGCCGGAACACGCACACACAAATACGTCAAAAAATGTACCGAATCATTACTGTTGACCGATAAAGAAGAATCAAAACCCAAGCCAATTTTCCTCCTATCGTATTTTCAGACCAGTTTCAGATCACCCTACAGAAAATATTCCAGGAAGACAGTTGATATTATATCATGTGGTCGTACAGCGAAATGTTACATCATCTGTGTGCTCTTCAATGCAAAACGCATTATACGTCTAAATATATATGACATGTTCAACAATATGATCGCTTGTTGGCGTAAACAAGTAATCAAATACTATTCCATGCATGGGCGTGAGTAGACACAAACATACACCCACACCTCCCCACACTCTCCACACACATTAACGTGTAAAGACATGCGCGCGCACACACAAACACATACACACATATATGAACGCACGCACGCACACACACATATATATATATATATATGAACGCGCGTGCGCGCGCGCACACACACACACACACACACACACACTCTCTCTCTCTCTCTCTCTCTCTCAAGTAAAACAAAATTTCTACACATACAATTTTTTTTCTAAGTGTTTGTTGATTAGGGATTGAGATACAAAAATGTTCGTGGTTTCTACTTTATATTGACGGCTTAATTCTTAATATCAACATACATCTATTTTGTTTGGATGTTTTTTTTTTTGTTGTTGTAGGGGTTTTTTGTTGGGTTTTGTTTTCGCTCTCTATTTTCTCCGCTGCATTCGTGTTACTGGCCCCCGGCCTCCTACGCAGCCTATTTTGGCTCTCCAACACACTTCCACACCAAACGAACTAGGGTCATCGTGACAGCCGAGCATTAAGTGCCACGGAATCTAGGGCATTACCATTATCGTTGCACAGAGCCTCACCAGGGCTAAAAACCATCTTAACACCTTTGAACTTAAAAAAAACTGAAAAAGAAAAAATAGGTACACATGCCAATGCATTTGTACACATATTCTCAGGATATGCCCATGGCATTGACCACTCCGTTCATTTTTTCACCAAGAAGTGGGAGGGTTTAAAAAAACTGAATACAAATATGTAACAAAGTAAACTAAACACATAAAAACTAGCCTAAAACACTTAAAACTGCTCCTGCATACTACACCACATTTCCTAAGAGCAAAAAATACGTTTAATGTATGTGCCCAATTAACAATCCTATGAGAAAGTATGGAAAGCATTAAGGAAAACATACAGGTGAATAGGCTATCAAGGCAGAAACTGACAGAAAGAGACGACAGAAAACGAAGGACAAGGCAGAAACAAAAGTGTGACTGAAAAGAGGAAATTTTTAACAAGGCTTTCCAGAAGGTGGGGACACTATACTGAGAGCCCCTGGCATACCACGGGTAAAAAGCTGGGACAAACTTTCATCATGACAATACATGGTGATGAGTATTATAGTTATCATACTACAGGGTTTCGTTCTGGATTGGGACTGCATGGCTACACTATACTCTACCTTTTCTTTTATTATGATAAATGCAATTCTGTGCTTTTACCAAGCCCGAGAGTTACAGACAAAAACCACTATTTACGTTATGTTACGCTCCGGTGTGTGTGTGTGTGTGTGTGTGTGTGTGTGTGTGTGTGTGTGTGTGTGTGTGTGTGTATCGATGGACACGTACGTACGGTCATATGCCCAGTATATCTAAACGTCTGGATCAGAGCCTTGCTCATGTTAGAAAAAGTACTGACTGATCCAGTTTAGTCACAGCAGTCCCAACTCGTTTCAGCTTGCCTAGTTATAGACTAGGGAGGAGCGCTGAGTACAGCAACTGCTCATCAAGTTGTTTGTTCACATAAAATTCACCCATATCCCAATGCTCTCGCAAGCGCACTCAATTTAAATTAAGCTAAGAAATCAATGTTTTTCCAGATTGCACTTCCATCTTACTCGATGGCTAGAACCGGTTTTCATTCGTTCAGACTGCAATACGCTTTCTTTATGACACGTATTCAATATTTTTCCGTTTATTTGTATTGGTTTTCCACAGGGTTGTGTTCTCTGTCTTCTGATGTTCGTTTACTATATAAACTGTTGATGGATACATCAAAATGCAGGCCTGGTTAGTGCAGACGCACAGTTCCCGATTTTCATTTGGGCCGCGTGAGTTCGATCCTCGCTTGCAAATCAAGCTTGTATGTGCAGCCTGCAGTCTACCCAAGTGTAAACAGGGGTCTGATCCTATTCAGGTTGGGAAAAGTAAAGCAGCAGGGAAGAACAGATGGGTGCTGCCCAAATAATACTGATCCCTGTGAGAAATCGAGGTCGCTAAACATTTCTCAGAATATGAATTTAATTTGTTTACGTAAACACTTTAGTTTCCACGTGTTGGATTGGCCATGCGTGTTCTGTTCTCATATCTTTCTGCAAAGTTCTAGAATAAAGCGATTCCTGTGAATGGTTCTAGCTGTTGGCGTATTTACCTTTGCTCAGCACGAGTTATGCGCATGTTGTTGTTATTGTGTAAAGCCCACCCGACTGTGTAGAGCCCTTTTAAAAACATACCAATGCATTCTTGCACATAATCTAAGGAGACGCTCCTGGCGTTGACCACTCCGACCCATTTATCACACAGGGGATTTAAAAAAGCACACCTGAATACAAATTTAAACATAATTAAGAACACTACAACATATGAAAACGGGCAAATGTTACTAAAATTGCTCTGCATATCGCGTTTCCCTAGAACCAGAAATGCACAAAATACATATACTCAATTATCAATCCTAAGAGAAAGGACTTAAGATTATAGAACACATACAGGTGAATGGACCAGCATGGCAGAAAATGACAGGAACAAATGACAGAAAGCAAAGGAACAAGGCAGAAACAAAGAGTGACAGACAAGAGGAAATTTCTAGCACAGAATTTCCAGAAGGTAAAAATACTATTTACACTGAAAGAGCCCCGGATATTCCCACAGGGGATATGGTCATCTGGAAGATTCTAGAATGGACTAATGTAAATACAAGCAGTTCGTGTGTTAAACGTCAGTTCGGTACACTACTCTACGCTACGTTCTTCAGTAAAATACAAGTTAAATTGGTCCAGTACATTCTTTCTTGAGTGTGTTCTATAATATTCTAGAAACTGCTGTTGGCTTATATACAGTGGGCAGCTTGGGGTCAAGGAAGAGAGGAAGTTAGTGTACACTACTGAGGATTTATACCTATGTTTGCCAGCTAGTTTGCTAGTATGATTGAATTTTCGGTTGTTGTCTTGGTGAATAAATTCAATCTTCAGTTCAAGATCGCATCATGTCCTGCCGGTTTGGATGTGTGCTTAAGGCTGAAAACTCGAAGGAGTTGGAGGAATAACAACAACTCAACAAGATTCGAAGGCCCTGAAGAAAATTCAAAATAACAAAAGTTCTGAACAGATGGTATTGCAGTTAACTTTTTACGTATTTCTTTTAAAACAGAAGGTACTGTTGTCAGATCATTAATTAAATTAGTATTTTTTTAAAAAGGACAAATGTCAATCACACAAAACAAAACGCCAATCGTTTGTTTGCCAAAGGGAGATAAACCAAGAAAATATTTCCAAACCTGGAACCAATACCATTCTTAAAAGTTCAATGTAAAATTGACATAACATGTATTGCAAAAAGAATAATGACAGTTTTACCAAAATCAACTGACAAAGATCAGAATGGTTTTATCAACAGAAGATAAGCAAGGAGACAATATAGCACAATATATATCATACATTAATTATTGATTGTTAGTTTTGGTCTCTTAGTTTCGATTAACTTGAAAATAGTGTCTCTCCATAAACTGGATATACACCAATCTAGATTTCAAGGCATATGGGTTCAGAGTCGAAATACGAAAGAGGAATTTGGCTTTTTAGAAACAAACACAAGATCTTTTGCAACAGTAAGGAGATGTTGACAAGGTGATATGGATCCAGTTTCACCATATTTGCTCGTTTTGTGTTATGAAATAACTTGCGAGTAAAATTTGCGAAGTTAAAAATGCAAAACATCTTGAATATTGGGGGGCTCCAGATTATATTCAGATGCCACACATTCAGCTATCAATGCGTTTTACTTCCTAACCAGATTGCTTGTATTTTGTCCGCGTTAAATAAACTTGCTAACTGAAAGATTTTGAATTCTTTGCTATTAATCACAATGCCTGTTCTTTCTCTTCTCAATCATAATTGCCAGTAATTCAAAACACAATACCAATAAGTATGGAGAAAGTAGGTCACCTTGTCTACAGACTCTGTCCACATGAAATCAGTACTACACCTGACCATTGTGATTTTTACGTCCTTGTAGAATGTTTTGATCCATTTACGCATATTTTTGCCAAACCCATAGGCCTATGCCTTTCAAATTGAGAAAACAAAACCAATGAATATTGTTTTACCCAAATAACTGAGCCAGTCATGAATTGGCCTAATATTGTCTCCACCATACTTCTTTGCAGCAAATCGTCTCTGATCTTGACAAAGTAAGAGTGGAAGTACTGTCTTCATTCTGTCTGCAATAAACCAAGATTTGATTTTGTATAATACATTAACTAATAAGACATCTCAATTTCTTAAGTACTCTCTCGGTTTACCTGGCTTTGGGATACAGGTTATAGGTCCAAGCTGAGGTGCTAAAAGTGTACGATCTCTGAACGATTGATTTAGACCCAGCTTTTCCCAAAAGAATTCATAAATTCTGCTCCAAATCCATCTGTTTCAGGACTGTTTTTCATTTCTATGTTTTCTAATGGAAATCCTGTTTCAATTTTATCGCTCCTTATAACGAGCCTCCCTTTCATATGATTAATTTGGATGTTTTGTTATTAAATCGTTGGTTTCGCACGCATATACTGTTGCCCATGTATGTATTTGTGTGTTTTGGTTTTATTGTTGTTTTTATGGAATTGGAGCATCTGGTCACAACAGAAAAACTGGAGGGAAAGAGAGCACCAGGTAGACTCAGGGGAAAAAAATATTGAACGGACTTGCAGAGTGGGTGAAGACAGAGAGGGTGACAGATGTGCTTGCGGCAACAAGGGACAGTGACGTATGGAGGACCATGATTCAACGCCATGTGGCAAGGCACTTGATGATGATGATTATGTTTTCATTGTTGTTGATGTTGTTGTTATGTTGTTGTTTTGTATTGTTTTTATAGAATCATTCATCACTTGTTCCATTCGCTTTAGGTTCATCGTTCAAAATTCCATTCCGATAACCAGTTTAACCACACGTTTATTCCCCTTTCTTCTGCTACCCATTTTCCTTTTGTTATTGATATTATCGCTTTTATCATTTTTCCCCTTTCAACTGGGTTAATTCTTGATCGTGTTTTCATTCAGCAGTTTTACATCAGGTTCCGTCTTATTTTCTGTTTGGTTTTGTTTCTTCCTTAACTGTTCAGTTTCTCTAATTAGTTCCATTTTCTTTCTCTGTTGCTTTTTTTTTTTTTACATTGTTGCATAATCTGTACTAAGATCTATTTTTCAATCCAAAAAAGTCATCAATGAAAATATCAATCATGTATCTGAAACAGAGATCTATTTCCATCAAAGTAAACATTACACCCCCACGTCTCCGGTGAATAAAAACAGTGTGACAAGGCAAGGAAGATTTCACCACAAGGAACAGCGAGAAAATTCTAAACTCCAGAAAGGGCTGGATTATAAAAAAAAGAATCATAATGCCAGCAGCTGTCGTTTGAAAAGCTATGCACTTCCAATTCTCCTTTACTGTTATTCTCATCATCCTCTACATTATGTCGTCGTCATTGTTGTTTAGAGGCAACCTGACTGCGCCGATCCATATCAGGACTATAACTATTTCAAAATATACACCTCGTTCATCTTGAACATAAAAAAAATTTTAAAAAAGAAAAAGTCAGTCAAGTGCACATATCAATGCACATCGCTAAAACCTGAACAACGTGTAAGAGAAATTTCTGAGGAGGTGGCCTGGAGAGTGGGAGATTAAAGAAAGGGGGGGGGGGGGGGAGATGAGTATATATGGTTTTTGTGAATATCTGTGTGGATGTGCGCGTCTGTGTGCGTTTACACGTGAATTTCGTCACTGTGAAATATATTGCCCCGATAAAAAGCCTTCAGGACCTATAGGGCAGTAAGCCAACGTGGGGATCTGAATCATTAAAAAGGACTTTATCATGCCTTTGCAGCCCTTCTGCTCAGATGTTTCCCCCATCGCCTATCACCTCCGGGATAATTACATTATCCACAACCACAATCGCACGCACGCACGCGCACGCACTCGCGCCCGCACACGCACACACCCCATATCAGTAAATATATACATGTCGTGAATCCTACTTATACACTAAAACACATTTGCGTCCATACCACACGCATACTAATTCTATCAACTTAATTCATACAACAAAAACATTTTATAGATATGTGTATTTTCAGAGACTGTCTCAAATTACCTCCAAACTGGAATTGTTTCTCCTCGAATGACCTGCCTATTGCATTACAAAAAAAATGTCGGCATATACAGGCTTAATTGTGTTTTATAAAGGCCACTGTAGTAGGAATTGTAGTTTTCATGTTGCCATTTGTATACATGAACTTTTGCCAACTAATTCGGAAAAACTGACACTATTCTGTGCTTATGTTTTATTATAAAGATAAATATTCCTGATAGTGTTCAGTCGATGCACCCCCACCCCTCTCTCTCACGCACGCACGCACGCACACGCACACGCACACGCACACGCACACACACCCCCGCGGTATTTTTGTTTTTCGTGCAACATCTGTTCCAGTGGTCAGCTGTTACAAAATACACGTGGTACATTACAAAGCATGCATACAGTCACATACAGTCAATTACTGAACGCGGACTCACAGAGACAACGAAAATTGCCGACTTGAATTTTGGATACCGCTCCTCATATACATCTACCAATAGCGCCCAGTCGATTTCGTTGTTATTGCCATTTTTGTTTTGAAGCTCGGACAGCTGCCCACAGACACATCAGCTCTACAACCATCTCAAA
>CM060309.1:90806958-90814458 GCA_030674185.1 Monoplex corrugatus
TTGTTTTTTTCTAGCCAAGCTTCATTGCACTTGTTTTTGATTTCCTTATGTATCTTTCTGTATTTTTGTTCTTTTCCCTTTTTTCACTACATTCTTAAATGTAGTATTAGTACTAAAAATGTGCTGTTGAATACATTACAGAACTAGTGGGTTAATAGCTGTTATGATTTAGTTTTTAAGTTGTATGGGTTTTTACAATGTGAACAGCGTGTGTTATAAACGATTGTTGTTGTTATTGATGTTTAAAGCCCAGCCGACTGCGTAGAGCCATATCAGGACTATAACCGTTTCAAACCATACACAATACTTCAACAGGAAAAAAAAAGAAAATTAAGTATACATATCAATGCATTTACCCACATAGTCTAAGAAGATGCCCTTGGCGTTGACCACTCCCGTCCAATCTATCGACAGGGGATTTCAAAAAACATACCTGAATACAAATTTAAACATAAGGACACTAAAAATATATATCAAAACGGGCATAAATTACCTGAAATCGCTTTCGCATATCTCATTTCCCTAGAGCCAAAACTGCACTTAATACATGCACCCAATTATCAATCCTAAGAAAAAGTACATTAGACTTTATCGAACACAGACAGATGAATGGACCAGCAAGGCAGAAAATGATGGGAAGAAATGACAGAAAGCAAAGGAACAAGGCAGAAACAAAAAGAGTGACAGAAAAGGTTATTTCTAGTACAGAATTTGGGGATACTATTTACACTGAAAAAGCCCCCGGCATCCCCACGGGGGTCATAAACGATTTTGAAAAGATTTGTTGTGATAATGTTCACATCTAAAGGGGATGTTAGATGATTTTTCGTTGTTGTTTGTTTGTTTGTTTGTTTGTTTTGTTTTCTTTTCTTTTTTTTACTCTCTTTCCCCTTAGGTTTCACTCTTGCCAAATAAAGTCATCTTCAAAACTATTAACACTTTTAATTTCTAATTCACCTCAAATCTGATGCTAGATTTTCCGGAGAAGCCCAGACTATGGCCTTCCTATCGACTGGCAGTGACCGGCTTGGTGTTCTGGGGAATCTTTTCCTCCGTCGTCTCTCAGGGCAGTATGGGGGCTGCCATGGGCTGTATGGTTCATGAGAGCCTATCTGGCAATAATACGGTATGTTGGTGCGTTTATGTAACAGGAGAATGAATACAGTTTGCTTCCGTGCGTACACGCGTGTGTGTGCGTGCACGATTGTGTGTTGCGAGTGTGTGTGTGATTGCCTTGTGTGACTGCGTTGCGTCTGTGTAACGTATGTGCACGTGCGTGAGTGGTTGGGTGTGCTGGTGTGTGTGTGTGTGTGTGTGTGTGTGTGTAGTGATGTGTTGTGTGTGTGTGTGGTGTGTGTGTGTGTGTGTGTGTGTGTGTGTGTGTGTGTGTGTGTGTGTGTGTGTGTGTAAACATCTCTTTAAATTTATTAACATAACTTTGTGAAATATATATCAAAAACAGGCCTAAATTACCTAAAAAAAAAGTTTCTGCATATCACATTTCATTTGAACCAAAAATGTAGTTAGTACCTGTACCCAATTATCAATTCTTATAGAAAGTATGTAAGACTATATTTATAACACATAAAAGTGAACGGACTAGTAAGGCAGGAAAAAATTAGGAAAAGATGACAGAAAGCACAGGGACAAGACAGAAACAAACATGGTGACAGAAAAAAGGAAATGGCCAGCACAGTATCTCTTGAAGATGGAGATACTGTTCATACTGAAATAACCCCTGGCATCCCCACGGGGACATGTGTGCATTTTAGTGTTCGCTGTATTCACACACTTTTATTCGCCTATTCATGTTATTATGCACATTTCATTTAAAATTGCCTTTCATATTTTAAAACGACAGTCGCAATTTCATGACATTCATACATTCATAAAGAAAACTGTTACAAACTTTTGTGCTTCGTATTTCAGATTGTTTTTCTGTTAACTTTCATACTCAATTTCAAGTTATACAACAGGGTGGAATATTATTACTGTTACGACAGATATCATCAAGCCATGCGATTAATTTTGTTCGAATACTTACTTCATGAATTTACAGTCAACAATAAAACTAAGTCCAGAGGAATGAACACCGAAACACTTTTGTTCCATACTGTTCATACCTTTTCCTAAGTGATTAATTTTGTTATTATCATTGTTGCTATTATTACTGTTTAAAGCCAAGTCGACTGCGGAAATCCGGGCAATAACTATTTTGAAATACACAGAACACCCTGTCGAATCTACAAAAAAAAACAGTTGGGGAAAAAAATGCAGTGCATTATGAGACATGAAAACAAACGAAGATTTAAAAAAAAAGCAGGGCGGAAGAGGGGAGGAGGGGCGGAGGGTCTGGATCTGGGGGCCATGTAAGTCCCCAGTGGGGTCCAGGGGTAATATCCCTGGTGAGGGACAGGTGGCTAAGCCCCCTGAAGCTGAACAGGTTTAGCATTTTGAAACGCTGCGTAACAATTCATTATAATAGGAAATTAACTTTTTTAACATACATGATCAGTAACAACAAGTTTTCAAAATCGGGTCCGAAAACATGTGAAAAAAAGCGAGAGAGACAGAGACCGAGACACACACAGAGAGACAGACAGACACAGAGAGAGAGAGAGAATGAGAAAGAGAGAGAGAGTCGAAACAGACGAAATGAAAATGATCAGAGGAATTTTTGCCTAATGCAGTTAAGTTTTAATGTCCGAATTGTACATTAATGCATTTGCACACGTAACGTAAGGCATGACCTAAAAGCACGATAGATTCAATGGGTTTCAATTAGTGATAAAAGATTTTCGTTGTTCACCCATCTTGCTGTTTCCGATCTTGTCCAAAATGCTATACTTATTCATATCTCCTGATAATATAATATACATCATTTCCTTCAGCTATGCACAAACGTATAGCCTATAGGCGCTTTCACAAGGATTGGTCGGCTTTTTTGATGAAGCCATGGACATCTTGAGTTCAATTCCAGCCTGCAAGTGTAAAAAACTGGTCTGTTCGTCGCCCGTCTTAATGATTCCATCGTCCTGTGTCATTTCGGTGCGTCATAAATCCCCCCCTCCCCTCCTCCCCATTTCAAGACTACTATGCCAGTGCAGAGGCTTTTGCGCAGGCTGCGGAATTTAGGTGAAGCGTGTATGGAACTGCCAGAGTGCGATGAATCTCTCCTGAACAAATATATGACTGGTTCAGTTCATTTATTCCGTCTATCACACACACACACACACACACACACACACACACACACACACACACACACACACACACACACACACACACACACACACACACACACACACGTGTATTACTATGTGTGCAAAGCCTTGTTAAAATATATTTTGACTGGACGAGACCGACCGACTGACTGACCCAGACGACGACGACTGACTGAGACGACTGACTGACTGACTGACGTGACTGACGACTGACTGACTGACTGAATAAATGAATGAATTGGCAGACTGGCAGACTGGTTGATCGATCGACTGATTATATCTAAATTATCTTGTATGTACTCGTGCTGCTACTGCTGCTAATGATCGTAATAATAAGGCATTCTTAAAATAGCCCTACGGGTTATAATTAAAATACGTACACAGAATATGAAATTGCCCAAGTCAAACAAAACCAACATAGCAACCAATCCCTTTAATATTCACACACACACACACACACACACACACACACACACACACACACCACACACACACACACACACACACACACACACACACACGCACGCACGCACGCACGCACGCACATCTCCAGAGCAAGGCAATGGAAGAGGGGATGATGAAGGGGTTGTTTATCAAGATGTGAAGAGTGGTTAATACATTGAATGTTAAGATGGCTGGTCAATTACTTGCCTGGTCAGTTGTCTATCGGTTGGTAATTTTGTTCATTGTTGCTTGCTTGCTCGTCGCTCGCTCGTCGCTCGCTTGCTCGCTACCTTGCTTGCTCGCTACCTTACATGCTCGCTTCTTTGTTTGCTTGCTCGTTTTTTTCTGATTTAATGATTGTTATTTATGTATGTATCTATCCATTCACTCAATCGCTGCTTCATCCATTTTTCACATCTTTCAACAGACAGGGTTGGACTGGGGCAAAAGGGCACAGAGCTGGGTGCATAGTTCGCGCTTTTTGGCCTATTATCTGACGCAGCTGCCCTCTGCACAGATGATGGCCCTGATCGGCGCTAAAGCCATGACCGCCATCGGAGCGATCATCCTCGGAATATGCGACATCTTGACAGTGCCGTGTGTAAACAACATGACGGCTCTTCTGGTCGTGAGATTTTTGCAAGGCGCTGCTAATGTAAGCTGACTGTTATACAGAGTTATGTCTCGTACAACATTGGTGTATATGCTAGTGAATATCATTTCGTATTCGTATTTTACTACTTTTAATATTTTCTTTCTGTCTGTCTTTCTTTCTTTCGTTGTGTTTGTTTTGTTTTTGTTTCGATTTTTTTCAACTTCGGGTTGCCGTTTCCAGTCCATCCAGCTGTGAATGGGTACTTGACTTTCATGCGAGTTCAGAAAGGTAAAGCAGCGAAGCTAAGAAGACGGGCACTACCCTTTTAATGCTGGCCATGAGAAAAAATGGTCTTTACCACCTCCCTCCCCTATAACCTCTGGGTCACTGTAGTACTTCACCTTCTTACGAACTTTCGTAGCTACACGATCATTAAGCCAATCATTAACAAGAAACACCCCAGGGTGCGGATGGGACTCATAACACCAATACCTCGCCGTTCTTCGGGCAATCACCTCCCAATCATTATCATATATCTATTATCATCACCATTATTGTTATTATTATTATTATTATCATCATCATCATCACTATTATCATCATCATTATTATTATTATTATCATCATCGTCATCATCACTATTATCATCATCATTATTATTATTATTATTATCATTATTATTATATCATTATCAGCAGCAGCACTATCAAAATTGTTCAAGTCAGCTGACTGCTCAAATCCATATCAGGGTTATAACCATCTCAAACAAAAAACACACATGTCAAACCATCGATGACCCTACGAAAAGGAAGAAAAAAGAAATTTAAGTAGACGTGTCAGTGCAATCATACAAATAATCTAAGGATACTCATCATCGTATTGACCATTCCGCTGAATTTATATTATCATGGGGATTTAAAAATAAACCTCAATACATACGCGTAAACATAACTAAGTATTCAAAAACGTGCATAAAACCTGACCCATAGTACCTAAAATAAAAATGCAATTCCAATATGTACCCAATTATCAATCTACATAGATAATGTTTTAAAGGCTTTACGTATTCAAAACTTTACGAAAAACATAAAACCGTCAAGACAAAGGCCTCTCGAGACCTGAATGTACTGAAAGGTCTGCACGTGTTGCTATGCTGCTTGAATTTAGACACTGAACGCCATGTGTTGTCATCTTGTACCCACTTTACGTCTAACTGGAAGCCAGTACAGTTTTTGTTAGAGTGCCTTTGCGCTGTACAGCTTGATCTCTGGGAGAATAAGTCAAAGTGCATCGCTCTGGATTAGTTGGGCTTGGACTTTGGATAACTTGTCAATAGGGAGACCAGCATTGGGTAAAATTCAGAGAATCAAAACAATCATGGCCGATGCCATAAACCTGCTCATGCCACGTAATGAACGAGTTGAAAGAGTGAATGCGGCAATAGAAGTGTGGTAACTGGAGGGAGGGGACAAAATTCTGCAATAAAGCCAGGGCAGGGGCAATATTGAATTGGGCGAGGAGTTTGGGTAAAGGCAATAGCCATTGCTTGCTAAATCTCTCATGGCCATGCCTCAATCGGACTAAGCCCTTCCCTCAAAAACTGATGAGTCAGAACCATAAACTCAAAATCTGAGTTATCGATTCCTATCCCTGGCTGCGATATGAATACTAAGTTGGCCATCTCGCTGTCCATTCTAATAGGCTATAACGAATAAATCTGGAAATGTCAGCTAAAAGTGCTTGATATAACATTTTTTCTGTTGTTTAGTGTTTAAAGCTCAGCTGACAGCTCAGAATCAAATCAGGGCCATAACTATCCCAAACAAAATACACACACGGCATCCAAACACATCGATGACCAAATAAATAGAAGATCTAAAAAAAAAAAAAGAATAAAGTATGCAAACAAACCAAAGATACACCCGCGGCGCTGGCCACCCCGCGAAATCCATCAACAGAGGGACAAAAAAACAAACCGGAATACAAAAGCTTAAGCACAACTAAGCACATAAAATCACCCATTAAAAACTGGCCTACAGTATCCAATGTTACCACCAAAAAGTTCACATCTCCCTAGAAGCAAAAACGCAAACGGTGAGGATACTATCTATACTCAAAGCGTCTCCGGCATCCCCACAAGGATTGTTGTGAAATGAAAATCCCTGGTTGACGCAAACGTGGAGTCCTGCCTCCCAGTTTAACTGCACGGGTTTGCTCGAGAGTGGTTCATGGCTCACAGAGAAAAACCACTGTGACTGCGACCTCCAATCTACCCAGCTGTGAATGAGTACGTAAGCCTGTCCAAGGTCGAGGAGGGCTGAATTATTATCATTATCATTCTGATTAAAGCCCAGCCAACTGCACACAGCCATATCAGTTATAACCACTTCAAAAGCAACACATCGTCAAAAAAATCTGGAAAAGAACTGAGTACACATATCAATACATTTACACATATCAATACATTCGCGCATATAAACATGTGGATATGCCCCTGGCGTTGACCATTCCGCCCAAGTGATCACCGTGGCCTTTAAGAAACAGTCCTGAATATAACTGATGTATAAACATAACATAATTAAGGTAGAGCAACAAAGACAAAATATAGACACCACCCCTTTACTGCTGGTCCAGACAAGTTGAGGCCACTACCACCTCGCTCGCTTACGACTTCACTTTACGACTTCATGCTCTTACAACTTCACTGCATTCTGCAGGTTATCTAGAGCAATGATGATGTGATGACATAGCAGCCTTCTTCCTGGCTCAGATTCATATTGCTTGTAGCCCAGCCGGTTACTAGAGCCATATCAGGGCTAACATCACGTTAAAAACACCCAAATTTAAATAAAAATACAACAGTTAAAAAGCAAACTCACGTTTATCCTTTCAAGGCTAAAAATATTCAATGCCTTTTAAAATCTTTCCCATATGCAAAATCATATCAAATGGAATCTACTGATCTCTTGTAAAAGCTTGAAAACTGCATCCGGAGGAACATCTCTAAAGAGGTTAAGGAGTCCGCCGTGTATTGTTTATGTCTTGTATCGTGCGAGTCTAAGCATTCATTAAGAATGTGTCGGATGCTCAGCGGATCGTCACATGGCATACACAAAGGAGCTTCTCGATTTTTAAAATGGCAGAAATGATAAGCAAGATGCGTGACCATTGTGTAACCAACCTACATAAAACTCTTACGGTTCCTAGGAACAGATGGGAGAATCTCTTTAATGTCGG
>CM060309.1:90819458-90831958 GCA_030674185.1 Monoplex corrugatus
CGGCAGCATCTCATCTCGAAGGCTTGGATTTTCCTCTGGAGGTCAGCTGTGAGAGTCCATGACTCGCAGGCATACATGAATGTGGAGATCACGAGTGTCCGCATCAATCTGATCTTGTGTTTGCTAGTGATGTCTTTTTGCCTCCATATGTTCTTCAGCTTCGTCAGTGCTGATGTTGCTTGCGCTATTCTTGCAAGGACTTCTTTTCTTGAACCTTCATCTGTAACTATGGACCCCAGATATTTGAAGTTGGTGACTGGTTCAATTATTTTGTTGTTGATTTTGATTTCCGCATTGAAGCCATCTGCATTGTTTGTCATTATCTTTGTTTTTTCTGCACTAATTTCCATGCCGTAGGCTGAAGATGATATATTCAGCAGATTTATCAGGTTCACAAGTTCTTCTTCTGTGCCTGCTAGTCCGTCAATGTCGTCGGCAAATCGTAGGTTGGTAATTGTTCTGCCGGCAATGCTGACTGTTCCCTTGTGTTTTTCTAATGCGTCGCTCATTATCCTCTCCAGAAATATGTTGAAAAGTACTGGAGAGAGGAGACATCCCTGTCTCACTCCGACTGATGTCCGGAACCAGTTTCCCGTGTTTCCGTTGAAGAATACTGCGCTGTTGGCTTTGTCGTACAGACTCTTGATGACATTTACAAGGTTGGCACTGATGTTGTATTTGTGCATGGTGGTCCAAAGTGCTTCATGCCACACTCGGTCGAAAGCCTTCTTGAAGTCAATGAAGACGTGGTATAGGTCTTGTTGGTGTTGCAGGTATTTCTCCATAAGAATTCTCAGATTGAATATCTGTTCAGTGGTGCTTCTTCCTGCTCTAAAACCTGCTTGTTCCTCTGCGATGATCTTTTCTGCTTGAGGTTTCAGCCTGTTCAGCAAGATTTTAAGCATGACTTTGCTGGGATGGCAGATTAGGCTGATTGTGCGGTAATTTTTGCACATTTGCAGGTTACCCTTCTTTGGCAGTGTAATTATGAGGGATTTTGTCCACTGGGTTGGCCATTCTCCACTGCGCCAGATTTTGTTGCAAATGATGAGAAGGGCATCAATCATGGCCTCTCCTCCAGCCTGAACAAGCTCGGATGGTATGTTGTCCACGCCTGGAGATTTTCCTTTCTTAAGGGATTTCACAGCTGCTTCTACTTCTGCTCGGAGGATTGGTGGGTCGTCATGATTGGTCGACTGCGGTCCGTTTAGCACTGCAGTATCACCCTGTGTGTTGTAATTATACAGGTCAGAGCAATACTCTGTCCAACGTGTGAGGATTTCTTGTTCTTCTGTGAGGCATTCTCCTGACTTATCTTGGATTGTGCTTACTCTCCCTTGTTTTGTGGTTGTGAGGTCTTTCACCAGCTGGTAAGCCTGTTTTGTGTTGTTTCTTTCAAAGTGTGCATCGATGTTTCCGCACTGATCTTCTATCCATTTTTCCTTGGCTTTCCTCATGGCACCCCTTATCTTCTTGTTTACTTCTCTATATTTTTCTTTTCCTTCCTGTGAGTTGTTTCTTTCTGGCTTCAAGCTCCTCCTTTCATCGCACAAGTCCAGGATGTCATTTGTGACCCACGGTTTCTTCTTCGGGCGATGCTTGCCTATAATTTCTGTGGCTGTTTCTGTGAGGGCCATGGAGAAGGTGTCAGTGAGTTGCTCAACATTTTCTTCGTCTCCCAAGATGGTCAGTGGAGCGAATTTTCCGCCTATCATTGCCTCAAAAGCTTCTTGAATGTTCGCATCCTTCAATTTCTCCAGGTCGAATCGCAATCTTGTTCCTGCTTGTTTGGCAACCTTTTTAAGGTGTACTCGGAATGTCATCATTACAAGCTCGTGATCTCTTCCAACGTCAGCCCCTGGAAAGCTTCTGGTTCTGGCGATGTTAATGCAGGACCGGAAGCGTTTTCTCACCATGATGTAGTCAATCTGGTTGTGACATTCTCCATTTGGGCTGTGCCAGGTCCATCTTCTTGATGTCTTGTGAGGACCGAAGGTGTTAGCCAGCAATAAGTTGTTGTAGCTGGCAAATTCCAAGAGTCGAAGGCCTCTGTCGTTGGTCTCTGTATTGCAGTATTCTCCGGATGTGCCATGCCAGTCCTTCACCGAGTCTTTGCCTACTTTGGCGTTCCAGTCGCCTTGCACTATCAAGATGTCCTTTTTTGGTGTTTTGTCAATGCCATCTTGCAATTGCTCGTAGAAGTCTTCAATTGCGTTGTCTTCATAGTCTAAAGTTGGAGCATATGCCTGTACAATGGTGATGTTGAATGGTGATGCTCTGAGCCGTATGATGATGATTCGGCTGGATATCAGGCGACATCCCATCACTGCGTTCACGATGTTCTTGTGTACAAGAAATCCGACTCCATGCAGATGTTTATCTTCTCTACCACTGTAGTATATCTTGTGGCCTTCTTCTGTAGTGGTTTCCCCAAAGTTCTTCCATCTGACCTCACAGAGGCCTATGACGTGCCAGGTGTATCTCGCCATTTCATGGGTTAACTCTTCTATTTTTCCTTCAGTGTTTAGTGTTCTTACATTTCACGTTCCCACTGTTAGGTTGTCTCTTCCTCTGATGTTGTCTCTCCCCTTCGGTTTATCAGTAGTGTACTTTTCACCTCTGCCCTGATGTACAACAGTAGGCGCGGTCCTTGGTAACCCGCGTGACGACCGATGCGGTATGGTATGGACAGTTGTCGTCATTCATGTGGTGTGTCTAGGGCTATTAAAACTTGGCGGAGCCCATCCCTCTCCAAGTTTAGACCACAGCCAATCTCCACCCACACGGCGGCTCGCCTTGGTCTCGGACATGAGGCCGTTGAACACATCATGGTGCACATCCGCCCAGGCCGGTGGCTTCATCAGGGAAGTCGTTCGCCCAGTGATGCCATGTCAACATCACCCCCTCACATGGTTTGGCACGCCAGCTGAGGCGAGGTCCCGGGGTGTGGCGCTTGGATGCCCACAAGGCAGTGGGGCTATTTTCCCATAGCTGGGGGCTGAAACCGCCTTCCTAGCCGTTGGACCTAGTTGGTCTCATCCGCCCAGTCTGCCGGAGCCAGTCTATGCGACAGGTAGTACTGGGCTACATTTTACCAGTAGAGGTAGGCGCCAGGTCCCAGGGAGTCCCAGGACGAGCCAGCCAGGCATGCAGTTGCATGCCCAGCATGATGCCCCCCGCTAACAAGGATCACCTGGTACCAAAGCGCCCCCCACCTGAAGTGTAGAGTGGCTTATTGCCATATTTTGACATAAACACACATAGAACAAACCCCGGCAAATCACCAACAGCTGTGACGGATGGCGGCAACTGTGCAGCATTATCAGTTAAACAGCACGTCCATGGTGGGTCTGGGGATCATCACACCGTAAACTGTAATACAGCCATCAACATATCATCAATGTCACAGAGCACAAACAATCTTAAAACTAAATTGTTCTCTTACACACATTGCATTTGATGGCTAGTCGATCCTACAATCTTTACACAATAAACATCTTTGTTACAGCACACGATAAAAAAAACGTAAACGTAGATAATGTTAAAATTTCTCTTCAACGTTACAAGCCACAGTCCAAGGTATATTGTTACAAATTATTGCTATTACTGTTTAATTTTTTTCAAAAATAAAGCCCAGACGACTGTCCAGAGCCATATTGTTATTGTTATTTCAAGCCCAGCCGACTGTGTAGCCGTATCAGGGCTACGTCTTCAAAACATGCACATAATCTAAGGACATAGCCCCGGCGTTGACCACTCCGTCCAATTTATCGTACAGGGGATTTAAAAAACAAACCTGAACACAAATTTAAGCATACCTAAGAACACCAAATTATATATAAAAACGGGCATAAATTACCTAAAATTGTTTCCACATATCTCACCTCCGTAGAGCCAAAAGTGCACTTAATACATGTACCCAATTATCAATCCTAAGAAAAAGTACATAAGACTTATTGAACACATACAGGTGAACGGACCAGCAAGGCAGAAAATGACAAGAAATGACAGCAAAGCAGGAAAAAAAGAAACAAAGACAGTGTCAGAAAAGAGGATATTTCTAGCACAGAATTTGCAGAACGTGGGGATACTATTTATACTGAAAGAGCTCCCGGCATCCCCCACGAGGGTCAAAGCCATATCAAGTCTATGAACTATCTCAAACAAAACGTCCATTGACCTTGAAAAAAAAAAGAAAACCTGGGAAGAAAAATAAGTATACATATAATTGTATTCACGCAAATAATCTAAGAATATGCCCCTGGCGTTGATCATTTCGCCTAATTTATCACCAGGGGATTAGACAAAAATAAATACAAAATGTACATAAAATCTGGCCTATGTTGCCTAAACGTGCCACTAAGTGGTTCACATTTCCTTAGAGCTAACGCTGCAGTTGATAAATGTACCCTATTATTAGTTCTAAGAGACAGAGTAAGTAAAGTCTCATGGAAAACACACAAAAGGAATGAATGACAGAAAATGTGAAAAAGAAGAGATGACAGAAACTAAAGAGCAAGGCAGAAACAAAGAGTGACAGAAAAGAGATGATTTCTAGCACAGAAATTCCAGAAGGTGGAGTTACTGCTTGCACTGAAAGAGTCCCCGGCATCCCCCCCCCCCCCCGGGGGGGAGGGGGACGTACAAATTAAATGCTCTTCAAAAAAGCACTACATTTACCAAGTGTTATTGTTATTTCTGTTTAAAGCCCAGCCAACGGCGTGAAGCGGTATCAGGACTATAGCCGTTTCAAACCATACACAATACTTCAAAAGGAAAATTGGAGAAGAAAATTAAGTACACATATCAATGCATTCGCGCATATCATCTAAGGAGATACCATAGGCGTCGACCACTCCGTCCAATTTATCACACGAGGGATTTAAAAATATACCCGAATACAAATTAAAACATAATTAAGGAACTAAAACATATCTAGAAACGGGCCCAAATTACCTGAAATTGCTTCCGTATATCACACTTCCCTAGACCCAAAAATGCACTTAATACATGAACCCACTTACGATAGGCATTTTCAAACATACAAGTGAATGGACCAGCAAGGCAGAAAATGATAGGAATAAATGACAGAAAGCAAAGGAACAAAGAAGAAAGAAACAAAGGGAATAACAGAAAAGGGAAATTTCTAGCACAGAATATCCAGAAGGTGGGGATACTATTTATACTGAAAGAGTTCCCGGCATCGCCGCGGGGGATTATTCTATAAAAGTGTTGTACGGCCCAAAAAGTGCTATATAAATATATGTTGCTGTAATTATTATTATTCTATAATGATAATTACAGCAACATACATTTCTACAGCACTTTCTGAACCCTACAACACTTTACAACAGCAAATGTTTACACAGATAAAAAGACAAAAGATAAAAGTGCGTACAGCGTACTTGCATCTTAAAACTATTCAAAGGCAATCTTAACCATCAAGCGCAAGGGGGGTGGTGGTGGTGGTTAGAGCCTTTGCTCCATCAAACACCTGTCTTCATTTCACACGATAGACAAACCAGTTATATATATAAACAGCAGTTAACTGACGTTTTACGCTTGAAATTACTGGGACGCAAAACCCGATACAAAAATAACTATTATATAATTATCACGGGTCTATAAAATCACGCAAGCAACTGTCAAAACAATAAGCTAGTTAAAACACGATAAAACCGACATGTTTACGCTTGATATTATCGCAGGCACAAAACCCGATATGCGGAAGACACCATTGTCACAGGTGTATAAAAGCTAACACACGTAATCAACTGTCAAAACCATACAAAAAATGTTTTAATTGTATGGAATCGAGAAATTATCGCAAATAGAAAATCCGGTACGCGGAAGTTAACATTAATGCAGGCCTCCAAAATCGAATCATGCAACACCTAACATCAACTTGCTTTTCAAAAATGGGTTTGTGGTCAATCAAACAGTGGGAGAGGAGAAGAAAAATCACAATTGAGTTAACTTGGGCCTTTTGCACGCAGCAAATCACTCACTGACAATACAATACAATACAATACATGCAACACAATACGATACGACACAAGATACGACACGACACGGCACGACCGGCACGACACGACACGACACATGTGCCTACCTCAATACGGCTCAACTTGAAAACAGTACGGGTCAAATGTTTCCCCAACGTGCAGTCCAAATTCATATGGCTGCACACAGATACCGTATTTGATTTAAATTTAAATATCTTTCTTGGGAAGATGTTCATCTATAAATACATTTTTTTCTTATCACAAAATATCACACAGAAAAAAATACAATGCAAAACTGACATAGAACTTACAAACTTTTAAAGCGAAATGACAGCCATACTTCACATTAATTTTACGCTGTAAGTCGATTCTGTCCTCTGCCATCGTACAATTGATGCATACCGGCATCAGACTGACATCAGGTCCAATTTTTCACTGATCTAGCCGTGTATACGGCTTTTTTTTTTCATGTCATGTTTTCTTGATTGCTGATTATGCTTTGTGCGAATGTGAATGTCCTTTTACCAGAAAAATATCATACATGTGTGTGTGTGTGTGTGTGTGTGTGTGTGTGTGTGTGTGTGTGTGTGTGTGTGTGTGTGTGTGTGTGTGTGTGTGTGTGTGTGTGTGTGTGCGTGTGTGTGTGTGTGCGCGCAAGTATGTGAAACTTAGTTTACATCTGAAGTTGGGAAGTAAAATTACGATTTTCTGTCGTTTTGTTTTTATTTTTGAATTTCCTTATATTCCTTGTTCAAGTTGAATCCCAGGTCGCAACATGAAAGTTGGCTTTTTTACCGCCGATCTTGACGTTCCAATCATTCTGGTGGTGTCAGTATCTGACAGGTCTTATCCTTGCCCTTCCCCTTCCCCTTCCTCACCATTTCAAGACCTCGCCAGTGCACATGAGCAAAGAGTTTGCCAGATCACTGCTGGCAGATTTGGCGAGGGGGGGTGGAGGGGCGTCTATGATATTGTAAGAAGAGATCCCAACCAATAAAACAAAGCATTACTGCGACCATTTACCACGACATCACGACCCACAAAACACGTAAATATAGTTTTTGAAACAGCACAATTACAACCAACCGTTTTCTTTCGGATCATCAATATGGCATAAAAAATGTCAATGTAAAGCAACAGCATTGTAAAATCACCTAGGAGTTTGGAGTTTGTTCAAGAGGGATTCGTGGCACTCGGGCAATTCCATATGCGCTCCACCCAAATCTGCTAGTATTTATCTGGCAAACTTCCCGAACCTGCGCAAAACCCTACGTCTTGGCAAAAGCTTGAAATGGGGACGAGGGAGAGGGGCCTATGAAATATAAAGCTGACATACTCAGACGTAAAATTATATCAGGTGAAACCTACTGATCTCTTGTAAAAACTGGAAAATTGCATCAGGAGAGACGTCTCGGAAGAGGTTCTTTAAGGAGTCCGCCGTGTAGTACTTTTGTCTCACATCGTTCAAGTCCCAGCAATCGAAGAGGAGATGTCTGATGGCTCAACGGCTTGTCACACGGTATACACCACGGTGCTTCTTCATTTTTTAAAAGGATGTGTGACCCGCGTGTAACCTACATAACACTCTTTCTTACGGTTTCCTACAGCAGATGGGAGTAGTTCTTTCAGGCTAGGGCGGATTTGGAAACGTTTGTTATCTGTTTGTTTATTCCAATCCTCCTGCCACAGATTTCTCATGTAACTGTGTACTTTCGATCTGACATCTGTGTAAGGAATCAATGATTTTGACATCTTTTCCCCTGTGGCCTTCTTGGCCAGGCAGTCAGTTGTTTCATATCGACCCGAGATGTGGGTGCATGCAAGCGTACGCGTGTGTGTGCGTGCGTGTGAATGTGCGTGTGTATGTAATATATGTGTGTGTGTGTGTGAGAGAGAGAGAGAGACAGACAGACGAGAGAGAGAGAGAGCGAGGTGAGGTGTGGCGAGGTGAAAATGGGTCAACATCATTTTCTCAGCTGTTTCCGAGTGAGCTTTGATCAATGGAGTAGACCGTTGCGGAGTCACGAATGCGTAAGCTCGGAAGTCATGACACTAAGGTCTTTTTTTTTCTGTTCTGTTCCTTTTGTTCTGTCCTCTCCCTTCTTCTCTCTCTCCATCTCACCCTACCTACCTCCTTCCTTCCTTTGTCCTCTTTTCAAAGCTCATGCTGAAGTGAGCAGAGTTGTCAACACTTATTAAAGTTTTGACTCCGTCACCCTATCCCCCAGTATCCCGTATTGTCAATCATTAAAGCAAAGCAAAACTTTAACCCTTTTACTCCCCTACCCTATCTATCAGCTTCCTGCAGTCAAATGTTTGTTTTTGCAGCTCATGGGTAGGGTGCGGGAGTGAAAAGGCTAAGTAACGTCTGATAAGCACGTTTACCCAGGGGATGTCAGGTTCTACTTGTGACAGATACAAGTTTATGAAGGCTATTGACCCTTTAAACCTTTCAGGAAAAGAAACGGGCATGTGATAAGAACGGTTAAAAAATACTGGCAAAAAATCTTAAAAGTCGCTTCTGTTTTGTAAAAAAAAAAAAAAAAGACCCCCCCCCCCCAAAAAAAAAGAAAAGAAAAGGTTGAAAATAAATGCATTAAGGAGAAGAGTGGCAGAATGGTTCCGACGTTCGCCTGCCAATAACTCAACTCGAGGTCCCAGAGTTCCTTTCCTGTTGAGACCCCGACTCTTCTCAGTTTGATCGAAAAATCAAACCAAACGTCTAGTCCTTCAGAAGGGTACAAAAAAACAACAAAAAAACCGATTCGAACACGTGTGCCTTCTGGTCTGCGCACGCTATAAAGATCCCACAGCAGTTGAAAATCGTTAAGGACAGGACATTCTCCTGGCTGCCCTGTATAAAATATTGGAGAGATATATCATTTCCCAGGTCCCTCCCCTTGAAAGCCTTAGCCTTCTTGCCTTTGTGATGTCTTGGTTAAAAATAAATGGGTGACGCTTCACTGCGGCAACGCGTCTCAACGGGAAGAACAGCCCCAGTTTCACATGCTAAATCTACTGACAAAAAGAGCACGAGTATGAGTGATCTGGGGTGGAATCGGTAGAAATATGAAAAAAAAAAAAAAGAAAATGTAGGGTGGTCCGGTGGCATTTTTTCCCGGAAAACTGTTTCAAACCTACATGAACTTTTGAGCATTTTGAAACATTTTGGGGTCTGACTAAAGGTTATGAAAACTGCTGAAAGCCCGTATTTTCAAACCTCATTTAAGGAGAATGTGAATCATTCTCGATTACCTGTACACATGGTAATCCATTCACACACGCTAATTTTGCAGATCTGATAAATAGGAAAATGATTTTTTCAGCACACCTCCAGATGTTTCTTGGATTATAGTGAACTCGGCGATTACTTGTGCAGATACATACATACAATGGTCTATAAATTATATTCTCTGGTAAATTTAAAAGATTTTTTTTCCCAGAATTTTTTTTTCACCAGAATTTTTTTCGCCTGACAGTAACTTTCTGAAAAAACGGAATTCATTAAAAAACAAAACCAAAAAAATGAAAGAAAAAAAATAACAGACCGATGATAATTCACGCAACGCCATGAATTTGTTAAAACCTTGCGTAGTCTTCCATTGCCACTGATAACGTTAGTCAATTAAGCAAGAAAACGATTAAGCATGTTTCAAAGATTATCTTTTGCGAATTAAAAAGCAGCTTGTTAAAGAACCGTTTTCAGTGACATTTCAAATTTAAACTGCCATTTATTTTTTTTAATGTTGCAACTAAAAAAGGGGGGTCGGGGTACAATTAAGCTTATTATTCAGTCATCATCACTTCTGCATGCTGTGATGTCGATTGCATTCGTCATTGTCACGTTTACTTAATTCGTATTTTCTACGGTCTTGTAGAGAGGGAGAGAGGGGACAGGGAGGGGGAGGGCGCAGATGCGCGTTTGCATATTCTTGGGCACACATCTGTGCAGGCTATCGGTTGGTGCACTGCATGCATTCTCCCATCTTCAGGTCGGTTCGACCATTCAACTCTTTCTCTTACAGAAACGAGATCACCTTTCGTATTACAGTTTAGCATACATGCGCGAGAAGTAGTAACTCTCCGTACTAACATTCTTGACCGCAAATGTTCCGTTTACAACCGTTTCGTACTAAACACTCCCGACCGGGAATATGAATGGTTACGAATTTTCTGTGTCCGACCACCACATTTACATAATCTCTTGGCTTAAAAAGCTTCAGTAGCCTTTACCATCGTCCATGTAACATCCATGAATGAACTAATTAGTGCTGACTGTAAGCGGCCACGTGTGACGTGGTGATCTTTGGCCCAACAGAGTGAAAAAGAAGTGACTATGCTGTATTTCGAACTTGAAAGATACATTGTTCAGAAATAGTTTCATACTTTGTAACAAACCAGTCCAATGTGTTATTTTCAGTTGTTAAGACTTCACGCTCATTGCGCAAAACTACAGATTCTCTTCGCCATACTTACATGTAGTCTCAGTAGAACCACAATTGAATGCATCCAAAACGTCTGAATTTATAAAGGCTTAATAATAATTTATAATTACAGTTTTTATATGGCGCTAAATCTTGACAATTCATAAAACAAAAAGGTACCCTTGCATCACACACTCATGCGATCAATGCAAACAATGCGCGAAAAAAAAATTATACAAAGACATGATGGTGACCAGGTCTCGTTAATTAGAGGCCTCATCTCGGTTGTTCAACTAACCTATACAAAACGCTCAGTACGTGGTGAGTAGCTTTGGATAAAGCTCTCAAACAAAACATTCCTGTTGGGGCTTGGTTTATTCTTCAAACATGCCACGTGGGCTGATTTCCGACTCTGCCATAGTATCTTATGTCCATTAAATCAATTTTATATTCCAATGTCCCACTCCTTCTCTTTCTTACTAAAAAATGAATGAATAAATAAATAAAAACTCAAAGTCAGCTCCAGATCAAGAAACTACATTCAAAATTGTAAGTCAGAGAGAGTGTGTGCCTGTTACATGTACTTAACCGATTACTTTTTTGTGCCTGTAATGGCTAGACTGTTTTCCTTCTCTCCCCATCCCGCTCACCATCACCACCACCCTTTTTTTCGTTTGTTTGTTTGTTTGCTTGTTGTTTATTTGATCGTTTTTATTTTTGTATTAGGGTTCGAACGCTATGAGTTTCTACCAGCCTTGCATGTGCTATTTTTAATTCAATGTTGTCCACAACTCGCGCAAATTAAAAGGCCTTGATGGCACATTGGTGGAGAACAATCGCTAGCCAATATCACCGCACCAGTTTGCACAGATGCAGATTGGAGCGCGCTTTGCTGCCTCATACTCACTCTTCCACCACTACGTCTCTACAACACCCAGTAAGAATCTTGAGTGCCACTCGAACCCCACTCCAGCGCTTCGCCCTTGTCACGGCTTGTGCATGCGCCGACCGGACATAACATGCACACCAGCACAAATTGATCAGCAGAGCAATCTTTGAAATGTTTTTTGAAATTGTTTACTTTAGTATTAGGGTAGGCCTACTTATGGCACTTGGCAACCTTGGAGTAAAAACGAATTTTCTCGAAGTAACAAATTTCTACTTCTAGCTCTTGAAACGGACAACTTTTATAAGCAGAAAGTGAGAAACGAGAATAGATTCATAGAAAATCAAAATCTGAAAATCTAAATGGCAGACGACTGACTACACGTAACATTACATATATGTACACGAGTAAACATGGCCAAGCACAAAGACTTACCCAGCTATCTTCCAAAAAGACATGCTTAGGACGCTGAATTTGGCAGCAAACAGCATAATTTTCCGATTTCCCAATTGCCATCTGCAAAAACAAAATACACCAGTGCAATGCAAATGGCGTCTGCAAGCTCAAACAAACCTCCCGCTGAATGAAATCAGCCCCAGTCATTGGTTGGATGCAAGCATTTTTCCTTGGAGGGGTGAAGGATTTGAACGAAATTGAACACCAGCGCGGATATTGGCGAAGTAATCCTGAGATAACTACGACTATCACTATCACCCTTCAGAATAGACTTGACCTCTTGTCAAAATGACATCGGCACGAAATTCACGTGCTAGTTGTTGTTTTTTTAAGGCTGTCCCGCGTTACTGAACAAGACAGTCAAGCCGTGTTCATTTTTGTTTTTGTTTTTCAACTTTCAATCCGGATTTTGAAACGTAACTGCTCTTAATCGATTTTTAAGTGATTAGTTTCCATTACTGTACGTTTCCCCCTGCCCCTTTTTCCACTATTGTGTTTTTGTGTATCATTTGTTATATTTGCACTTTTATTTACATGTGTAAGAAACAAACAAACAAAAACTGAAATGGCCCTGAGCGGTCAGCAGACTTATAAACAGCATTAAATGAAAAGAGAGAAGTTTTTCTGTCACTTCCATGCCTTAATGGCTACCTGGCTGAACCTATCTCTCAGTTTAAAAAAAAAAGCCACTTACTGCGTAGCTTTCATGCCTATTACGGAATGTTTCAT
>CM060309.1:90836958-90839458 GCA_030674185.1 Monoplex corrugatus
ATGCTACTACTACTACTACTGATTACAACAATAATAATAATAATAACAATGATGATGATGATGATGATGATGATAATAACAACAACAATAACAATAATAACAACAACAACAGCAAGGCGCCAAATCTTGATTCAAGAATCAAACTAAGGTGCGCACTCACATCATTCACCCAAGCAATCACCAACAACAACCAAATCTCCAGGGCACAGAGTACACGCAAACTGGAAGGATAGGGGGACGAGTGGATAGATCTATATATCTGGATTGATGGATGGATGGACGGACGGATGGATGGATAGGAGAAAGGATTAGAGTTTGTGTCTGTCAGGATTGAAGCATTGATCAGATTTTGGATGGAGGGAAAGGTGGCCTAAAAATTTCTCCGGCTGGAATTGTGATTTAATGTTTCTCTCCTCTTCTCCCTCCTAAAATTGTCCCATAACCCTGAGGTCGTAGGGGAGTGAGGTGGTAGATACGTCAAGTTTTCTCAAGGCTTTTTATACCAGGGCGGTGTTCATCTCTTCTCCCTCGCTGTTTTACCTTTTCCAATCCTGAACAGGGTCATATACTCTTTCACTGCTGGGTGGACTGGGGACAGCGTACACAAAGTTTTTCTTGGGCCATAGTGAAACCCGTGCGGGAGATCTGCTTCTACACAAACTAGGCATCGACTTAAGTATCACCTGTCTCACCTGTCGGCGTCATCGGGTTCAGTGTTGGCCGCTGCACTCTGTGACACAGCGACCCGCCTCCAAATGGCTCTGACTTCTGTGGACAGCTTCTTGAATATTTAGGCCACTCATGTCGGTCTGCCTTTTTTCCTTTTTACCTGTTTTTCCTTGAAAAATGGTTGTCATGAAGTCTGTGTTCTTGCTACGTGACACATGGCCAGTGTATTTTAAGTCTTCTCTTGTTGATATCTGCTAGTACTTTGGTGCTATCAAATTCTTCCAGGACACTTTCATTAGTTCTTCTGTCTGTCCATTTGACATGTAGTAGTCTCCGATAAAATCAACTTGAATAGTTTTATTCTCTGTTCGCGTGTTTCTGGTTCTGATCTGCTCCAAGACTGCCAGGTCTTTTAATTCAGGTTATATTAAACATCAGTGTTTTAAATTTACCTTCTTTATAACAGTTCTCTTTCAGTTACAATGTCATTTTGTATATAACATCAAAAGCACATTGCAGTCTCAAAAAAGAGCAACAAATTTACAGAAGAAACAGACAAATGTTAGAGAAACACGTCAGGCATGGACCAAACAAAGTGGCCCATCAGCTCAGTGGTTAGAACGCCATACTGATAACCCATGGGTAGTGGGTTCAAGCGTCGGGCAGATCACGGTTTTTACAGCGGGCTGGTTGGTTCTTTTGATAGAGTCGGGGACTCAAAATCTTATATCTTGAGTTCAGTCCCAGTCCGCAACATTAAAAAATTGCCTTTCCACTGCCCATCTTACTGTTTCCATCATTCTGGTGGTGTGAGCTTAGTGTTTCATGTGTCACTTCCCCCCCCCCCCCCTCTCTCTCTCTCTCTGTCTCTCCCTCTCTCTTCCCCATTCGAAAACTTTCCAGCGTATAGGATTAGACGCGAGGAATCTGCCAGAAAATCGCTTGGAGATCTGGATGAAGCGCATATGAAATTGTCCCATTGCGAAGAAACCCTTTTGAACAAACTCCAAACTAAACAAAGGCAACAATTTACAGCTATCAGTGTGAGGCATGCAAACAGAACCATACATTATCATCCGTACAAACGAATTTTGTATATGTTGAAAAGAGTCGACAATGTTTAAGTTTCGTCCAAGGGGTCAAACAGCGTGGAGTGAAGCAACCAGTTTGCTTGAAATTTCAGATAAAATACTATCAATTTTTAACTTGTGTTCTTCATTTTTGTGTCTGTTTTGTTAAAGCAAAAAAGTGTGGTGTATCGTTATTTATCTTACATTGGTAAATAACATTTTAGCAAATATTAGCATGTAGTATATATGACATTAATCCTTTGGTTCCCACACCCTGTCCACCAGCATCCAGCATTTTGTCAACCATGCCAGCAAAGCAAAAATTTATCCCTTCGACTCCGTCACCCTCTCTTTGTCTCCCCATGCTCCTGCTGGTGGATAGGGTGACGGAGTCGAAGGGTTAAGTTTTTTGCAGTTGGTGGATAAGGTGCGGGAGTCAAAGGGTTAATTTTGTCTGTTACTCACTCTGGCAATCTGCAGGCAACGTGGTACCAGCCATCTGTTGTACGGCGATAGCTTTGCTGCCATTGAGCCGTGGCAGCGATTCCACCACCAATGTGAACGCCGCGGTGGCACTGTTTGGCGTATGCGTCGTTGCGGCGACGGCGAACACGGCGGGCTGGGTGGTGAACGTGTCGGATCTGGCGCCCCAGCTGAGCGGAGTGGTGCTGACGGTGTCCCAGACTCTGGCATTGTGGACGTCCTTCGTGGTGCCCATCGTGGTGGATTATGTCACTGTGGATGTGAGTTGGAGTTGCTTC
>CM060309.1:90846958-90879458 GCA_030674185.1 Monoplex corrugatus
TGTGTGTGTAAGTGGTGTGTGTGTGTGTGCGTGTGTGTGACTGCCTGCTTGCATGCGTGCGTGCGTGCGTGCGTGCGTGCGTGTGTGTGTATGCTTGTGTGTGTGTGTGTGTGTGCGCGCGAGCACGTACCTGCGTGTATGCGTGCGTGCGTGCGTGCGTGCGTGCGTGTGTGTGTGTGCGTGTGTGCGTGTGTGTGTGTGTGCGTGCGCGTGGGTGTGCGCGTGCATGTGCACGAAACCTGCATGTATGCAACCTGGCTCCATTTAGCTTTTATTCAATCGTTTGTTTGTTTTTCTGATCATATTGGACGTTTGTTTGTTTGTTTGTTTGTTTGTTTGTTTTTCGTACGAGATCGATGGTCAAAGGTAAATGAATACCGGTGCGTTTGCGTGCATCCGTGTGTATGTGCGTGCGTGCCTGTGTGTTTGTGTGTTTGTGTGTGTGTGTGTGTGTGTGTGTGTGTGTGTGTGTGTGTGTGTGTGTGTGTGTTTGAGAAAGAGAGGAAGAGAGAGAGTGTGTGAGAATGTGTGTGTAAGTGTGTATGTGAGTGTGTGAGTCTCTGTCTGTCTGTCTGTCTGTCTCTCTGTCTCTCTTTTACTCTCTCTCTCTCTTTCTCTTTCTCATTCTCCTTCACCCCCTCGCTCTCTGTACATGTATGTGTTTTGATGAAAGACACTGGCACTGATACTGGTTGAAGTGCAAGGCCGCCGGCCCATACACAACAGGGGGCCTGGCGGAGAGAGTGACAGCGACGCGCTGTTTGCACATGATTCATCACATGAACATACACATCATCATCATCATCATCAGTCCCGTAGTCTGGTTGACCGTTGGGGCACCATTGAAGATTTTGCAACCAACTTCCTCCACTCCTCACGGTCCTCAGCTTTCCGCAGAATGATATTCCATTCAAGGCCAGTCCACTCTTTGATATTGTCTTCCCATCTTTTTCTCTGTCTGCCTCTTCGTCTCCCTCCCTGAACTGTTCCCTGCAAGACGGTCTTGGCCAGTCCAGATGATCGTGTGACGTGCCCGTACCACCTCAGTTTGCGTCTTTTCACTGAGGTCAGGAGGTCTTCATACGGCCCGATGGCGTTTTCGATTCGGGTTTTCACTTCTTTATTGGTTATATGATCTATGTACGAGATACCAAGGAGTTTGCGGAAGCATCTCATCTCCATTGCCTGTATCCTTCTTTCAATGTCTGCTGTTATGGTCCATGTTTCGCATGCATACAAAAATATTGACATGACCAGGGAACGCATCAGTCTGATCTTGGAGCCGATTGCGATATTCTTGTCGTTCCAGATGACTTTTAGCTTGGTCATTGCAGCTGTGGTCTGTGCAATCCTGGAAAGTACCTCGGGCTTTGATCCTTCATCTGATACTATAGCTCCCAGATATTTAAATCTATGGACGGTCTCAAGTTTCTTGTTGTCTATGGTAATGTCAGTGCTGATGCCATTGGTATTATTTGTCATCAACTGGGTTTTCTCTGCACTGATCTGCATGCCATATGATGTGGAGGCCTCATCAAGATGTTTTATCAAGCTGACTAGCTCTTGCTCTTGCCCAGCTAGTCCGTCAATGTCGTCGGCAAAACGCAAGTTTGTGATTGTTCTACCTCCGATGCTGACTGTTCCCTCGTGGTCTTCAAGTGCGTCAGCCATTATTCTCTCTAAGAAGATGTTGAAGAGAGTGGGGGAGAGCAGGCATCCTTGGCGTACTCCAACTGTGGTTCGGAACCATTCGCCTATGTTGTTGTCATGGTAGACTGCACTGGTCGCCTTTTCGTAGAGGCATTCTATGGTTCTGATCAGGTTGGCATTGATGTTGTACAGCCTCATGGTTGCCCACAAGGCTGCGTGCCAAACTCTGTCGAATGCCTTCTTGAAGTCCACGAAGAC
Organism: Monoplex corrugatus; assembly: GCA_030674185.1. NCBI lineage: Eukaryota > Metazoa > Mollusca > Gastropoda > Littorinimorpha > Ranellidae > Monoplex > Monoplex corrugatus. The sequence continues at coordinate 90,848,867 of CM060309.1, forward strand.
GTGGTAAAGGCCTTGTTGGTGTTGCAGGTATTTCTCACAGAGCAATCTGAGGTTGAAAATTTGCTCTGTGGTACTTCTTCCTGGTCTGAAACCTGCCTGCTCTTCTTTTATTATCTCCTCAGCTTGTGGCTTCAGTCTACTCAGAAGGATTTTTAGCATGACCTTACTTGGATGGCTGATCAGGCTGATGGTACGGTAGTTTTGGCATAGTTGTAGGTTGCCTTTCTTCGGGAGAGTGATGATCAGGGACTGGGTCCAAGGTGTTGGCCACTCACCTGTCCGCCAGATCTTATTGCAGATGATGAGTAACATATCTATCATGGCCTCTCCTCCTGCCTGGACCAGTTCTGAGGGAATGTTGTCCATTCCTGCCGACTTGCCTTTCTTCAATGATTTTACTGCAGCTTCAACTTCTTCTCGCAAGATGGGGTAGCTGTCGTTGTTGGTTGGTGGAGGAACGTCTAGCACCTTGGGATCTCCTGTTGTTGTGTGTGTGTATAATTCGGAGCAGTACTCTGTCCACCTCTGCAGAATCTCTTGATCTTCTGTGAGACATTTCCCTGCTTTGTTCTGTATGGTAGTGGTTCTGCCTTGTTTTGAGCTTGCTAGTTCTTTCACAAGCTGGTAGGCTTTTTTGCTGTTATTTTTCTGCAGGTTTGCTTCGATATCTTGGCATTGTTCTTCAATCCATGTTTCCTTTGCTTTCCTCATGCCTTCTTTAACTTGTTGGTTGGCTTTTCTGTATAGTTTAGCACCTTCATCCGTACTCTTCTTTTGCTTTAGTTCTCTGCGTTTGTCGCTCAGCTTTAGTACTTCTTCCGTGACCCAGGGCATCTTTGTTGGTCGGTGTTTTCCAAGGATGTCGTTGGCTGCTTCGGTCACGGCAGTGTTGAAGTTGTTGATCAGAGTGTCTACTTCGGTGTCCATATTGTCAAGGACGAGGAGAGGAGCAAACTTCCCTCCTATCGTTGCTTGGAAGTTTTCAACTATGTTGGGGTCTTTGAGCTTCTCAAGATTGAACTTAATTCTTATGTTGCCCTGTTTCTTCATCCTCTGGAGGCGGAGTTTGAAGGTCATCATTACAAGCTCATGATCGCTTCCAATGTCGGCTCCTGGAAAGCTCCTGGTCTTTGCGATGTTAACACTTGACTGGAAGCGTCTTTGAACCATGATGTAGTCGATCTGACTGTGGTATTTTTCTCCTGGGCTGTGCCATGTCCAGCGTCTAGATGGTTTGTGTGGACCGAACGTGTTCACCACCCTCAGGTCGTTGTAACTGGCGAATTCTAGGAGCCTTAAACCTCTTTCGTTGGTCTCAGGGTTGCAGTATTGGCCACATATCCCTTTCCAGTTATTGTGTTCATCCTCTCCAATCTTCGCATTCCAGTCGCCCTGCACTATAATGATGTCTTTCTTTGGCGTCTGATCTACGATTTCCTGCAGTTGATCATAGAAATCTTCGACAGCCTCGTCATCATAGTCAGTTGTTGGGGCATAAGCTTGGATGACGGTGATGTTAAAAGGTGAAGCCTTAAGCCGAATAGTAATGAGTCTGCTAGAGACTGGTCGGCATCCCATGATGGCATTCACAGTGTCTTTGTGAATGAGGAATCCAACTCCATGTTCATGTTTGTCTTCACTGCCACTGAAGTAGAGTTTGTGGCCTTCTGGGGTAGACGTTTCTCCGAGGTTTTTCCATCGTACCTCACAGAGCCCAAGGACGTTCCATCGGTATCTCTTCATTTCATACGTTAGTTCTGCAACTTTTCCTGCTGCTCTCAGCGATCTCACATTCCAGGTGCCGATAGTAACATTTTTTCTTGTACGTAGGGATTTTGGTCCATCAGTCACATACTTTTCACCTCCGCCCTGATGGCCAGCGACGGAAGGCGCGGTCCTTGTTCCGGGCGACGACCGGGCCGGTATGGATTGAGTTGCGGTTGTAATCTTCATTTAGTGTGTCTTGGGCAATGTCGCATGGCGGAGCCCATCCCTCTCCATGCCAGACCACAGCCGACGTCCTCCATCTAGGTGGTTCGCCTTGGTCTTGAACACATAGCCGTTGAGTTCCTTGCGGAACTTCGTCCGCCTTGGCCGGTAACCTGCATCGTGGAGGTTATTCGCCCAGTGATGCAGTGTTAACATCACCCCCTCACATGGTTTGGCACGCCTGCTGAGGCGAGGTCCCGGGGTGTGGCGCTTGGAGCCAGCACGTGAGAGATTTAGAGGATGGACGAGGACCAGTGATGCCCGTCCACCCTACCAGGTAGAGTGCAGCAGCCAGACATCAAAGGTACTACCTCTATCCAGAGCCCCCTACACATACACACACGTGTTAAAAATAATGGGCTGTTAATCATGAACTGTTTCAAGTAGGCATTTGTTAACGTTGTGTTGATTGCTTTTCTCTCAACTTTGAAGCAAAAAAAACCATACATCGCCAATTTATTTACTTTATGTTCGTCTAGCAAATATGAAAGTGTATGTTGGGGACACATCTTTTTTTAAGACAACTATTTCATTCCTTCATCGTCATCATGATGTGCCCTGCCACATGGCGTTGGCGATCATTGCCCTCCATATGCATCTATCCCTTGTTGCCGCAAGCACATCTTCCACCCTCTCTGTCCTCAGCCACTCTGCAAGTCCGTCCAGTATTTTTCCCTGGATCTACCTGGTGTTCTCTTTCCCTCCAGCTTTCCTGTTGTGACCAGGTGCTCTAATTCCCCTTTCCTCATAATATGGCCTATAAATGTTGCCTGTCTTTTCCTAATCTGCCTTATGAATGATCTTCTTGTGCCTGCCTCCATCAAGACTGTCTCGTTTGTTTGATTGTTTGTTTGTTTGTTTGTTTGTTTGTTTTTTCTGTCCATGGAACTCTTGCTCTCTTTTTAAAAAGAGAACAAACGAGAAGAAAGTGGAGTTCATTTTTCAAGGCTGTCCGAGCAGAATGGACAGGCAAAAATTTGATGGTAAACTCATACTGGTATTATACACTTATACCAAGTTCGTTTAATCCTAGGCACATCCTTTTGAGGCAGTCTCTAGACTTCTTTACTGTTACATTCGTTTAAAACCTGTTCAGTGTGGTGCCCCGATCTGAAGGTGCAATAGAGCGAAAACCGTTCACTGTGTGTAATGTTTCCAAACCAAACTTGTTTGAATTTATCAATCATGTTTCATAGACCAGTCACCGTGGTGTAGTAGTTAACGCAACTGACTACCGACTGGAAGGTTGTGGGTTCGAATCCCCATCAGTACCTTCAAAAATTATTGTGGGATTTTTCGGCTCTAACCAGCTCCTACCCAGAGTTGGGTGAGCTATTGCCTCATTTGGGAAGACTGGAACCACACAGTCGAGTTTCATCCACTTCGCGGATGCGTCATTGAGGCTGTTGCTCAAATCTTCTGATCAACACTGCAGGTGTCTGTATCTCTCGGGCCTGGTTGACGCCAGGATGTATTATCATGGTAAGCGTGGAGTACAACCCTATCACGCAGTCTCAATCCAAGATGGAACTCCATAGCATCATGATTATCATCCTCATCGACATCATCGTCATCGCATAGTAAAAACTGTTTCAGCTTCTGTGGCCATTAAAGTGGCGTAGAAAATGGGACGAAAAAAAGGTGAGCGCAAAAGTAACCTCCCTGAGTGCGATGATCCTAAAAAAATCATGTTTCATGGTGCGGAAGGAATGTCGATGATTTACTTCTCCATATCTCCAAACATTGGTAAAGTTATTTTGTTCACGACATAACTTGTATAGGCTAATCGCATCATTCTGATCCATTAGCCTGCAGTGAAAGATAAATTTAATTTTTTTGTGTGGCTTTTTTCATTTTTTTACAATAATCAGACGCCAACATACTATATGGTAACCAAAAATGATATCAATTCGTACACATAGGAGAAGCATTGTGGACATTCGACAATATATAACATACAGAACACATATAACAATATTTCATACATTGGAGGTTTCAAAGTGAACATCAACACGAAAACGTCATAAACGTAAAAAATTGTTCTCTACTGACAAAACAGTGGCTTATAGTTATTCCACTGAGCAGTAAAGATGACCACGTGAAAGTTTATTTTGGTATTACACTACTCAGTTTTGAATCTTGTATTCAGTAGCCTTTGGAAAGTAGACATAATGGGAACACATCTGTCAATCTTGCATTTATAGATACATGATTTTGCAAGCATTATAATAAGATCGAATATTCTGTCTGTTTTTACAGTTTGATCAATACCAAACTGCGAGGTTCCGTGTAATTCTGATATTAAAAGTACTTTCGCATTTTTCATTGACTAATTGCTCTGTCAGGTTCCAAAAGTTACGGACACAATAGCAGTTTCACAGGAAGTGTTCAATAGAGTCTGTTGTGTTATTACATCATGTAGAGTTTGTTGTGACTGCTGTACCCGTTGCATTTAAAATTATATTGGTCGCAATAATTCGATGAGCTACTCTCCATTGCAACCATCTTAGTTGGACAACACTTAATTCATGAATTTTTAGAAATGCCGTTTCTCACGAAATATTAATGTTTAATTTCTCTTACCGCTTTGGGCAAAATTTAGGCTCACAATCGTCAAGTTTGAAGGTTTAGCTCGGAAGAAATTTTATTCGAAACAATGAAATATAGTTTGTCAAACTACGACCGTGCTCAAAAGATATGTCTATATATCTTCTGAATCCCCTTCCAGTATACCATTTCGTAGTGCCATCCCAGCGATCGAAAAAAAAACAACCCATCAACAACCAATCAGAACTTTACCAAATTATCCATCGATGTTTTCTGTTCATTGTTCTCAGAGAAAATACACAATCTGTCATCTTCATCATCATTAATGTGTGGGTGAAAGAGAGAGAGAAAGTGAGAGGGAGAGAGAGAGAGAGGCAGAGACAGAGACAAAGACAAAAAGACAGAGATAAAGAGACAGAGACAGACGGACAGACAGACAGAGACAGAGAGAGAGAGACAGAAAGACAGAGAGGGAGACAGGGAGGGAGAGAGAGACAGACAGAGAGAGACAGAGAGACGGATATCAGAGTCAAGAGATAGAGAGACAAAGAGAGAGAGGAGTGAGAGAGAAAGAGAAAGAGAGACAGAGACTGAGAGAGACAGAGACACAGAGAGACAGACATAGACAGAAAGAGAGACAGACATAGACAGAAAGAGAGACAGACATAGACAGAAAGACAGAGAGAGAAGGGTTCAGATGTTCACCTGCCAATATCTAAACTCGAGGTTCCGGGGTTCGTTTCCCGTTGAGGCCTCGACATTTCTCCTCGGTTTGACTTGAAAATCGAACTGAACGTCTAGTCCTTAGGAAGGGGTCGAAATACGAGTCGGACTTGTTTGCCTTCTGGTCGACACACGTTAAAGATTCCATGGCAGTTGAAAATGGTAAAGAGCAGGGCTTTCGTCTAGCTGCCATGGTATAAAACGTTGGAGAGACAGGTTGATTTCCCAGGTCCCTTCCCTTGAAGGCCAGTTAGCCCTCTTGCCTTTCTAAGGTCCCGATAAAAAAAAATTGGTTCGCGCTGCACTGCGACGACGCAGTCTCTAAGGGGAGAGAACCCGAATTTCACATGGTAAATCCACGGTGACAATAGAAATGATAATGAACAATGATACTCTATTGTCCAACGGTAGAAGTCAGTACCTAAAACCCTTTCTTTTAACATTTTGCCGTCGCTTGCATGCTGTGTGTTTTCAAGTTTCCAATGAGCCCGTCATGCCTAACAGGATTTTTAAAAATATAGAATTGGTCATGTGTATATCCTCTCTCTCTCTCTCTCTCTCTTCTCTCCCCCTTCTGTCTGTCTGTCTGTCTCTATCTCCCCCCTCTGTCTGTCTGTCTGTCTGTCTGTCTGTCTCTCTCTCTCTATCTCTCTCTTTCTCTCTCACACACACACTCTCTCTCTCTTTAGGAGAAGACTGGCAAAACAGTTCAAACGTTTGCCTGCTAATAACGAAACTGGAGGTTCCAGGGCTCGTCCCCCTGGAGGCCTCGACTTTTCTCCTCAGACAGGAAAACCGAACTGAACATCTAGTCCTTCAGAAGGGGACGAAAAAGGAGTCGGACCCTTGTGCCTTCGCGCACTAAAGATTCCACGGCAGTTGAAAATCGTAAAGAAGAGGGATTTCGTCCAGCTGCCCTGGTATAAAACATTGGAGAGATAGGTTGATTTCCAAGGTCCCTCCCCTTGAAGGCCAATTAGCCTTCTTGCCTTTCTAAAGTCTTGGTTGAAAAAAAAATTGGGTGGCGCTGCACTGAGGCAACGCACTCTCAAGAGCATCCCGAGTTTCAGATGGTAAATCCACCATAACAAAAGAAACGTATACGAATATGAATATGAACATAAATATGAATATGAACATAAATATGAATATGAACATAAATATGAATATTAACATAAATATGAATATGAACATAAATGTGAATATGAACATAAATATGAATATGAACATAAATATGAATATGAACATAAATATGAGTATGGACATGCTCACATGAAAGGGGTATAGACACTGGCAAGGTTTGCACAAGTGTTGAAAGATCGGAAAAAATATTCAGCCTTCAACCAGCAGGCAGAGGTGTCTGGGTGGATTGAACTCAAGAACTTCCGATTGGAGGTTCGACGTTTACCCACTGCATTACCGAGCCCATCACCAATGAACAACACAATGAAGGCACGCTCTATGTGTTTTTTTTTTTCCCCCATAACAGCAACGATAACGATGCCAATAAATTCTCTTCGTTTTCATTAAATGTGCAGTTAAATGTAATGGATTAAAACAAAAAGTAATTATGCTGAAAAGGATCTCTGTCTGTCTTGTCTGTCTGTCTCTCTCTCTCTCTCTCTCTGACTCTTTGTATCCTCTCTCTCACTCTCTCTCTCTCTGACTCTTAGTATCTCTCTCTCTCTCTGTCTCTCTGACTGTGTATCTCTATCTCACTCTGTTTGCATCTCTTTCTGACTGTATCTCTCTCTCTCTCTCCCTCTCTCTCTCTTTCTCTTCTCTTCTCTTCTCTCTTTCTCTGATTGTATGAATTTGTATGTGTGAGAGTTTGGTGTGTGTGTATGTGTGTGTGCGTGCGTGTATGAGCGCGTGTGCATGCGTAAGGTGTTTGGTGCGTTGCGGTGTTGGTGTACGTGTGTGTGTGTGTGTGTGTGTGTGTGTGTGTGTGTGTGTGTGTGTGTGTGTGTGTGTGTGTGTGTGTGTGTGTGTGTGAATGTGTGTGTGTGTGTGGTTGTGCTTGTATGTCCATCTGTTTGCCCTGTTTGTTCGCCGGCGCTTAAGCTTGTGAATGTGTGCTTAAGCTTGTGAATGTGTGCTTAAGCTTGTGAATGTGTGCTTAAGCTTGTGAATGTGTGCTTAAGCTTGTGAATGTGTGCTTAAGCTTGTGAATGTGTGCTTAAGCTTGTGAATGTGTGCTTAAGCTTGTGAATGAGAGTGAGAGACAGAGAGGGAGGGAGGGAGGGAGGGAAGGAGGGATAGAGAAAACATCTGCGTGTCTAAATTGTCCGTATGGATCTGCACGGTTTACGTGCACACGAATGTGATATTACGTGCAATTTCGTCAGACAAAAAAATGAATTCCAAGGTCACTGGAACAAGCGAAAGACTTTGATGTGGGGTCAAGAAATATTTCCATATCAAATCTACATAGGCAGTTTCTTTTTGGCAGCCTCTTTTTTTTAACTTATTTATTTATCTATTTATTTATTTTATTTATTTTTCATTTATTATTTATTCATTTATTTATTTATTTATTTATTATTTATCTATTTATTTATTTATTTATTTATATTTATTTATTCATTTTTTCATTTTTTCCTTATCCAGTTAATTCAAACATTTATGTTCTTGTCTTTTGTGTGCGCTTGACAAATACCACTTGACCGAAAATTTGCGCCTGTTTTGTTTTGTGAATTATATAGGCGTTCGCATTCCATGTATTATTTCTATTACATGAACGTACGTTTTCATGTTCATATTCATGTTCATTTCTTTTGTCACCATGGATTTATCATGCGAAACTCGGGCTGCTCTCCCCTTTCAGAGCGCGTCGCGAAGTGCAGCGAAACCTTTTTTTTTTTTTTTTTTTTTTTTTTTTTGTGCCAAGACTTCAGGAAGGCGAGAAAAGGGATCTGGGAAATCGACGTATCTCTCCAATGTTTCATACCATACCAGGGAAGATCCCTTGAAATTTACGTCATGCCAGTGTCAGTTTTTGCGTACTTGCGCGACGTAAAATCAGTATGCACTACATTCACACACTGAGACAGGCAGACAGACAGACAGACAGACAGACGGATAGATAGATAGATAGATAGGTAGATAAAAATAGATAGATAGATAGATAGAAAGATAGATAGATAGATACATAGATAGATAGATAGATAGACAGGTAGGTAGGTAGGTAGGTAGACAGACAGATGAATAGATAGGTAGATAGATAGACAGGTAGATAGATAGGTAGATAGATAGATAAATAGATAGATAGATATATAGATAGATAGATAGATAGTATAGATAGATAGATAGGTAGGTAGGTAGGTAGATAGATATAGATAGATAGATAGATTAGACAGAGAGAGAGAGAGATGGATAGAAGGATAGACAAAAAGATAAAAAGATAGATAGACAGATAGATAGATAGATAGATAGTAATAGATAGATAGATAGATAGATAGATAGATAGAAAGATAGATAGATAGATAGACAGATAGATAGATAGATAGATAGAGAGAGAGAGAGATGGATAGAAGGATAGACAAAAAGATAAAAGATAGATAGACAGATAGATAGATAGATAGATAGATAGATAGAAGATAGATAGATAGATAGATAGATAGATAGATAGATAGATAGATAGATAGATAGATAGATACCATCATGAGAAAACTAGAAGAATGCCCTGGATTAAAGGTTGGAAGAAAAATGACAAACGTCATTCGTTACGCAGATGTCACCGTGCTAATTGCAGAAAATGAAAGGGGCCTAGAAAACCTTGTGAACATAATAGAAACAGAAAGCAAAAATAAAGGGTTGGAGCTAAATAGCAAAAAGACGGAAGTCGTGGTAATCAGTAAAAAACAGGAAATCCCCTTACACAAAATAACAGCAAACGGCACAACTTTGAGACAGGTTGTTAAGTTTAAATATCTGGGAACGATCATCCCACCAGACGGCAGATGACATCAGAAATAGCCAGCAGAATCGGCCAAGCCAAAACAGCATTCAAGAAGATGAAAAGCATTCTTACCAACAAATGCCTATCAACTAACATCAGGAAGAGAGTTCTTGAATGTTACATAGAACCGACAATGTTATACGGTTGTGAGGCGTGGACAGTCGACAAGAAAAGCCAGAACAAGATTGAGGCAGTCAAGATGTGGTTTTTAAGAACAATGTTGAGAGTTCTATGGACAGCAAAGAAAACAAACGAGACAGTCTTGATGGAGACAGACACAAGGAGATCATTCATAAGGAAGGTGAGGAGAAAACAAGCAACAATTATAGGCCATTTTATGAGGAAAGGGGAATTAGAGCACCTGGTTACAACAGGAAAGCTGGAGGGAAAGAGAACACCAGGTAGACCCAAGGAGAAAATATTGGACGGACTTGCAGGGTGGCTGAGGGCAGAGATGGTGGAAGATGTGCTTGCGGCAACAAGGGATAGATGCATATGGAGGGCTATGATCGCCAACGCCATGCGGCAGGGTACATGATGATGATGATGAGTGAGGAGGGGCGTAACGGGCAGGTGCATGTGTACTTGTGTACATATAAACTTCCTATCTTTCAGATAATATAGAATAATCATCATCCTTATAACTGTCATTATCTTCATGTGTCTCAGTCAGTCAAAATGTAATGAACTGTTATCATTGCATGCTTTCACGAAGACGTCCCTCCCCAACACACACAACACAATGTATATACCACACGAAAAAAAAGGGTTGATTGGAATTATCTTGCTGTAAAAATCGAATAATCGCTATGTCTGACAGTGTTAAGCTCATGGACTCAGTGATATGTGTTATCACAATACTAAAATTGTAGTTACCACTTTGTGGTGCTAGTAGGCCATGATCGTAATTTTCCACACTCCAAACTAGCTTTCTCACATACACTTGCTAATAACCCTCTTCTCTGGCAGTGGGAACTGCAGATGCAGAAATTCAGGTCCTTTCCTGTTTCTGGAACCTCAGGAGCAATCTAGTTTGCTTTTGAGTAGTTAAGGGTTTCACTTTCCTGTCATGCTCTCTCTACCTCACAGGACTCTTTCTAATGTTTGCTTACCAGATCGTTCATCTGTACTTGTTTCAAATTCTCTTCTTCGCTCCCCAAAGACGGGGGTTTGACTGCCTTTACGGCGGGATGAAGAACGGTCATACATGCAAAAAATCCGCTCCTTGTGTTAAGTTGGTAGGTTTGTATGAGTTGATGTGATTAGACAGGGAGTGCCCTCAGGATGTCTAGCGTGTAGAAGAAAAAGAAGAAGAAGAAAGAAGGAGGAAGAGGAGAAGGAGGAGGAGAAGGAGAAGTAAAAGAAGAACAAGAACAAGAAGAACAAGAACAAGAAGAACAAGAAGACAAACAAGGAGGAGGAGGAAGAGGAGGAGGAAGACGAGGAGGAGGAGAGGAAAAAGAAGGACAAGAAGAACAATAAGAACAAGAACAAGAACAAGAAGAAGTAGAAGAACAAGAACAAGAACAAGAACAAGAAGAACAAGAGGAAGAAAGAGATGAACAAGAACAAGAGCAAGAAGAACAAGAACAAGAAGAATAAGAACAAGAAGAAGCAAAAGAAGACGAACAAGAACAAGAAGAACAAGAACAAGGACAAGACGAACAAGAAGAAGAAAAAGAAGAAAGAAAGAAAGAAATAGAAGAAAAAGAAGAAGAAGAAGAAGAAAGAAAAAAAAAGAAAGAAGATGATGATGATGATGATGATGATGATGATGATGATGATGATGATGATGATGATGATGGTGGTGTGGTGGTGGTGGTGGTGGTGGTGTGTGGTGGTGGTGGTGGTGTGGTGGTAATGATGATGATGATGATGATGATGAAGATGCAAAAGAAGAAGAAGAACAAGAACAAGAAGAACAAGAACTAAAAGAACAAGAACAAGAATAAGAACAAGAACAAGAAGAAAAAGAAGAACAAGAAGAACAAGAACTAAAAGAACAAGAACAAGAATAAGAACAAGAACAAGAAGAAAAAGAAGAACAAGAAGAACAAGAACAAAAATAAAGAAGAAGAAGAAGAAGAAGAGCCTGCTTCAATCAGCAGAATAACATACAAAGAAGTACGCAATAATAATAATAATAATAAATGGTTATTTATGAGCGCTTTCCACTTGCACAAAGCGCTTTACAACAACAATAAAAGTAAAACAAACACACGAACTCACAGACACACACCAACACACACACAAACACGCACAGACACACACACACAAACCACACACACACGCACGCACGCACGCACACAAACACACACGCGCACGCATTTACACCCAAAAACACGCACATCAAAAATACAGAGCGGCAGGAAGAGGGTCTACAAGAAATGTTGCTGGAAGAGAAAAGTCTTCAGACTAGTTTTAAAGGAGGGAAATGAAGGGCTGTGACGGAGATTGTGAGGCAAGGAGTTCCACATCTGCACAGCAGATGATGAAAAAGCTCGACCACCATGCCTCTCTCGTTTATATTTTGGAACGCGGAATGTTCTATCATCGGTAGCAGAGCGAAGAGATCTGGGTGGTACATAGATCGTAAAGATGTCAGAAAGGTATTTAGGCGCAGTGCCAATTATGACTTGGTAGCAGAGACAAGAAGCTTTGTATTTGATTCTTTGTTCAATAGGTAACCAGTGTAACTCTCGTAGAAGGGGTGTACAATGTGCCGATCTTTTTGCTTTGCACACTATTTTGGCTGCTGAGTTCTGTACTTGTTGTAGTGGTCTGATCAGGGTATGTGGAGAACCGACAAGAAGAGAATTGCAATAGTCTAGTCTAGATAGTACACAAGAACTGACAAGTGTTTTTGTTGCATCAACTGTGAGGTAGCGACGTATAGAGCTGATGCGTCTGAGTTCATGGTAGGCTACTTGACAGGTTTTACTGATATGATGTTTCATGGACATCTCTTTATCAAGGAAAAAGCCAAGGTCACGTACATTGTCTGAAAATGAGACGGGCGTATTTCCTAGGTCAAAAGTAGGAGGTAGGGAAGTGGCATCAACTGATGGAGGAAGGAGTCTAAGAGCTTCAGTCTTGTCATCATTTAGTTTCAGTTTGTTTTCGGTCATCCAATTTTTAACTTCTGTGACACTATCTTGGAGAGATTGAATAAGATTATCGTAGTTTGAAAGCGTGTCAGAATGTTCCAGTTGAGTATCATCAGCATACATTTCATGACGAATGGAATGAGTATCAATGAGATGAGTGAGTGGAGTGGTGTAGAGTATGAAAAGAACAGGGCCAGAACAGAGCCCTGAGGAACGCCGAAAGTGAGAGTAGATTCAGAGGATCTATTTCCGTCTACTAGAACAATTTGCTTTCTGTCAGAGAGATATGATCGAAACCAGTTGAGCACGATATTTGTAATTCCAAATGTTGTATTCAGGCGTGAGAGAAGGATGTCATGATCTATTGTGTCAAAGGCAGCAGAAAGGTCCAAAAGTAGAAGAACAGATATTTTGTCTTGGTCAATAGCATTCAAAAGATCATTTACAATGCGTAAAAGAACAGTTTCTGTAGAATGGCCAGGCCTGTAAGCAGACTGGTGATCGCTGAGAAGTGAATGAGAGGTCAAATGGGAGAAAAGCTGGCGAAGCACAAGTCGTTCAAGAAGTTTAGAGAGGTATGGAAGGTTGGAGATGGGTCTGTAATTTTTCAACTCGTTGGGGTCCAGATTTGATTTTTTCAGAAGGGGTTTTAACACGGCTGATTTAAATTCAGTTGGAAAGACGCCGGAAATGAGTGATTCGTTCATGATATGAGTAATGCTAGGCAGAAGAAGGTCTATATGCTGAATTAGAAATTTGGTGGGCATTGGATCTAGTTCACAAGTCTTTGGAGTTGTCTGCATGATCGTTTTTCTCACTAGATCTTCACTAACGGGAACAAAAGCAGACAAAGGGGTGCTAGAGAAGGGCGGGCTGATGTTATGAGACTAATGTTGACGGGAAGTTGTTTCGAATGGTTGCAATCTTGTTGCTGAAAAATTCGGCAAACATATTCGGAAGGAGCTTTATATCTGAGACAGAAGGTAGTGAAACGGACTTATTTTTACCAAGAAGGTGTGACATATTTTGGAAGAGCTGCTTGCATGTGCGAGAACCTGACACTAGCGACGAATAGAAGGTCGTTTTTGCAGTGTGCACTATGTCCGTGACATTGCGCTTCGCAGCATCGTAGATTTGTTTGTGAACAGTGAGCTTTGTTTTTTTCCACTCACGCTCTGCACGTCTGCGTGCGGTTTTAGCTTCGCGAAGTGGACCAGAGACAGCAGAATCGATTAATTCTGATAAATTCAATTATCCCCAGGACGCTGTGAAGTTCTAAAAAAAGCCATCATGTAAACGTTAAACAGACTTTGAAAAGAAAACGAACAAACGAATTGCAGTGACATTCCAACTTAACAGCGAAAATTCTACCACGTCATGGCTCGTATCTAATTACTACCGTGCGGCATCAGGTAGCTATTCATGTGTGTGTGTGTGTGTGTGTGTGTGTGTGTGGTGTGTGTGTGTGTGTGTGTGTGTGTGTGTGTGTGTGTGTGTGTGTGTGTGTGTGTGTGTGTGGGTGGGTGTGCGTGTGTGTGTTTGTGTGTGTGTGTGTGTGTGTGTGTGTGTGTGTGTGTGTGTGTGTGTGTGTGTGTGTGTGTGTGTGTGTGCTTGTGTATGGCCTAAGGTAAGTGTATATGTATGGTTGTACATCGTTGGTAAGTATTCATTTGTGCTATTTTTTTTACAGTATTAATGTGTATTCTGGTGTGTGTGTGTGTGTTAGTGTGTTAGTTTAATGTTAGTGTTAGTGTGTGTGTGTTTCTGTTTGTGTTTGCGTGTGACTGTGTTTGTGTGTGGTGTGTGTGTGATTGTGTGTGAGTGAGTGAGTGAATGAGTGAATGAGAGACACAGAGAGAGAGAGAGTGTGGTGTGTGGGTGTGTTGTGTGTGTGTGTGTGTGTGTGTGTGTGTGTGTGATTGTGTGTGTGTGTGTGCGTGTGTGAGTGTGATTATGTGTGTGATTACAGGTGTGTGCGTGAGCGCGCGCGCGCGTGTGTGTGTGTGTGTGTGTGTGTGTGTGTGTGTGTGTGTGTGTGTGTGTGTGTGTGTGTGTGTGTGTGTGTGTGTGCGTGTGTGAAATACATAAGTGCTTCTATGTGTATTAGACTCTGCGTCTTGTCAAATGGAAGAAGAGTGGCAAAATGCTTCAGACGTTCACCTGCCAGTAACTAAACTCAAGGTTCCAGGGTTCGTTTCTCGTAGAAGCGTCAATTTTTCTCCTCAGTTTGACAGGAAAATCGAACTGAACGTCTAGCCCATGGGAAGGGGAAGAAAAACGAGCCTGACCCTTGTGCCTTCTGGCCTTCGCACGTTGAATATTCCATGACAGTTAAAATCGTGGAGAGCAGGGCATTTGACAGGCTGCCCGAGCAAATATACTTTTGGAAAGTAAAGTTTATTTCCCAGGTCCCTTCCCTTGATGCCCAGTTAGCCTTCTTGACTTTCTGAAGTCTTGGTTTAACAATAACGACAACAGCGACAACAACAACAACAACAACAGCAACACAAATAACAACAGCAAGAGCAGAAACAGGAACAGCAACAGCAGAACACGAAAGAGAAAAAGAGAACATACATATGTGTGTAACAGAGAACATCAAAGCTTGGGTCAAGAGTTATTCGTCGTACAGCTTGAGTGTATCCTAGATCAACGTGTACGTGTGTGGTGTGTGTGTGTGTGTGTGTGTGTGTGTGTGTGTGTGCGTGCGTGCGTGCGTGTGTGTGTGTGTGTGGGGTGCGTGCGTGCGTGCGTGTGCGTGTGCGTGTGTCGTGTGTGTGTGTGTGGTGTGTGTGTGTGTGTGTGTGTGTGTGTGTGTGTGTGTGTGTGTGTGTGTGTGTGTGTGTGTGTGTGTGACACAGAGACAGGATGAAGGCTAGGGTCAGAGGTCACTCACCCTGCTCCCCTCATGTTTTCCTTCCTCCCAGTTTGTATGTGCTTTGTGCCCTGGAGACTTGGTCATTGTTGGTAATTGCTTTGGTGAATGATGAGGCTGCCCGCCGTGGTTTTATCCTGGAACCAAGATTTGGCGCCTTATAAACATCATCATCATTATTATTATTATTATAAAATGTGTAATGTGTAGCGAGTCCATATGAGTTTGGAAATAGCATTACACAAGAATTGTAGTATTGTAGTTATTGTTATTATTATTATTGTTAGTAGTAGTAGTAGTAGTAGTAGTAAGTAGTAGTAGTGATAGTATTATTGTTAGTATTATTATTATCACATTTGTTATTGTTGTTGTTATTATTGTCGTTGTTATCATTGATGATGATGACGATGATACATCATCATCATAGTCGTCGTCGTCATCATCATCGTCGTCGTCATCATCATCATCATCAGTAGTCGTAGTAGTATTTATCAATATTAATTTTGCTTCAGCAGCAGCAGCAGCGTCATAATCATCATCGTCACGGTAGTAGCAGTAATAGTAGGAGGAGTAGGAGTAGCAGCAGCAGCAGCAGTAGTAGTATTCATTAATATCAATTTTCATCGTCATCGTCATTGTTATTGTAGTTATTATTATTATTATTATTATCAATCTTGCAGTGTAATTTGCAGTCAGGTCTCTATAACATCTGGCAGCCTTCCATACATAGTGTGTCATTGGATAATACAACAACGCAAATGCACTCCCACTTCTGCCCCCTAGCCCCCTAGCCCCCTAGCCCCCTATCCTCCCTCACACGTCTACTGCCGTACGTACGAGGCATCGCCCAGCTCATATATATACCTGTTCTCCTCTGTGATCTTGAGCACAAGCGATGATGACCGAAGAATCACAAGACCTGATACCTCTGACAAAAGGTGAGACTACTAATGACGGTTGGTTGGTTGGTTGGTTGGTTGGTTGGTTGGTTGGTTGGTTGTTGGTTGGTTGCATGGTTGCATGGTTGGTTGGTTGGTTGGTTGGTTGGTTGGTTGGTTGGTTGGTTGTTTGGTTGGTTGGTTGGTCGTTTGGATGGTTGGCTGGCTGGTTGGTTGGTTGGTCGGTTGGATGGTTGGCTGGCTGGCTGGCTGACTGGCTGGTTGGTTGGTTGGTTGGTTGGTTGGTTGGTTGTTGTTGGTTAGTTGGTTGTTGGTTGGTTGGATGGTTGTTTGGTTGGTTGGTTAATTAGTTGCTTGGCTGGTTATTTGGTTGGTTAATTGTAAAGCTGATCGGTTGGTTGACGATTGGATTGGGTTTATTAAGGCTAATGTGGTTTTTGTTTTCGTTTTGTTTTGTTTTTAATCACAACAGATTTCGGTGGTTTTTTGTTTTTTTTCGCAAGAAATCTGGATAGCTGGATAGCGCGCGCGCGCGTGTGTGTGTGTGTGTGTGTGTGTGTGTGTATTCGTTCGTTCTTTGATTTAACGTCTTTTCACTATGAGTGATATTAGACGAAAAAAAAAAAAAAAAAAAAAGTATGTGAGATGAGAGATGGGTTGGTTGGTTTTGGGGTATAGAGGAGACATAGTTATAGACATATGTAGGTGGGAAAATAGAAAAATGGAACAAGAACTTAACACTAACATTTAACATCAACAATGTGTATGGAAAATTTAACTCTAAAGTACAAACTTCATAAACTTAAAGTAATGCATTAACAGGACTGTGAACCAACGATTCTGAAATTTTAACTGACAAAAATTGATCGGAAGTTACTTCTTTAAAATGAGTTTCAGAATAATTTTCTTGTGTAAACATTTTTGGTAAAAAAGAACGTAGCATTTTGCAGTAAAATAGACAGTGAAACAGTGTGAATTGTTCGCCGCAAATACACTTGACATTTTTACAGTATTTTGTTTTCAATGCGTTTAGCTGAATACGAAAATGAACAGCAACAATCGTTCTCAAATGATATATGGAAGAAAACACACATTTTGAAATGAAAGTTTTATCATTTGTTGTGACACAAACTTTTCAAGGAAATGTTCATGAAAACGAATCCATGAGGCTGATTCTAGCAAGTTGCAAACTTCTTTTACGGAAGTATTAATACATAATTCTGTAGTATTATCAGAATTGTGTGCACCTTGCTTAGCTGCTCTGTCAACTACTTCGTTGCCGTGAAGATCAACGTGAGAAGGCACCCAGCATAAACTGAGATCTGTACCTTTTATCCTTAAACGATGTATAAGATGATTTGCCTCAGTAATTATATCAGGTCTTGTGTCTGTATCAAAAGACTGCAAGGCATATAATACAGATTTTGAATCAACAAAGAGAACTACTTTGAAAAATACATGTGTAAGGTTTACTAGATAATGCAACGCTTGTAAAATAGCGACTAATTCCTCTGTAAAGATAGATATATTTGCCCCAATGAAAAATGACTTTATTATTTTATATTTTGGGACATAAAATGCTGCTCCAGCACATTTATTTTCTAAGACTGATCCATCGGTAAAAATATGGAGGTGAGTACGGTATTTTTCATCGATGTGTTCTCTTGCTCTGCATATCGAAATGTTAACGTTTTCATATTTCTTAGCATATGTATAATCAATATCAAAAGTAGCTTTTAGCATTTCCCATGTAGGGATTGGCGTTGTGGATGGTGTTTCAGCTATTTCATCCAGATTTATGTTAGACTGTTTGACCAGGTCAGATACGTAAGTTGCAACATTCATTTGTGATAAAATGTTCTTTGCTCGTTTCGGAAAGTCAACATCTGACCTGATTTTTATTTCCTTACTCACAAAATTGTCCGTTTGTGAAGAAGTTCTAACGGCAAACTTTGCTGTCGCTAACTCACGATAGTTGTTCAGAGGCAGAATTCCAGCAACTTTGTACGTTTCCAGTTAGAAGCATGGACTGGTACACCTAGTGCAATTTTAAGACTTTTGCAGTCTAAGCTTTGAATCTTCTTTAGTAAATATTTTGGTGCACTGAAGAACACTTCTTGCGCATAGGATAATTTAGATCTTACAAGTGCTGTTGACAGATGAAGTAGTATGTTTATATCCATTCCCCAGGGTAATCTGCTTATTATCTTTAGAAAATTTAAGGCTTTCCTTGCTTTTGTTAAAATATAATCAAAATGGACATTCCAGGTTAATTTCGATGTTATAAAGACTCCCAGAAATTTTACAACCTGCTTGTAATGTAGCACTTCACCATGCAGTTTGAAAGTAGGCAAGTGACTTAAAGTACCACCAGGATTAAATAGCATCATGTTAGTTTTTTCCGCTGATAACGACAGTCCATTTTCTAACATGTAGTTTCCAAGATTATCAAGATCAGACTGATACAACTTCCTGATGTAATTCTGTGCTCTCTGTGGAATTGTCTTTTTTAAAGTAATATTCATCCAAATACATATATCATCAGCGTACTGTACCAAAACAACACGATTTGAGAGTGCATTAGGAAGATCCTGTATAAGGATATTAAATTAAATATGTGCTATCACTGAACCTTGAGGGATTCCCATATCAAGATGTCGCGAAGTAGAATAACTTGTTCCCACTCTTGCTTGAATTGTTCTATTGGCTAAATAGGAATTAATATAATTATACATATTGCCAGATAAACCAATAGATTTCAGCTTGTACAATAAACGTGTATGCCAAACTTGATCATACGCTTTTTCCACATCAAAAAAAGTTGCCAAAAGACTTTTTCTGCGGGCAAACTGTTGTTTTATCTGAGTTGTAAGTTTAACCAGGTGCTCAACTGTGGATCTCCCTTTTCTGAAACCTGCTTGGTTTACTGGAATAACGTTATTTTTATCACAGTAATGTATAAGTCTGTTTAATACCAATCTTTCCATTAGTTTGCTCGTATGGGACGTCAAAGCAATAGGTCTGTAACTGTTTTCGTTGTTTTTAGGCTTTCCTGCTTTTAATATAGGTATAACAATAGACTTTTGCCATACCTATGGTACAGTTCCACTCACCCAGCATTTCTGAAAAATTTTGTGTAAGAAAGTAACATAGTTTTCTGGAAGATGCTTAATCATTTCAGTTGAAACTGCATCAACACCTACCGAACTCCTTTTGTTGTGTAGAGACAAGATTGAGTTTTTTAGCTCTTCTAAGGTGATTGGAGCATTAAACCAGCGATCATTCTGAGGTATTGGATCAGTGTAGATAAGGTTGTTAGCTGCCATTTCTCTGTAGTGTTTGCAGGTAGGGTAGAAGACAAACCATCTACTTTACTATTTTCAGCAAAAAAATCCACAAAAGTTTCAGCTTTGTCCATGTCGGAAGGAAATTTGTGACATGTATCAATTATTATTGGACACCTAGGTAAGCTGGCTCCATTTTTCATTTGATTCATTTTTGTCCAGACTTTATGGAAATCCTTAAAATCTTAAATTTCTTTGGTGCAGTATGATGCCCAATAATCTTTCTTTGCTTCAGCGATGATTTTATTACATTGGATGTTAGCAGTTTTCATTTCCTTATGATCTTCAGGGTTTCTGCTCTTGATGTAGACTTTGAATTTCTCTTTTTTATACTGAACTGCTTTTTCGCATGCCTCTGTCCACCAGACATTACCCAAACGATTATTGGACTTAAAAGATTTGAGTTTCGGGATTGAGAGGTCTGCAGCAGCTAGAACTGACTGCTGGAATTTAGAAAACATAACATCTACATTTTCACCTTCACATAATCATATTTTTGTTTAGCAAGAGCAGTCCGAAACAATGACCAATCAGCGCGCGTATAATTATATTTTGGTATAATATCAGGTGTGCTGTCTTTCATCCTGATGTTTTCATTAGTTATTGTTATGATGATAGGTAAGTGATCACTTCCCAAAGTATCTCTGTGAGTGTCCCAGGTACAGCATGGTACTAATTCTGGTGATATCAAAGATAGATCGATGGCTATTGCCCGGTGTTTGGAGATATCAGGAATTCTAGTGACACTTCCATCATTTAAAAGGTAAAGCGAGCTGTCAACTATATTCTCCACCAAACGATTGCTTGTAACAGTGCAACAGTCTTTTTCCCAGAACGGAGAGTGGGAATTAAAGTCTCCACCAATTAGCCATTTACCGTGCTGCAGATCTGGTATCGTACGCAGCCATTCTGTATTTTGGTCATTTGGACCTGTTGGCAGGTAGACTGACAAAACATTCAAGATTAATGAATTACTGAATTGTACTGTGGCGGCACAAGCGTGTAAAGCTGGAAATCCATAGGCACGGAAACTGAACGGCAGCGGGACGACAGCGGGACGGTACAGATCGCTCAAACAGAAATGTCATTGTCTGAATCCATTAGTACGGAACGGCAGCGGGACGGCACCGGCAGTTCTGCGGTACCGCAGCGGCACTTTTTTAATCGGACACAGGAGCGATTCTGCCGCTACCGCAGAGGTGCCGCAGAGAAAAATGTGGGCGTGGCGCCTAAATATTCCCGCGAAAATGCCACGTTGCATTTTGGGCGCTTTCCTCTCCAAGACAATGCCGGCGTGTCAAGATAAGGCGACCATTGAAAAACTTGTGGAACTTGTACGGGACAATCCCGTACTTTATAATGTTTCGCTGCCTGAGCACAGAGATGCTCTGCTCATACGCAATGTGTGGAGCAGCATCGCGGAGGCGATGGGGAACAGATGTATAGATGGTAAGTGCCTTTTTTCTTCTGACCGAATTATGCCAGATGTAGATCTATTATAGATTTAGGCCTAGCATAGGTTCTTTCGTAACAGACTGCTGTATGTGCATGTACCGTGGAAAGGCCAGTGCAATGCGATGCCTACATGTATCTTTATAGAGTCGTGGAGGGGATGCCTAGTGATAACGAGTTATGTCAGTGTACGTGTATGCGCGTACGTTTGTGTGTATGTGTTTGGATGTGTATGTGCATGCGAGCGTGCATGCGTACGTTGTATGTTTGTGCGTGCTGTCCTATGCATGCACACATATACACATCTTCAAATCATTCACACTGATAAAACATACATAACACAAACACACGCACACACATACATAGACTAGAGACAATTGACAATGATTTTATCTCAGGCCATGTGTCCCCATCACAAATCACCCCCCCCCCCCCCACACACACACACACACAACCACACACACACACACACACACTGAAAAGATTTCGTTTACAATTTTATTCAACAAAACATTATATAGCGTAAATAATACACCAGGAAGTATGATGCATGAAAATGAATGTCCCAAGTTAGGACGCAATTAATATTTATATATGCAAATCAGATGTGCCGGAGACATATTTAAATGTTGTGTTGTTCTACATCTGACAGGAGATGGATGGAAGAAGAAGTGGCGGAACATAAGGGACACCTACATGAAAAAGAAGAAGGACAACGCCATGAAGAGCGGCCAAGCTGCTACTAGAAAGAAGCCATGGCTGTTCTTCAATATCCTGACCTTTCTGGATGAGTTCATTGAACCTTCGAGGTAGGTGAACACATCGATTTATTCATGAGTGGCTGACTATAAGTGCATGAATGAATTAATGAAAATTTATTTAGCGCAAAAGATTCATCCGCGCAAGAGCATGATTGTAGCGCAGATCACACAGTCATTCTACAATACAATCAAGACACCTCGCCCACATTCGCACTCCCCTCCCCCCATCGCATATTATCCCCCTGCACTCAGGAAATTTATGCCTACACTCCACAATTAGGCCTACAGTTATAAGAGGTATACATTAAAAAAAAGCATATACGTTTTTACGTAAGTATCGCAAGAACAAGGAAACTAATGCGTACACACGCAGATATTTACACTTCTGCTCACGAGCAACGGTAAGTAATAGAAGCACACATACCTACACATATATAAATGCACGCACGTGCATACACACACACGCACGCGCATACACTCACGCACGCACATACACTCACACGCATGCACGCATACACACACACACTGAAAACATTCGTTTATAATTTTATTCACAAAACATTACCACGTAAATAATACACCAGGAAGTACGAGGCATGAAAATGAAAGTCCCAAGTACAAGATTGTCCTAATAAAAAGTGTCTACTGTTTTCTTATTAAACACAGATTGTTAAAATCTCCGTTTCAGCACAGAGAGCAACATTCCTTCTCCTCACCCGGAATCTCAGGATGATAAAGAAAGCGAGGCGAGGCTATTGGACCAGTCAGATGATGAATCTGCAAGCTTGGCTGGAAGGTGAGTTCTCTACTCCTACACAGTAGGCCTACTGAACATGCCTCTTGTAACATGTTTCATTTGCCAGGGGACAGGTTGTACACTGCAAAAGTATTCCATGAACTGATTTCTGACATGCGCTGCTTCATGGGAAGGTCTGTTTCCCGAGTGTTGAAGGCTTTGTAACCCTTCAGGCTCCATACCAGCAACCTCATGAAGCAGACTTGTAACTTGAGCCGGAGTAGACTGGGCTTGAAGGAAATTGTGCAGCACACAAGCAGCTTTGACAATGTCAATCGTCCACTGTGGTCTGACGTCTAGTTTGGTGAAGAAAACCCTCCATCTTGCTGCCAATATGCCAAATGCATTCTCCACCACACGACGGGCTCTTGACAGGCGGTAGTTGAAAATCTTCTGATTGAGGGGACACCCCTTGCCAGGAAAGGGGCGAAGAAGATGACTCTGAAGAGGGAAGGCTTCGTCTCCCACGAAGACGTACGGCATGGGACCAAGGTGAGGGGCGCCAGGAAGCAAAGAGTTAGCTGGAATCCCCAAGCTGTTTGAAGCCAATGCTTTTGCCAGATTGGAGTGAGCGAACGTCCCGCCATCGCTGTTTCGACCGTAGGAGCCAACGTCGATGAAAGTAAAGTGAAGATTTGCATTCACCAAAGCCATGAGAACTATAGAAAATGATCCCTTGTAGTTATGATAGAGAGATCCAGAATTCCTTGGAGCCTTCATCACGACATGCTTGCCGTCCAACGCGCCGATGCAATTAGGGAAGTTCCATCTGTCCTGGAAGTTAGCTGCAATAAGCTGCCAGTCGTCTGTTTGTATGGATGCCGGCATGTGGATAGATGACAGCCGCTTCCAAAGGACCTTACAGACCTCAGCCACAATGTTGCCAACGGTGGAGGCTCCCACTCTGTAGCTGAAGGCGATTGATCTGAACGTTTCTCCGGTTGCCAGAAACCTAAAAAAGAAACAGATAAATATATGTGTAAGTAAGTGTGTAAGTAAGTAAGTAAGTAAGTAAGTAAGTATAAGTAAGTAAATACATAAGTAAATACATTAATCACATCACCTCAGTCCCTCGACTCTGGAAGTTGTCGGGGGGGGGGGGGGGGGGACCCGAGGGCAGAAGAAACAGACGTCCTCTTCCATGCTGTTCTGTTGGCAGCCGTCGACAAGAGTTCAGGGAGAGCCATCTCCATGCAGTCCTTGACATTGTCAGACCAGCTCTTTCGTTGTCTCCTCGTCTGCGTCCTCCCTCAACGGTGCCTTGCAGGATGGTTTTTGGAGAGGGTGTCATGTCTCGTGACGTGTGCTAACCACGCCAATTTCCGTCGCCTGACGGTTGCCAGGAGAAGTTCATGGGGACCCACGAGGTTTCTGACCAAGCTCTGCACATTGTCATTGGTCTTGTGCTCTCTGAACGAGATGCGGAGCTGGTCACCTGTTCCAGGGGCTCACCATTCATGGTGATATTGCCAGTGATGGTGTTTGTCGAGAATAGAGATTCGATAATTATTATTTATAACGGATGACATTGTATGCTTTGTTGCAGGGCAAGTGTGGTCTCCTTTGGCAGCCAGAGTACAGGCAGTGGACACCAAAGTGGTTCGTCATTGTCAGCAGTAGACCTAGCAGCTATCAGGGAATCAAGCTTGCCATCGCGAAAAACCCCAGCAAAGAAGGCAAGACGTCGGGATGAATCAACAATCGACAGGGCTCTACAAGAGCTCATTGCTGACCACAAACGGATTCAGGAAAAAGAAGAACATTTGGCTGACACTAAAGACCCTGACGGAGACGATGCATTCCTCGCAAGCTATGCCTGCAGAATGAGAAAACTTCCTGCACAAACAAAATCCTTTTTAAGAGTACAAATTGCTCAGTTGTTCTTAAACGCTGAGAATCCAGATATCACACCCCTACCCATCACTCCTTTACCTCGGATCACTCAGCAACCCAGTGCACTTACAACGCTTTATCCTACGCAAGGCCAAGATGTCAGTCAGTTTCAAGCAGGTGCCAACTTGGCTCCCTTCTCTGAGCAAGATGGTACGGGGAGCAGCATTATTGCCGATGCAATGACCATGTCCCAAATTTATCACTGACGATTCTATGTTGATTGTGTGAATAAACACCAAAGATAATCAGTGTAATGAATATTTTCCTTTTACGCGTAGTACTACATGTGCATGCATGTGTGTGTGTGAGTGTATAGGTGTGTGTGTGTGCGCGCGTGTGTGTGTGTGTGTGTGTGTGCGGGCGTAAAAATATGATAATAGCGCTATATAAATATTCATTATTAGTATTATTATTAGAGAAAGGTGACTTACCTGATGCATATAGCTAGTCGCTGACGTGGACAGATAACTTCGCGACTTTGGCAATGCTTCACCAGATCTTCCTCCACAAGATGCAACACCTGAGTGAACTGTTCTCTCGTCAGGCGAAAGTATTGTTGGAACTTTTCCTCGTGGAGCTGAAGCTCTTTTACAAGATGGTGGTAAGTGCCTTGTGACTTTCGCTCTTTCAGAATTTCATGCACCCAAAATCGATGCTGTCTTCGTTGTCTTTTACCCCCTCTCTTCTTAACCAGGAGCAAAATCATCAGCAGTAATCGCTCTTGTTTCACGAACCTAGACAGTTTTGACTGGGTAGGTGCCATGCTGCTAATGCATCGAAACAAAACAAGAAAGGCGCAAACCTGCCGTGCCGTACCGTGTCTATGGATTCAAACATTGAAGTTGCCACTTGCGATACCGCACATTTTGTCCCGCTGCCGTTCCGCTGCCGTTCAGTTTCCGTGCCTATGGATTTCCTACTTAAGTCTTCAGTTGATGTTAAAACAGGGGACGTAAATATGTGATACTGTAACTCTTTAAGTATGTATATAGCAGTGGCTACCTTCTTCCCGGAATTCCCGAAGTCATATATTGGAGGATAATAATAATTTTGAAAGTTGGGAAGTTTGGTTGGCATAACATTAAGCGACTGTAGAATCAGAACTTCACACTGATTTGATGCGAGGAAATGTTCCAGGTATGCGGAATTGGTGGAAATAGATCTACAATTCCACTGTAAAAATTTGATTTGTGATTGTTGGCGCATTTTCATTGTTGGCTAATCTCTTATTTTAAATTAATGGTTATTTGTTTGATAATCACGAATACTTTAGTTTTCTGTGTACAAGAAAAATGGCTAGAAAAAACCCCCATTAATTACTTAGATCACTAATGAAAGGTAGAAAAAAGATGTAGTTAAAACTAAGGGGAAACGTCCTTCTAATAGAGATAAGAGTTAGATTCAGAACAGAAATAAGTAAATAAAAATAACTAAAACAATGGTATACACTTCAAATGTACAGAGAATGTAGTCTGGCTGAGTCCTGATAGTCTGACTAAATCCTAGTGTTTATATAGACTTTGAACAAGAGAATTGTCAGAGATGACGAGGGAAAAGTCCTATGACATGAAACGTTGATAACTGTAGTGTAGATCTACTAAAACATATTGTATGGCAGCCACCACGGTTCGCAGGTGTCAAAATGGTGGAACGGTCCTCGGTGGAATCTAGAGGCGTGTAGCCGTGCAGATCGTGATCCTGGTGTCCTCCTTGGGGTCTCCCAAAACAGATCCCGAACGTGTCTTCCTAGGTTCCCCGCTAAGACGCTGCTTCCTCTGGCAGTGGGGTGAATACTGTCGTGAAGGAACTGCTGGTTAGTTCGAAGGTTTTCATGGGAGACAAATGATAAGTTTTTTTTATGTTAACAAGCTCAGTAGATAAGAATGCATTAAACAAATTTCGCTGAACCTCCGTACGTGCATGTCGTACAGGGGCGATCTTGCTGATGACTATCTTTGATTTTGTGTATGTTTGTGCTACATGTTTGATGCAAGAAGCGAGATTGTGAGTTGTTGTTGCGATATCTTTGTTAATATTCAATTCGTGGACACCACAGTGGAGAACAATACAGTCTGCATGATTGTCAAATTTGGATAGTGTCTCGTCTAAAGAACTTTTTATATCGTTAATGTCATTCACAGGAGACACGAGTCTCCTTCGAAGCCATAAGATTGTCCCAGTCTTCTTGAATTGATATCTCTCAAAACCGAGTCGTGGATTGTCAGAACATACGGAAGGTCGTGGTTCTTTTCACGTCGTTCTGATATCTTTTTAGGGTGTGACGTTGCACGTTTTTGCTGTAAGGTGACGTCTGTAACTTTTTTTGATGTCATGGTGTTGTTCTATTCCGTCTTTGATTTTCTTTTCGGTCAATCTTTTCGCTGGCTTAGAGTTGCTGCTAGGCTATTGCTGTTAGGCCTAGTTTTTGTTGTGTCTGATTGTTGTGGCTGTTGGTCGGCCTGCCTGCGTGTGTGTTGCTGTTTGAGAACTTCTGCGTACGTGGGATGTGGTTCAGTGAGGTCTGTCTGTGTTTGACGGTTGCTGGTTACCTTGGTTGGGGCGGTCGCTGTCGACTGGATCTTGATCTGTGTAAGCACTGTCCTTTCTAAGGAACGAACTTGGTTTTGCAGATCCAGTACGATATTTTTCAGGTCAACAATCGTACTGGAGAGGTCCGTAGAGCTGAGAACGGGTGTGGTGTTAGCTGTCCCGCTCGGCGTGCCAGTGGTGGCCCCGGTCGACTTGCCATTTGGAGGGGCATTGTTCTTCTCGTTGCTGGTCGGTGGCCCCTCCTGATCGGTCAATCCCGCTGACGCAGCTTCTTGCTTCTGTTGCGCAAGGCGGCCTCGTCGTGTCCTGGTCATAATGGACTTTTCCGCGTTGCCTCTGGCTAATGAAATCGTTACCAGTTAGGTGTCTCCGCCATCTTGAATCGTGTGTGTGTGTGTGTGTGTGTGCGTGTAAGAATATGCATGAGTGCTTTCAAATACTGTATTTCCTTCCGTCTCCCGCTGTCTCCCCACTGTGCTTCTCTCTCTCTCTCTCTCTCTCTCTCTCTCATTCTCATTCATCCTCTCACCTTATCTAACTTCTCTCATATCTCTCTCGGGATAAGCTTAGGTTTTGTTTCGTCCTTTCCATTACTCTAGACTTCTTTTAGCAAGTTAAATCGTGTCGTTTCGCCCCACCCCCCCTCCCCACACTGTGTCATTTCGCTCCTTTGTCGTGTCATATCCAAGTCTGAAGTAGGCTGAAGTTTAAATGGCACAAGAAACCTGCTTGTCCATTTTCTTTTCATCTTTCACACCGGCTGTTGTCACACGCCATTTCAATTCCTAGCCCTGAAAACTTTTTCAATTATCGAAGCTGTCTTGTTGTCTATAGATCTTCATGAAATTTCCACAAAACTGAACAGAAATGGTATTTTGTTAAATGGCTACCAGTATAGTATCCATCAAACTCGCAAAGTGAATAGACACTGGAAATGCTATCATTATCATTATTGTTTACGATTGTGCAGAGCCATATCAGGGCTATAGTAATCTAAACAGTTCTTTGAACCTGAATAATGACCCTGGTAAAGAAAATTAAGTACACGTATAATGCATTTGCGTATATAATCTAAGGGTATACTCTGGCGTTGATCGCCCCGTCCAATTTATCACCAGGGGGTTTAATCCTTTGACTCCCGCACCCTGTCCACCAGCATCCTGCACTGTCAACCATGTTAGCAAAGCAAAAACGTAACCCTTTGGTTCCCTCACCCTATGTACCAGCTTCCCGCAGGAAGCTGGTGGATAGGGTGAGGCAATGAAAGGGTTACGTTTTTGTGGTTGGTGGATAGTGTGCGGTAGTCAAAGAAGACAAACCTGAAAACAAATATACAAAGATAACTAAGCACTCTAAAACATGTATTAAAGTGGCCTACATCACCTAAAATTGCTTCTGCACATCAGATTTCCTTAGAGCCAAAATTGTACTAAATTGATGTGCCCGATTATTAATCCTAAGGGAAAGTATTAAAGGCTTTATGGAAAACATCTTCGCCGGTAATTGGACCATCGAGGCAGAAAATGAAAGGAAGAAATGACAGAAAGCAAAGGAACAAGGCAGAAAGACAGAGAATGACAGAAAAGAGGAACGTAGGAATTATCTTCCATGTTGTGGAACTTCTCAAATGTAACATAGTTTGCGCTACCCATTCAGCTAGCATAGAAGCAGATACAAAGCACAAAATCCGTAACCGTTATGTCCTTTGGTTGATATTATAAAAATTCTCCCTGCTCCCTCTTATTTCTTTGGTATTAGAAAAGAGGAAGTTTTCGAGCACAGAAATTCCAGAAGGGGAAGATACTATTTACACTGGAAGAGTCCCGGCATCACCACGGGGGACATTGGAAACACGTTGTTGTAAATACAATGAATACCTAAACCAGTGACCCTACGTAGAGAGCGAAATGATACTTTACGAAAGTCCCCTTTAGTGTGAGGGTGAACCGGAAAAGCGTGAAACAGGAAAGGACGAAACAGGAAAGGACGAACAGGAAGGATGAAACCGGAAAGAGTGAAACAGGAAAGGGGAAAGGGTGAAACGGAAAAGGGTGAAACAGGAAAGGGCGAAACAGAAAGGGTGAAACAGGAAAAGGGCGAAACAGGAAAGGGCGAAAGGGGAAACAGGAAAGGGGGAACAGGAAAGGGAAATAGAAAGGGAAACAGGAAAAGGGGAAAGGGTGAAACAGGGAAAGGGCGCGGGAAAAAGGAAAGGGCGAAACAGGAAAGGGGGAAACAGGAAAGGGTGAAACAAAAGGGAAAGGGCGAAACAGGAAAGGGGAAATGGTGAAACAGGAAAGGGTGAAACAGGAAAGGGGAAAGGGCGAAACAGGAAAGGGGAAAGGGTGAAACAGGAAAGGGGTGAAACAGGAAAGGGGAAAGGGTGAAACAGGGAAAGGGCGAAACAGGAAAGGGAAAGGGTGAAACAGGAAAAGGGCGAAACGGAAGGGCGGTTGTTGTTGTTGTTGTTGTTGTGTGTGTGTGTGTGTGTGTGTGTGTGCGCGCGCGCACGCATGTGTGTGTGTTTTTGTTTTTTTTGTTTTTTTCGTTATTTCTTTTAACGTCTATTCACATATGTGCTTTTAGACGAAAAAAAAAGGATTAAAATGAATGGACAAATGAATAGATCAATACATAAATAAATATATATATATATATAAATAAGACAAAAAGGTTTCTATGGGATGGATGAATCTATGACGTCATATGGCATTTTACCGTATAAGGTAACATCATACGATTTAAGGAGCAACAGAAAAGCATTCAGAACTTTAGAACAGTCAGAAATGTGTGCCCAAAACTTTCTCATACCTGCATGGGTGGATCTTCACCAGTTGGTGAACAAAGCTGTGAACGGCTACGGAGACGCCAAAGCCTAAGTTTAAAAGGGTTGGCAACGAGGTAAAGATCAGAGAGAGAGAGAGAAGAGAGAGGAGAGAGAGAGGAGAGAGAGAGAGAGAGAGACGGAATGACAATGACAATGACAGTGATGCTTTATTTTCCAACGGTGAAAGTTATTGACTAGAAGCCATTTTTCAAACTTACCGTTGCTATTCTATATACAGAGAGAGAGACAGAGACAGACAGACAGACAGAGACAGAGACAGAGAGACAGAGAAAAAGAAAGACAGAGAAAGAATGAAAGGAAGAGAGAGGGAGAAAGAAAGACAGAGAGAAAGAATGAAAGGAAGAGAGAGGGAGAGTGAGAGAGAGAGAGAGAGAGAGTGAAAGAAAGATAGAGAGAAAGAATGAAAGTAAGAGAGAGGGAGAGAAAATCAGAATCAGAATGCTATTCAGTAAGACCAAAGCCCCAACTGAAGGGGTGTGAACACATAAATATCATGCAAACACAAAATACAATACATAATCGTTCTTGGATAATGCATACTTCAGATATTTGGGGAGAAATAGAATATGGGTCCCTCAGTCGTACTTCAATTGTACAATACGAACATGTAAATAAGTTTGACAGACACACCTCACCAGAATTTAACTTTATGATAAGGCAAACTCTCTGCTCGCATCAACGGACTATCACATTAGTATAAGGCAAACTCTCTTTCTTAAGAGCTTTATAGACGTATGTTGCCAGATTTCTAATCGTACGCTCATTTTTTGAAGTCATGAGCATTATTAGTCTGAAATCATTTGGATTATGGTAGTATTTTGGCTACAGTAACTGGTGTCTCAGATCT
>CM060309.1:90889458-90904458 GCA_030674185.1 Monoplex corrugatus
CTGGAGGAATTTGGTGCTGAAAAAGTAACAGTCCTCCTAAATGAAATTTATGACACTCGAAAAATCCCCAAAGATATGTCAAAATCAATTTTCATTGCACTTCCAAAGAAAACAGGGGCTGTAGAATGCGAACTCCATCGCACAATCAGCTTGATGAGTTATATAACAAAAATTGTATTAAGATAACCATGATGAGCACAAGGAAAAGAATCAAAAGAGAAATAGCAGAAGAACAGTGTGGATTTGTTGAAAGGAAAGGAAAGAACAGTGTAGATTTGTCGACAGGAAAGGAGGAAAGGAACTATTTATACCATACACATCTTAAGAACTATCATAGAGAGGTCAATCGAGTTGAACAAGGATTTAAACATATACTTTGTTGATTATACCAAGGCTTTGGATCGGGTAAGACATGACGAATTGATCAACCAACGAGAAAGACTCAATATTGATGGAACAGATCTACGAATAATCAGAAATATGTATTGGGAACAAACAGCAGCAATGAGAACAGAAAACGAGATAAGCTCTTTCCAAAATATCAATAGAGGAGTCAGGCAAGGTTGTGTTCTGTCACCAGATCTCTTTTCACTTTACAGTGAAACAATCATGAGAAAGCTAGAAGAATGCCCTGGATTAAAGGTTGGAGGAAACATTATAAACAACATTCGTTACGCAGATGCCACAGTGCTAATTGCAGAAAATGAAAGGGACCTACAAAACTTTGTGAATATAATAGAAACTGAAAGAAAAAATAAGGGTTGGAGATAAACAGCAAGAAGACGAAAGTCATCGTAATCAGTAAGAAAAATGAAATCCCCTCATACAAAATAACAACAAACGGCACAACTCTGATAAGTTTAAATATCTGGTAACGATCATCTCACCAGACGGCAGATGCACATCAGAAATAGCTAGCAGAATTGGCCAAGCTAAAACAGCATTCAAGAAGATGAAAAGCATTCTTACCAGCAAATGCCTATCAATTAACATCAGGAAGGGAGTTCTTGAATGTTATATAGAACCGATAATGTTATATCGTTGTGAGGCGTGGACAGTCAGCACGCAAAGCGAGAACAAGATTGACCCAGCTGAGATGTGGTTTCCAAGAAGAATGTTGAGAGTTCCATGGACAGCAAAGAAAACAAACGAGACAGTCTTGATGGAGGCAGAAACAAGAAGATCATCGATAAGGAAAATTAGGAAAAGACAGGCAACATTTATAGGTTATTTTATGAGAAAGGGGGAATTAGAGCACCTGGTCACAACAGGAAAGCTGGAGGAAAAGAGAGCACCAGGTAGACCCAGGGAGAAAATATTGGACGGACTTGCAGGGTGGCTTAAGACAGAGAAGGTGGAAGATGTGCTTGCGGCAGCAAAGGATAGATACATATGGAGGGCAATGATCGCCAACTCCATGGTGCAGGGCACATGATGATGATGATGATGATGATGATGATGATGATGATGATGATGATGATGATGATGATGATTTCTTTTCTTTTCTTTTCTTTTCTTTTCTTTCTCAAGGCGCAGGACATGTGAGTTGTCTGTTTGTTGCATTCTTTCTCTATATCTGTCTTTTTTCTTTCTTTTTTTTTTCTTTCTTTGCCAAGGCTCAGGAAATGTGAGTTGTTTATTTGCTTCCTTCTTTCTTTCTTTCTTTTTTTTATGATGCTTGGATTTTCGAGGTTGGGTCGGGTTGGGTTGATCTACACTTTGCAGTATTGTACAATACTCTCTTTCTTTCTGTTTCTCTGCGTCTTATCTGTCTATTTCTCTGACAGCCTCTCTTTGCGTCTCCCTCTGTCTGTCCGTCTCTCTCTGTCTGTCTGTCTCTTTCGCTCTGTCTCTCCCTGTGTGTGTGGATCTCTCTCTCTCTCTCTCTCTCTCTCTCTCTCTCTCTTTGTCTCTGTGTATGTGTCTCTCTTTGTGTCTGTTTCTTTCTGTCGCTTTCTCTCTGTCTCCGTGTGTCTTTCTCTGTGCGTTTTTCTCTGTCTCTGTATCTCTGTCCTTGTGTGTGTCTCTCTCTATTTGTCTCTGTCTCTAACTGTCTGACTGTCTGTCTGTCTGTCTGTCTGTGTGTCTCTCTCTCGCTCTCTCTCTCCCTCTCTCTCCCAACCCCCTCTGACTCCTTTTGTCTGTCTCTGTCTCTGTCTGACTGTCTGTCTGTCTCTCTCTCTCTCTCTCTTTCTCTCCCTTTTGTAGCCAAATAGTTTTCGTCTATATCGTTGTATATCATACGTTTTATGTTTGATACGTTACTTGTACTGAAACCGTACATCGTTGTGAATCAGGATTTTGTAAAGTTTTTGCTCTGAGTCCTGTTATTTGGCTTAACGTATATTTCAGTATTCAGCTAGATCATGTTTCACATTTAATGTTCAGCTTGCTCAGTGCTGCCTAATATTCAAAGCGTAAGCTGACTCGACTGTCACTTGTGCTTTGAGCCTTTTCTCTGTGGTTTTAATGTCTTCATCTAAGACCAACGATTTCCATACAGTTTTCAATAAAGTGCCCACAGCGTTAAAGAGCAGCATGACATGAACATACCTGAACAATCTACAGCCGATTTGCGCCGTTTTAAATGCCAGAACCAGCTAAGGAGAAAAATGGCAGAACGGTTTGGACGTTTGCCTGCCAATATCTAAACTCGTGGTTCCAAGGTTCGTTTCCCGTTGAGGCCTCGACTTTTCTCGTCAGTTTGACCAGAAAATTGAACTGAACGTCTAGTCCTTTCGGAAAAGGACAAAAAGCGAGTCGGACCCGTGTGCCTTCTGGCCTGCGCATCCTGAAGATCCAACGACAATTGAAAATCGTGAATAGCAGCATGTTCGCCCGGCTGCCCTGGTATAAAACATTGGAGAGATAGGTTGATTTCGCAGGTTCACCCCCCACCTCCCCTTTGAAGGCCAATTAGACCTCTTGTCTTTTTGAAGTATTAGTAGAAAAAAAATGTGGGTGGCGCTTCAATGCGGCGACGCGCTTTCAAAGTGGAGAACATCCGGAGTTTCAAATGGGAAATCCACTGTGACAAAAAGAAATGAATGATAAGTGCTGGTCAGTTCTGACAGGTTTGAATCGACAAACCGAGAATGACAGTAACAGACGTGCGATGCACAGTACTGTGTACTGACTGTTGATTTGCAGGCTCTGATCACAACATCTTTGTACGATGTGCTGTGTACTGACTGTTGATTTGCAGGCTCTGATCACAACATCTTTGTACGATGTGCTGTGTACTGACTGTTGATTTGAAGGCTCTGATCACAACATCTTTGTACGATGTGCTGTGTACTGACTGTTGATTTGCAGGCTCTGATCACAACATCTTTGTACGATGTGCTGTGTACTGACTGTTGATTTGAAGGCTCTGATCACAACATCTTTGTACGATGTGCTGTGTACTGACTGTTGATTTGCAGGCTCTGATCACATCTTTGTACGATGTGCTGTGTACTGACTGTTGATTTGAAGGCTCTGATCACAACATCTTTGTACGATGTGCTGTGTACTGACTGTTGATTTGCAGGCTCTGATCACAACATCTTTGTACGATGTGCTGTGTACAGACTGTTGATTTGCAGGCTCTGATTACAACGGCTTTGTACGATGTGCTGTGTACTGACTGTTGATTTGAAGGCTCTGATCACAACATCTTTGTACGATGTGCTGTGTACTGACTGTTGATTTGCAGGCTCTGATTACAACGGCTTTGTACGATGTGCTGTGTACTGACTGTTGATTTGCAGGCTCTGATCACAACATCTTTGTACGATGTGCTGTGTACTGACTGTTGATTTGCAGGCTCTGATTATGTCTTTGTACGATGTGCTGTGTACTGACTGTTGATTTGCAGGCTCTGATTACAACGGCTTTGTACGATGTGCTGTGTATTGACTGTTAATTTGCAGGCTCTGGTTACAACATCTTTGTACGATGTGCTGTGTATAGACTGTTGATTTGAAGGCTCTGATTACAACGGCTTTGTACGATGTGCTGTGTATAGACTGTTGATTTGAAGGCTCTGATTACAACGGCTTTATACGATGTGCTGTGTACTGACTGTTGATTTGAAGGCTCTGATTACAACGGCTTTATACGATGTGCTTTGTATAGACTGTTGATTTGAAGGCTCTGATTACAACGGCTTTATACGATGTGCTGTGTACTGACTGTTGATTTGAAGGCTCTGATTACAACGGCTTTATACGATGTGCTGTGTACTGACTGTTGATTTGAAGGCTCTGATTACAACGGCTTTATACGATGTGCTGTGTATAGACTGTTGATTTGAAGGCTCTGATTACAACGGCTTTATACGATGTGCTGTGTATAGACTGTTGATTTGAAGGCTCTGGTTACAACAGCTTTATACGATGTGCTGTGTATAGACTGTTGATTTGAAGGCTCTGATTACAACGGCTTTGTACGATGTGCTGTGTATAGACTGTTGATTTGAAGGCTCTGATTACAACGGCTTTGTACGATGTGCTGTGTATAGACTGTTGATTTGAAGGCTCTGATTACAACGGCTTTGTACGATGTGCTGTGTATTGACTGTTAATTTGCAGGCTCTGGTTACAACGCTTTTACGATGTGCTGTGTATAGACTGTTGATTTGAAGGCTCTGATTACAACAGCTTTATACGATGTGCTGTGTATAGACTGTTGATTTGAAGGCTCTGGTTACAACGGCTTTGTACGATGTGCTGTGTATAGACTGTTGATTTGAAGGCTCTGATTACAACGGCTTTGTACGATGTGCTGTGTATAGACTGTTGATTTGAAGGCTCTGGTTACAACGGCTTTGTACGATGTGCTGTGTATAGACTGTTGATTTGCAGGCTCTGG
The DNA here is from genome assembly GCA_030674185.1 of Monoplex corrugatus. Lineage (NCBI taxonomy): Eukaryota > Metazoa > Mollusca > Gastropoda > Littorinimorpha > Ranellidae > Monoplex > Monoplex corrugatus. Next base: position 90,894,313 of record CM060309.1, read on the forward strand.
TTACAACGGCTTTGTACGATGTGCTGTGTATAGACTGTTGATTTGCAGGCTCTGATTACAACGGCTTTGTACGATGTGCTGTGTATAGACTGTTGATTTGCAGGCTCTGGTTACAACGGCTTGTACGATGTGCTGTGCAAACTGGATTCCACGACACGATCACACTTTCTAGTGACAGGAACAGTTAGTATGTGGCTGTAGCATTCACGCCCGTGCACACACACACACACACTACACACACCACACACACACTACAGCACGCACGCACACACACACGCACACACACCACGCAACACACACACTACACACACACACACAACATACACACACCACCACATACATACCACACAACACCACACATACCACACACACTCAACCCCACAACAACATACATACCACACACACACTCACACATACACACACACACCCCACAACCACACACACACACACACAACACACACACACACACACAACAGTGATTTAGTTCCGGGGAGCCATTGCACACCAAAGCTAAAACAAAAAGATGTCTGGAAGCGGTTAGCTTGCTTAAAAACAAATGCATGATATGATACAATTGGACGTGGTTATGTTACTCCTCTCTCCCATTCCATCTATACCGCGCACATCTTGCTCTGCCCCCTGTGCGAAAGTGACGCTGATTCAAACTGTCATAAACAGTTCCAGACTAAGTTTTCTCGAAATGGCGCCACCGTGCTTGGAAAATTCCATATTTGCTAACAAAGTAGATGCCGTGTGAATGAAAACGAAACTGAGTAGTGATGGCTTGTAGTCCTACTACTACTGCTACTATTACTACTACTACTACTATTATTACTATTACTACTACTACTGTTGCTGCTGCTGCTGCTACTGCTACTGCTACATGAAGCAAAATAATAATGCCTTGCAATCGCTACTAATAACTACTACTACTGCTACTGTTACTACAAACTTTCGCAACTACTACTACTATTGCTGCTGCGGTTGCTGCAACTATCATACCACCAGCACTACTACTATTATCAGCACCACCACGACCACCAAAAACTATCACCTCAAGTGGACGGTGACCCTCACTGACGTAGAAGACCTCCTACGACCGTTCAAGAATACGGCTGTAGGGCACCCGTGCACGGAAGAGAGCATAGTGACATTAGCATTTATAGTGACAACATCATTCTATAGGACCCATAGCATTTATAGTGACAACATCATTCTATAGGACCCATAGCATTTATAGTGACAACATCATTCTATAGGACCCAGCGGCTGGACCCAGTCACTATAATGACTTTTTATTATGTCTACATGGACAGCAAAGAAAACAAACGAGACAGTCTTGATGGAGGCAGAAACAAGAAGATCATCGATAAGGAAGATTAGGAAAAGACAGACAACATTTATAGTCCATTTCATGAGGAAAGGGGAATTAGAGCACCTGGTCACAACAGGAAAGCTGGAGGGAAAGAGGGCACCAAGTAGACCCAGGGAGAAAATATTGGACGGACTTGCAGGGTGGTTGATGACAGAAAGGGTGGAAGATGTGCTTGCGGCAACAAGGGATGGATATACATATGGAGGGCCTTGATCGCCAACGCCATGCAGCAGGGCACATTATGATGATGATGATTATGTCTACAGGATTCTTTGCTGGAGCGTCATTGGCGTTCGTCTTTTCATCCATCGCATGTGACAATTCAAGTATTGGCTGGCCTTTTGTCTTCTATTTCACAGGTGGGTAAGATTGTCACCTCTGTATTCCATTGTGTATATGACATTTATATTTTAACATCAGAAAGTGACTGTTTTCTAAAGCTGCATGTACACTGAACTTGATTGTGCTTTCTCTTTGTAATGAAGGTCCTTTTCTTTTCTGAAAGACTGTACACAGGTTGTACAGAAAACAGAGGGAAGTATGAAGCTGTCTTCGCCATACAAAATTGTACAAACACACAAATTACGCTCCATACGAATGGAGCTTATACTATAAGACCGTACACCCACACACATACGCGTTCCTGTAACCCTGTTTCTCCCATCAACCCAACATTTTACTTTGTTTCTTCTTCGTCGGCATTCAAGGGCCAAAACTCCTAGGTGTACTCATACGTAGTAGTGGGCTTATAAGTGTTACGGATTTTTTCTTTAGTCACATCCGTAAGCAGTTATAATATGTCTTCAGTGGCTGTGCTTTCCTGGTATTTTGTTGTTTCTGTGAGCCATCGAACACTAGCTTGCACGATTTCTAACGTGCGTGTCTGATGTTCTGCGTGCGGATTGATACGTAGAGGCCGGCTCAGGCACTAACAGGATCTACACATATGTTGACCTAGAACATCATAAAAATCTCCATCCTTTACCCACCCGAAGTTTGGACAAACCTCCATCACTCTACCAGTCAGAGTCAAACTCAAACCTTCTAACCACTTCATTATCGCAATGTTGACGGCGTCATTAACAAGCAATTCGTTTTAGTTGTTCCTGTTCTTTTGTGTGTGTGACTTTGTTATATTTGGGGGATGGGGAACGGAAGATTTAGTGGAGATTTAGTCACTTTGTGTGATGTGAAGTGATCTTTCATGTTATTTGAAAAGAGAGTGTGTTTGAAAACTTCTCGGTGAACTGTGATTTGGACAGAGAGAGCTGAATGATTTTGAGAAAGCCAGGACGTCCTCCACCTGTCCTATCTGTTTTCTGCGGTGCTGTTGAGTACTGTACTGTTGACGGATCCTGGATCAACTTGCTGGATCTGGTTGGTGCACGTTATGTGGCTATGTCCCGGAGTTTGTCATCTCCCCACCTTGCCATTTGGTTTGTTATAAGGTAACTGATGACTGGGTCCAAATGGGTCATGCAAGGCATGGACAGCCCCCGGTGCTTGAAGAAATGATTGTCGATTGGCGTCGGGAGCTTGGGGGGTGAGTGTCCCGAGAGTGGCGAGGCATTTTTGCTCCGGGTCCCATCCGCACCCTCGTGGTGTTTCTTGTTAACCTCAGTGGCTTATGTTTTCTTGTTTAAAACATAACGAGTTTTCATATGATACTGGACTCTATTAGTATTACGCTCTCTACAACGAAGAACATATTGACTGCCAAGATTTTTTGTAAAAAGCATTCAGAAGTCGAAGCATTCATAATATTCAAATTGTGACCAGAAAAGATCTCAGATAATTCAAATGTGATGCAAAGATAATTTTGATTATCATGTGGTGAATTGAATTTGATGCCTGTGCGTTGTGACAAGGAGCTTTGAGACGTGAGAATTTGTATTGTATGTGCATTTTTTTTTCGAAATCACAAGAAGTATATTTTGACGAAAAGACTTTCAGCCAAAGGAGTGACCAATGTGATGAGCTTATTTATTTTCCTGTGTTCTTGTTCAACAGAGGGAGGGGGATTTTTGTACTTGTCTGTTGTTGTAAAAGTTAGTTGTGACAGGAGTGTTGAGGGATAAGTTGCTTGTTTGGTGTGTGTTTCAGGGACAATCATACTGTTGTTCTCAGTTGTGTGGTGTGTGTTTTACTACAAGCGACCCGGCCTCGTCCCGTTGGTTGGGACAGAAAGAGAAACGGTATATATTAGCGTCTAAGGAAGACGAACAGTTTCACGGAAAAGTGAGTGCCTTCTTGTGTGTGTGTGTGTGTGTGTGTGTGTGTGTGTGTGTGTGTGTGTGTGTGTGTGTGTGTGTGTGTGTGTTGTGTGTGTGTGTGTTGTGTGTGTGTGTGTGTGTGTGTGTGTGTGTGTGTGTGTGTGTGTGTGTGTGTGTGTGTGTGTGTGTTTGTGTGTGTGTGTTGTGTCTCTGTGTATGTGTGTGTGTTTGTGTGTCTGTATGTTCGTTCGTTGTTTCTTTTAACGCCTATTCACATGTGCGCTTTTAGAAGAAAAAAGGGCAAATGAATAAGATAAGATCAGATCAGATCAGATCAGATAAAGAGGTGTGTATGGGGTGAATGAATCTATGAAATCATAAAGGCATTGTATCATACAAGGTAACATCAAACAATTTAACGAACAAGAGAAAAGCAATCAGAACATTAGAATGGTCAGGCTCCTTCAGTTTGCTTAGGGTTGTGTGTGTGTATGTATGCGTGTGTGTCTGTGTGTGCGTCTGTACTGTGTCTGTGGGTATGACGTGTTAGTGAAAAAGTGTGTGTTTGTCTGTCCGCGTGTGTGTGTCTGTGTCTGCGTATGTGTAAGCGTAATTGTATTAGTGAATGAGTGTGCGACCGTGTGTAAATGTGTGGGTGTGAATGTGTCAGCGAGTGCGGCAATGTATCTGTGGTGTGTACGTTGCGTGTTTGTGTGTGTGTGTGTGTGTTGTGTGTGTGTGTGTGTGTGTGTGCGTGCGTGCGCGTGTGTGTGTGTCTGTGTGTGTGTGCGTGCTTGTGTGTGCGTGAATTCGTTTGTGTGTCTGTGTGTATGTGTGTGTATATGTACGAGTGTGTAAATGTGAATGTGTGAGTGAGTGAGTGTGTGTCTGTGGTGTGTATGTATGTTTGTATGTGTGTGTGTGTGTTTGTGTCTGCGTGTATGTGATGTGTGTATGTTAGTGGTCGATTAAATGTGTATATGTGTGGTGTGTGTATCTGAAAGTGAATGAAAGAGAGAGAGAGAGACTGTGTGTGTGTGTGTGTGTGTGTGTGTGTGTGTGTGTGTGTGTGTGTGTGTGTGTGTGTGTGTGTGTGTGTGTGTGTGTGTATGTGTGTGTGTGCGAGCGCGCGCGCCCTCGTAAGTGTGTGGGTTGTGGACGAAAACTGTTGTGTGCATTATTTGGTTGATTGATTGATTGACTGGTTGATAGATGGTGTGCACTGGTTGGTTGATTGGTTTATTGCCGATCAGATTGGGCGGTTGGATTTTGGTTGGTTGGATACTTGCCTAGTTAGTAAGCTGGACGTGGATTTGTCGGCTGGTTGGTTGGTTTGTCTGGTTGCTTGAATTGTAGTTTAGTTGGTTGGTTGGTTGGTTGGTTGGTTGCCAGGTTGGTCGGTCGGTTGGCTAGTTGGCTGGCTAGTGCTGAACCAAAGAAATGTGTAAATTTGTTCTTGTTGCTGCTGCTGCCCTCACTGCGGCGGCTGTTGCTGCTGTTGTCATCCTCTTCCTCCTTCTCTTTCTCATCCTCTTCCTCTTTCTCATTTTTCTTCTTCAAAAAGCGGCAGTAAAGTGGTCAGAACTCTGGTTTTCAGTTTAGAAGCTCTGGGTTCGAACTTCCTCGGAACCACCTCTAGAATGACAAAAAGCAATCAGCCATCTTTGGGGGACCTGAAGGACATTGTACATCTAAGATGACAGCAAGTAGTCAGCCATCTTTTGGGACCTGAAAGACATTGCACATCTAAGATGACAGCAAGTAGTCAGCCATCTTTAGGGGACCTGAAGGACATTGTACGTCTAGGATGATAACAAGCGATCAACCATTACAATGGGACCTGGGGACACTGAGAGCAAGCAGTCAACGTGTGTGTAGACTTGCCAATGCCTGAACCCTCTTCGTGTCCCCATTTCAAGACTTTGCCAGCGCATGGGGTTTCGCGCAGACTCAGAGAGTCTGTCGGATAATCGCTGGCAGATTTGGGTGAAGTGCATATGAAACTGTCCAAGTGCTATTGATCCCTCTTGAACAAATTCCACATTATTCTATCACAACAGCTTTGTTACTTCTTTTGTTCTGTTTTTTTTTTCTCCTGTGCCTATTTTTTTCCTTCACACTCCCCCCACGCCCACTTCTTCTTCTTCGGCTTTTTGTTTCTCTTCTTCTTCTCTCTATCTCCTCCTTTACTCCAACGCCGTCAAGGTCCCACAGAGATTAATGAGCACTTGCTGTCATCCTAGTTGTTCAACGCCCTCAAGGTCCCATAGAGATTAATGAGCACTTGCTGTCATCCTAGTTGTTCAACGCCCTCAAGGTCCCATAGAGATTAATGAGCACTTGCTGTCATCCTAGTTGTTCAACGCCCTCAAGGTCCCATAGAGATTAATGAGCACTTGCTGTCATCCTAGATGTACGTGCACTGTCCTCCAGTCTCACGGTAATGGTTCTTTGCTTGCTCGCATTCTATATGTCCAATGTTTCCCAGGTTTCAGTTAAATAGTTCTTTGCTTTCTGTCATCCTAGATGTCTAATATCCTCTAAGTCCCACAAACATGGTAACTGCTTGCTCTCAATGTCCTCCAGGTCCCATTGTAATGGTTGATTGCTTACTATCATCCTAGGTTACAATGTCCTTTAAGTCCCCAAAGATGGCTGATTGCTTTTTATCATCCTAGATGTACAATGTCCTTCTGATCCTCCAAAGATGGCTGACTGTTTGCTGTCATACTAGATGTCCAATGTTCCCCAGGTCCACTAAAGATGGCTGACTGCTTGCCGTCATCCTAGATGTCTGTTCAGTGTTCTTCAGGTCTCCTAAATCTGGTTGATTATTTGCTGTCATCTTTTTGTCCAATGTCCTTCAGGTCTCCTAAAAATGACTGACTGCTTGATGTCATCCTAGATGTCTGTCCAATGTCCTTCAGGTCTCCTAAAAATGGCTGTCTGCTTGCTGTCATCCTAGATGTCTGTCCAATGTCCTTCAGGTCTCCTAAAGCTGGTTGATTGTTTGCTGTCATCCTAGATGTACAATGTCCTTCAGGTCTCCCCAAAATGACTGACTGTTTGCTGTCATCCTAGATGTTCAATGTTCTCCAGGTCCGCAAAGACGGCTGATTGCTTGCTGTCATCCTAGATGTCTGTCCAATGTTCTCCAGGTCTCCTAAAGATGGCTGACTTCTTGGTGTCAAACTAGATGTTCAATGTTCTGCAGGTCCCCTACAGATGTCTGACCGCTTGCTGTCATCCTAGATGTCTGTCCAATGTTCCCCAGGTCTCCTAAAGATGGCTGACTGTTTGCTGTCATCCTAGATGTCAAATGTTCTCCAGATCTCCTAAAAATGTCTGACCGTTTGCTGTCATCTTAGATGTCTGTCCAATGTTCCCCAGGTCTCCTAAAGATGGCTGACTGTTTGCTGTCATCCTAGATGTTCAATTTTCTTCAGGTCTCCTTAAAGATGGCTGACCGCTTGCTGTCATCCTACATGGCCGTCCAATGTCCATCAGGTCTCTTAAAGATGGCTGACTGTTTGCTGTCACCCTAGATGTCTGTCCAATGTCCTTCAGGTCTCCTAAAGATAGCTGATTGCTTGCTGTCACCCTAGATGTCTGTCCAATGTCCTTCAGGTCTCCTAAAGATGGCTGACCGCATGCCGTCATCTGTAATGTCCAGTGTTCTCCAGGTCTCCTAAAGATTGCCGATTGCTTGCTGTCATCCTACATGTCAGTTCAATGTCCTTCAGATCTCCTAAAGATGGCTGACTGCTTGCCGTCATCTTTGATATCCAATGTTCTCCAGGTCTCCTAATGATGGCCGATTGTTTGCTGTCATCCTAGATGTCCGTATGTCCTTCAGATCTCCTAAAGATGGCTGACTGCTTGCTGTCATCCTAGATGTCTGTCCAATGTCCTTCAGGTCTCCTTAAGATGGCTGACTGCTTGCTGTCATCCTAGATGTCTGTCCAATGTCCTTCAGGTCTCCTTAAGATGGCTGACTGCTTGCTGTCATCCTAGATGTCCGTCCAATGTCCTTCAGGTCTCCTGAAGATGGCTGATTGCTTCCTGTCATCCCAAATGTCTGTTTAATATTCTCCGGGTCTCCTAAAGATAGCTGACTGTCGTCATTCTAGATGTCTGTCCAATGTTCTCCAGGTCTCATGCAGATGGCTGACTGCTGTCATCCTAAATATCCAGTGTCTTCAAGGTCTCACCAAGATCGTTGATTGCTTGCTCTCATCTTAGACGTTCGTACAATGTCCTCCAGGTCCAATGGCGATCCATGCTGTTCAGTCGTCCCATCTTCGCTGTGGCTATGGCTCAATTGGCTTCCGACTGGTTGCTTTATTTCGTGCTGACCGTCTTTCCGGCTTACTTCTCAGACATCTACCACATGTCGCAAACAAATGTGAGCAGTCTTGCAGCGGATATATTTGTTTATTTATTTATTTGTTATTAATGCTGTATGTTGTCTTTTGTTGTTGTTGTTGTTGTTGTTTTCTGGTTCTTGGGTTGGAATTTCTACGTGCGCTCGAAATACCGGTGGGGTTTTACATGAATGTTCTTGATGCTTTTTCTGTGGTGTGTGTGTGTGTGTGTGTGTGTGTGTGTGTGTGTGTGTGTGTGTGTGTATACGTGTGTGTGTGTGTGTGTGTGTGTGCGCGTGTGTGCGTACGTGTGTGTGCATGTGTGTGTGTATGTGTATGTGTGTGTGTGTACGCGTGTGTGTGTGCGTGCGTGCGTGCTCTGTGTGTGTCTGTGTGCGGGCGCGCGTGTGTGTATGTTATAGGACTGTGTACCTTTATCATTATTTGACTCATTTATTCTCTAATAATAAACAGTACACGCTGTGATGTTATGTGTAACAACATGGCTGACAGACTACCAAAAAGGTGCGTCAATGAGTGTCAGACAAAGAAAAAAATTAATTTACAACTTTCTCAATAAGAAATGAAAAAAATATTAGGAAATAAAGTAAAAGCACGATATACTTACGCCAATTCAGCGTAAACCGTACAGGTTTTGCTCCCTTAGGCATACACATTATTTTTCAATAATCTTCGGATTACATCAAATATAAATATAGCAAGTATATTTTGGTAAATGTAAATATATCATAGTTATATATCAACAGGCCCCATTAGCAAATGCAAACATATCTTCCTTCATCACTTATAAACGTAACCCTTTGACTCCCGCACCCTGTCTACCAGCATCCTGCGTTGTCAACCATTCTAGCAAGGCAAAAACTTTACCGTTTGACTCCATCACATAGGCTGAGGGAGTCAAAGGATAAAGTTATTGCAGTTCATGAACAGGGTGCGGGAGCCAAAAGGTTAAACCAGAAAGATGCTGACTTGACCTGGTACTTCAAGGACAACCCGTAAGAATGGAATATCACAAAAGGAAATGATAAGAAGCGCCTGGGACTCGAAAAGTTATGATTTAGTATTAGCTTTCTTCACTTGTATCTTCTGTTAAACGAAGTCATATTTACTTTGAAATAAAGAAGGCAGAAAAAAGCATTCTAGCAGGCAATCGTTGATTTGAAGATTGCGAGGTACATGACTACCGTTTACTTCTTTCATGCATCATCATAAAACTATATTTCTTCTTCTTTTTCAGTTTCTATCTTTCGCATATCTCATTTCCCGAGAGCCGAAAACGCACTAATACATGTGCCCAGTTATCAGTCCTAAGAGACTTTATCGAACACATACAGGTGAATGGACCAGCAAGGCAGAAAATGATAGGAAGAATTGACAGAAAGCAAAGGAGGAAGAAAGAAACAAAGACATTGACAGAAAAGAGGAAATTTCAAGCACAGAATTTTCAGAAGGTGGAGATATTATTTATACTGATAGAGCCCCCGGCATCCCCCAAGGTGGTGCTTTTTGTTTGTTTATTTGTTTGTTTGTTTGTTTGTTTGTTTGTTTGTTTGTTTGTGTTTGTTTTTTGTTGTGTTGTTTTTTATTTTATTTGTTTGTTTCTTTCCTTTTCCTGTTGAAGTATTTTGTATGTTTTGAAACGGTTATAGCCCTGATATGGCTCTATGCAGTCGGCTGGGGGCTTTAAACAAAAATAACAGTGAAAAAAACCAAACAGTTTCCCTCTTTCATCCCGCCCCATTCCTGACATTGCAATAGAGGCTGTTGGTTGGCCAAAGCCAAAGTTATCATCATTATAAAGTCCTTCGTGTCTTTAAGTCTGTCTTTGGTTGGTTGCAGACGGGTCTAGTGTGTGGTCTCCCTTTCCTGCTAGTGATACCGGTGTGCATGCTGTTCGGACGTGTCATCGACTACCTACGGCTGAAAGATTATCTCTCCACCGTCGGGTCCAGGCGTCTGGCGGAAGGAATTGGTACGTGTGACAGCGCCTGGTACTGTGAAGGAGGTGGTAGTGGTAGTTGGGGCGGTGGTTGGCTGGAAGGTCTGTTTGAACGTTTCTTGACTAATATGAACAAACACTGAATAGAAAAACATCAACCACGAATCACCAAGTACCAAACACCAATCACTAAGAAGCTTCTCTCTTAATTAAACGTATGTCGGATGTCGACAA
>CM060309.1:90911958-90934458 GCA_030674185.1 Monoplex corrugatus
GTTTTGTGTGCATGTATAATGTGTGCACGTCTGAAACTGTGTGTGTGTGAGTTGAGTGTGTGTGAGTAGTTGTGTGTGAGCATACGTGTCTGTGTATGCAGTGTGGTGTGTACGTATGTAGGGCATCGTGTGTGTGCATGCGTGCCTGCGTGTGTTTGTTTGTGGATGTCTGTGTAATTAAGCGCTCTTTAGCTGTTGTACGGTCTATCTCGTTTCTCTCTCTTTTTCTCTTTCGTGTCGTTCATCTCTCTTATCTCTTCTCGCGTCTCTCTCTCTCTCTCTCTCTCTCTCTCTCTCCTAACTCCCACTCTCTTCCTTATCCGCAACTCCCCACGCCACCCACCAATTGCATGTGGCCTACATTGAAACGTTCTGAACTCTCTCTCTCTCTCTCTTTCTCCTCTCTCTCTCTCTCTCTCTCTCTCTCTCTCACACACACACACACACACACACACACTCTCTCTCTCTTTCTCTATGTTGCCTTTACGTGAAGTCAAAAATAAATCGAGACAAAAAGATCTTTTGGGAAAGAAACCAGTTTGTTGTTATTTCACGTTGTTTCTTTTGTTTGTTTGTTTGTTTTGTTTTTGTTTTTTTTGTTTTTTGTTTTGTTTTGTTTTTGCTCCCTCCATCTCCTGCCCTCCACACAAATACTTTTGTCATCATTGTTGTTACTGTTGTTGTTGTTTGTTTGTTTGTTTTTTGTTTTCTTTATTGTTCCTTTGTCACTGTTTGTTTGTTTTTCCTCTTTGTTTGTTTGTAACTGTTCCTTCATGTCTCGGGTTTCACAATCAGCCGTAGACGTAAAACGCGATAACGCATTTCTTGTAACTTCCATTGGCGGTAAGTGAACCAGATTTACCTCCCATCTCTACAGTCGCTCAGAACGAAACTGTCACGATTTCAGTTAGAATAAACAGCTGAAGATGTAAGACGGATGAAAACGAGAAAGAAGGAAAGAAAACAAAACAAACGTAGAAAATAAACAAAGATCGGAAAGAGAAGCTCACACATATTAATACAACATACACAGAGTCAGCGGAAATATAGTTTTATCGGAGACTACACATGTCAAATGGACAGATAGAAGAACTAATGAAAGTGTCCTGGAAGAACTTGATACCACCAGAAAATTACTTGCGGACATCAACAAGAGAAGACTAAAATACACTGGCCATGTGTTACGTAGCAAGAACACAGACCTCATGGCAACAATTTTTCAAAGAAAAACAGACAAAAAGGAAGAAAAGCAGACCTCCAATCTCATACATCGAGAACATAACCAGTATCAGTGGCCTAAATATTCAAGAAGTTGTCCACGAAAGTCAAGACAGAGCTGTTTGAAGGAGAGGGGCGGTGTCAAAGAGTGCAGCGGCCAACACTGAATCCGGTGAAGCCGACAGGTGAGACAGGTGAGACACACAAAGTACATAACCAATAAATGAATAACCTAGCGAAATGCTATTCGATAAGTTGGGATGCATATCGAGCAAAAGTAAGGAAGAAACCATAGACACAAAATTTCTCGACTGTTTGTTATGACATCCTTCACACAACAACTGTTCATCATCTCTAACTTTTTATTTCCTCGCTTCTTTTATTGATTTTTCCTTCTAGGGTCAACACGGTAAACAGTGCAAAAGCATGGAACCGACAGCGCCGACTCGGACCTTTCCGCGGACTCGCAAACGCGACCCGTAGGAAAGAAAAGATAACTCCTCCCGGACTAGAGTGACGTCATCTGCACAAAGCCCATTCATTGTCTAGTAAGCACTGTCTGCACATCTCCTGCCTTGAGTTTGACAAAGCCGTGCTTCAAGTGTGGTGTTGAGCGTTTGAACTGACTCGGCATTATCTACCATTTTATCCTGTTCAACAACACATCAGGAAAGTCTTGCTGCTGCCTTCCTCCCAACCCAACACCCCCGTCTAAGTTTTGCATATTAATTCTTTGTTCTTTTGTGTACGTTTGACAAAGGCCAGTTGGCTGAAAAATTGCACCTGTCTTGGATTATTATTATTATTGTCATCATCATGATCATGATGATGATGATGATCATCATCATTATAATCATCATCATCATAATTGTTATTATTATTAAATTAGGGTTCTCATTTTTGTGAGTTTTTGCTTCCGATAGGAATGTTCTGCACAATTCTCCCCTTGTTCCACCACATAACTATCTAAACAGAATGCAACAAGCACTAGCCTACAGCTATTTTAATTTTTAACTAAAACAGCTGCGAGGAAGTGTTCGTTTGACGTCAGACAAAGTTTGGAACAAAACTTTGACGTCACCAAAGTTGCGGCCTGGTATCACTGAAGTGAATAAAATATTATGTTGACGTCACTATTACCAAAGCAATGACGCTGTGCCTGTCTTTGAGTTTGACTAAGCCGTGCTTCGCGTGTGTTTGAACTGAATCTGCATTGTTTCTATTGGAAAGGCTGCAACGAGCGAGTCTGTTTGAGAGTAGGCACAGGTATGTGCTGTAAGAAAATGCGTGAGAGTCTGCTATGGGTAGGTTTGGAATCACGTTTAGGTTTTTCAGATGTTACTCTTCGGCAAAACTGGAGTTTAGGAACCTCCCATTTTCAAACATTGATTTCAGCATGGATCGATGAAAAAATTTGTTACACTTTTATTCACCTTTCGTATAAAACTGTGCCTTACTAGTATAAATTTACACAGGTCTTGGAGTGCACTCTTAAATTTTTCACAGCGATGCCAGATATTGAAGAAAAGAATAGTGAAAGAGTTCTGAACGTGACAATATCTTTATGACAGTGTAAGGAAAGCGGTCATTTTAATTCCGATGGGAAAATATACTTGAATTACATTCTGTTCAGTCAAATAAGAAGAAAAAAATAAACAAATAACATTTTTTTTGGTTGACAATCAAGAATACCCCAATCAATTCTCAGATTGTACAGAAACTATACAAATTTTTCAAACAAAGGTTTACATTTGGTAATATGCCTTGTTATATTACCGGGTGACGATATTGCTGCGAACATCTTTACAAAATCTTTGTTGAATCATACTCTCAGGCTACCCAGTTTGGCAAAACTAGCGTGTAGGAGTTCATTATTTTTATTTTTTATCCTGGTCTTGATAATGGATTGAATAGGCTATTCCTTCATCCTGAGTGGCTATTGAAGTATTGACATTATTATTAGGCCTAGGTCTACGACACCACTAGTCAGGTTACACTTTAACTTCGCTTAAGACTGACCAAAGAAATGCATCTTGAAGTGACCGTTCACTTCATCTTCTCTGTCACTGTATCTCCAGGTTTAATCCTTAAACCTGTTATTATGACTTAATACCCGACAAAAGAGTCTGCTCAATGGAGAGGAAGAGTGTTTTAGACCAGTGACTTAGACTGAAGGTATTATCAATCCAGTGACAAATTTAATCCTGGAGTCCACCCCCACCACCCTACCCCCACCTCCTGTTTTTGACACTGATTTTGACCTTGGTGTGGACCATAGGACTATTTCTTTATATTCATAGATCAACTAGGTCCAGATCTACGACCTGATGGTTCCATCTGTTTGATTAGACAATAGGTACGCCCAGTTGAAGGTTCAGATGGATGTGGTACTGCATCGGGTGTGGCTGAACAAGCTGATTCTTGAGTGGAAGTCCTTGGCACAGCCGTCGCACATGAGCTGATGGCTGTGGCTGGATGGTCGCTCCCACAACTATCCTTCTGTCTCCTCTGTCAGACCACTGTCGAGTTGTTTTTTCCTCTGCAGTAGCGATACCTACACTTACTGTACAGCTTGTCGCCAGGCACAGCGATTTGTAGCTGTCTTCCCAAGTGTCCACACTGACGATGTCAGGTCACGTTTGCAGACATTCCTGTATTACAGCCGTAGGCGTTCTGTGGGCCGAAATCCCGTGACAAACTCTGTGCAGGATGTCTTTTAGGGTACGGTTATCCTGCATGCGTCAGGCATGTTTAAGCCAGTGCAGTCGTCGATGTGTGAAGACAGTATGCTGCTTGGCATGTTGCCCTGGTCCAGTACGTCCTAAAACGAAATGCCCAGATCGGACACAAACAATATCATCATTATCATGTGCCCTGCCGCATGGAGTTGGCGATCATGGCCCTCCATATGCATCTCTCGCTAGTCGCTGCAAGTACAACTTCCTCTTTCTCTGTCCTCAGCCACCCTGCAAGTCCGTCCAATATTTCCTCCCTGGGTCTATATAGGTGGCAGTTATTCAGGTGGTGCTCTTGGTGCACATAGATTGTCAGCTCTCAATGCCATAGACACCTTTCCCTCCACTTCAGTTTCACTGTAGACTAACAAAACCAACGAGAATCTGAAATGAACAGTCGGTTTAGTTTTCTTCGTCACTTATGTACAGCTAATGGAACAGCCACCTGTAGTTTGAGTGATCTTGTGATGTCATCCATATTTGTCAAAAGTCAACAGAGCTGAGATGTTGCGACTACTCCTTAAAGGTCTCACTGCTGATCCGGCGTTTGGTAGTGTAGGGAGGCGGAGCTGTTTTTGCCACCACACTCAGTCACAGAGTGACTTGACATCAACAACAGTAGCTCCGTCCATCACCGTTTAAATTAGCTTCGATCTAAAATGTTACCGTTGATTTATCATCACGTTTTGTATCGAATGCAACTTTACATTTGGGGAGGAATGAGAAGAAAATGATAGCTACTGTTCTAATAAATCTAAACCCGTGTCTTGTCTTCTGTCCCTGCTCCGAGTTACCTGAGAAAACATTGCAGAGATACGATAAGCGTACTCGAAACGGTTTGCGAATGAATTCGACACTCGCATGCTCGGACTGTTTGTGTACGCATGCCGAAGGCTAAAATTTAACAACAGACTTCTTCATAGAAGGCAGGGAAAGCTGACCGAAAATGCAGAACTTGAACGCAATACGACAATATATGGTTGCACACTGGTGAGTATAGCCTGTAAAATGTTGCTTTTGTATTAATTCAGAATAATGCGTGGTCGTAAAACTGATTCAAAAGGAAGATCTTTTCAACTGATTGTTTAAAAAACACATTGTAAAAAACGGGACGAAGATAGGGGGCTACTGAAATCCAGTTTTGCCACACACACAAAAATGTCACCGTACCCTATGCAGTCGTTGTTTGTTGTCTGAGTTTGACATGATCAGGTTTGTCAGATTTCCCAGAGATGTGTGAATACCACGTTCTCAGGAACAACCTCAAATTTTCAAAACTTCATATTTCACTGTTGTGACAGTTTACCATTGTCGTAGCTTAATTTAAGTTTAATCCCATCAGAGGCTTCTTCCAGGTCACGGTGGCCTTAAGGGTAATGTTCTTTCTTTTCTATCTCTCAGAGTAGGTTCGAAGTTATTTTGCAAGCAAGTGTGTGTGTGTGTGTGCGTGCGTGCGTACGTGCGTGCGTGCGTGCGTGTGTGTGTGTGAATATACGTGTGGTTTGGCACTTGACTGTTCAGGGCTGGCAAGGGTAAAACATAGGCACAGCCTCATAACGCTGCTGGCCCCGAGAAAAGTTGAGGTCTTTACCACCTCAATCTCCAATTTCTTCAGGGTCATGGACAATCTTCGTAGGGAGGGAGGGGGAGCGGAGGCCTATAATGCCCAAATCATATCAGCTCAACAGCTTGCAGACCTTTTAACGTTAAATCAATGCCGATAATGCTGCAAATGACTCGGGATTATTGGGCTTGGCTATTTAGTACGATGCACAGTTTCAGGCCAACTTCCAATCAGCATCATGTTTCATAAAGAGAAGTCTTCCCCCTTTTACCATCTTTTAAAATTTTCCTCTCTCTCTCTCTCTCTCTCTCCCCCCCCCCCCCCCCCCCCCCCACCTCTTTCTCTCTGCGTGACAAAAATGTGCAAGCGAGATTTTCTCAGCTGTTTATCAACAGATCTTTACTAAATGTAGACCAAAGGTTTGGACCTTAAATAAGTCGCAAATGCGTAAGTTTGGAAGCCATGGAACCAAGGTCAAGGACAAACGGACAGAAAAAGTGGCGCAAACACTCTCATAGGGATGTGTGTGAAGAGCACTTTCTCACAGAACTTCCCTAAATTTTGAAATTCTTTATTTCATGTTGTGACAGTTTACCAGTGTCCTCGTTTAAGACCAAGTTTTATTATATCATAGGCTTCTTCAACGTCACAGTAGTCTTGGAAAGGACGAAATTCGGACTGTTCTCCGAACAGATGTTCTCAGCGTCGAGTAAGTTGATGCTTTTGATTTTTACAGCATCATTGTACACATGTAGATAATCTCAACTGTTGTTACAAAAACTGTCAAAACGAATTCTATCAAACAACATGTACTGGAGTATTGCACTGATTTTCCACAAAGTGATGTATTTCCTATCTCAGAACCTAACATTTTGAGATTCACAATGTCATCACTCCATACAATATCACTACCTGCTGGCAGATGGGCCCGATTCTGGTAATCCTGGTTCGGGTTCACCTCTGAGATGGAAATTAGGTCATGAAAATCAATAAAAGAAAAAGAATCTTTTAAGTGTTATTAAAACAGATATCTTCTTCTCTTTTTTCTTCTCCTTCTCCTCTTCCTCTTCCTCTTCGTCTTCTTTTTCTTCTTCTTCTCCTCCTCATCCTCATCATCTTCTTTTCTTCAATTCCTTCTTTTCTTCTCCTCTTCTTTCTTCATCATGCATTTTTATGGATTTCAGATGGAGGTGAATGGTCTTTGTTCATCACAAACGGTTCAATAATCGAGGACTGCGCATGATGCTGAAACGTGCCTTTAATTGAACAGAAATGTAGCTGTGGCATAAACAGAGCTCTGACACAGACAAGCAGGCCTGTAAGTTCATCATGGCCGCTAGTAACCTGACTGGAGATATTAACTCGACCATTTTCTCTCATTCGCCTGAAGAAATAAACCCAATTGTTTCTTCCGTCCCAACGGAAGATGTTAACTCTACAATGCCAACTGACCATGAGGTGCAGGAATTTCTGGAGACCAAAAATATGGAACTGTATTTGGCTCTGCTGCCCTGTGTGGCCTTCCTGCTGGGTATGGCCCTGATGGGTTTTGTGGGCAACACCTTGGTGTTTGTCGTGTATTGGAAGAGATTCAAAACCAGCGTAACCAGAACCTACATTCTGGCCATGAGTATGTGTGATATTATGACCACCGTCATTGTAGTACCCATAGAAATAATAGAAATACGCTTCCACTACTCTGCCTTTTACACCTCAGTATGCAAGATAATGTGGACACTATCAGCCTTTTTGCATATCTTGTCTTCCTTCTTATTAACTGCTGTGGCTTACCATCGACAGGGATCAGTCTGCCGACCAGTTCTTAAATTGCTACTCATTCCAAAAAAGACATATGTGTGTTGATCTTCTGCTACGTATTTGCACTGCTGTCTGCTCTGCCGTTTCTGGTTGTGATGGGATCACAGACAACACACTTCGATAACACGACCATCACAGGTTACAGATGTGCCTTCCTGACCGATTCACCTTACTTAATCGCCGTGGAGAGGTTTAACCAAGGCTTGTTCGCTACCACAGTAGCCATCCTCTGCATTTCTTACATACGAATTGGTCGACATTTGTGGAAACATAGAAAATCACAAAAAACCGTCTCAAAACCTGCAAGACACCCTGCTGATTTTACTTGCCTTTCAGTGCCTCCACCGGAAGGAATTCAGCCTAAAACGAAGAAGAACGGGACTCTGTCAGACCCCGGACAAGTTTTGACCTATCACCTACTAGGTGTAGGTATAGTAGAAGCGCTCTATTCACACTTTCAGCTTTAGAAAACACTTCCTTAAAAGAAGCGTCCACTGAGAGGGCAGGCACGGCTGCAGCAGATCCCAGGCTCAGAATCAAAAGACAGTTCCGATCGTGCTTGTCATGTCTTTGTGCGTGTGGGCAACGTAGAAAGTACATACGAAAGAGGACAGACAGAGACAGGAAAAGGGGAGGTCCTGCAAGATGTGGTGCTGGCCAAGGGAAACCAATGCCTAGCCGCACAACATTGATGCTCTTTGCCTTGACCGTCACCTTCTTGGTCAACTTTGTGCCTTACCTAGTGGTGAGAGCTGTCCGGCCAGGCATCATCGTGGACCACACAGCCAGTAAGCTGGAGCTCAATGTCTACAGCATCCTATACAGGTCCTACCACTTCAACGGTGCCATCAACCCCATTATCTATGTTTCTTGTTCGTGTCTCTTCAGACATGAGTGTACCCATATTTTGAGATGCTGCTTGCGTTAGAACAGTGTGGTTTGCTCTTTGTGACTTGATCTTTGTAGTGCTTCCTCACCTGTCGGCGGCACCGGATTCAGTGTTGGCCGCACTACTCTTTTGACACCACCACCTCTTTCCAGACCGCTCTGTCTTGACTTCTGTGGACAATTTCTTGAATATTTAGGTCACTGATGTTGGTTATGCTCTCGATGTATGAGATTGGAGGTCTGCCTTTCTTCCTTTTTGCCACTGCTTTTCCTTGAAAAATGGTTGCCATAATTTCTGTGTTCTTGTTGCGTGACACACGGCCAATGTATTTTAGTCTTTTCTTTTTAATGTCTTCTAGTAGTTTTCTGATGGTATCAAGTTCTCCCAGGACATTTTCGTTCGTTCTTCTGTCTGTCCATTTGACACGTAGTAGTCTCCGATAAAACCACATCTCTGCTGCCTCAATTCTTCTGCAATCAGCTTTTCTCAGAGTCCAGGCTTCGCAGCCATAAATCATGACTGGCCAGATCAAACATTTTAAAAGTCTAATTTTCAGGCAACAAGAGATAGAGACAGATGGAAGTCCATAATCGCCAACGCCATACGGCAGGGCACGTGATGATGATGATGAATTTTTCAGGCCATTTGGTATGCTTCTGTCTCTCTTGATGTTGTTGAGTTGGACAATTTCTTGCTTTGCCATTCCAATTCTTATTTTGATGTCTTTATTGCTTCTTAGTTGTTGGGGGGAAAGGTGGTAGTACTAATAGCAGCACAAGTAATAAATGTAATAGAGAAAGTAGTCGTAATAATAGTAATAGAACAATAGAAGGTTAAGAATAGAAGGTTAAGAATGACTGAATTCTGGGTTCAGTACCTGTCATTCCTGCCTTTTATCAGCGTTATTAACGTGGAATTTCCCGTTTTCTGGATAGAGAAATGACCTAGTAAGTCAAACATTTTTTGTCTCGATACAGAAGTGATCTAGTCGGTAAAACATTTGTTGTCTGGATAGAGAAGTGACCTAGTAAGTCAAACATTTTTGTCTCGATACAGAAGTGATCTAGTCGGTAAAACATTTGTTGTCTGGATAGAGAAGTGACCGAGTAAGTCAAACATTCTTTGTCTGGATAGAGAAGTACTCTAGAAGATAAAACACCTGATCTTTGAAGTGAGAGGTCCTCAGAATTCCAAGGCTTAGGATCTAACTAGACACGGATTTTTCTCTGCACCTCTCCCTTATCCTCATCCTTTCGCTGGACCTTACTTGGTAATCTGGGTGTTAATCTTTCATAAAGTATTTCGAGAGAAGATCTACGATATCAGGTTTGCTTTAAGCCCATTTAAAGGACATGATGGACAGACAATGGCAAAGAAACAATATGCCGGATCAGTTGAAACGCGGATCGTCAACGATTTGTATTCTCCACTGGCAGATTCCAAGGTTGGGGCTGGACATCAAGTCTGTGACTGGAGTAATACCATCATTCTGACTGCCAACAGAAGGCAGCCATCAAATCATGAAGTGTCTGCACTTAACAAAAAACGTGGCAGAGCGGGAAAAAACCTCATAGACAACAATACATATAAATGGGCAATAGTGGAACCCCAACAGGTCAGATGTCACCGCTTCTACACACTGCCTAAAATACACAAGACATTGTCCAACCCTCCAGGTAGGCCTATCATTTCCGGAACTGACGGACCCACTGAAAAAAATATCCAAACTGGTCGATCACTGGTTACAATAATATGCAGTGAATCTACCGAGCTATATCAGAGACAGTACTTATTTTCTCCACACCTTACAAGACTGGAACCAAAACCATGGCCCTTTTCAAAACACCACTCTGGTCACCATAGACGTTGTGGGTCTGTATTCAAACATTCCACATGACGAACTCATCACTGCGTTCAGATACTACCTCAGAGATGACAACCAGCAGTCCATCGCACCACCAACAGACCGAGTCATAGAATTAGTCTCTCATGTTCTCTTTAACAATGTTTTCCAGTTTGAAAAAAACTACTACCAACAAATCTTTGGCACTGCAATGGGAACACCCATGGCCCCTTCCGTTGCCAACCTGTTTATGGGTTAGTTAGAATCTCGACTTTTGTCCAACAGCCCTGTCACCATTTCTGACCAGTTCTGGAAACGCTTTATTGATGACATTTTCTTGCTATGGACAGGCTCTGTTTGAAGGTAGGCATCAACAATGAACACTAAGAGCTCACTAATAGACTCGTCCACAGTGCGGGGTGTATGGCGTGAATGTCAGTTAGAACAGTTCTCAACGTACATCAACTCTTTCCACCCTATCATTAAGTTTACAGTGAACTCATCCACCAACCAGTTACCCTTCCTTGATGTTCAGGTCAGCATTGAAAATGGCTACCTAGTGACTGATGTGTACACCAAACCTACAGATTCCCATTCTTATCTACATAGCCTGTCCTGTCATCCTCAACACGTGATCAAAAACATTCCGTACAGCCAGTTTCTGAGACTTCGCCGCCTGTGTTCTGACCCTACCACCTTCAGTCGCCGCTATGCAGAAATGACAAGCTATTTTGCCCACCGAGGATACAATTCCAGGCTAGTACAGAATGCCAAACATCGCGCTGGCCTCATCACCAGATCACAAATCCTTCAATACAAACCCAAACAGACAGCCACCAGAACCCCCTTCATCGTCACCCACCATCCATCCAACCCACCCCTCCGTCAGTGGCTCAGGGAACTCCACTCCACAATCCTTCACACCAGCAGCAAAATGCAGAAGGCTGTTCCGGACCCACCCATCCTTGGGGAGAGATGTTGTCGCTCCCTTCGTAACCTCCTCATGCCCTCATGCCTTCCAATCCCTTCTGACCCTGATGCCGGCTGTTTCAAGTGTTCAGCTAAACAGTGCATCATTTGTGAACAACACTTGATTGAAGGTGGAGAAACAACAAGAAGCCACGAACTCTGGTGCAGTGGAGAAAGCACCCAAGCATGAACATGACATATGATTATTCATTGTAAGTAAAAGAAGAGAAATGACTGAGCTGTCATGAGCTTCGGGTTGCCAATGATGTCAGCTTGAAGGTAGGCATCAACAATGAACACTAAGAGCTCACTAATAGACTCGTCCACAGTGCGGGGTGTATGGCGTGAATGTCAGCAACGAGAAGAACAAAGTCTTAGTCAACAGCGCAGCTGTCAGCAGTGCAGAGGTCTATACAAATGGGCAGGAACTGGAAGATGTGATGATGTCAGTTACTCGGGAGTTACCCGAACCGAAAATGCCAACGAGATGAACGCCATGGTAAGCTCACATGAACCACTTACAGCAAAAGTGAAAGACAGACTTCGTCAAGTTACCTACCACAGCACACTCTCATAACCATAAGACGGTGTCTGTTTAAAAAAGTTTAATTTAAAGAGACTGCCAAGAAAGCTGTGATCGTAGGGGAGTGAGGTGATAAAGAGTTAAACTTTTCTTGGGGTCACTTTTATGAGAGCACTGCCCGTCTCTTCTCCCTCGTTGCTACAAGGGTAGGAACCCATTCACACACAAACTTGCGTCAGATCTTGTCATTATCTGTATTATGAGACCGAAGTCAAGCATTCATAACGTCTGGCTAACAAAAGAATCCACTGGAACTAGCTTCTTATCATACAGTATTAGCGTTGATGGATTTATCTAATCAATATATATTCGGATTCTTTTCCAAGCGTGTGGCGTTCGACTGTGATAAAGAAACCTTTGCTCCTCATCAGAAAATCTGTTTTCTGCATCTAATTGTTCATTTCCCCTTTTTATCTCATGCATAACTCGACGTTCCATATTCTTTTTTCTTTTGTTCACTTCATTGTGTGTGTGTGTTTGTATGACGCTTATTTCTTTTCTGTGCCTTACTGGTTTGCTTCCCCTCCCCCTTCTAACTTGTGTGAGTTTATTCTTTTGTTGTTTGCTAAATTTGTTTTTATTGTACGCTTATGTTATTGCAATCTGAAATAATTAAATCGAAACAGAGGTCTACAACGTGTTGAGAGTTTCACGGCGTCTCTATGTGTTGTGTGTGTGTGTGTGTGTGGTGTGTGTGTGTGTGTGTGTGTGTGTGTGTGTGTGTGTGTGTGTGTGTGTGTGTGTGTGTGTGTGTGTGTGTGTGTGTGTGTGTGTGTGTGTGTGTGTGTGTGTGTGTGTGTGTGTGTGTGTGTGTTCGTTTTCAGGCCATCCTTCTAACTAAACTGTCACCGGCGGTTTTTAACTTTAGAGCGATATTTTCCATTCTGTCTGTTTGGTTTCTGTCTTTCTCCTCAGCTTTGTGTCTTCCATACTGTATTTCCTCTGCTTCTTCCTTCTTCTCTTCCCCGTTTTCTGCTATTCTGCTGCCTCCTCCTTCCGCTCCTTTTCCTCTACCTGCTGTTGTAAGAATGAAGTCTGTCGTGTGCCTTGTTATCATTCTAGTAATCTTAAAGTAAACAAATCTTCCTCTTCTGCGGCTGTTTTTTTTTTCAACTGCTTCCCACCTCTTCGTTCTTCTTTTTCTTTCTTTCTTTCTTTTTTTTTTCTCTCTCTTCCTTCTTCTTCATCTTTCTCGTCCTCTTTCATTGTTCGTTTCTTCGGATTTCAGATGGAGGTGTGTGGTCTTTCATCACCACAAACGATTCAGTGATCAAGGATTACACACGAACCAGAGTTTTTCTTTAAGTGAACAGACAGGCAGCAGAGACATCAAAGATCTTTAAACACAGACAAGCAGGTCTGTGAGCTCATCATGGCCTCTACACGCTCACCGAAAGATGCCAGCTCAATTAATTCCGCCTTTACGACATACACTCCGTCTGACTATGAAGTGGCAATGTTCCTAGAGAAAATGAACCTGCAATTGTTCACTGCTATGTGGCCTTCAGTAGTATACCTACTGTGTCTGGACCTGATGGGTCTGGTGGGTAACACCTTGGTATTTCTCGTCTACTATAAGAGGTTTAAACCTGGCTCGACAAGGATCTACATCCTCTCCATGAGCGTCAATGATATCCTGATCAACCTCATCTCGCTGCCGATCGAAATTGTGGACATACGTCTCAATTATACCTTCTCCTGTATCTGGACTTGCAGGATAAGCTGGTTGCTTGTGGGCTTTCTGCACATTCTCTCAGGTTTCTTGCTTGGCGCTGTGGCTTTCCATCGACAGCGAATAGTTTGCCGGCCAGCCTCTGCACCCCGCAATAATTCCAAGAGTGACGTATATCTGTTGATAGCCCTCGTTGTGACTGCACTGCTTTCAGCTGTCCCGTTTTTTTTCACGCTTGAAATAAGGAAGATACATTTTAAACATTCAAACATCACAGGGGCTAAGTGCGACTACTCCCAGAGCTCTCCTCTCGTTCCTGCTATGAACGTGTATCACGATGTCTTGTTTGCTATCACTCTTATTATCTTGAGCGTATCTTATGGAAGAATAGCTCTACGTATATGGCGACACAAAAGAGCACAAAGAAGCTCCAAACTACGTTCGAAAAGTTCCCATGGTGTCGCTGGCTCTTCAGCTTCTCACCCCCAGAACCATCATGCTGAAATCGGTCGGGATCATATCACACAAGCCGTGGCGCTACCCGGGCCCATAACGAGCGGTACCACAGAAGACGGAACATCAACTTACAGCCGAAGCTCACTAGTCTCAGCTACACTTTTCGAGACGACTTCTCTGAGAAAAGAGTCAACCAGCTTGGAAATAATTGCCAAGATACTCTCACGTTCCGCAACCAGGTCCCCACACGTTAGGAAACGAAAAAAGACAAAGCAGATGCGATCGTTCATGTCACGTCCGTGGTTTCACAGGTGCGCGAGGTGCATTCCTATGAGGACAGTAGACATGATGACTAAGGAAGCACCTGGCACAAGGCATCGACATAGTCATGGAGGTAAACCGATCCCTAGCAGTACGACCTTCATGCTGTTTGTGCTCACCGTCATCTTCACCAGCAACTTCATGCCTTACCTGACGGTGACATCCTTGAAGCGTGACGTTATCAAGAATCTCAACACTGGCAGACTGGAGCTCAACGCCTACTACATCCTGCTCAAGTCTATCTACATAAATAGTGCCGTCAGCCCCATCGTCTATGGCCTCTGCTCGCGTCTCTTCAGACATGAGTGCCGCATTTTTTTCGAAAGTTATCGACGATAGGATTGAGCGGCTGGATTGCAGTGAGGTTTGTGGTTGTGGCTCTGTTGAATACTGGTGCCGTCGGGATGTTTTTTTGTTGTTTTTTTTTCCCGTTCTTATGGGTGGTATTTTACCTAGATGGAGATACACATTTCACTACGATGTAGCCTAAGTTGTTTCGATGACAGATTGATACACAGATGGACATAAAACCCATACATTAGTTAGGACCTCAAGACCTTGTCAGCGCTTAGGGTTCGTGTGCAGGCTCATGGCTTATGCCACGATCATTTTGGATCTCCACTATCCCATGGCATCTGTGGCGTCAGTGCATGTGGAATTTGTTCTTAGCGCAGTGACATCATACTGAGAAAATGAAAGCGAAATTTTGAGTGAAATATAGTTTACGAAGACCTCATTCAGGCAGACAAACAAACACTAGACCAAACAACCGAACACTAGACCAAACAAACTTATACTAGATCAAACAAACATATACTAGACCAAACAAACATATACTAGACCAAACGAACACTAGACCAATCATACTAAACCAAACAAACACTAGACCAAACATATACAAAACCAAACATATACTAGACCAAACAAACACTTGACCAAACATATACTAAGCTAAACAAACATGCACTAGACCAAACAAACACTAGACCAAAGAAACATATACTAAACCAAACATATACTAGACTAAACAAACACTAAACCAAACTATACTAGACCAAACAAACATATACTAAACCAAACATATACTAGACCAAACAAATACTAAATTAACAAACATATACTAGACCAAAGAAACATATATTAGATCAAACAAACATATACTAGACCAAAGAAACATATACTAAACGAAACAAGCGTATACTAGACCAAACAAATACCAGACCAAACAATCTTCACTAAACCAAACAAACACTAGACCAAACAGACATAGACTAAATCAAACATACACTAGACTAAACAAACACTAAACCACACAAACTATACTAGACGAAATAAACACATACAAAAGCAAACATATATTATTATTAGGCCAAAGACTAGACCAAACAAACATATACTAAACCAAACATATACTAGACCAAACAAATACTAGACCAAATATGTACTAAACCAAACATATACAAGACCGATTACTAAACCAAACAAACATATACTAGACCAAACAAACATATACTAGACCAAACAAACATATACTAGACCAAACATATACTAAACCAAACAAGGTATACTAGACCAAACAAATACTAAACCAAACATACACTAAAACAAACAAACATATACTAAACCAAACATATACTAGACCAAACAAACACTAGACCAAACAAACTATACTAGACCAAACAAACACATACTAAACCAAACATATTTTAGGCCAAAGACTAGACCAAACAAACATATACTAAACCAAACATGTACTAGACCAAACATATACTAAATCAAACATATACTAGGCCAAACAAACATACTAAACCAAATAAACATATACTAGACCAAACAACACTAGACCAAACAAACAAAAGAGCACCGGCTCCATTTGAAATTGAAATTTGACTTTTTTTTTCAAAAACAGATTCATTTCAACTGAGTATCCAACATGTGTTCCATGTACATTTCCCAATAACGAATGTGTAAATTCTTGAGCATGTGCGGGCTCCTCGCAAGGACACCTTGTTGAATCGGATGGTTAAAGGCACAAATGAATGAGACACAGGCTTTACATTCTGATATTATACACAAAGCTGGCACGACCAGAATGACTGGGACTTCAGTAAGGACAGCCAAGACACTTGCGCTCATAATGAAAGCTCGTGCTGAACTCCAGGAATTAGATCTTGAATGTATTTGCTCTACCGACTGAGCGAATCAGCCCAAGTGCGAGATCCGATTTAAAAGGACAATTCAGCAGACTGACATTGACGAGCGACTCTGTTGTTCAACTTTGTGAAAGAAAACAAGATGGTCACGCTACACAAAGGCTGCAGTGTTTAAGCCACTTGTGCTGTCAAAATCAATACATCTGAAATAACATGCTCTTACCAAACTCACTAGATAAATCTTTGAAAAGGTGCAAGTTCTTTTCAGTTTGTCTGGAACACTGGCACAATATGAAAAATTATAGATCATTCAAAGGAGAGTAACACGGTTGGAACAGATGGAAAGAGATGTGCACAAAGCTTGCCTGACTTCAGTTTCGTTTTCACTGTGTATCTTTGAAAATAACGTGGAAAGAATCAAATGAAAAAACTACTACACATAAGTGGAATGTCATTCCTTTGTGACTTGCATCTAAATAGAAACTTTACAAACATACAGTCCCTAACTGTATACGCAAAAATGCAAAGAAAATATTTCGGAGATGCTTTTCCTTATATTTTTGGAGATATATGATATTTATTCTATTCATGAAAATATCCTGTCATAAGTTATATCAAACGAGATAAATAAATGCTTTGCTGTACTTGTTCTATACAATCAAATTATCGGTTGTGCAGATGATTATATCTGTAAAACCAGAAATTGAATCAGAAAGTGATATACATACTCGCGGGTTTTTAGATGTTTTGTTTGTTGTTTCTTTTTTCAAACGTACTGGGAATAATATTGGCTTCTGAAGAATGTATAGAAACACATGTCATATTAAACTTGATTTGCGTCGTTCTGGGTTGTAGTGCCTCTTAATGTTTTTATTTTAAAAAATGTTGAAGAGAGAAATTAACATTTCAGTATTTCAGACATGTCTGATTCAAAAAGAACTGAAGAGAGAAATGAACTTTTCAGTATATCAGATAGTCTGAATATAGAGAGTTCTTGACGTGTCTGTCTGTCTGTCAGTATGTGTTGAATTGCTCTTGTACCACACTATTCTTCAAATGCAGTACATGTTATTAGACATTTTAGCTGAGTCCAAAGAACTTAGCTGTTAAGCAAGCTGACCACATTAATTCACTGTGTTACTGCACGGCCTGCATCTTTGGTGAGAGTGCGTGTTGGGTGTTTTCATGTTTCCATGATAAACCAAATCAACATCTGGAAAGACAGAGGCATACCAAATGACCTGAAAGTTAGACTTCTAAAATGTTTGATCTGGCTAGTCATGATTTATGGCTACGAAGCCTGGGCTTTGAGAAAAACTGATTACAGAAGAATTGAGGCAGCAGAGCTGTGGTTTTATCGGAGACTACTACGTGTCAAATGGACAGATTGAAGAACTATGAAAGTGTCCTGGAAGAACTTGATACCACCAAAACACTACTACTAGCAGACATCAATAAGAGAAGACTTAAATACATTGGCAACGCAACAAGAACACGGACCTCACGGCAACCATCTTTCAAGGAAAAACAGTGGCAAAAAGGAAGAAAGGCAGACCTCCAATCTCATACGTCGAGAACATAACCAACATCAGTGGCCTAAACATTCAAGAAATTGTCTACAAAAGTCAAGACAGAGCGGCCTGGAGGGAGATGGTAGTATCCAGATGTGCAGCGGCCAATACCGAACCCGGTGACGCCGACAGGTGAGTAAAAAACCAGCCAATGACAAGACTTGCAGGATCTTTATCCCGTGAACAGTTGATATTCTTCAAGTGTATAAAGACGACGGGGTTTAGGCACTGGCAGGTCTGCAAAACACGCTGATCTGAGAGATCGGAAAATCTTTACCTTTTACACACCAGGCAGAGGTGTGTCGGTGGATCGAACCCAGGACCTTCCGACAGAAAGTAAGATATTTACCTCCTTGATAGCGCAGTGGGGTATTGCGGGTGCAGAAATTAAGGCCCCCTCCTGTTCTGGAACTACCGGAACTATCTAGTTTGTTTTCATATAGTCTGGTGTTCCTTTTTCCTGTTATTTTCTCTTTTCCTCACAAGATTCTTTCATATTTCTGCGTTCCAGATCATTTACCCGTATTTCTTCCAAACTCTCTCCTTAGGTCTCCATAAACGGAATATGCTTGTTTTTAAGGTAGAACAAAACAACGGACATACACGCAGAAATCTGCTCCCTCTGCAGTTTAGGTTTTTGATTGATTGATTAATTTCGTTCAGTTTTTACGTCGACACGCACCTCAGGTGATATGGCCGACGGGGACAACCATCCCAGGGAAGGGGGGAAGGGGGCCTTGTCTAATCCTATACTGACACCACCAGAACAACAATGATGTTAAGATGGGACAGTAAAAAAAAACAGTTTTAATGTAGCGCACCCTACAACCATTAGCATGTGAATCTGACGCTCAAACAACTGAGCTACTGAGGCCCGCTGCAGTGTAGGGAAGTTTGCAACGAACTTAAACGCTTAGATAGGGAGTGCTCGTTGGAGCTCTAGCCAGCATAAAATTAAAATTAATATCCGTCAACTGAATGCATTTTCACCTCCAGCAGTCTTCTTGTATTCCCGGGATTCTTATCATTATTGTTTAAAGCCCAGCCGACTGCACAGAGCCGTATAATGGCTATAACCATCGAAAAACGCAACCAACATCTTGTTGGGAAAAAATCTGAAAAAGAAAATTAAGTACATGTGTCAATGCATGTGCGCACATAAGTACATGGTCAATGCCCTGGCGCTGACCCTTCCGTCAAATTTATCTCCAGAGGATTTCAAAAAACAAACCTGAGTACAAATGTCAACATGACTATGGACACTAAAGCATACATAAGAACTTGCCTGAATTACCTAAAACTGCTCCTGCACAGCACATTTCCTTTGAGCCAAACAAGAAGTCATTACACGTATCGAATTATCAATCCTAAGAGAAAGTATGCAAGGTTTTATAGAACACATACAGGTGAATGGACCAGACAGGCAGAAAATGGTATGAAGAGGTGACAGAAAGCAAAGAAGGAAGGAAGACACAAAGAGAGTAACAGAAAAGAGGAAATTTCTTGCACAGAATGTCCAGAAAGTGGGGATGAAGTTAGTTACCAGAGATCAACACATCTGTCGTATGTGAGCATAAATTTCAGTTCAGTCCCAACTCGCAACATTAAAAACTTGACCTGTTCACTGCCCACTTCAGTGATGCATCATTCTGGTGGTTTCAATTTGGTGAATAACCGATCAGTGATACTGCCCTCCCTTTTTCAACACCTTGCCATCGTGTAGCGTCTTGTGTGGGCTCAGGGAGTCTACCACATAATTGCTGGCAGATATGGGTGGAACGCACATGATATTGCCTGAGTGAGATGAACCCACCTTGAACAAATTCTAAGCTACAATCAAATTCAGCATTAGAGACAACAGAGCTGAGAAATACGTCTCATACTTTGACTGAACGAAGAAAGAAACTTTCAAAAATGATGGACAACTGTATTTTTCACCAACTGAAGACTATCTCTCTCTCTCGCTCTCTCTCTCTCTCTCTCTCTCTCTCTCTCTCTCTCTCTCTCTCTCTACTTCTCTCTCTCTCTTTCTCTTTCACTCTCTGCCCACATACACACACACACACACGCAAGCACGCACATACGCACGTACGCACGCACGTACACACTCACACACGAAAACACACACATACACGCTGTGTTAGGCTGAGGTTGCATTCAGAAATTTTGGGGCGTATGGGTACCTGTCATTTTCGTTAAATAGCAAATCCCATTATTGATCGAATTATTACAAATTCTACACATTTGTGGTAAGACGATTGGAAAATCGGAATCTGTCAAAATAAAATCTATATATTGAAGTATTTTTGTAGTATAAGTAGTTATTTGGGTGGGTTTTTTTTTTCATAATCAATACTTTATCATACCCATTACTAGCAGTCGTGGAAGGCACTACCAACTCTGTTTTGTCCTCTTCGGAATCACTTCCTTCCTCACAATCTTCATTTTCACCATCACCAGAATTGTAATCAAGGCCGAGCCGTTGCTTGATTTGCTCAGATTGTTGTCATTAAGATCGAGCCGTTGCATTATTTCCTTACGTGTGAGACCACAATTTCTTGCCATTTTTTGTTTTCAAATCGGCTGAAAAGTTATTTTGACAGCATGCAAAACGTCAACGAAAAGTTAACGGAAGTAAGCAAACATTGGAGATAACTTCCAGCTTAATGTATAGAGAATTACAGGCAGTATCCTACCTTTAACTGACAAGACTACGATCGATGCTTATCGTCCACAGAGGTTGCAAGCGTGAAATAACTAACAGTGTTTCCCGTCAGGAATGCTGTCATCATCATCATCATGTCGAGCTGTAAGGGAGAGAAAAACTCTTGTTCCGACGCCGAGCGTCGAATTCAGAACTTGTCATTTCGGAAACAGATCGCTCAGATCACTGGGCCACCTCTTCAAACCACAGTTCGTTCCTATCCCCACCACCTATCCCATCCTCACCTGAACCCTCAACACCCCCACCCACCCTGCACCCTGAACCTGTATCTTCACCACTACCCACAAAACCCCATTCCAACACCATGCCCAAATAACCGCACCGTTCCCCGTATCATAATTTTCGAAAGGAAGGGGAAAGGGAGAAAGAATCAAGCGAGAGGGATTAATGAGGAAGGGGTGCACAAGGGGAGGCAGAAAGAGATGGGGAGGGAGGGAGGGAGGGATGGAGAGACACAGACAGACAGACAGAGACACAGAGAGAAAGCCGTGAAATCATCCATCTCAGACAGCGAGAGACAGAAAGAGAGACAATAACGCTGGCATTGACAATGTTTTAACTATGAAGTCCATCCACCAGTATAAATGTACATCTGCCCATATACAATGTTAACAAACATGCACATACCTACATACTACGAAAAAGCATGCTTGACAGATGGAGGAAGAAAGAAAGAGAACAAGAGAGAAAGGGAGACGAAATGACAAAACCGTCCATTCCACAAGACAGTGCACAATCTGTATTCTTCAAATAACCACGTTGAAAAAATAAGCAAAAACAAAAACAACAGTCGAACGTAGCCTTGTCCAAAAATTGCATCTGAAAAAGAACGGAGACAGAAAAAAGAGTCTAATTACACGTAAGAGTGAAAAGAAGTTAAATAAAAGAACAAAAAGAGAGGAGAAAAAATGAAAACAGAAGCACACACAAATAGGACAACGTTACTTCATAAAACAAAACAAAGGCGCATTGGCCTTTGTTAAGCGCACTGAAAAGACAACAAAGAAACAAATACACAAAACATAGGACACAAAAACAATCACAGAACATCCCCAACGTTTGGTTGACCTGGAGAGAAAAGTGAAGAAAGAAAAGGAAAAGGAAAAAGAATTCATAAAAAATGCACATGCATATCTAAAGAAAGAGCGACAGAATATATTTAAAAGGCAGAAACAAAAAAAGACAAGTAAACACCAAGTTGTTTTCTGTTCCTGCATGCAAATAGAAGTCCATTGTAAAACAAAAGCATCATTTCCGGTCTTCATCCTTTTACATCTTTCCTGTCCGTCTCTATCACTCTCCACTCCTACCCCATCATCTCCATCCAACCCCCAAACCCCGCATCAACTCCATTCCACCACTGCAACATCTCTATCCCACTCCCTGACTATCCGTACCTGACCCTCTGCATCATATCCATTTCACCTCCACATCATCTCCATACAGCCCCATCACCTCTATCCTATTCACACATCATCTCCATCCTACCCTCACATCATCTCCATCTCCATCACACCCACCTCCCATCATCTTTATTCCACCCACCCCACATCATTTCAATTCCCACCCACCCCGCATCATCTCCATCCCACCCACCCCGCATCATCTCCATCCCACCCACCACCCATCATCTCCATCACACCCACCACCCATCATCTCCATCACACCCACCACCCATCATCTCCATTCCACCACCCCGCATCATCTCTATCACACCCACCACCCATCATCTCCATCCCACCCACCCAGCATCATCTCCATCTCACCCACCCACCCCCCCCGCGTCATCTCCATCCCACCCACCCCGCGTCATCTCCATCACACCCACCACCCATCATCTCCATCACACCCACCACCCATCATCTCCATCCCACACTCGCATCATCTCCAATCCAAACATTCTCCCCCCACCATCTCCACCCCACCATCTGCATCATCTCTGTCACACACACCTCATATCATTTTCACCCTGCATCATGTCCA
>CM060309.1:90936958-90939458 GCA_030674185.1 Monoplex corrugatus
TTCAATCTGCATTTAACGGCAGTTTGGCATGGCCCAGAAACTTTGGGTCATGGTGACTCAGATCGCCAATCTCGCTGCAAAGATTTCTCGGCTATATATTGATCGATAGCTATCATATTTCTATGCAAACAGACAAGCAGTTGCTGTGTTGTTGATTTTTAAATTTTAATGCATATGATCAAATTTCGGTATCCGGGTGTCTCAGTGAGTGATGATGTTCCGATTTTCCAGGTCAGCATATATGCAGACCTGCCAGTTCCTGAACCCCCATAGTCTATGTCTATACATATGCAACATATTGAATACGTACGTTCTATATCTACATGTATGTAGTCATGTCAGTGGTTGGCTTATAGAAACATCAAATTACCCAGCATAGATGCAACGGCAAGTTTTTAAAAAAAAGGCTTTTAGCTAATAACTTCTACCGTTGGAAAAGTATCATTATCATTAGCAAATGAAAGGGGGTCTCCCGGGAATGTCCTGCTGTTTATGGACAAATCTGTGGCAACTTTGATACAGAGATGTAACGTGGTAAGGCCACTCATTGCATCTGTGTCAGTGGGAATGGTCCTTTTACCAGAGTCACAACGATCAGACAAGTGAAAATGGGTACTGCATCTCTCAGGCCTGATTGACACCAGGATATATAATGACAGTAAGCATAGGGTGCGGCCTTGATGGAAACCAGTAGAATGGATGAAACTCAATAGAATCACGGTTATAATCATGGAATTGTGGAAAAAATTGACCCAGATTGTCTGGCCATAAACGTGGCGTAGGGAGAGGGGAAAAGAGGTGGAGGAGGTAGGAAAAAGGTAAAAATAAGAAAGGATACAAAGGTAAAAAAAGAAAGGATGCTGAACACCTGATGGCATTTTTCAGTTCATGTTTTGAAGTCGACCACAAACGCCAACTTCTGGCGGTTTATTGGTTTTAATGGACAACTCTCTGTTATTTGTGTTTCTACGAAGGAGATCTGCATATGTAAACTTGACTAGGAAGACGTGACAGTTTAGTCACAGACAGCCAAACATGCACAAAAATGTGTCCCCAAAGATACGTCAACCTTGTATGGATGAATCTGTTCCAAAATTCACCCGGTATATATTCTAGTCCGACAACACGAAGCAGTTTTGCTATAAATTTCAGAAGGCATGATCCAGTTTGTTGTTTTATGCCCGTAATTATAAAACAAATCCTCTGTTTTTAACAGAAAAAAAAAAATTTTTTATGGTGTTCTTTTTCTTAAGAATCATTGCCCTTGATTTGTGCTCACCTTTTTTTTTTTTTTTTTTTTGTCTCAATTTCTACGTCACCTTCTAAGCTAGGCCTGAGAAATACAGACGCCTGTGGTATTGGTCAGAAAATTTGAGCAACATCCTCAATGACCATCCATGAAGTGGATGAGACTCGACTGTATGGTCCCGACCTTCCCAATGAGCACAATCCCCTCTGCAGCCTGTCTCCACTCGGAGGGGAATCACATTGCAATATATAAATTGTATATAATATGCTCTCTATAATTTTCCATTGTTTTTATTCTTTCTCCCCATTTATAGCCGT
This sequence comes from Monoplex corrugatus, assembly GCA_030674185.1. Lineage (NCBI taxonomy): Eukaryota > Metazoa > Mollusca > Gastropoda > Littorinimorpha > Ranellidae > Monoplex > Monoplex corrugatus. The sequence continues at coordinate 90,938,525 of CM060309.1, forward strand.
GTGTGTGTGTGTGTGTGTGTGTGTGTGTGTGTGTGTGTGTGTGTGTGTGTGCGTGGGTGCGTGTGTGTGCGTGCGTGCGTGCGTGCGTGTGCGTGCGTGCGTGTGTGTGTGTTTCAGCGCTTAGATTTGATTTTATCAAGATTTTGCGCTATATAAATATTGTAATTATTATTATTATTATATTATTATTATATCTGGGTAGGAGCCGGTTGGGGCCGAAAACTCCCACAACGATTCTGACATCACCTTCCAGTCGGTAAGTCCATTGCGCTAACTACTGCCCCATGGCGACTGGCTGGAAAAGAGAGATTACTGATATAGCTTAAACGTCCTGCGTTGACAGAGGTCTACTTTCGTTTCAACCAGATTGTTTTGTATTCCTAGGAAATAATCTTTCTCTCCGTTTTTACGGTACATTTAAAACATGCCTCATATCTTCGTTCCCATTTTACCTCCGACATCACAACCACCTCCAAGTTTCCATCATCTTCTGCTGCTATATTATTTAGCGGAAGGTGCATTGTTTCCGTTTCCGATTCTGTTTCTCGGAAAGAAGATTGTCAAGCCATACTAACTATCTTCATTTTCATAAAATTGAAACAAAACCAACTATACACGTCCTTGCGCACGTCCCCAAACCCTCACCTCCTACCCCTATCCTTTACACAGTCCCGATGATTAAAAAACAAACAAACGAACTTTGTGACGTATGCATGCATATTCTTCTCCTTCTTTTACTAATCTGTGGCAGATTTTTCAACGACCGATGAGTATTCGATGCTTCAGATCCAGTATTTGCTCAAACTGGTCTTTGATACGAAGTTGTAGTAGTAGAGAGTAAATAAGTGATCAAAAGAAACAGACAGACCAACACACCGTCACGGACACAGATACTGTAAATGAAAGAGACGAGAAAGAATTCAGCCATTTTTAC
>CM060309.1:90946958-90989458 GCA_030674185.1 Monoplex corrugatus
TTTCTACGAACAATTTTTAGTAATAATGTCATTACTGAATATACCAAACAGCGCAAGAAACCAGCACCCGAGATCATTTGGCTACCAAGCTGCGGTCATCTGGAACTCTGTTCACTCGACAACAACAATCCGCAGTGCCCATTCCGTCCCTATTTTCCAAACCCTGTCAATTTCAGCTAGTGTTCTCCGCCTAATCACGCAGAGGTAAAGCCAAAAGTAGAACTGTGGCTGTGCTCTGTGAATTCGGAGTTGTGTGGCTTAGATTGTTTGTGTGCTGTGGTGGTGGTGTTGATGTTGGTTGTTGTTGTGGCTGGTGGTGGTGTGTGTTTGTGGTGTGTGTGTGTGCGTGTGTGTGTGTGTGTGTGCGTGTGTGTGTGCGTGTGTGTGCGTGTATGTGTGTGTGTGTGTGTGTGTGTGTATCATATATATGTGTGTGTGTGAGTGTGTGTGGTGGTGCTGTTGTGTGTGGTGTGTGTGGTGTGTGTGTATCACATATTGTGTGTGTGTGGTGTGTGTGTGTGTGTGTGTGTGTGGTGTGTGTGTGTGTGTGTGTGTGTGTGCGCGCGCGCGCGCACGTGCACAGAGTTCACAGCACGTTTCGATGTGTTTAGAACCACTCTAAACGGTAAAACTGTTTGGTGTTTTTGCAAGAACGTATGCGAAATCGAAATAGTTCTGACATTCGGAGTTCTAAGAGATCGAAACAAGTCATGCACTCTGGTCTTGAGCGGAGTTTAGATGCTAGAGAGCTTTCTAAGTCGTGATGAATTATCATTATAGTAATTATTATTATTATCATTATTGTTATTATTATTATTAATAGTAGTAGTAGTAGTAGTAGCAGTAGAAGCATTAATATTAGTATTATTGTTGTTGTTGTTGTTATCATCATCGTTGTCGTCATCATCATCATCATCATCATCACTACTATTATCATCATTATTTTTTTTCTTAAAGTTTTGTCATTTTAACAAGATGCAAAGACCAACACGGTCAGCAAGGATTGTTATCAGCATTCTTCTTCTTCTTATTATTATTATCATTATTATTACTATTATTATTATTATTATTATTACAACGAAATAAATAGTGTAGCTGGCTGGGCCTCCTAGTGTTTACCAACTTACACCGGAGACTTAGCACAAAATTGGACAGACAGACCAATTTCTAAAGTCACATTAATCGAAAAGTATATAAAGGCAAGCAAGAACTCCTTAACTCAGCCCTTTCGCTGCCAGATAAAAGTATGACTATTCTATAATTCTGTCTCAGAGATTGCCCTGGTGCCCGTGAACAAGACCCCCAGCTATGAGTGGACAACACCACTGCTTTGTGGGTGTCTCGGGAGAGGCCAAGGCTAAAGGAGTAAACCCTGACAGAAAATCACCATCGCCTTGAGATTGTCTCGGGAGAGACCAAGGCGAAGGGAGTAAATCCTGACAGAAAATCACCACCCCTCACCCCACTGCCTTGTGAATAGTCGTGGGAACAACAAAGGCTAGCAGACAGTCTCTACAAAAACCGATGGAAGGCAACGGGAAACCACCATCGTATTCTCCCACGTAAATCATGACCAGACACACGAAAAGTATATGTAACCTAAACGACGTAAATAGGGGCTCCACTGAAGCACCTTTGTCGCGTAGGGAATGTCATACTGCGGAGGTGACACCCGTTCGTCATCAAGTTACTGTGATCAGATTTAAAAATATAGAATAAATTCGTAATAGGAAACACTTGGTTTGAACAACTTAACAGAAGAAAATGGGCATGGATGAATCCAAGAGACAACACGAGAAATCAAAATGATTACATTCTGATAAATAAAAGATTATGAAATTCTTTACTGACAAAAAAACAAACAAAAAACAAACAAACAAACAAACAAAAAACCACACACACACACAAAAAGCAACAACTTACCAGACGCAGACTGCAACAGTAACCACAATCCTGCAATGGGAAAATTTAGACAGAAACTAAAGAGAAGAAAACAAACCAAAAATAACATAACACTAAATATATTGGAATCTTAAAAACAGATGAATCAACTCGTTCAAAATTCAGCGTCTATGTTCAAAACAAACTCTGTGCTCTGGAGGACGTTGATGATTTGGTGACAGTGAGGAACAATGGAAACTCGTAAGAAACACGATAAATGAAGTTTGTGAAGAAATCCTTAGAGTCGAAAGAAAGGCGAAGAAGAACTGGATGACAAAAGAAATTTTAGGCTTGATGGATGAAAAGAGTGCGAAAAGATACATAAGGAAATCAGGAATAGGTGCAATGAAGCTAAGGAAACTTGGCTAGAAACAAAGTGCAAAGAAATAGAAAGTCGACACAAAAAACACCCTAAGTTTATGTACAGAAACATTAAAGAAACTGCCCACAGGGAAAAGACGTGCATATCAACTGGTTGCTTAAAATGGTACGATTATTATGGAAAAACACAAAATATTAGATAGATGGGGACAGTACATTAAAGACCTTTTGACAATGACAGAAAAGAGGAGCACATCATAAGAAAGAACGTTGAAGGGCCACCAACAATGAAAGATGAAGTTAGCACAGAGTTCAAAAAGATGAAACCGGGAAAAACCCTAGACCAGATATGAAGGAGGCTGTAGATGAATTTGGTATTGAAAAAGTAACAGTCCTAGATAAAATTCATGAAATCGTTAACACTCAGCTACCGCTTTCCAATCTGAGTCCACGGGTTTGTGTTCGAATCCTTTCCCCCCTCTCCAAGAAACATTTCTGCGGCCTCAAGTCTACCTGACTGTGAATAAGTATCTGACCCTGTTCAAAGTTGGGAACGGCAAATCAGCGAGGGAGAGGAGATGTACATTATCCTCATAAAGCTAGCCCCGTGAGCAGTGGAAATCTCTATCACCACATTTCACCCACAACCTCAGTGTTATGGGCCAGCCTTCGTCTTTGCCTTATCTTCTATTGGGAAAGAGAAAATTGTAGATAGGGCACTGCCATTTTCTGTCTCCATTCCTCTCCTACATTTACAATTCAGATTTATTCCACCAATCTGCACCACTTCTGTTTCTGGGCTTTCTCCATTCTATCGTTTTTTCATTAATTTTCGCTGAGAAAATGTGGGTATCATGACAGAGATTCGTCTGGTGCATTTACATGTATTGGGAGCAAGGATGCGAGTGCGCGCGCGCGTGCGCGTGTGTATGTATGTGAGTGTGTGTGTGTGTGTGTGTGTGTGTGTGTGTGTGTGTGTGTGTGTGTGTGTGTGTGTGTGTGAGAGAGAGAGAGAGAGAGAGAGTGCATGTGTGTATGTCTGTGTGTTTGCCATTGTGGGTGTGTCTTCTCTTCCGCCTGTGTCTCTTGCTCTATTTGTCTTCTTAGTTTTTGGTTGTTGTTGTTTTGTTTGTCTTCTTTTAAAAACATTCAGTTATTAACCCTTCTTGTTTTAGAGATATTTCATAGCCTTCACATATTAAATTATATAGAGTGCGATGCAATGCAAAAAACAGAAATACACACATGAATTATAAGTAATCTATGCAAAGAGATCATTACTGATATCAATAACTAAGTTGTCAAAATGATCAGTTACAACGTATTTTAGTTTCATTAATTACTATTCATTTAACTGAAATAAATATCCCCCCCCCCCCCCTAAACAAAAATAAACTGTTAATTCTAGGACGGTATTTTCATTAAATACCATTTATTGAGAAAGCTGATATTGAATGAAAATAATAGAGAACCAATTATGTCAGCTATAATACCACTCGACATGTAGTTTTTATCTGTTTATATATAATTTTCTTCGAAAAATATGTTGTTTTTCAGTTGCTAGTGAGTAAAAGAGATATGCGATTACATCTGAAACCGAGACAGCAGCTAATGGTCAATACCTAATTGTAGATATTTTTTTTTACATAGTAGACATCTTGTCTGCGTCTGTTTATTTATGAAAGAATAAGAGCATAGATCGATCTGAACTAAATTTATATATACACATATATACACTCAACAGAGTGGGACACGTACCCTTCGCACAATAACACACACATACACAACCAGATACACACGCACTTAGAGCAGGTTAGACTGAGGCAAGCTTACCGTCAGCATCTCCGCCACAAACCCGGCAATCAGTCTCGCTGACATTGTGACAGATTAAATCTAAGTCATATGTGATGAAACAAACTGACGCTCGTTCACTTCTTAATTGTAGATAACGGCCAACACAGATGTGTATTATTTTGCTCTCACTAAAAGAATGTTAGCAGACGATCTCCACATCGGTGGCAGCACTCAAGTCTCCGTTGGCAGATGATTGGTTAAAATTGACGATATCAGCCAATCAGCTGTCGGCTCGGTTGGAGATACAGTCTCACGTAGCCTAGGCCTATTAGGCCTAAGTTCGGCTTGTCTATGGAAGGGGAACAACTTCACCGACGTTGCAAATCAAGCAGACGTAGATCGACTGCAATGTCCGGAGGTCCATCCGAATGGAGCTAGAAACTATACAACGCTGGAAGGCAAGTAAGTCAGTGCTGTGTGAATTTGATTGTGTATTCATTTACTTAAATTGTAGTTAGTCCACAAGACAAATGTGGATCAGAAGCATCGCACCGTGAGTGAATGATTTTCGATTCTCTGATTTTTATCATTTTATTCAAACGAGTGAGAGTGAATCCTTTTATCGAAATAATGAGAATAACAAACAATCAAACAAACAGACCAAAACAACGAACACTGTAACAGTAAGTTTGGGACTCAAAGAAACAGATCTATCCCGTAAGTTTATCTTACAACGAAAACGACGAAATCTAGTTAATCCAATTTTTCCCGGTTGTCTCTCTGGATAGGGATAGAATAGAGTCTAGATCTAGATCTAAGTAGGCTGATCGACTAGACTGCCCGTAGCCTAAATAACTTTCAATTTAACACCGTGTGGTGTAAGGAGACACAGGTTTAGATTTGCATGTTATCAGAATATGAAATCTAGTATTAGTTATAGTAAACAAAATTGTGAGGATCTAGATCCAACAATGCTGGACTATGACGAAATGATTTAGTGACAGTTTCAAAAATAATGGAGTCTGAAGACGGATTTTTTTGGATAGTCTGCAAAATATGAGGCAGTATCACATTTGACCTTAGATCTAGACCTTAACCATCAGTCACAGATGTGTGGTGTGTGTGTGTGTGTGTGTGTGTGTGAAAAGGGAGTACAGGGGGTCGTGGAGGGCAATTTTACATGATGAACATCGATAGTCCCTTTTCAGAATAGTTTATCTGCATGACGATGTGTGTTATAATCACACTGTAGTGCACACACTGTTCCAAACTAGCCGTCCAATTACAGTGCGATTCACAGTAATGAAAGCTGATGTGTGCCACAGACCAATTGTGGGGGGGGGGTGTGGGGGTACGCGCGCATGTGTGTGCACGATGATAGAGCCTCTGTGTGTGTATGACTATGAGTGCCACTGATCCACCTGTTGTCACTATGTGTGTCACCCGTGTATAAGTCACTAAGCGTGTGTGGTTTTGTGTGTGTGTGTGTGTGTGTGTAAGTCTTATTTGACAAAATCCATGTAGTGTCACACATAGCATCGCGTTTCGCTGACATTGTACTGTAATCACGTTCTGTTCAACTTTCAGTTATTCTAAAAGGGGAATATATGCGGCACAAGATGCTGAAGATTGTCCAAGGGATCGGAAGAGTTCAAGTGTTCGCTGAAAACAATTTGAGTCAATAGGAGCGCATGTTTAATATAACTAGACACGACCGGCCCAAATTTTCGGCCAACTGGCTTTTGTAAACGTAAACGTAAGATCAACAACCAACGAACGAACGAACGGACGAACGAACGAACGAACGAACGAACGAACAACAACAACAACAAACAACAACAACAACACACATAGGAGGAAAAGACTAAAAACTTCCCTGCTGCTTCGTCCGGTGGGAGAGAAGAGACAGCAGGGAAGTTTTAGCCTTTTTCCTCCTAATTTTTGTATTTGTTCTTTGTTCGTTTGTTATCTTACGTTTTACGTCTTAGCAAAGGCCTGTTGTCCGAAAATTTGCCCCTGTCTTGTCTCGTTGTATTAAAACAAATACGCGTTCTGATTCCATTTTCGTGTTCTGGTTCCTGTTTGCTTGAACGTGGGCGGTCGCACTTGTTTTGGAAATCTGAGTAAAGTCGGAAAAGAATAGAAAATTTGCAGTTTGGCAATGGCAGTAACATCTACAGCTACACATTATATACATAGTTTGATCATCTGCCTTCCCTTCCCTGCTAGGCGCTTATCCCCTGCCAGTACCTTCACTCATCCCCTGTCCCTGCCAGTGCCACCTCTAATATCTGTCCACGACCACTCTGCCAACTCCGACTTTCCTTAAAAAAAAAGCAAAAGAAAAAAAAAGACATATCAGTCAAGATAATACAATGCACGTGTGAGAAAGAATGGGACACTAAGCTCACTATGCATCTCAGAGGTATAAAAAACAAGTCTGTTACCATCAGAAAGGGATAATTATAAGTCAGACAGAGACATTCATGAGAATACTATCTTTCTCGTCCGACCAATCGCTGAAGTGGTTAGCGCAACGGATCGACGACTGTAGGTTTTGAGTTCAAATCTATCGGTCTTGTCAAAATCATCATTCAGATCTATTTCTCCAACCGGCTCATACTCTACAGTTGATCGTGTTATGGGCTCAGTTTGGGACCACCCAGATCAGTCTTACCCACTTCACTTACCCGACCAACACTGCAGATGTCTGAATCTATCGGTCATGGTTGACGCTAAGATGTATTTTGAAAGGAAGCGTAGAGTTAAGCTCTGTCACGCATTCCGCCGAACCAGGATGAAACTCCATAGAATCCTCATTATTATCCTCATTTTTATGTATCATAGCACTGTGAACAATTAGGGATGTGTAACCACCAAAGTGGCGTGGGAGATAGGACAGCAACGGGGAAAAAAAGAACTCGACCAACTCTGGTCTACGTCTGGCTGATGATTTGTTAGCTCCTTACCACTATGCTGGGAAGGGAACACCGCTTCTCCAAAAATTATCGCTATGCCCAGAGTTACTTTCTCTCTTGCTGGTCGTTGTGTGATCATGATTAAGTGGCGCATTCTGAAGTGAGTTATTTGCCAGAAGTGATACCACAGTGAGTATCGGAAGTTAAATTATGGCGTATCACATTATCAACGTGTCACTGGTTAATCTCATCTTACGAAGCTTTAATGAGAGACTTCATTAACTGAATCCCCTAACTGCTGACCAAGTAATGAAGGAGGATAGTATAGTTTGAATGGCTGGGTTGCCTGGCACATTTGATAGAGCTGTGCACTCAAGGCATGATGTTTCAAGTTCAGTACCGAACCCTCAACATAGAAACCGGCCTGCCTCCTCCAACCTTAATGCTGCAACCATTATGATAATACCAGTTTAGTGTACAGGTTCCTCTTCCTCCCCTCCCCACCTTCACACGCACCCATCGAGCGCGCGCGCGCACACACACACACACACACACGCACACACACACACACGCACACACACACACGCATACACACACACACACGCACGCGCGCACGCACACACACACGCACACACTTTCACTCGTTTCCATTTATCGACATTGCCACTAATACCAGCACATAGCAGGCCCAAGAAGCCACCACCAATAAACACATACTGAAGAAGAACATTCATTATAATTATCAAGAAAACAACTTTTTTTTCTTAAGCTTATACAGAAAGTCGATTCCGTGAAGTTTGACACTTTTTGTTTCAGACAGTCTAGAGTATAAGTCACCTTGGCTTTGGAAAAGCTTTCGGTGAAATAAAACTTAAAAGTGCACCGATGACAATTGTAGTCTTTCACAACTGTGAGAGTTTGAATTTGTCAGAAAGTTGGGAAAGTGCTGTTCACACACATTCCTCGAAAAGTGCTGATTTTTGGCGCTTTTTATTTGATCCGTGAGACATTGATCTTGGCACCTTGCCTTTCAAATATATTCTCAACAGACCACACTTTTGGTCCAGATTTGATAAAGATACATCGCACAGAGCTGTGAAAATCACATTTTTGTCACAGACAGAAAAGCAGGCAGACAGACAGACAAGCACAGACTCTCTCTCGCTCTCTCTCTCTCTCTCTCTCTCACACACACACACATACACACACACACACACACACACACACACACACACACACACACACACACACACACACACACACACACACCACCCAGGAGACCAGGAGGATCACGATCTTCACGGCTACACGCCTCTAGATTCCCCCGAGGACAGTTCCCCTATTTTGACAGCTGTGAACCATGGTGGCTGGCATATAATATGTTTTAATTTAAATGAATCGTCGTAGATCTACAGTTATCAACGTCACAGGACTTTTTCCTCGACATCTCTGACAGTTCTCTTGTTGAAAGTGTACAAACGCTAGGATTCAGTCAGGACCCAGACTATAATCTCTGTACATTTGAAGGCGTGTATACTATTGTTTTATTTATTTGTAATTTATTACTGTTCTAAATCTAACTCTTATCTAGATTAGTAGGACTTCTTTTCTCCATAGTTTTACTACATTTTTTTTCTATCTTAACTTCGTATTATAAGCAACCAATTTTCCCCCCATTTTCCTCGTACACACAAAAAACAAAAGCATTCCTAATTGTCAAACAAATCACCGTTAACTGAAAATAAGAGATTAGCCAACAATGAAAATCAAATTTTTACAGTGGAATTGTAGATCTATTTCCACCATTTCAGCATACCTGGAACATTTCCTCGCCTCAAATCAGTGTGAAATCTTGATTCTGCAGTCGCTTAATGTTGTACCAACCAAACTTCCCAATTACCCAAATTATTATTATCCACCAGTGTATGACTATGGGAATCCCGGGAAGAAGGTAGCCACTGCAATATATATATACTTAAAAAGTTACAGTATCACATAATTACTTCCCCAGTTTTAACATCAACTGAAGACTTACACGCTTGTGCCGCCGCAGTACAATTCGGTAATTCTTTTATCCTGAACGTTATGTCAGTCTACCTGCCGACAGGTCCAAATGACCACAACACAGAATGGCTGCACACGATTTCGGATCTGCAGCACGGTAAATGGCTAATAGGTGGAGACTTTAATTCCCACTCCCCGTTTTGGGAAAAAGATTGTTGTACTGTTACAAGCAATCGGTTGGTAGAAAATATAGTTGACAGTGCGCTTTACCTTTTGAATGATGGGAGTGTCACTAGAATTCCTGATGTTTCCAAACATCGGGCAACAGCCATCGACCTGTCTTTAATTTCACCAGAATTAGTACCTTGCTGTACCTGGGACACTCACAGAGATACTTTAGGAAGTGATCACTTACCTATCCTCATAACACTAACTAACGAAAATATCAGGATGAAAAACAGCACTCCTCAGACTGCTCTTACCAATCAAGATTACACACATCATGAACGTGAAAATGTTGACGTTATGTTTTCTAAATTCCAGGAGACAGTTCTAGCTGCTGCAGACCTATCCATCCCGAAACTCAAAACTTTTAAGTCCAATAACCGTTTGGGTAATGTTTGGTGGACGGAGGCATGTGAGCAAGCTGTTCAGAATAAAAAAGAGAAATACAAACTCTACATCAAAAGCAGAAAACCTGAAGATCATATGGAAATGAAAAAAGCTAACACCCAGTGTAATAAAATCATCGCTGAAGCAAAGAAAAATTATTGGGCATCATACTGCACTAAAGAAATTTCAGATTTCAAGGATTTCCATAAAGTTTGGACAAAAATGAATCAAATGAAAAATGGAACTGACTTACCTAGGTGTCCAATAATGACTGACACATGTCACAAATTTCTTTCCGACATGGACAAAGCTGAAACTTTTGTGGAACTTTTTGCCGAAAATAGTAAAGTAGATGGTTTGTCTCCTACCTGCAAACATTACAGAGAAATGGCAGCTAACAACCCTATCTACACTGATCCCATACCTCGGAATGATCGCTGGTTTAATTCTCCAATCACCTTAGAAGAGCTAAAAAAAAACACCATCTTGTCTCTACACAACAAAAGGAGTTCGGTAGGTGTCGATGCAGTTTCAACTGAAATGATTAAACATCTTCCAGAAAACTATATTATTTTCTTACACAAAATTTTTCAGAAATGCTGGGTTAGTGGAACTATACCACAATTATGGCAAAAGTCTATTGTTATACCAGTATTAAAAGCAGGAAAGCCTAGAAACAAAAAAAATAGTTACAGACCTATTGCGTTGACGTCCCATACGAGCAAACTAATGGAAAAATGGTATTAAACAGACTTGTACATTACTGTGATAAAAATAATGTTATTCCAGTAAATCAGGCAGGTTTTAGAAAAGGGAGATCCACAGTTGAGCACCTGGTTAAACTTACAACTCACATCAAGAAACAGTTTGCCCGCAGAAAAAGTCTTTTAGCTACTTTTTTTTTGATGTGAAAAAAGCTTACGATCAAGTTTGGCATACGCGTTTATTGTACAAGCTGAAATCTATTGGTTTATCTGGCAATATGTATAATTACATTAAGTCTTTTTTAGCCAATAGAACTATTCAGGCAAGAGTGGGAACTAGTTATTCTACTTCACGACATCTTGATATGGGAATTCCACAAGGTTCAGTGATAGCACCGCTTTTATTTAATATCCTTATACAGGATCTTCCTAAAGCACTCTCAGATCGTGTTGTTTTGGCACAGTACGCTGATGATATATGTATTTGGATGAATATTACTTTAACAAAAACAACTCCACAGAGAGCGCAGAATTACATTAGGAAGTTGTATCAATCTGATCTTGATAATCTTGGAAACTATATGTTAGAAAATGGTCTGTCTTTGTCAGCGGAAAAAACTAACATGATGCTATTTAATCCTAGTGGTACTTTAAGTAATTTACCTACTTTCAGATTGCTTGGTGAAGTGTTACATTACAAACAGGTTTACAATTTCTGGGAGTCTTTATGACATCGAAATTAAACTGGAATGTCCATTTTGATTATATTTCAACAAAAGCAAGAAAAGCCTTAAATTTTCTAAAGATAATAAGCAGATTACCTTGGGGAATGGATACAAACATACTACTTCATCTATCAACAGCACTTGTACGATCTAAATTATCCTATGCACAAGAAGTGTTCTTCAGTGCACCAAAATATCTATTAAAGAAGATACAAAGCTTAGACTGCAAAAGTATTAAAATTGCTCTAGGTGTCCCTACTCATGCTTCTAATCTGGAAACGTACAAAGTTGCTGGAATTGTGCTTCTGAACAACTATCGTGAGCTAGCGACAGCAAAATTTGCAGTTAGAACTACTTCACAAATGGATAATTTTGTGAGTAAGGAAATTGAAATCAGATCTGATGTTGTCTTTCCAAAGCGAGCAAAAAGCATTTCATCACAAATGACTGTTGCAACTTACATATCTGACTTGGTCAAACAATCTAACATAAATATGGATGAAATAGCTGAGACACCATCAACAACGCCTATCCCTACATGGGAAATGCTAAAAGCCTCTTTTGATATTGATTATACAGACGCTAAGAAATCTGAAAACGTCAACATTTCGATATCCACAGCAAGAGAACACATCGATAAAAAATACCGTGCCCACCTTCATATTTTTACCGATGGATCAGTCTTAGAAAATAAATGTGCTGGAGCAGCATTTTATGTTCCAAAATTTAAAGCAAAAAAGTCATTTTTCGTAGGGGCAAACATATCTATCTTTACAGCGGAATTAGTCGCTATTATATAAGCATTGTAGTAGGCCTCCTTCGGTCATGACTGACCATGGACAAAGTACATCCGTTCTAATGTCTAGATGGGCTGTCTGCTTGGTCCAAGCAGCGTCGCCTGTGACTGTACAGACCAATGCGAGAGAGGCAGTCTCTGTCGCAGCGGTCGCATGTGTATGCTGATGCTGGTCTGTTGGCTGTCATCCCTTTTCTGCGAACTCGCTTTTCTGCTGCAGCAGCTGACAGTTTGTCCTCACCAAACCGCAGCTGTTTCTTGAGAGTAGTTCTCCAGCTGTTGCGGTCGTCTGCGAGGTCCTCCCAGGACTCAGTGTTGATCTCAAGCGCCTTCATGTCACGCTTGCAAACGTCTTTGTATCTCAGCTGTGGGCGGCCAATGTTTCTCTGCCCTGTGGCAAGCTCACCATAAAGGATGTCTTTTGGGATGCGACCATCTTCCATGCGGCGAACGTGGCCCAACCAGCGCAGCCGACGCTGTCTCAGCATGGTATGCATGGTTTGGAGGCCAGCGCAGGTTAGGACTTCGGTGTTGGTCACCTTGTCTTGCCAGGAAATGCCAAGTATGCGCCGTAGGCTTCTCAGGTGGAAGGTATTGAGCCTTTTCTCCTGGTGAGCATGCGTGGTCCACGCCTCGCTGCCATACAGCAAGGTGCTGAGGACACAGGCGTTGTATACAGCCATCTTTGTCTTTGTGGTCAGCTTGGGATTTGTCCACACCCATTGTGTGAGGCGGGCTAGTGTTGTGGCTGCCTTCCCGATCCTCTTGTCGACCTCTGTTTCAAGGGAGAGGTTATCGGTGATGGTGGACCCAAGATATGTGAATTGATGGATGGCTTCAAGCTCGTAGTCATCAATGGTGATGGCTGGTGGAGATGGCGTGTCTTGGCCCAGGAGTGTGTCTTCTTAAGACTGATGGTCAAACCAAAATCTTTGCAAGCCTGGGAGAAGCGGTCCATTAGTGACTGCAAGTCCCGCTGAGTATGGGTCACAACTGCGGCATCGTCGGCAAATAGCATGTCTCTGATGAGGGCTTCACGGACCTTTGTCCTTGCTCTGAGGCAGGCGAGGTTGAAGAGCCTGCCATCTGATCTGGTCCGCAGGTGGATCCCTTCTTGCGCTGTGCTGAACGCATGCCTCAGGAGGAGAGCGAAGAAGATTCCAAAGAGGGTTGGGGCCAGGACGCAGCCTTGTTTCACACCGCTGCGTACGTCGAAGGGCTTGGAGAGGTTTCCGTTGAACTGCACCATCCCTTTCATGTTTGAGTGGAAGGACTCAATTAAGCTGTGCAGTTTGGGGGGGGGGGGGGGGGGCAGCCGATTTTTCGGAGAGTCCTGAAAAGGCCATCTCTGCTGACTAGGTCAAAGGCCTTGGTGAGGTCAATGAATGCCACATACAGGGGCATCCGCTGCTCTCTGCACTTCTCCTGGATTTGGCGAAGGGAGAAGACCATGTCTACCGTGGATCTCTCTGCTCGAAAACCACACTGTGATTCTGGGTAGACGCGTTCAGCCAGTTTCTGCAGGCGGATTAGGAGGACCCGAGCATAGACTTTGCCAACAATGCTGAGGAGCGAGATACCTCTGTAGTTGTTGCAGTCGCTCCTTTCGCCCTTGTTTTTGTACAGGGTGACGATCTTGACGTCCCTCATGTCCTGTGGTACAGCTCCCTCATTCCAACACTGACAGAGAACTGCGTGCAAAGGGTGCAGAAGAGAAGTCTTACAGTGCTTGATGAGGTCTGGGGGAATTCCGTCGTTGCCAGGTGCCTTCCCTGATGCCAGGCTATCAATGGCCTTGCTGAGTTCGTCCGCAGTTGGCTCTGCGTCAAGTTCTTCCATTACCGGCATGCACTTGACGGCATCGAGGGCTGAGGGGGACACCATGTTCTGTGTGGAGTAGAGGTCGGAGTAGTGTTCCGCCCATCTTTCCATCTGTTGGCTAGGATTGCTGATTACTTCCCCAGTAGAGGATTTGAGGGGGGCGATCTTGCTCTGTGTTGGTCCCAGTGCCTTCTTGATGCCATCATACATTCCTCGGATGTTGCCTCTTTCAGCAGCACTCTGTATCTCTTCGCTGAGCTCTGTCCAGTACTCGTTTGCGCAGCGCCTGTCGTTAAGCTGAACCTTACTTCTGGCAGCCCTGAGGATTTGCAGGTTCTTCTCACTGGGTGATCGCTTATACTTGGTGAGTGCGGCACGCTTGGCCTCAACAGTGGGAGTCATCTCTGATGATTTGGCCTCAAACCAGTCATGGGACTTCACAGTTTTCTTCCCAAAGGTGGCCATAGCAATGCGGTGCATGGTGTCTCGTAGCGTTTCCCATCTCTCAGTGGCAGAGTCTCTGGGCTGCAATGCATCGTATTCTCTCTGAAAGGCCTCTGCGAACTGTTCTACAAGATCTGGCTGAGGCATCTTGCTGACGTCAGTGCGAGGGTTCCCTTGTTTCTTTGAGCAGTGGAACTTCTTTGGTTGTAGCCTGATCTTGCAACATACCAGAGAGTGGTCTGTGTCGCAGTCTGCGCTGTGATAAGAGCGAGTGTGGAGAACGTTTTTGATAGCGGCACGTCTTATTAGGATCAAATCCAGTTGGTGCCAATGTTTTGAGCGGGGATGCCTCCAGGAGACTTTGTGCTGAGGCTTCGTCTTGAAGAAGGAGTTGGCGATGCACAGTTCATGGCAGGCGCAAAACTCAAGCAGTCGCTGTCCATTCTCATTCATTTTCCCCACTCCAAAGGAACCGAGGCAGAAGGGCCATGAGTCATTGTCTGCACCCACTCTGGCATTGAAGTCGCCCAGGAGAACAAGTTGTTAACCTGACACCAGCATCACACAAACATTATCTAGTAAATCATAAACCCGTGCCTTTCAAAGTAGTTCTCTTTGTTGACTCAAAATCTGTTTTATATGCTTTACGTTCTTTTGATACCGATGCAAGACCAGATTTAATTACTGAGGCAAATCATCTTATACATCGTTTAAGGGTCAAAGGTACAGATATCAGTTTATGCTGGGTGCCTTTTCACGTTGGTCTTCACGGCAACGAAGTAGTTGACAGAGCAGCTAAGCAAGGCGCGCAGAATTCTGATAATTCTATAGAATTACATGTTCGTACTTCCGTAAAAGAAGCTTGCAACTTGCTCGAATCAACCTCGTGTCTCGATTTTATGAACATTTAAATGAACAGTTTGTGTCACAACAAATGATAAAACTTACCGTTCAAAACGTATGTAAAAAATTGCAGTCTTCTTCCATGTATCATTTGAGATCGATTGTTGCTGTTCGTTTTCGTATTTAGCTAAACGCGTTGAAAACAAAATATTGTAAAAATGTCAAGTGTATTTGCGGCGAACAGTTCACACTGTTTCACTGCTTATTCTACTGCAAAATGCTACGTTCCTTTTTACCAAAAATGTTTACTCAAGAAAAGTATTCTGAAACTGATTTCCAAAAAGTTACATCAGATCAATCTTTATTAGTTAAAATTTCAGAATCATTAGTTCACAGTCCTGTTAACGCATTACTTTAACTTTATGCGGTTTGTGTATTAGTGTTACAATTTCCCTTCATATTGTTGAAGTTAATTGTTAGAGTTAAGTTTTCATTCCATTTTCCTGTTCTCCCACCTATTTATGTCTTTTTCTCTATCTCCCCTTTGCCCCAATCCAACCCGCTTAACTATCGTTCTACATTTTATTATATTTATTCCTTCCCGCCCCCCCCCCTCCCCCGTCTAATATCACTTGTAGTGAAAAGACGTTAAATCAAAGAACGAACGAACACACATACACACACACACACACACACACACACACACATACACACACACACACACACACACACACACATACACAGACACACACACAGACACACACACACACACACACACACACACACACACACACACACACACACACACACCATCTATATGATAAAAAGGTAGATTTAAAAAGGGATATTTAAAAAATGCAAAAAACAAAACAAACAAACAAAAAAGTCAAAATCTCTCCAATCTCAAATGCTTCACCGTAGCACATGAGCGATGGAGGGAAAGAGACACTCTTACCGTCTCGTTGACTGACCGAGTGACGAAATAACGGAATAGCTAATGAACAGACAAGACAGACTTAAAAGGACTGAAGCTGCGTGCGTGCGTTCGGCAATGGCCCTGACTCGCCATAAAACTGGCTGCAACATGAAGCACGCGCTATTTATTTATTTGTAGTCGACGAGAGTCGTCTGAGAACAGATTTCCGGTTGAGTATATGGGGCGACAGTAGCACGTTGACGTAGGTGACTTTTCTACCTATCGTCGTATGTTTTATGACATAACTTATGTACTGCATTTATCTATGGGATAATCAGGCTTCAGTTTGTGTGATGCTGGTGTCAGGTTAACAACTTTGTGTTTTATATTTATTTTTTCTCCCCCCCCCCCCCCCCCCCAACCTGAGTTTTAACGTCATACTTACATGAGTGAAGGGAGTGCTTCAGTTTCATTTGGCAGAGTGTGACGCCATCACACCGACATTGGTTTTTCAATGTGGCGTGACAAATTTTGGCGTCACAAGTTGGATTTATTGTAGAGAAACATTATTACTAGAATATGGTATGCTTTGATTTTAATTGCAGAGAGATTTAAAAAAAAAAAAGTAGACTATGAGATACCTGGATTTTATCTTCTCTAGACTGTTCATGGGTTCAGTTACAATTAGTTACGACAGATTCACCGCGCATGGATAATTCCATATGCCTGGCTACCAGGTATTCAGTATTTGAGATGTGTCTGCTCTCAAAACACACGCATACCGAGACTGACATCTTCATAACTCTGAGGATCATGGAGCTCGAATAAACAAGCAAGCAAGCCAAACAAACAAACAAACAAACAAACAAACAAACAAACCTAAAATAACACGGAGCACGGAGAAAAAGACTACCACAATAACATGGAACACGGACAAAAACCTACTAAAATAATACGGAGCAGGAAAAAAAAAAACTGATAAAATAACATGGAGCTCGAAAAAAGACTACTGAAATAGCATGGAGTACGAACAAAGACTACTCAAGTTACCCTGTATGTCCCAGACTGTGGTCGTGGTGAGGGTTTATTTTCTTCTTCTTTTTCTTAGTCTGTGACTGCTGCAGTTATGGTTGATGGTAGTGTTTGCACGTTGAGTCTATTACTCTATGGTCTGTGTTAGAAAAGTTACTGTGTTTTTGTTGTGTTGTGGAAAGGGTTGTTGTGAAGTATTATTGCGGAAATGTGATACATGTTCTAACCAAGTTATTGAATTCTACGGTACTGTATTCATTTCATTTTGTTATATTTGTTGTATTGTACTGTACTGTGATATGTTATGCTTTGTTGTGTTATGTTGTGAAACCACATGTTGGCGTCCCGTGTCATGTCGATCGGATCGTATCGTATCCTATGGTATCGACTTGTGTTATTCGGAAAACTGTTACAGGTGATATTGTATTATATTGTTTTGCATTGTATTTTGCTGTGATATATGTATTGTACAGTATAATGTCATAATCCTGTATCATCCTGTGTTATCGTGTCTTGTCGTGTCGTGTGGTATTATGCTGCGTTGTATTTTAATACTGTAATATATTGTAATAAGTATTGCATTACATATTTCGTCACAATCTTAAGTGCTGGATAATCTTCCTAAGGAGAGCATAACACTGTAGCGCAGCTGTAGCTTAGTTACTTGGTCTTGACTTAATATCGAAGAAGAGGAAAAAGAAAATTAAGATGAACGATGTGCTAACCAATAGGAGTGATAAATATAGAAGTAGATAAATAATTGTGTTTACACTGTATAGTGTGATGGATGGTTTTTGCATGAGTGATTTTTAGACGATCTGCTAACATTTCATACGTGTCGAATAGAGGGAAGAGAAGCCGACAGGCAAATAAGACAGAGACAGACAGACAGACAAGTAGATGACCAAGACACTAAACATGGACCAAAAAAAAAAAAATCCTCTTTGGGCTGCAACTTCCACGTGTACTTGAATATATGTTTAGCGGACTTTGACGGGCATGTCCTTTTTTTCTACCCCGCCATTAAGGCAGTCATACTCCGTTCTCGGGGGTGTGCATACTGGGTAGTTTTTGTTTTGTTTGTTTTTTTTTCTTTTTGTTTTTGTTTCTGTAAACGACCAAATACTTGACATGTGTCCCGACCCAAAAATATTGTATACTAGGACATTTACTCGTATTTCTCTTCAAAAGTTAAATCAGGCTAGAAAATTACATCTCATGGACACACAGAACAGCGATTTAATAAGTTTAGGCAGTCGCTCATCATTATCGGTACAAATGAACAACATACTCCAGAAGAATGAGTAAGTGAATAAAATTGTAGATAATAATAGTGAATAAATGAATAAAACTGTAGACTACAACAGTTGAAGAAGCAAGTAAACAAAATTGTAGGTGATAAGAAATAAATGAGTAATTTAAGTACATGTGGGAACGTAAGTGTCGAACCGTTGTCATATAGCGATTCATGATTGAAAATCAAATAGGAATCAGTTTGTAAATGTGGATTCTTTTCTTATTCGGCCATTGAACGATTTAGAAAAGTAGGAACACACTTGCATACAGACTGTGCAAGGCAGTGTTTTCATTCTTAGATCAAACATTCGAATCTATATTATCAGAACCTACATGGGTTAGTGATTAGAAGTAATCAGCATCTCATTTTCTTCAGGGGATTGTACTTTCTACCGTTATAATGAGATCTTAATTAGCTTTTAAGAAAAAACGAATAATGATAATGGTAATACAATAATGATGTAAGTAGTATTGCTGTTGTGTTTTGTTATCATGATTATCATCATAACTATTGTTGTTGTTTTTGTTGTTGTTATAATCATCATCAATCATCAGTGTCGGTTAATTTTGTCATCAGACAAAACCAGTAACACAACAAAATGCAATATAAATTTACTTCATTCAAGAAGACCTGTGTGATTTTGTTTGGGCAATAAAAGACCTTTGTCGAGCGAACATAAAAGACAATAAATAACAACACTTGTCTCCTGTTTATTTCTCGTACGCTTGACAGAAACTATTGCGCTAAATAATTACTCCTGTCTTGTTTCGTAGATAAAATAAGTGTTTCTATTCGATTTAGCTGTGGTCTGTGGGGTAAAGTTTTATTAAAAAGTATGTAAATATAAATGAAATAATAATAACACTAGTAAAAAAAAAAAATAATAATAATAATAACAACGATGATAATAATTAATGATGATAATAATAATAGTAATAATAATAGTAATAATAATAATAATAATGATATTAATAATGATAACAATATACAGCAGTCGTTTTAATTCACAGACATAATATTTGTCTATTGATTTTCTCCTGTATGGCTCTGTTGCACATATAACAGCTGTACAGTTAGTATGCATGTTGATTCAACACAAAGCGATAAATGTATGTTCATAAGATTTCGGTTGAGAGCAATCGGGTTGTACGATGATGGCGAACACTTCAGGATGTCGGGGGTTCAAATCTCCTTCTTTCTTTCATCTGTCCACCTGTACCATCATAGGTATTCCGGGGAGAAAAAAGTGGACCGTCAGCAGCGAGCTGGAAGACCTGAAGGAGAAATGCTGTGTGACGACAAGGTCTCCCCCACGCCCTCCTTGGTCTGCCTGTTCTTTAACCCTTTGACTCCCGCACGCTGTCCACCAGCATTCTGCACTGCCAACCATATTAGCAAAGCAAAAACGTATAACCCTTTGATTTCCTCACCCTTTCCACCAGCTTCCTGCAGGAAGCTGGTGGAAAGGGTGAGAGAATAAAAGGTAGATAGGGTAGATAGGGTGCGGGAGTCAAAGGGTGAAACCAGGACATCCTTTTGTTTTATAGACTTTGTCAGCCAGCCTGTGGGGTTGCATTCTGCTGAGATGACTAAACCACTGAATTCTCTACTAACGAATATGATAGTGTGGTTGAGTTGCTCCCACCGTTTCTCTAGTGTCTCTTGGTATTTCGGATAATGCCACGTCTAATCGTGCTAACAGCCCTTCTCGAATAACGTATCTCCCATATGGGTTCTTTTAAATATTTCAGTGGCCTGATCTGGGTTCAGGTCTGACAGTGGGAATGAAAATGGGATTAATGAGATTGACGCTTGATTTAATAAGAACGTTGGCTTGTGTTATGCACGGGGCATGTTGATACCTGACATTGTTTGCTTAGTTTCAGAACGCAGGTTTTGATCTCCTCACTGGTCCATAGAAACTGATTTCGCTTGGGTCCTACCTTCGGTTAAACGCTCAGTGCGCTGAATTCAGAAACCCGACCTCAGAAAAGACGTTACACAGTAAAACTGGTGACAGAAAGAGTGAAAGTATTTTGGGAATGGTTGTAAGGTTTTACACCAGGTGGGAACTAATTGGGAGAGGCCTTCCAGTCTGCCAGCCCAGATTTGCTTGAGTGCATGCTAGCCCTGGAAACCCTGTGCTTGCGGCTGCCGGTTTACCCATATGTGAGTTGCATCCGCTCCTCTTTAGAATATGGGAAGGTAAACAGCAAGGGATTGAATATGGTCACCATTATCCCCCCCACCCACCCACCCCCAAAAATAGAATTGAGGTGTCTGTCATTCACTTCCATTCGACCTCAGGTTAGGGACAACATTTACATTTAGTGTGACTTTCATTTAGGAAGGTGTGTTTTGTGTCCCATTGACGGGTGGAGAAGGGAAGACAGTATGTATTGATAAAGCATAAATCCCTTAAGTTAGATAGAATCATTATAAAGCATAAATCCCCGGGATTACATAGAATCTCAAAGATCTTCCCAGCTTTTAAGATTTATGCACAAGCCTATGGCACTTGTTACAATTCTTTTCATGTCACGGCATTTCTGGTGTAACACATATTATCAAATAATTCGAGCGAAGCAGAGAGACAGCAAATATCGACGAACTCGCTGAGTTGTCAAAAAATAGATTTGCGTTTCTGAATCACCCTACTGTTGTAATGCCATTTTGATTGACTGAAACTTCTAATGCATAACGTGTGTGTGCTGTGTGTCTGTGTCTGTGTGTGTGAGTGTGCGATTTTACCCATAGCTAAGCTTGCTGAGGGAAGTCAAAATTATGAACCACATAGGTAACTTGTGGTCCTACCAGTCTGCCGCTTTGTCTGCTGGGATTTGAGTCCATTTTCTTTGGTGGGGAAAGGGCATTTGTGTGAGTGGGGGAGGGTGGGGAAGGCTAAGTATGATGGTGTGTGTGTGTGTGTGTGTGTATGTGTGTGTGTGTGTGTGTGTGTGAACAGTGGGATGGTAATTTTTTTGTATTGACTTTACCGTCCTGCCTCAAATGTCAGCGACCTGGGCTAAATGCAAATCACCCGACTAAGGGCAGTTAGCACTGCTTACACGTGTGTGTGTGTGTTGTGCGCGCGCGCGCGCGCGCGTGCGTTTCCACAGCTGATATTTAGATATAAAATTTCTTGATTGTTTCATGGGTTTTTGAGTGTGGGTTTTTTGTTGTTGTTATCGTTGTTGTTTGTTACCTATTGTTTCCTTAGTGTACTCGGATTTCGAGTCTGAATTTAAGAACACATGTTTAAAGTATCGAAGTTTTGTGGTTATTCTGTAAATCTGAAATCGTTCTAATTACAATAGGATTATTCAGAGATAATTGTATATTGCCATTTTCTCAGAAACGTTCTTTCCATGAGAAGATGAGGATCAATACGTCCTTGTCTTGCAAATTTTTTCGTTCACAACCTTTTTCAGTAAAGCTCAAGCTGTGCGTTAGTGACAGTGGAAAAATTATATTTTCATTCAGATTCGAACAATCATAATTTTTTTTTTTACCTTATTCTTCTCTTTCTCCACCTTCTTCTCCTTCCTCTTCTTCTTACCTCTTCTTCTTCTTCTCTCTCTCTCTCTCTTTCTCTTGTCTGTCTCTGTCTATCCCTGTCTCTGTCCTGTCTGTCTCTCTCTCTTTCTGTCTCTGTGTTTGTCTTTGTCTGTCTCTCTCTTTGACCATGTTGTTTCTCTCTCTCGCTCGCTAGCTTCCATCATCTGTCCCCTCTCCCTCTCCAATTTAGGTTCATTTCTATATTTCTAACGCTCTAGCTTTCTTACCTATTATCTCTCGTCCATCGGTTTATTCTCTCTCTCTCTCTCTCTCTCTCTCTCTCTCTCTCTCTCTCTCTCTCTCTCTCTCTCCCCTCTCACCATGTTGTTTCTCTCTCTCGCTTGCTCGCTTCCATATCATCTGTTCCCCCCCCCCCCCCCCCCCTTCAAATTTAGGTTCTTTTCTCTATTTCTAACTCTCTAGCTTTCTTGCCCACTCTCTAGTCCATCATTTTATCGTCTGCCTGTCTGTCTGACTGTCTGTCTGTCTGTCTGTCTTCTCTCTCTCTCTCACGCCACCACCATTCTCTCCCTCTCTCTCTCTCTCAATCACCACGCCGCCTCCCCCTTTCTCTGTCTCTTTCTGTCTCTCCTTCACTCTGTCTCTGTGTCTTTCTGTTTCTTTCCTTCTCTCTTTCATATCCTCCCTCCATAAATTTGGCTTGTCTAGTCGTGAGAACGAATAGGAAAGCCCCTATATCAGAGGCACTTTCTGTTTATTTTTAAACAGTGAGAAATCTGTTCGCTCTTACACTGGGGTTGTTTATGACTCTGGCCGGTGCCCTTCCTTAAGGACTTGTGGATTTAGCAGGCAGTTTTCAAGACGTCCATCTATCACATAAACAGAGAGAAAGACAGACAGACAGACACAACAACAGACAGACAACTCGCACACACACCGCCGCACACTATAACACACAAAACACACATGCGTGCGCGCACACACTCACTCACACACATCACACACACACACACACACACACACACACACACACACACACTCTCTCTCTCTCCTCTCTCTCAACCTCATCTCTACTTCACTTTGTCAAAGACCACACACACACACACACACACACACACACACACACTCTCCTCCCCTCTCCTCTCTCACCAACACACACAACACACACCCCACACACACACACACCACACACACACACATACACACAGGTTGTGTAAAAAAGATGCTGGAAAGATTTCCTCATGTTTAATGAACATTTATTTTCTCAATTTGGGTTAGAAATCGGGTCAGTACAAGGAACAGCTATTGCATAAATTTTCATGGAGAGTCTGAATTTGATACGGGGGGGGGGGGGGGGGGGGGGGTTGCACAATCCCCCCTAGCTCAAACTGTCAACATTTTGTATTCATCAGTCTGCTCCATCCTACCTAAATGACAACAATATTTACACGCCAACTGCACCGTGCGCTCTGCTTCAGTTTTCCCTATATGTTCCTAGATGTAAACTATCGACTATTGCCCAGCGTTCTTTTGCGGTTTCAGAGCCGTCTTCCTGGAATAAACGTCCACTTTCCCTTTGCCCAACACCTATCCCTTTTGTTTTTAAAACCTATTACCACCACCACCACCACTTTGTTGGGAAAGGGCATTTGTGTGAGTGGGGAGGGGAAGGCTATATGTGGTGTGTGTGTGGTGTGTGTGTGTGGTGTGTGTGTGTGTGTGTGTGTGTGTGTTGTGAACATTTGTATATGCTTTCAAAATGAAAATTTTATTCACCTACTTACTACTTATTCACTTATTCACTCGCTCACTCACTCACTTGCTTGCTGCTTACTTGCTTATTACTGTTTCTTACTTACTTATGTACTTACTTTCCTATCTATGCTTAAGAAAATATGTCTTCACCTAGTTGATAGCTGAGCAGTCTTCATTGACTGGGGAGGGGGGGGGGGGGTCTGTGATGTGAAACGGGTTTATACGAATAGCTAGTTGTGTTGTTATTCAGACTTTAAATTATTCATTTATATTACTTTATACATATGTTCCTCTTTTGAAGGTAAGATACACACATACACAGGTCATTTACATGTTACCAAGATTATTCCAGTGGTAGGCTAATAAAATACCAGTATAAAATATAGACTAGGTAAAACAGTCTAGGTAGGGCCTCAGGACCTGGCCATCTCACGGGTTTATGTGCAGGCTGAAGGCATTTGCCACGGTCACCATACACGTGGCACCTGTGACGATAGTGCATATGGAATTCGTTCCGAGCGCGGAGACGTCATCTTGAGAAACCGAAACCGAAACTGAATGATCAAGAGTTGACGCTAGACAGATATTGTTATTGTCATTATAATTGGTGTTATTGTTAGTAGTAGTAGTTGTGGTAACAGCAGCTATAGTGGTGGTGGTGGTGGTAGTAATATTAGCAGTGGTAGTAGTAGTAGCAGTAGTAGTAGTATGATGATGATCAACCCAATGTATATTAAGATATAATTGTTCAGGTACAATTTTTTTTTATTGTTTGGGTCACTGTAACCTCCAGAAAGCGGTGTAAGTCGTCAGGAAAAAAACCATTGACGTGTGTGCGTGAGTGAGGGAGTGCGTGCGTGGTGTTGTGTATGTGTGTGTTGTGGTGTGTGTGTGTGTGTGTGCGCGGTTGGTTTGTGTGTGTGTGTGTGTGTGTGTGTGTGTGCATGTGCATCTATCCCGGATTTTGTCTAAAACTTCCGGTTAGTAAAAGTGCATCCTATCATAAAGTTCCCAAATATTTCATACATAATTGTGCTTTCACTCATTTTTGGATCACATATTATGACATAAATGGCTCACCCAGAATCTTTCCGCTGTTTATGAATGAATCTTAGCAAAATCGAAAGAAGTATCATATATTAAAGAAAAAGAGAGAAAGTGAGAGATTGCTGTGTGTGTGTGTGTGTGTGTGTGTGTGTGTGTGTGTGTGTGTGTGTGTGTGTGTGTGTGTGTGTGTGTGTGTGTGTGTGTGTATGTGTGTGAGTGGGGCGAGTACGAATGGTAGGTTAGAAAAGG
Organism: Monoplex corrugatus; assembly: GCA_030674185.1. Lineage (NCBI taxonomy): Eukaryota > Metazoa > Mollusca > Gastropoda > Littorinimorpha > Ranellidae > Monoplex > Monoplex corrugatus. Next base: position 90,971,697 of record CM060309.1, read on the forward strand.
AGAAAAATTGTCTCATAATCATAAAGTCACGGGGAGTGATGTGGTAGAGATTTTATTACTCCTGGGACAGGTCTCGTTCATCTTCTCCGGCTGATTCATCTTCCCACTCCTGGTGCTACTTAAGCCATTTACGGTAGGGCAGCAACGAAAGTCCTCCAGTGATGCCTGTTCTGAGCCAGTCTTTGAATGATACGTCTGGTGTATTTCGGGGCCTTGGCTCTTCTGTTGTTCGTCGCCAGGTGTTCTTGGGTCTTCCTCTCTTGAGTCTTCCTTCTTGTCCAGTAAAGCGCAGTCCGGCTGATGTTATCCTACTGTCTTCGGATGGCGTGCCCAATCCATCTCCATTGCCTTTTCGTGATAACAGTGCCCATGTTCACTGGATTGCATTGGGCAGGTAGTTGATGGTTGCAGATGGTGCTGGGCCAGAAGATTTGCATGATTCTTCTGCGGGAGATTTTGTGTGTGGAAGTTAAATAGCTTGCTCCGGGAGATTTTGTGTGTGGAAGGTAAATAGCTTGTTCTGGGAGATTTTGTGTGTGGAAGGTAAGTAGCTTGTTACGGGAGATTTTGTGTGTGGAAGGTAAATAGCTTGTTACGGGAGATTTTGTGTGTGGAAGGTAAGAAGCTTGTTACGGGAGATTTTGTGTGTGGAAGGTAAATAGCTTGTTACGGTAGATTGTGTGTGTGGAAGGTAAATAGCTTGTTACGGGAGATTTTGTGTGTGGAAGGTAAATAGCTTGTTACGGTAGATTGTGTGTGTGGAAGGTAAATAGCTTGTTCCGGGAGATTTTGTGTGTGGAAGGTAAATAGCTTGTTCCAGGAGATTTTTTTGTGTGGAAGGTAAATAGCTTGGTAAGGTCGGTTTCTGTCATCCTCCAGCATTCTCAGCCGCAGAGTAGGATGGAGAGGACACAGTTCTGGTACCGTCTCGGCTTGGTATTGGTGCTCTGCTGGGAGGCCCTTTGTACATTGTTCAGCATTCTGAAAGTGTTTCTGACTTTGCTGAAACAACAACTCTTCTTGTCACTACTGTCTGCTCCTTTTGTCATATCTGACAATGCTGTCTAGGCGTCTGATGAAAAGAGAGACCAGTATTATAGCTTGACTATCTAATTCAGTTAACTGTATTCTTAGTTAGGGTTAGGGAAGAGACATGCGTTGGGGTGTCTGGAGGAGAGAGGAGAGTGAGTGAGGAAGGGGGTCTAGTTTATCAATCGAGAATGACAGGCGTTAAAAGGGTCTGTGTCTTCCTCAGGGCTGGGATGGGCCGTTCAGACCCTCACATTATTTTTCACCGCTAGAGTGAAGGAATGAAATAAGGACTCGAGGGAAGGGGGAAGAGAGAGAGAGAGACAGACACACAGACACACAGACACACACAGACAGACAGAGAGAGATGTTATTCAAACTCGGAAATGCATTTTTCGTTGCTATGCCACGATCGAAACTTTACAATTTTCTTTGAGTGATTGAAGGAACAAGGACATGATGAGAAAAAGAGGGAAAGAGAGAGAGTGGTAAGAGGGAGGCAGAGAGAGAGAGAGAGACACACACACACACACACACACACACACACACACACACACACACACCACCACACACACACACACACACACACAACACACAGATGCGGATAATGTTGCGAAGCGGTGCATGTAAACATTTACAGTTACTGACAAGAAATCAAGTACATATGTGATCACATTAGAAATCGAGGAACATTTCGAGATTCAACACAGCTACGATTATGCAGTTTCTCCAATGAATGCTTTGTAAAAATATACACAGGTTTACAGTTTCATTTGTTTTGTTTTTGTTTTCTGAAGAGATGGGGTGGGGGGGGGGGGAGAGTGTGTGCGTGCATGCGTGTGTGCGTGTGCATGTGTGTGTGTGTGTGTGTGTGTGTTAGGGCGTCAGGCATGGCAGTGGTTGCCAGACCTTGATTTGTGTCCAAATATATTATTTAGTAATTTCAAGGAAGAGTTCCCGCATTCAAAATCTTACTGTAGTGGTTCGTGTCTGGCTCTAGAAAACTATGTATGTGTGTAGTTTCCAGTCGGTATCTAGCTATGTTAATAAGAACCTTATCCTGTTCACTGTTACGGATGATAAATCAGGGAGTAGAAATCTGCCCTCAAAAAGCTGATCCAAAGACAGAGTCATAGAACTACCTCTCAAAAGTATGATGATCACCCACGTTGATTATTTTTTGGGGGGTGAATAAGCGATGAATGTGTTTGTGTGTATGTGTGTGTGTGTACTTTTGTGTATCTGTGTGCGTGTGTTTGTATGTATGTGTGTGTGTGTGTGTGTGTGCGCGCGTGTGCGTATGCGCATGAAGGAAGAAGAAGATTCGATTCTGAGTCTGTAATTAGTTTTCTGTGGTAGGTTATGGCCCTCAGTGATGGCCCCTTTTCGATTTTCTCAGAATGAAGGAGCGATGGAATAAAAGGTGTGATGTATGGACTGTGTGTGGGAGACTGGGTGAGTGAGAGTATCTGTGGGAGGACGGTATGGGGAATGTGGGGTGTGTGTGGGTGTGTGTATTCATAGGGATGCTGTTAAAACTTGAAATCGTTTCGGCATCTCGCATCCCTTCATGGAAAGCTATAGCCTAAATGAATAAATTCACTGGTCTCTCTCTCTCTCTTCTGTCTGTCTGTCTCTCTCTCTCTCTCTCTCTCTCTCTCTCTCTCTCTCTCTGTCTGTCTGTCTCTGTCTCCGTCTCTCTCTCTCTGTCTCTCTCTCTGTCGTTTAAAGTTATCTACTTCAAGAATGCCCAATAAATGGTAGAATCATTGCAGAAAATGGATGTAACGCCTGTGTATCACATTTGAAATTAGTCTTGTGCGAAAGTGTATTTTAACAGGCATGGCCGTTACGATGTGACAAAGAACAGTTTTACTTCGTACGTGGATGTGACAAAGTAAATTAGTTGTATTTCGCACCGCAGAAAACATTTGTCCTGTCCAGAGAAATCACATTAATGATAATAGCAGCCTGTCAAAAGGGAAAAAGAACACCAGGTAGATCCAAGGAGAAAATATCAGATAGTTTTGCAGAGTGGATGAGGACATAAAGGGCAGGAGGTATACTTACAGCGACAAAAGATACATTCGTATGGAGGGACATGATCGCCAACGCTATGCAACATGGCACATGATGATGATGGTGATGGTAATGATGATGATGATGATCCTGTCGACCTATTGACGTTTTTAGCATCATTTTTTTCCCAGAAACTTATACGTCTCTGGGGTTACTCTTGTAGATTACTAGAAATGCTCTCTCATAATTCTGGCCGAGTGTGTCACAGATAAATGTCCTTAAATTCCGATTTGATGTCTCATGTTTAATGTAAAGCATACACCGAGTTTAGAGACAAATATCGGTATTTGTTTGGGCATCCACATAATCTGGACAACAGGCTCTCTAGACTTTAAAACTGTGAATCTAATGGTCGCCTTCTGAAATTGCCAGACACGTATTTTGTTAACTTTTAAGATTCGAGCTGCTGTGATGGAACGTGCAAATTGATTTTGTTTTTATCCCAGTGTGCATCTATGGGTTTTTTTTTATGTAACTTGCACTATTACTATGATACACAGATATAACAGTATGTTAGTGGATGCCTGTATATGTCTGTGTGTTCGTGTCTGAGTGTGTATATATGAATGCATACATGTGCGTGCAAGCATGTATGTGTGACAGTAGTTAGTGAATAAGACCGTTTACCATTATCATCCGTTTACCAACTGATTCGGACTGACAATACTCAAGGCTTCAGAAGAAAAATCTTGAATGTAGAATTAATAATCAGGCAGCATACATCTGTAAATCTCTTAACAGAATGGAAATCGCCTTGTCTGAAAATGGTTTGTGCAACTGCTTGACTATAGCCATTACAATTTGTATGTTTTTTTTTGCGTTATTGAAGATATCTGTTTGGTCCATACCGACTTTCCATGTTTGAAATAACCATGTTTCTCTTGTAGGGATGCTGGTGCTTTTTCAGTTTAAATAGCATCCCCACCTTCTGGAAATTCTATGCTAGAAATTTCCTCTTTTCTGTCACTCTTTTTGTTTCTGCCTTGCTTCTTTGATTTCTGTCATTTCTTCCTATCATTTTCTGCATTTTCGGTCGATTCGCCTGTATGTTTTCCATAAAGCCTTACACGCCTTTCTCTTAGAATTGATAATTGGATCGATGTATTAAGTGAATTTTTGGTTTTAAGGAAATGTGATGTGGAGAAGCAATTTTAGATATTTTAGGCCGGTTTTTATGTGTTTTACACTTGTATTCAGATTTGTTTTTCTAAATCCCCTGGTGATAAATTGGACGGAATGTTCAACGCCAGGGGCATATCCTTGGATTATGTGTGCGAATGCACTGATATGCATGCTTTTCTTTTGCAGGTGCTTTCTCCATTGAGATGTGTATTTTTTGAAATGGTTACAGCCCTGATATGGCTCTGCGCGGTCGGTTATTAAACAACAATAATATCAATAAATAATCATGTGTCACCAAAAAATGACCATGCAGTTCTATAGTGTGTTTGTATAATATTTATATTTTCACGCCCCTTTAAATGGGGGCTTCCGACTGTTTTTTTTTTAAATAATCAATTTGAATACATTTCTTATTTTGATTGTCTGTCTGTCCTCTCACCCGCGTTTAATTCACCTCTCGATCCCCACGTCGATTTTCTTTCCCAAATAAGCATAGAAATTGGCTCTTTTTTTTCGCCCTCATGGCGATCGAGTTTTGCTTCCAAAGCAAACCGTGTTTGCCCAGTCTGTTTGGAATGTTTGTTTAACAAGGAAGAACACTTGGTTTTATTTTCTCTCGTTACCGACACGTTGGATCTGCTGACGAGATGGACGGCTTTCGATGTCTGGCGTTTCTTTCTCTCTCTCTGTGTCTCTCTGTCTCTGTCTGTCTGTCTCTGTCTCTGTCTGCCTGTCTGCCTGTCTGTCTCTCTTCTCCCTCTGTCTCTTTTCTCTCTGTCTCTGTCTGTTTGTGTGTGTGTGTGTGTCTCACACACACTCACTCACTCACACACACACACACACACACACACACACACACACACACACACACACACACACACACACACACACACAACACAGAAGGAGGGGGGGGGACCACAATATGAATGTTTCATGAACGAAGCAATGCTGACGGGCGTAGCATTGTTTCCCCCAAGAGGCTTTTGTCAAGATCACAAGAAGACAACAAAGAGACAAATGTTGCAAGATTGACAACAAAAAAATGAAGCCGTCATGTCAGTGTCTGTAAAAGCGATGTTCTATCCATCTATTCTTTAAAGTGTGAAAAATATCGATGAATGGATTCGTGAAAGCAATGTACAATATATTCTCTCGTCTGTCTGTCTGTCTCTCTCTCTCTCTATATATATATATTATATATATCATATATATATATATATACACACATATATATATATGTATATATATACACGCACGCAGATATATATAATATATGTATACATATTCTATCCATGCATTTTTAAGACAGTTCATTATGTCATTATTGCTTGAAATGATTAAAGGATACACTGGAGCCATCTTCCACCCATCAAATTTATATCAAGTGTCTTAATGAAAATGATCCAGGAAGCAGTACTGCGCTGATATTCTGTCTACATCATTTCCGAATACTTTGCACAAAAATAGTATATCGATTAAAATAACTTTTCCCCTTGCAAAGAAGGTTCTCATTTTTCAATTCAGCCATAGTGTCCATTGATAAACAAACGCAAAAATATAAAAACGTACCTATAGTACATGACATATGCCGGTAGAGTAGAACGCGAAAGTATGCACCTTGTGCAAGGAAATTAGTGAAAGGATTTTCTTTTTCAACATATATGTTTGGCCCTATCTTCTTAATATATTTCAATTGAGAAAGAACACACAGACAATACATACTTTTCCTCACACTCACTCTGGCACACACGTACACAAACAGCACAAATGTGCAGTCGCAGGGCCACTTCAGCAAAATGCTTAATGTGTATAATACCCATCAGAACTTTTAAAACCAGGGTAAAAACTGGTCTGAATGGGACAGAGTACAATACATGTGTACTGTTGTGATGTTATTGAGACAACAGACATTTCGTTGAAATGATTCAAAGAATACTTTCAGATATAACCAGCGTTACCGTAAAGACACCAATGCAACTCACATCAGTCATGCTTGTTTGTTTTTAAATTCATTTTACCGAGGTATTATTTATTTGTTCGTTTGTAATCTGTTTCATGTTAATGTCTGAAATCAACTGTCTGCCTATTCATTGTCTTTATGTGTTGTTCATTTTATAAATATTAGATATGTTGTGCCTTTTAAAAGGGAGAAAGAAAAAAGTATTATGTGCCTATCTCGTGTACCTGAATATTTTCTATATTAAGATAAACAGTATGCATTTGGACTTGACATTTGTCTAATGTTTATGAATACTGTAGCCCACTACACAGTGTGGGGTTCCAATGTTTTGGTAATAAATACTTGAAAACAACGAACAAAGTTCGTAGTGTGTGGTTCTAAGTCTTTGTATTTATTGATTGAAAACGATGAACAAGTTCATTTTAATCCATTCTTACAAAACGTTTACACAGCTTCACGAAAACAACATTACCTGGACGTCCTGCTGCCAAGTTTTCAAGAACGATAAGCTGAACCGATCTCCATTATGACGATGGTCATTTCTGTGCTGGGCTCCGACAGTGAACCGCCCTTGTTATCACTGAAGAAGATGGAGGCTGAATATCACGTGGTGGACAATTCAAAGAAGACCGCTTCATCTTCGTCAGAATTTTCCAAGGTGGGCACTGTTCTGTGATACTTTCCTTGCATGGTGAGTTATTGAAGTTTTCGTTTTGTTTTGTTTTGTTTTGCTTTTGGCTGCGCGCTGTTAGTTCATCTTCTCTTGATATATTTACAGTTTGAATCAACTGTTCAGTGTGTTAATAATATGATTTGTTTGAGTCTGGTGTTCATGAATGAACAACTCGCTTACAGAGCACACCTGCTTTAACCCTTTGACTCCTGCACCCTGTCCACCAGCATCCTGCACTGACAACCATGATAGCGAAGCAAAAACTTAACCCTTTGACTCTCTCATCCTATCGATTACCTTCCTGCAGAAAAGTGGTGGACAGTGTGAGGGAGTCAAAAGGTTAAGGTCTTGCAGTTGGTGGATAGCGTGCGGGAGTCAACGGGTTAATAGATTCGCCTGCGGTTGATGACCCAAAACAGTCTACACCCATCGCCTCTGACTGACGCGTAGTTACTGTGGTGGTAGGTTATGCGTGCCTGCTTCCAATACAAATGTAAATGAAACTTACATAAAGGAGGAATGGACGGACAGTAACCCTCACCCTTTCTCTTTCTCTCCCTTGTCTATGTGTCTCTGTCTGTGTGTGTGTGTGTGTCTGTCTGTCTCTCTCTCTCTCTCTCTCTCTCTCTCTCTCTCTCTCTCTCTCTCTCTCTCTCTCTCTCTCTCTCTCTCATAACCGAAACTGTATACGGAGAAGGACTAGCACCTAACCCCCTTCCACACTCCCTCTTCCTCGCCTTGTATTGAAGCATCGGTTATTTAGGTCCACCTATAATCATGAAAGATGTCATTCAGGGAAAAGTCGAGGGCAAGCAAAAGAGGAAGATGAAAACCACGAACATATTACCTAAGAAACAGCAAGGAGTGGACAGGTCGTAACAGTCCAGAGATTTTCAAACTGGTCAAAGAAAGACAGATGAGGAAGGCGGAGACCCGGAGAGTTCTGCGGGCAGACAACTTTCCAAGGAGTGCTACTGTAGACTGACTGACTGATAGTTGGTGTACGTGAACAAGGCGACATATACATACAGCAACCGTAATCCAGCCAGATTGTCTATTCAGTTCAGAGCATTGTCTTTACGCGAGCGTTAGAAAAAGAATGTACAATAGGACAGACTGGAGGAGGACTTTTTTTTTTTTTTTTTTTTTTTTTTTGCCTCTGACGTTTATGGGCTTTCGGATCCAGCTTTTCTCTGAAGACTTTGTGTTAGAGCCTGTCTATGGCTCGGGGTGTAAATCTCCCGGGCTCCCCTTTTTGGGCTGGCCTTCCAAGATTCTCCTCCCTTGGAGACAGAGGAAGATGGTAGACAGGACAGATTACCTCGTGGCTGTTAGAGGAAACATAAAATTGCCCTGCGCCTTATTTTAGTGTTATTCAGTTTACTTTTTCTGTCACCATGTGGTTCTGTGTGCCACGGTATCTGTTGCACGGCTTTGGTCCGGGCGTTGTATTGTAGTTTGTACTGTCATCATGGAGAGGCCAGATTATAATTTTTTTATAAATTTATAACATTACGGCAAACTTTGAGATGCTCTACCTGCTGTCTGCACTGCCTCTTTTCTGAGGATGGTACTCTCACTGTAATGCTTTTCTGTTAACTTTCTTATATTCCCTGCCTATATTCCTGCATTACCGTTCACGTACCCACGCCTATTTTCCGAGGAAAACGAACCCGACCAACACCTTACCATTCGTACCATCACACTACATGTATTAAGTAATGTTTTGAGCGTACTTGAAACTGCTTATTCCCTAGTATACTTCCTGTCCAAATATGGGTGAAAGATGAAGAGAGTCTTGAAAGTTTGAAATCTTGAACTTTTTCAGGAATATATGCTGGAAAAGTAGGCGTGTACACACAGGCGCGTGGTGTATGATAAAAGCAAACATTTGTATAAACATATAAACGCACACATTGCTTCACACACACATTACTTCACACACACACACACACACACACACACACACACACACACACACACACACACACACACACACACACACATACACACACACACACACACACACACACATACACACAACACACACACACACACACACACACACACACACACTCTCTCTCTCTCTGTCCTCTCTCTCTCTCTCTCTCTCTTTCTTTCTCTCTCTCTCTCTCTGTCTCTATCTATCTATCTATATCTATCTATCTCTCTGTCTCCTTCGAAGCCTCCCTCTCCATTCCATGAAACCAACACTTTTACAAAATGGGCAAGTTTAAAGACTCTGGAACTTTTCTGTGTCACTCAATCACTCCAGTACTTCACGCTTGTTAAGAAACACACACCTAGATGGACAGCCAGGGAGATTTAGAAGTTTCTGCTCTGTCTACGGGCGGATGTTTGCCATATCCAATCAAACTGTCTGGGTCCCCAGTGCAGATTCGTTTTACAGATGACGAGTTTTCCACCCGTTTACAAAAAAAGTGACAGTGGCCAAACTTGAAAACTTGCCAACTTTTTAATGGTGATGGTGGTGGTTGGAGTTTGTGGTGGTGTTGGTGGTGAAGATGGTGGTGGTGGTGGTGTGACAATGGTGGTGGTGGTCGTGGCGACAGTCAGTGTGGTCAGTTTTGTGCGGGGTTGCCTTCTCTTGTGCGCAGTTTCGGTGGTATTACTTTTTTGCCGCTCATTTCAGCTTCCTCAAACACTGTTTCTTCTTCTTCTCCTCCTCCTCCTCCTCTTCCTCCTCCTCCTCCTCCTCTTCTTCTTCTTTTTGTTTTTCTTTTTTCTTCTTCTTTTTTATGTAGGGTAGAACTCCTGCAAACACCCCTTGTCAGAGCATATAAATTCATACAGATTTATTTACGTAGCACACGGATTTCATTTTTTTGCTTCGATGGCCGTTCTTTATCCTGCCTTAAACATTTTGAATAAATATAGGTGCGTGCACCGGAAGGCCGAAATAAGAAGAAGGTCTTCTAAGGAAAAGAGAGCGTGACAGGAAAGAGGAACGCTAACACAAGTAAGAGTTTTGTCAGGAAAAGAGAGGATGACAGGAAAGAGGAACTCTAACACTAATAAGAAATTTGTCAGGAAAAGAGAGCATGACAGAAAAGAGAAACCCTAACACTAAAAAGAGTTTTTAAGGAAAAGAGAGCTTGACAGGAAAGAGGAATCCTAACACTAAAAAGAGTTTTGTGAGGAAAAGAGTGCATGACAGGAAAGAGGAACCCCAACACTAATAAGAGTTTTGTAAGGAAAAGAAAGCATGACAGGAAAGAGGAACCCCAACACTAATAAGAGTTTTGTAAGAAAAAGAGAGCATGACAGGAAAGAGGAACCCCCAACACTGATAAGAGTTGTGTAAGGAAAGGAGCAAAACAAGAAAGAGGAACCCCAACACTAATAAGAGTTTTGTGAGGAAAAGAGAGCATGACAGGAAAGAGGAACTCTTACACTAACAAGAGTTTTGTGAGGAAAAGAGCGTGACAGGATAGGGAAACCCTAACACTAATAGTAATAAGAGTTTTGTAAGGAAAAGCGAGCGTGACAGGAAAGAGGTACCCTAACACAAATAAGAGTTTTGTGAGGAAAAGAGAGCATGACAGGAAAGAGGAATCCTAACACTAATAAGAGTTTTGTAAGGAAAAGAGAGAATGATAGGAAAGAGGGACACCAACACTAATAAGAGCTCTGTGAGGAAAAGACAGCATGACAGGAAAGAGGAACTCAACACTAATAAGAGTTTTGTGAGGAAAAGAGAGCATGTCGGGAAAGAGGAACCCCAACACTAATAAGAGTTTTGTTAGGAAAAGAGAGCATGACGGGAAAGAGAAACCCTGACACTAATAAGAGTTTTATGAGGAAAAGAGCATAACAGGAAAGGGGAACCCTGACACTGATAAGAGTTTTATGAGGAAAAGAGCATAACAGGAAAGGGGAACCCTGACACTGATAAGAGTTTTATGAGGAAAAGAGCATGACAGGAAAGGGGAACCCTGACACTAATAAGAGTTTTATGAGGAAAAGAGCATAACAGGAAAGGGGAACCCTGACACTGATAAGAGTTTTATGAGGAAAAGAGCATGACAGGAAAGGGGAACCCTGACACTAATAAGAGTTTCATGAGGAAAAGAGCATAACAGGAAAGGGGAACCCTGACACTGATAAGAGTTTTATGAGGAAAAGAGTATGACAGGAAAGGGGAACCCTGACTACCTATAAGAAAACTACAAAGCTCGTGTGGTTCCAAAGACAGAAGGAGACCAACTGTGGGGTGATACATTTCTAAGTCGAAGTTCACTCAGCCATAGCTCCATTGGTAGGCAGTCCACAGAGGCGATCCTTATCACGTCGCTTGTGGCTATCCACAGGATGAGACTATGCACAACTGCCAGGTCACTTTAGTGGAATTAGCAGTGCTTGCTCTGACCTAGTGTACAAAGACCATCACCTGTATTGGCTGTAAGTCGTAAGCTGACAAAAATATTTGATTTGTCTCGGAGCCATACCGCGTGAGCAAATCCCCAGGGATGTAGACTGCTATCATGTCCCTCCAATCACTCCCCCACAAAGTCCCAGCATCAAAAACCTTGATGTGAAGTTGCCCCAGGCACAGAAATGGTAAAACAGATCGAACCTGAGTTCATCTGAGAACAGGGAATGAACAAGCATCAAAATCAGAAATTTTTTTTTTTCAGAATCGAATGATGATTTGCATGAATGGGTGTGGTGATGAATGTGATGATAATGATGATTATGATAATGTTGTTCACGGTGTGTGTGATAAAGATAATAGTGGTGATGATGATGATGATGACACTGGGGTGCATGTTCGATTGAGACTGCACAGCAGTTCTGTACTCCTACGGTTTCTATCGTAATGTATCCCAGTGTCAACCACGATCAAGAAAGGCACAAAAATATTAATTCATACGTATAATAAAAGGATTTTGAATCTGTATTAAGATTTGTTTTTTCTAAATCTGTCTTCACTCATAGGATCAAGAGCAAGAGCAGCGCCTAGCATTGTACAAAGCTGAAATAGACTGTAACATCACCATGAGAACACAGCCTGCGAAACTGACAGGTGAGACAACCTATCCCCACACTGTCTGTCTGTCTGTCTGTCTGTCTGTCACACTCTCTATCTCTCTCTCTCTGTCTGTCTGTCTGTCTCTCTCTGCTCTCTCTCTCTCTCTCAGTCACTGTCTCTTTCTTTGTCACTGTCTGTCTGTCTCTCTTCTCTCTCTCTCTCTCTCTCTTCTCTCTTCTCTCTCCTCTCTCTCTCTCTCTCTCTCTCTCTCTCTCTCTCTCTCTTCTCCCCCCTAACAACAAAGGTCGTATTATCCCATAAATTATAAAGTGTCTTTGTCTATTGATATGGAGTCTGTCATTATGTACCGTACGTGCGTATTTGAATGAATTGTTTGCACTCTTTTATAAGGGAATTGTGGCCTGTTTAAATAATACAATAAAACATGAAGTGTTCAGTATCCTTTCTGTCTCCGCCACCCGTCTCTGTCGATTATTTCTGCGGCTTCTCTATTCGTCTTTTTCTCTGTCACATCAGCACACACACGCACACGCACACACAGACACACACAGAGATACACATACACACACACGCACTCTCTCTCTCTTTCTCTCCCTCTCCCTCCTTCCCTCTCTCTTCCCTCTCTGCCTCTGCCTGTCTCTGTCTCTGTCTTCTGCCTCTCTCTTTGTCTCTATGTCTCTCAAGCTGTCTCTTTGCCGTCCTTAATTTTTCCTCGGCCTGTGTCTGTTCGTCTCTTTTTGTCTCTCTCTCTCTCACACACACCACACACACACACACACACACACACACACACACACACACACACACACACACACACACACACACACACACACACAGAGACACTGGCACACACACACACACACACACACGCACACACACCTTCTTCCACATTCTTACCACCTACCAAATCCACTCAACTCCACCAGCACATAAAACGATTACTTTCACACCCTTTCTTGAACTTTTGACCTCACGTTCTCTTCCCATCCCCACTCCCCATCACACCCACCCCCATCGCAGTCCTCCTAAACCTTCTCATTGCCCATTAGCTTAGTTGTTAGAGCACAATACACATAACGCAGGGGATGTGGGGTCAAAACTCGAGCAAGCCTGTTTTCTTTTTCTTCTTGTGTGCGTCTCCCCCCCCCCCTCCTCTCTCTCTCTCTCTCTCTCTCTCTCTCTCCCTCTCTCTCTCCCTCCCTCTCTCTCTCTGTATGTGTGTGTGTGTGTTTCCATTAGCTCAGTTCTAAAAGCACTATGCTCATAGTAATAGCGCGTGAGTTTGGGTTCAAAACGCCAGCGGGCCACTTTTTTCCTGCGGGCTGGTTGGTTCTTTTGAAAAACCTGTGGACTCAAGATCTAATAGAGATGTGGAGTCAAGATCTTACAACTTGAGCTTCAGTCCCAGCCCGAAGTATTAATAACACTGGCCTGTCGATGCCAATCTTAACGTTTCCTCATAAAAGGTTGTCAGCTTAGTGTTTCATATGATCCTTCTCCATCTTTCTCTCCTTGCAAGCACCTAGGATTTTGCGCAGTCTTGGGGAGTCTGCCAGATAATTGCTGTCGGATTTTGGGTGGAGCACGTATGGAATTACCCGAGTGCGATGACTCCCTCTTGAGCAAACTCCAGACGTCGACACTTTAAAATTTCCACAAATAACCATCACAACGTCCACAGCTTCCACTTGACGTCACAGCTATCACCATCACCACTACTATCACCACAGTCGCCACCACCATCACCACAAATAGCCACAGGCTTCCTCTTTCCTTTGTTATCTTTTCCCGTCCCCCTTCCGCAGCCTACACCTTCCGCGACACAGTCCAGTCCCCGAAGGAGTATAGATAGTAAGCAAGATGGTCAAGTCATACACATAGAAACTCGTGTGTGTGTGTGTGTGTGTGTGTGTGTGTGTGTGTGTGTGTGTGTGTGTGTGTGGAGGAGAGAGAGAGAGAGAGAGAGTGTGTGTGTGTGTGTGTGTATGCGTGTGTGTGAGTGTATGCGTGTCTCTCTCTCTGTACATATGTGTGTGTGTGTGTGTATGTGCGTGTCTCTCTCTCTGTGTACATGTGTTATATATATATGTGTGTGTTGTGTGTGTGGTGTGTGTGTGTATGTGTGTGTGTGTGTGTGCCACGGTGTGTGTGTGTTGTGCGTGTGTGTTAGTGCCTGTGTAACACGTTTCAAGCAGTATTTTATTCGAAAAGCAATTGATCTTAGTAGATTTTTTTGTTGTTGTTTATCGACGGGCTTGGCTTCTCAATTACACCAAATAATATACTTCAGAACTTTAGTTTATATTTCTTCACGCACAACTAAGATGTGAGTATTTATTCGTTGTTGTTGTTTTGTTTGTTTGTGTTGTGGGGGGAGGGTCTGTCCCATTTCCCATTCCACAATCATTGTCACAGAATCTTGGACATTTATTGAGATGCTGTGTTGGGGATGACGATGGGGATGATAATCATGATGCTGTAGAATTTCATTGTGGAATGAAACAGCCTGATAAGGCTGTACTCTACACACACTTTTATAATATAGCCTGACGTCAACAGGCCCGAGAGATACAGACACTTGCGGTGATAGTCAAGAGATTCGTACGGCACCCTCATTGACGCGTTCGTGAAATAGATGAGACTCCGTTTCACGGACTTGTGGTCCCAGCCTTCCCAATGAGCCCGTAGTTCACGCAACTCTCGACAGGAAACGGTTGGGGCCGGAATAAAAGAAAATGATGATTGATGGGATTCGAACCACACTCTTCCAGTCATAAGTTCGTTGCGCTAACTACTGCACCACAGTGACTGATCATCACCATCATGTGTCTTGCCTCATGGTAGTGGCTATCATGGCCCTCCACATCAATCTATCTTCCGTCGCTACAAGTATATCGCCTACCCTTTTTGTCCCCATCCATTTTGCAAAATTGTCCGATATTTTCTCCTTGGTCTCGCTGGGTCTACAGCGACTGGCATTTGTTTTTATTCATTTATTTGTACTTTTAACCGTAGTGGTTCAAATATAGGATATGTTTGATTGGACTTAAAGCGCGTGAGACAGTGCTGTTGACTTAGTAATTCAGATCCATACTTGATCAAAATCCTTTACGTAAAAGTTTTTTACAAAGAATCTTTGCTGAGATTTGTAAACATGTTTTGCGTATATATGGCCTTGAATTCTGGCCCGTCTCAACGTTTTATCTAGCATTACACATTTGTACCAAATTTAGTGAACATCCGCTTTCAGATGGCCGAGACATCTTCAGATATTTTCACATTTTGGACTGATTCAGTCCAGATGTTAGAACACATCATTATAAATTGTATATTGTCACAATTTATATTACCATTGAAATGGACCAGTGTATCAGATCTGGAGAAAACCCACCCACAAACAGTTTAAAATTTTTACGGACACATTTTGTGATATATGAAGCAGATATGCACTGAGAAAGACACATATCCGTCAGTGTCAATAAAGTAAGACTTACATCTGCCATTTTCTCCCGTCGGACGCCACGTTTGGGAAGTTGCCTACTGTTTTGTGTTGTGCATTTAGTTTTTGTTGTCCTTTGTGCACGCTTGACAAAGGCATCTTGACCGAAAATTTGCTCCTGTCTTGTTTTCCTTTTACATATTAAATTCTATTTTTGTGTCTTTCTGGTTCGAACTTGCTTGAACGCTGGCAGTCATTTTGATTCAGATTTCAAGTTCACAAGAAAACGAAAGAAGACAAGGAGAGGGGGGAGGGGAGAGAGAGAGAGAGATGGATGGGTGAGAGAGGAGAAGGGATGGGGAAAGAAGAGAGCGATGGAAGGAGATGGTGGGTGAGAGAGAGAGAGCCTGATAGAATTTGCAAACATCTATGCGTTCCAAATGAATGGTTATTGGGCTTCTCAAATTGTTTCTTTGGAGAAGTGAGAGAGAATGAGAGAGAATGGGGGTGGGGTGGGGAGGGAGAACGACAGAGAGAGAATTTGCAGATATGTATGCGCTCTAAATCAACGGTAACTGGACTTCTTAAATTGCGTCTTCTGAGACAGAAGAGGTATACACAGGGAGGCGGAGATAGCGTATGCACTTAGATATGCGTTCCAGGCGAAAGGATATTACGTCCTGAGAGAGAGAGAGAAGAAAGAGAAAGAGAGAGAGAGAGAGAGGAATTCAGATTCAGAAAAATAAAATATAGGCCATGGCGCCAAGAGAAATGGGGGGGGGGGGGGATCGAAGGGAGGGAAGGGAAAAGGAAGGAAGGGAGAGAGAGAGAGAGTGTGTGTGTGTGTGTGTGTGTGTCTATAGTCAGACATGTACATGTATAAGTTCCAGGCGAATGGTTCTAACTCAAGTTGTGTCTTCTGTTCGCAGAGATTGATGTCTTGATGCTCGCAAAAAGGTCGTTTTGTTTCTTTCCCTTCCTTTTTTCTCCTCCTCCTCCTCCACTTCCTTCTCCTTCTTCCTCTTCTTCACTTCACTTTCTTTTACCTCTTTATCATCACTGTCATCATCTTCTTTTTCGTCTTTTTCTTCGGGAACGTCGTTGTCACATTGCTGTCACCTTTTTTTTTCCCTCCGCCTCCTCCTCCTCGTTCTCGCCTCCTCTTCCTTCTCCTTCTCCCTTCTTGCCTTATTGTTTCTCTTCTTGTTCTGCTCTCTGCTTTAGTTTTCGTTTGTTTCTCTGTCATTGTTGTTCTTGTTATTATTAATATTGATGTCTTTTTATTCTTCGTTTTATTGTTCTTCTTCTTGTCCTTGTTGCTGTTCTTTTTCTAATTATTATTTTTGCCCTTTTTCTTTTTTCATCTTCTTCTTGTGTCTTTTTTTCTGATACTTCTTTTTGTCTCTTTTCCCTCACCTTTTTGTTTGTTCTTTTTCTTCTTCTTCTTTTTTTCTTCTTGTTCTTTTTCTTTCTCTTCTTCTTCTCCTCCTATCATTCTTCCTGATCTTTTCTCCATTTTTTGTCTTTGTTCTGCTGCTGGTCCTTCTCTTGTTATTTCTATATTTTTGATCATCATCATCGTTGTCGTCATCGTCATCGCCGTCATCATCAGTCCCTTCTTCTTCTCCGTTCTTCTTCTTTTTCTTCTTCTTTTCTTTCGTCTTCTCGTCGTCTTCTTATTCTCCCCCTTCTTCTTCTTCATCGTCATCATAATCATCAGTCATCAGTCTTCTTCTTGTCCATCGTCATCGTTTTCTTTTCCTCCTCCTCTTCCTTCTCTTCCTGCTGCAGTAGCTATTGCTGCTTCTTCGTTTCACACACAAAAATAAATTTGAAAAAATAACGTCAGTAGTTGCTTTTCAAAACTTTTGGGTTTCATTTAATAACTGTGAATACTTAATTTTAAAAGAGTGAAGAATGAGCAAAAAAGTGTGAAGTATGAAAAAATAAACGTACCTGAAGTATAGAAAATGAAAGATTGTGAACAGGTCACCGTAGTTTTCCCCCCAGAATTGTTTCCTCTTTTTAGTTTGCAACAAAACTGAACGAAGAAAACTCTCACAAGAAGTTTGTGGTGGGGGGAGGGGGGAATGGGAGAAAAGGGTAGAAATTTACTGATATGATAGATGAATCGCTTTAAAGAGTTTTTCTGCTTTAGGGGGAGAAGGGGTTCGAGACCGAAAACAAGAAAAATCAGACACAGAAACATACATACACAGACAGACAAACAGTCAAAGACACGAAGAAAGAATGAAAGTGTGCGCATGCATGCTATGTACGCGTGTGTGTATATATATGCGCGCACACGAGAGAGAGAGAGAGAGACTTTATACTATCCAAAACCATTATATTTACAGCAGTGTGGCTTGGTACTCAGAATTCAATGTATTGATACAAGAAGGGAGGGGGAGAGAGGTACTACGTTGTAAAAGAGAGTATATTGCGA
>CM060309.1:90991958-91056958 GCA_030674185.1 Monoplex corrugatus
ACCCAGACACCAGTTCCTCACCACTCTCATGGCAGTCACCTCCCAAGCTCTCGTCACCACACAGAAGCCATTTCACCTAGCAAAAAGAGGCTTTCCGTGTGCTGCATGACACATTCGGACCCATTCATCAGTTGCTTTGTTTACAAACCGAATGGCAAGGTGGGGAGATGACAAACCCTGGGACCTAGCCACACAACGCGTACCATGTCCAACCCGGCCATTAGACCAAGGCAGAATGGAAGATTGACATATTTGGATAATACTGTTGATGTCAGATTGACATGTTGGGATAATATTGTTGACGTCAGATTGACATGTTTGGATAATATTGTTGACGTCAGA
Organism: Monoplex corrugatus; assembly: GCA_030674185.1. Classification (NCBI taxonomy): domain Eukaryota; kingdom Metazoa; phylum Mollusca; class Gastropoda; order Littorinimorpha; family Ranellidae; genus Monoplex; species Monoplex corrugatus. Next base: position 90,992,301 of record CM060309.1, read on the forward strand.
TTGACATGTTTGGATAATATTGTTGACGTCAGATTGACATGTTTGGATAATATTGTTGACGTCAGATTGACATGTTTGGATAATATTGACGTCAGATTGACATGTTTGGATAGTATTGTTGATGTCAGAACTGGCTGTCAGCTTTGACATGTTTAGATGATATTGTTGATGTCAGACTGACCTGTTTGGATAATATTGTTGATGTCAGATTGACATGTTGGGATAATATTGTTGATGTCAGACTGACATGTTTGGATAATATTGACGTCAGATTGACATGTTTGGATAGTATTGTTGATGTCAGAACTGGCTGTCAGCTTTGACATGTTTAGATGATATTGTTGATGTCAGATTGACATGTTGGGATAATATTGTTGATGTCAGATTGACATGTTGGGATAATATTGTTGATGTCAGACTGACATGTTTGGATAATATTGTTGATGTCAGATTGACATGTTGGGATAATATTGTTGACGTCAGATTGACATGTTGGGATAATATTGTTGACGTCAGATTGACATGTTTGGATAATATTGACGTCAGATTGACATGTTTGGATAATATTGTTGACGTGAGATTGACATGCTTGGATAATATTTTTGACGTCAGATTGACATGTTTGGATAATATTGACGTCAGATTGACATGCTTGGATAATATTGACGTCGGATTGACATGCTTGGATAATATTGTTGACGTCAGATTGACATGTTTGGATAATATTGACGTCGGATTGACATGCTTGGATAATATTTTTGACGTCAGATTGACATGTTTGGATAATATTGACGTCAGATTGACATGCTTGGATAATATTGACGTCGGATTGACATGCTTGGATAATATTTTTGACGTCAGATTGACATGTTTGGATAATATTGACGTCAGATTGACATGCTTGGATAATATTGACGTCGGATTGACATGCTTGGATAATACTGTTGACGTCAGATTGACATGTTGGATAATATTGACGTCGGATTGACATGCTTGGATAATATTTTTGACGTCAGATTGACATGTTTGGATAATATTGACGTCAGATTGACATGCTTGGATAATATTGACGTCGGATTGACATGTTTGGATAATATTGTTGACGTCAGATTGACATGCTTGGATAATATTGACGTCAGATTGACATGCTTGGATAATATTGTTGACGTCAGATTGACATGTTTGGATAATATTGACGTCGGATTGACATGCTTGGATAATATTTTTGACGTCAGATTGACATGTTTGGATAATATTGACGTCAGATTGACATGCTTGGATAATATTGACGTCGGATTGACATGTTTGGATAATATTGTTGACGTCAGATTGACATGCTTGGATAATATTGACGTCAGATTGACATGCTTGGATAATATTGTTGACGTCAGATTGACATGTTTGGATAATATTGACGTCAGATTGACATGTTTGGATAATACTGTTGATGTCAGACTGACATGTTTGGATAATATTGTTGATGTCAGACTGACATGTTTGGATAATATTGTTGATGTCAGACTGACCTGTTTGGATAATATTGTTGATGTCAGACTGACATGTTTGGATAATATTGTTGATGTCAGACTGACATGTTTGGATAATATCATTGATGTCAGAACTGGCCATCAAGCAGTGCATGGAGAACGGCACGTGGTACATAGACCCGGAAAAGGGGACACCTTGGACCAACTTTTCTGCATGCTACAGTAATGCCTCAACACGCACCGTGCCCGTGCCACCTCTCATTGTGGTTAGTTCGTCAGCAGTGAGTTTCTTAACCGCAGCACTCTGTAACGTTTGCGACATTTACTGCAGGGGAAAATGGGAATTCTCCTGTGGGAAGTAAAGCACAATGAATAATGGAGGAGACTTAAAACTGTGACTGGCAGCTATGGCTGGGTCCTTTTCTCAGTATAGTAATTAGAGAACGACCTGTGCGTGTGCGGTAGGTTTTTTCGGAGACCTATTTCTTCACTAAGAAGTAGCAATTTCAAAAAGCCGGACTCAGCAGTTGCTTGGAAAATGTGTCTGTTTCTTGACATCGTAAGTTGACCCTGGTTATTTTCGCTTCGTGAGAATAATAAGAAAACGATCAGCGTGTGTGCAATGAATTTCTGTTGACTTTCCCGCCCATCCGATGGCAGCAATTTCATTTCGAAATGCATGATAAAAACGGTATGTTTTTTTAGAATCATAAGTTAACCCACCACAATGCTGCAGCGAAGAAATACATTGCAGATGTGTCCATTTCTAGGTGTTTTGAAATTATCGCCCCTCTTTCCCATTCCCGGGCGGTAATGTTTTCAGCAGCATAAAATCAATCGCACACGGGCTGGTCTGAAACACCAGAGAATACACTGTCTTCCCTTCAGTGAGGGGCTAGTGTTCGAATTCCACGTCGGATGCATGTTTTTTTTTCTTAAAACATTAAAGAACTATCAGCAACGAAGAACTTGTCCCCGGCAAAACTTGAGTGGAAAAATCCATTCTTAAGTGGTAACAAAAATACATGCAGACAAAAAGAAAGATTGGATGGCGCTATGCTGTGGCGACGCCCTCTCCCATTTGGAAGCAATCCGAATTTTTCACGCTAAATATGTTGCAACCAAAACAAAATAAATAAATAGAATACCTAAATGCCAAACATCGCGATTACTACTCATGGTGACCAGTCAATCATCAGGTCTCCTCAAGGTGGTGTTCTGTGGGGTTTCAATTGTCAGAGTAGAACTAACGGATTTCAACAGCAAACGTCGCAGAACGCTAAAGCTAGGAAACCGCACTGCTGTACTCTGTACGTACTGTACTTGTGTGTGCTTGCGTTGTTTGTGTGAGGTGGAGGGGAGAGGAAGAAGACAAGGGCGATGTTGTGTGTGTGTGTGTTCGTCCTTAACTTGTCTTGTTCGTAAATGTTTGTGTACTTGTGTAGGTAGCTGGCAGTATCTTCGTCTTTGTGTCTATGACTTGTCTGTCCACCCGTCTGTCCACATGTCCGTCTGTATGCACCTTTGTGTCAAGTTTACTAGTGTCTGCCTTTCGACACGTCCATATAGTTGTATGTATGACCGTCCACTCTAAATCTTCGTAAGACCGTCGCTCAGAATCTTGTTTTATCCATCGTTTGGCTGTCGAGTTTTCTGTATAAAGAAGAAAAAAGAGCTCATCCTTTCTCAAACATCAAAATCTATGACAATTTTTCATCGTTTGTTTTACCCTCTGATAACTTTCCCCTATCAACTGAGTCTTGTGAAGAGCACACAAGCAGCATTCTTAGAACTGCACAACATGGAACTACCTAACAAGCAGCGTTGTTTTCATGACCTTCACTGTCGTAAACCATTATGTAGGTAAAATGTCTCAGATTGTATGGCCATTCGTACTCTGCACTCGTGATGTCTTCAGTCTTACTTCCTTCTGTCGCTGCCGTGCTTGGGCTAATCTTTCGTCAAGATCTTTGGTGTCAGTGATTCATAAGGACTGTTGCTGGCAAGACGTAATGGTGGTCTCCTCACGAGGGTGGAGCATGAGGGTGGTGTGTGTGTGGGGGGGGGGGGAGTCAGGGAATGCTGCTTACTCATTCTGGCTCAATCACTAAGCGATTCTTGTCGTGAGCAGTGGGCAACAGGCACAGGCGAGTGCAGAGCAGTACCGAAATCCATCGAAACGGTGCAGCAGTCAGTTCACAGTCTCCTTTGGTGGGTGGCCTTGCGGCTACTGGATACAGGGTTTGGCACTGGTGTTGGAAATGACCCTTAGTGCGGTCGGATGTTGGAGAATTAAAGGGTCAAGGCCTAAAGTATGAATCATTTGATTTATCCATATTCGCAGTGTAACGATGTGCACCAGCACTGAGAAAAAAAGAATAAAAGGAACTTCAGCAAGACAAAGTCACTTTTTCTCTGTGTGTGTGTGTGTGTGTGTGTGTGTGTGTGTGTGGTGTTTGTGTGTGTGTGGTGTTTGTGTGTGTGTGTGTGTCTGTGTTTGTGTGTGGTGTGTGTGGTGTCTGTACATGTGTGCCGTTTCTGTATACGTGTATGCGCGCGCGTGTGTGTGTATGTGTGTGTGTTGTGTGTGTGTGTGTGTGTGTGTGTGTGTGTGTGTGTGTGTGGTGTGTGTGTGTGTGTGTGCCGTTTCTCTGTGTGTGTGTGAGTCAACCTGTGCTTTAATTTTGTTTGTGCACTCGTGTGGATGTACTTGTACGCGCATTCTTGCATCCGTACGCGTGGAAGTTAAAGTGTTTGAAACACTCGTGCTTTACAGAGAAGACACTCTTTGAGTCTGAACATTCGGTACCAAATCAAATAAGTGGTCTTGGTAAGTAACAGAAAATGTACACTCCTCGAAAGACGCTGACGTCGAATTGCAGTCAGTCGCGGTCGATCTTTACTTGCAGGCTGAGAGAAGCTGTGGTTACGTAGTTAATCTCCCCACAGACACCATACTGAAGATTTCGATTCCCCAGACACCGCTGTTTCTGTTCACAGCGATGCGCGAGCTTAGCAGTGGGGAAAATCGGATTTATTAAGCGACACTTCTTTTCGCAAGTGTACATCCACTCTCCGTCTGCAGCTCACTGTCTCTCTTGTCTCTTTTCTCTTTATCTGTCTCCGCCAGTTTGTCCGTCTCAAGATCCATCACAAGAAAAAGGGAAGGTGGGGGGGATATTAACCCTTTGCCTCCTGTACTCTTGTCCACCAGCATCCTGCATTGTCAACCATGCTAGCAAAGCAAAAACTTAACCCGTTGACGCACTAACTCTACCCACGAGCTTCCTGCAGGAAGCTGGTGGATAGGGGTTAGCGAGTCAAAGGGGTCAGTTTTTGCAGTTAGTGAATAGGGTGCGGTAGTTAAAGGGTTAAGGGTGGTGTGTTTTATATCGATGTGGACGGACGTGTGTCTTGTGGTTTTTAATCAGTGAAAAAACTTAGCTGTCTTTTTCAGTGGGTAGTCACGAAGGAGGGTGGTCCAGTATTTGGACTGCGTCATTCAGAATGCAAAATCATTTATCTGCATCATGGCCCTGCGAGAGTGGCTATTGTCTAAATGATTATCGAGATTCTTGATGTTTCTTTTTGAGATATGAATTGTTGTTTACTGTTAATCTTTACCTTTAAAAATGTGATGATATTGTTTGTTTATGATCTTTCCTTTTTTTTCACAAAGGCCTTTTGGCCAAATATTGGGTTCGTCCTGTTTCTGTCATCAGTGTGAATAAGTGTTTATGGGTCTCATTTGATCTGTGATGATCATGAGGATGATTATATATATCTATCTATCTATCTATCTGTCTATATCTATCTATCTATCTGTCTATCTATTATCTATCTATCTATCTATCTATCTGTCTGTCTATATCTATCTATCTATATCTGTCTGTCTATATCTATCTATCTATCTATATATCTATCTATCTATCTATCTATCTATCTATCTGTCTGTCTGTCTGTCTGCCCTTCTATCTATCTATCTATCTATCTATCTGTCTGTCTCTATCTATCTATCTATCTATCTGTCTGTCTCTATCTATCTATCTATCTATCTGTCTGTCTCTATCTATCTATCTATCTGTCTGTCTATATCTATCTATCTATATATCTATCTATCTATCTATCTATCTATCTGTCTGTCTGTCTGTCTGCCCATCTATCTATCTATCTATCTATCTATCTATCTGTCTGTCTCTATCTATCTATCTATCTATCTATCTGTCTATCTGTCTGTCTGTCTGCCCATCTATCTATCTATCTATCTATCTGTCTGTATATCTATCTATCTATCTATCTATCTATCTGTCTGTCTCTATCTATCTATCTATCTATCTATCTATCTGTCTCTATATCTATCTATCTATCTATATATCTATCTATCTATCTATCTGTGTCTATATCTATCTATCTATCTATCTATCTATCTGTCTGTCTATATCTATCTATCTATCTATCTGTCTGTCTCTATCTATCTATCTATCTATCTGTGTCTATATCTATCTATATATCTATCTATCTATCTATCTGTCTGTCTCTATCTATCTATCTATCTATCTATCTGTCTGTCTATATCTATCTATCTATCTATCTATATATCTATCTAGCTATCTATCTATCTATCTATGTCTATCTGTCTGTCTGTCTGTCTGCCCATCTATCTATCTATCTACGTGTGTGTGTGTGTGTGTTCGTATGTATCTTTGTGTGTGCCTGCATGCGTTTGTGTGTGCGCTCGACCACGCACCTGCACACGTTTGTGAGTGTTTGTGTGTATATTTAAAGTAAAGCTCGCCTGTTTAGACCAAACAAATCACTGTCTGTGTGTATACCTATACAGCAACACATGCCGGGAATCAAAGTGATGTACACTATTGGCTACTCCCTGTCCTTGGCGGCTCTGGTTCTGGCAGTCTTCATCATGCTCTACTTCAGGTAAGATGAACACACACTAGCAGTCTTTGGGCATTCTTGAGGGGAGCTTTCTGTATTCTGTTCCATGTTTTAACTTTGCACGGGTTTCTGTATGATCTACACCAACAATCCAGTCCACTTTTAGATGTGGTTGAAGTTTTTGTGTTCATAAAACCGTCGTTCTCACATTAGAAGGGATAGCCTCTTTCTCATTCCCAGTAATACCCGGAAAAAATGTGTTTCTTCAAGACTGATATAATACCCGGAAATTCTGTGTTTCTTCAAGACTGATATATATACTTCCAGCCTACCAGCCGAAGATACCAGCAAATCTCTCTTTCTCTCTCTCTCTCTCTCTCTGTCTCTCTCTCTCTCTCTCTCTCTCTCTCTCTCTCTCTCTCTCTCTCTCTCTCTTCTCTTCTCTCTCTCTCTCTCTCTCTCTCTCTCTCTCTCTCTCTCTCTCTCTCTCTCCTGGCTTGCACGTGAGGAAAGGGCCAAAAATGATATGCTTCATGATATAAAAACACGTGCAATGCTACCTTTGAGACAGTATCAACATCAGGGCATATAAAAGAACATACACATACACCCGTGCACGAGCACACGCACAATCTCTCCATACACACACACACACACAACACACACACACACACACACACACACACACACACACACACACACACACACACACACACACACACACCTCATACACTTTGTGTGAAGATGAAAAGGGAAATGAATAAACTCTAAAGAAAAAAAATGAAATACATTCTACTGGAACAAAACTTCCGGGATGAATACAGATCTTTCTTTCATGTAATAAAACCAGATTGATACCTAATTGTATAGACATGTACACATGTGCAGATGTGTACACAAACGGTGTGCAAAGAAACATCTATGTGTACAGTGGTGCTTAGCATTTTGGTAAACATTCTTTGTGCTTAGCATTTGGTAAACATTCTTTGTGCTTAGCATTTGGTAAACATTCTTTGTGCTTAGCATTTGGTAAACATTCTTTGTGCTTAGCATTTGGTAAACATTTACTATGCTTAGCATTTGGTAAACATTCACTGCGCTTAACATTTGATAAACATTTACTATGCTTAGTAAACATTCACAGTGCTTAGCATCTGGTAAACATTTACTATGCTCAGCATTTGGTAAACATTCACAGTGCTTAGCATTTGGTAAACATTTACTATGCTCAACATTTGGTAAACATTCACAGTGCTTAGCATTTGGTAAACATTTACTTTGCTTAGCATTTGGTAAATTTACTCTGCTTAGCATCTGGTAAACATTTGCTCTGCTTAGCTTTTGGTAAACATTTACTGTGCTTAGCATTCAATAAACATTCTTTGTGCTTAGCATTTGGTAAACATTTACTATGCTTAACATTTGGTAAACATTCACTGCGCTTAGCATTTGGTAAACATTTACTATGCTTAGTAAACATTCACAGTGCTTAGCATCTGGTAAACATTTACTATGCTCAGCATTTGGTAAACATTCACTGTGCTTAGCATTTGGTAAACATTCACTATGCTTAAAATGTAGTAATCATTTACTATGCTTAGCATTTGATAAACATTTACTGTGCTTAGCATTTGGTAAACATTCACTGTGTTTAGCATTTGGTATACATTCACAATGTTTACAATTTGGTAAAATTCACTATGCTTAGTATTTGGTAAACATATACTACGCATAGCATCTGGTATACATTCATTTCAGCTTCTCAAGGTGGTATCTCCGTACTCAGAATGAATTCTGTATGCACTGACGCCACTGGTGTCATATGATGGAGAATATCCAGATCATGATCATGGCACAAGCCTTAAGCTTGCACATAAACTCATGAGCTTGCCAGGTCCTGGGGTCCTGTATAGCAGAAACATTCATTATGCTTAATTTGGTTAACATTCACTATCTTAATATGTTTGTTTATGATACTCGACTGAATAAAAGTGTTGTTCCGCAGGAGACTTCATTGTTCACGAAACATGATACACGTGAACATGTTCCTGGCATTTCTGGTGCGGGCGGCTTTCTCCTTGCTGAAGACCGTCCTGATGGTACAAGACCTGGGGTTTCCAAACGACGTCACTTACACTGAAAACGGAGGGATTGCCTTCATTCATGAGGGCACGGTGAGTAGTAGTGGGGTGTGTGGTGTGGTGGTTAAAACATATACCTAGACGTGAGAAACACAAGTTCGAATCACGGACGTGTACCGGGATTTTTCTCTCCACCCCCCCCCCCCATCCCTCCTCCTCACTAGATCGTAAGTGGTGTAAGTGCTACTGCCCACTCCTCCTCACTAGATCGTAAGTGGTGTAAGTGCTACTGCCCACTCCTCCTCACTAGATCGTAAGTGGTGTAAGTGTTACTGCCCCCTCCTCCTCACTAGATCGTAAGTGGTGTAAGTGCTACTGCCCCCTCCTCACTAGATCGTAAATGGTGTAAGTGCTACTGCCCCCTCCTCCTTACTAGATCGTAAGTGGTGTGTTACTGTCCACTCCTCCTCACTAGATCGTAAGTGGTGTAAGTGCTACTGCCCACTCCTCCTCACTAGATCGTAAGTGGTGTAATTGTTACTGCCCCTCCTCCTCACTAGATCGTAAGTGGTGTAAGTGCTACTGCCCACTCCTCCTCACTAGATCGTAAGTGGTGTAAGTGCTACTGCCCACTCCTCCTCACTAGATCGTAAGTGGTGTAAGTGCTACTGCCCACTCCTCCTCACTAGATCGTAAGTGGTGTAAGTGTGCCCCTTACTGCCGTAATCTCGCCTCCTCACTAGATCGTAATGGTGTAAGTGCTACTGCCCACTCCTCCTTACTAGATCGTAAGTGGTGTGTATAGTGTAGGTGTGTGCTATGCATCTTGCCCCCTCCTCCTCACTAGATCGTAAGTGGTGTAAGTGCTACTGCCCACTCCTCCTCACTAGATCGTAAGTGGTGTAAGTGCTACTGCCCACTCCTCCTCACTAGATCGTAAGTGGTGTAAGTGCTACGCCCCTCCTCACTAGATCGTAAGTGGTGTAAGTGCTACTGCCATCCTCCTCATAATCGTAAGGTGTAAGTGCTACTGCCCACTCCTCTCACTAGATGTAAGTGTGTAAGTGTAGCTACTGCCCCCTCCTCCTCACTAGATCGTAAATGATGTAAGTGCTACTGCCCCCTCCTCCTCACTAGATCGTAAGTGGTGTAAGTGCTACTGCCCACTTCTCCTCACTAGATCGTAAGTGCTTATCCTCTGGATGAGACATTGTTGTACCACATCATCTTCACCAGTTTGTGCCTACACGGGTTAGCTGGCTCTCTTCACAGAACCATGGACTTAAGACCGCTTATCTCAATCACACCCCACCTCGCAGCATAGAATTGGGCCTGCCCATCTTAATGCTCCAATCATTCTGGCGGTGTGCAGTGTTTCATAAGTCCTGTTACCCTCCCTATTTCGAGACCTCGCCGGCGTGTACGGTTTTGCGCAGGCTCAAATAGTTTGCCATATAACTGCTGGCAGATTCTAGTGAAGTCGCATACGGAATTATCCGAATGCGATAAATCCCTCTTGCACAAACCGCAGACTCCTTCAGACACCAGTTTTAATGGAACTGTTTAACGAGGCGTTTTACTGTACAATTGTCGCTAACTCTTACCTTGCCTTGCCTTGCCTTGCCTTGTCCTGCTTTGCCTTGCCTTGCCCTTACCTTGCCTTGCCTTGCCTTGCCTTGCCTTGACCTGCTTTGCCTTGCCTTGCCTTGACCTGCTTTGCCTTGCCTTGCCTTGACCTGCTTTGCCTTGACCTGCTTTGCCTTGCCTTGCTTTGCCTTGCTTGTGCTTTGCCTTGCCTTCCCTTCCCTTCCTTGCCTTGACTAGCCTAGCCTTGCCTTCTCTTGCTAGCCTTCTCTTGCCTTGACCTCTTGCCTTGACCTGCTTTGCCTTGCCTTGCCTTGCCTTGCTTTGCCTTGCCTTGACCTTGCCTTTGCCTTGCCTTGACCTGCTTTGCCTTGCCTTGCCTAGCCTTTCCTTCTCTTGCATAGCCTTTCCTAGCCTAGCCTTTCCTAGATTGCCCGACCTAGCCTAACCCTAGCCTTGCGATGCCTTGCCTTGCTTTGCTTTGCCTTGCCTTGCTTACCTTACAATGCCTTGCCTAGCCTTTCCCTGTCATGCCTTGCCATGTTATATCTTGCCTTGCCTTGCCTAGCCTAGCCTTGCCTTGCCTTGCATGACATGCCTTGCCATGTTGCCTTGCCAAGCCTAGAGTAGCCTAGCCTTGCCTGTTTAGCCTTTCCCTGCCATGTCATTCCTTGCCTTGACTTTACCTTTACCTACATTGACCCTTGCAGCACTGGGCGTGTAAGCTATTTTTCACGTTGTTCTACTACATCATCCTGGCCAGCCTGATGGGCCTGTTTAACGAAGGCTTCTACCTGGTGCTCATCCTCTCCGTCTCTGTCTTTGCCGAGAAGACCAAGATCCGCTGGTTTGTCCTGCTCGGATGGGGTAAGTTTGGGTTTGCTGACTGGGGTGTGTGTGTGTGTGTGTGTGTGTGTGTGTGTGTGTGTGTGTGTGTGTGTGTGTGTGTGTGTGTGTGGTGTGTGTGCGCGCGCGTATGTATCTATGTATGTGTGTGTGTATGTATGTGTATGTGTGTGTGTATGTGTGTGTGTGTGTGTGTATGTATATATGTGTGTGCGTGTGTATGTATGTGTGTGTGTGTGTGAGGGGCAGAGTTAGAGATGTGTGACTGGCTGGTTGGGTGGTTGCTGTTTGGGTAGGTGGATGAATTGAATGGTTGCGTGGGTGGGTGGATGGATAGTGTTGGTTGCAGGTCGGTTGGTAGGTCTGTTACTGGTTGATCGGTTGGTCATCAGTCAGTCTGTTGACCTTTCGGTAGGTCAGTTCGTTATTAGCTTATCGGTCGATTGGTCGGTTTGTACTTTGCTAATAAATAATTCACACAGACATGTACAATTACAATAATTTGTTGAAGCTTATGTTTTCTGGATACAATTGAATTATTCATGATACTCTTTAGGTGGTATTTGGAGACAGACGAACATACACACACGTGTGCACGCATGCACAAACATGTACAACACAGACATACACTCACACAACACACACACACCACACACACACTCAACCAGCACACACGAAACGCACACACACACCCACACACACACACACACCACATATACACACACACACGCACCCGTACACACATACACGCGCGTGCCATCTACAAGTCGAGCCATTTCAGTCTTCCTCTTGTCTTTTTTTTTTTTTATACTTTTTTTTAAAATTAAAGTTGAATTTGTTTAAATGCTGTCAGTCTGACACTCAATAAATACTCTGTAATACTGAACATGTTGTGTGGAATGATTTTTCAGGTGTGCCTGTGGTTTTCGTTATCCCATGGGTTATCTTAAGGATCGAATTTGATGACATGTTGTGAGTATCCTTGGTTGGTTGGCTGTTTTTTTTTGTTTTTTTTTGGTAAATTGGTTATGGCTGTACGCAGTCGGCTAGGTTTTAAACAATACTAACAATGGTAAATTGGTTGCTAGGGTAGGTTGTTTGTTAGTTGGTTGCTGTTTATTTTTTCTGAGTGATTAGGTGAACAGGTAACTGAGTAGGATAGGTGGTAAATTTCTAAAAGATATTTTTGCATATCATAAACGGGAAAGCACACTGAGACTTTAAAAAGTAAAAACTTACAGAGACTGTACATATGGAAACAACATATTCATAATTTACAGTAGGAATAATGTACATACATTTGCTGTTAAACTAAAACATTGAGAGGCAGTAGCAAGAGAGATGTACAAATATATCAACGTACAAATTCAGAAGGGTGATATGACAGATTTAACTTTATTCTCATTTATGTGTCTCTGTTCGTCTACAAGCTTCTGATGTGGATACCACATCGGGAAGAAATCGTTGGACATTTCTGAGAAGTGTGCATTTTTCAGATGGAAAACTAGATTTTAAGTCTCTTGAAATTGTATGTTAGGTTTGATTTTAGTTACTCTGCGTTAGTAAGTAAAGTGCTTCATCATCATCATCATCAGGTGCCCTGCCGCATGGCGTTGGCGACCATGGACTTCCAACCATCTCTATCTCTCGTTGCCCCCAGCATCTCCCCCACCCTCCTCATCCCCAGCCACTCTGCAAGTCCGTAAAGTGCTTAGGAAGTAAAATGATCTCACCAAATACTGAGTGTTTATTTTTTATGAATTTTTGTCTGTTCCAAACAAAACCAGCTCTATGTTTAAGGATAATCTTGCATGATTTCCACTTTTTTCTTCAGAACTCTTTTCTGAGCCTTTCAAAATCCCTGCAGAATTTGACTACTCCGTGAATAGTGTTCAGCAATGACCGTTTCATTTTTGCAGGAAGTATACCTGTCTCTCCTTATGATGCCTTTTTCTTGTTAACCCTTTTGACTCGCGCATCCTGTATACCGCTATCCTGTATTGTCAACCATGCTAGCACAGCATAAACTTAACCTTACTGGAAGCTGGTGGATAGGGTGAGGGAGTCAAAGGGGTTGAGTTTTTGCAGTTGGTGGATAGTGTGCGGGAGTCAAAGAGTTAATACTGTTCGCAATCAACATATTCTAACATGTTCTAATTTGAAACCATTTCAGTTTTTATATCTTTACTGTTTTCCCCGTTTCTTATACTTAATTGTCTTTCCCATTTAGCAAATATATTTAAATGATATATCACTGATTTAACAGCATACTATAGTATTCTTATAATCCATTACCTACTATCAGTATGATTCGAGACACGCAGAAGCAATTTTAGGTAATTAGGCCCATTTTGTATGTTTTCGAGCCCTTAATTCTGTTAAAATGTGTATTCAGGTATGTTTTTTAAATCCCCTGTGTGATAAATTGGGTGGAGTTGTCAACGCCAGGGTCATCTTCAATGATATGAATTGATATGTGTACTTTCTTTTCATTTCTTTTTTTCGTGTTGGAGTATTGTGTGTGTTTTGAAACGAGTTATAGCCCTGATATGGCTCAATGCAGTCGGCTGGGTTTTAGACAAAAATAACAGAAACATTACGTGTAAAAAAAAAACATTGCCATAGATTTTTTAACTATTAATGTGGCGCAGGAAGTGGGACAGATAAAAAAAATCCCTGTTCCCTATTCCACGTTTCTGTCTACTCTTCTTTACCTGTGTTGTGTGCAGATGCTGGAATGTCCATCTGCGTGATGACATCTTCTGGATTCTCAGAGGACCCATGGTGGCCTCTGTTGCCGTTAGTACACATCAGGGATTACAGTTCTTTCTTTCCCACTTTCTGTATTTGTCTGTCTCAGTTTGGTGCTGTCTGTGTCTGTCTTGTCTGTCTTCTCTCCTCTCTCTCTCTCTCTCTCTCTCTCTTCTCTCTCTCTCTCTCTCTCTCTCTCTCTCTCTCTCTCTGTGTTTCGCTCTTTTTTCTCCTTGTACGTATGTACCTACGTGTGTGGTTGAGAGTGTGAAAGTGTGTGTGTTACTCGTGAAAAGGGGTGGGGGATGGAGAGCTAAAATGCTTACTAGAGACAGATAGACAGACATACAACAGATACACAAACAGAACGCACAGAAACATTCATACTGTCAGAGGCATATTAAGAGAATGAGGGAGAGACAGAGAGAGATAAAGAGGCGTAAGATTGATAGCTGTGTATATAAACATATGTATCTATTTTACAGGTGAATTTCGCCTTCTTCATCAATATCGTACGAATGCTGTTCACAAAACTCACCGCTTCCAACTGCCCGAGTCCAGAAAAGTCCGGTACAGGTATGTGTATTTTGACACTCACATCTTCCTGCCATTTCAGACAGGCATACCTCATTGTGAATCTGCAATCATTGAACTGGACTTTTTTCACACGTACGTCATCTGTTCTACTCAGCCGTGAACGGGTCTCTGACCTTTGCTCAAGGTTGTTAAAGGTAGAAGAGATTGGGAGGCGTCCTCACAATGCTTGCCCCTACGATCTCAAGGTCATGAGAAAAGATTATTCAGAGGTGGGACTCTCCTCGAATTCGTGGGTTTCCGTGAAACCAGAATCTCAGAATCTTATTTCATCGCTTCCTTCATTTGCTTCCGCGGAAAAATAGAAAAACCGAAGAATCAACAACATACAGGAGCCTCACGGAAAACGGTTTTATTCGCGAATTATTCTATCTGCAAACGGTTCACTACCTGTAGCATCAAGTGAGCTTTTTGGGAACAACGTGGCGGACATGAGCTTGGACAAACTTTTGAGGGGCCGGGGGAAGTGAAAAATTCTTTGAGATAGAATTGGACAGAAAAATCGTAGGAGAAGGTTCGATCGATTCATAAGAAAGGTTAAAACTCCGGGCCTTGATTTTTGCCTCGTCTGTCGCCAGGAAATGAACTGCACAAGCAGAGGAAAAGTTGCACTTGAAGATCATCATGATCGTGTGTGCTCAACGAAACACACTACTTTGGTGAAACTTTGCAGGGAAAATTCAGTGCTTGAAAGTGTGTTTTCTGTTGTTGTTCCATTCATATGAGTGTAAGTGTATGTAATGAAGGAAAGAAAAAAAAGTAGTGACAGCTCATAAATTGTAGTTGTAGAATTACAGAATTATGCATGCTTGTATGCCTCAAAATGCACCAGATTGCACGATTTTCAAATTGAAATTTTTAATAATTTCCGGGGGAGAATGCTGCTGGAACCCTCCAGATTTCCTCTTTTTTCAGTTAGCTCATTTGATTATCATTACTGTATTTCATAAAAGGGAACAAAGAGGGAAAGGGAATTGAAACTGTCGTATACCCGTTTACCATTATCACACTGTCAGCAGCGTGTAACCTGAATTATGCCAGAAATAAAATGATGATGATGAACTCTCACGTCGAGCCAACGGAGAAGCAGGCACGCTGACCTTCCGCACCTAATTGGTCGTGTTCACAAACGTGTGCTTAAAACGATTCATCATCAGTGACAAAAACCAGAAGAAATCCTCGCCCCAGTATATTCAGAGAGAAAAATAGAGGCACTGGAAAAAGAGATTCCGCCTATTATCGTAGTATCCTTGATATTTCCACATAAAAACCACATTACTAGCCAAGATATCAACAGCAAATTCCAGCAAACCATTCGAGCATTCGCAAACCTTCTTCACACATATGAGAAAACGAAAATGAAATCGGGACGGATATATCACGACACTAACAGCCCTTGCTCCAAATCATTCTAAATGGAACAATCAGATAAATCAGTGTAGGAATTGGGACGCGGGATGGGGTAAGGAAGGAAGATGCAAATGACCACCACACACACACACACACACACACACACACACACACCACACACACACACACAACCACACGCACGCACCACACACACACACGCACGCACACCACACACACCACACACACACACACACATACATTAACCGACAACATGAAAGCGTAGACCGAAGTGGATTTCCACCAAAGATAAAACGCGACACAGGAATGGAGAGATCTTGTTACTAAGTGACCTGTTAATTCTTTAACGCTATTTGGGTCACGGAATCAATAAAATAAAGCCCACTTACAGTTGTATCTTTACACTTAGTGTTGTGACTAAACCTGAGAATCATGTCACCCATGTTACACAACAAGGAGCTGAAGCCGAAAGTGAATAAAGAAGAAGAAAAAGTTATTTAAGAAGAAGAATAACGAGGAATAAGAAAAAGAGGAGGAAAATGAAAACTTTGTTTTTCCTACGGCGGCATTCCCACGCTCGGTCAGTTCCATATGCACACAACGCTGTATGTGTCATGTGACGGGAAACGGAAGCTGAACAACAACAAGAAGAACGTAAAACACCAAAAACGGGAACCAGTCCCGATGGTGCACTGGTAGGCGCACTGGATGGAAGACTGGAAGGTTGTGGGTTCGAATCCCGTCCGTTCTGACAGAATCATTGTGGGACGGTTCCTGCCCAGAGTTGAGTGAGGTATGGGATCATTGGGAAGACTGGAACCACACAATCGAGTGTAATCCAATTCACGGATATGTCATTGATGGTGTTGATCAAATGTCCTGACCAACACCTGCAGGTGTCTGTATCTCTTGTGCCTGATTGACACCAGGATACATCACGACAGGAAGACGTACAGTACAGCCCTGTTAACTCAAGTCTCAAACCAGAATGGAACTCCACAGCATCATGATTATCAACTCCATCGGCATGCATCATCATACCGCTGTGTTAAAAATTTCCCAGACTTGGTGGTCACTGAAGTGGATTTGAAGATGTGACGGCTAAACAGAAAAAAAAACCCAAGAACTATACAGATACAGGAAAAATGCAAAAAGAAGAAAAACAAAAAGAACGAAAAGAGAGAATACAAAAAGAACACAAGAATAACTAAAGAGAGATATAGGAAAAATACAGAAGGAACGAAAAAAACTAAAGAGAGATATAGGAAAAATACAAAAAGAACAAAACCTAGAACTAAAGAGAGATACAGGCAAAACTACAAAAAGAACAAAAACCTGGAGACACCGTAAAAATAACCCCCCCACCCCCCCCAAAAAAAAAAAAAGAAAACAAGAACGAGAAGAACTAAAGAGAGACACAGGAGAAATACCAAGTAAGAAAGAAAGAAACAAACAAAAAACAAGAAGAATTAAAGAGAGACATAGGGAAAACTGAAAAAAGAACAAGAACTAAGAGATAATGAAAAAAGAAGAGAAGAACTGGAAAGTACAAAAATAACAAGACGAAGAAACTGAGGAGAGATACAGGAAAATATAAAAAGAACAAAAACAAGAAAGAAGTAAAAGGAGAAAACAGGGAAAAACACAAAACAGACAAAATACAAGAACTTAAGAAAGATACAGAGTCCAAATATAACCTACTTTGAAGTGTTCTTGTATATACAATACAGTGGTTTTCCAAACCACATTCATACAGGGCATTCTGTATATCCAGCTCAGGTTACAAAATTACTTTATCAACCTCTGAAGGAAAATGTGTTCGTTCGGTGTATTCTCTTCGGGCAGGAAGTGATGTGTGTGGTGGGACACCATTAAAGCTGATAAACATTAACTTTTTCTCGTAGTGTAAGGTGTAAGCAGTATAGTATTTTTATATATTATTATATGTAACTTTTTGCTTTTCTGTGGGAGCCTGGTGAACCTTACTTCAGGTCTCATATACAACCATTTCATGTCGTTATCTGTTGGGTTTATGACAGATAAATAATCTACGGTCTGGGTGTGAGTAAGAGTCCTGATTTTGACAGCGTTCACGAATTCTTCCAGCTGATCTGTCTGCTCTGGTTCATCTTCTGACACGACATTTCACTTTATTTTTCTGCTCTGTGTGTGTGTGTTTGAGAGAGAGAGAGAGGTGGGGAGAGAGAGAGAGAGGAGGGAAGAGAGGTGGGGGAGAGAGAGGTGGGAAGAGAGAGAGAGGTGGGGAGAAAGAGAGAGAGGTGGGGAGAGAGAGAGGTGGGGAGAGAGATTCTTGTTCTTGTTTTGTATTATCGTCCCAGCGTGTTAACGGTTAGAGACTATCATGGGGAGAGAGAGAAACTGTGTTTTGTATACTCATTGTCATTTTTGATGCTGTTGCTGCTGCTGCTTAAATGCTTGGATATAATATCTATGGCAAATGATTAACAACTGTCTTACCTAGTGGATTAAGTAAGCGTTTAGTTGTTCGCATATTGTTGTCTTCTGGTATCTAATGTTGTCAGATATTAAACATTGATCTTTAGGTTTGATTCACACGATGTAACTCGCTCGTGTGCGCTCGTGCGCCCGCCCCCACACACACACGCACACACACACACACACACACACACACACACACACACACACACACACACACACACACACACAGAGGCATGCACGGGCACGCATACACACACATACACGCACGCACGTATACACACACGCTCTCTCTCTCTGTCTCTCTCTGTGTCTCTTTCTCTGTCTGTCTCTCTCTCTCTCTGCCTCACACACACCACACACACACACACACACACACACCACACACACACACACACACACCACACACACACACACACACCACACACACACACACACACACACACACACACACACACACACACACACACACACACACCACGCACACTCACACACAAACACATACACACACACACACTCTGTCTGTTTCTCTGTCCCTGTCTCTCTCTCTCTCTCCCTCTCTCTCTCTCTCTCTCCCTCCCTCTATCTCTCTCTCTCTCTCTCTCCCTCTATCTCTCTCTCTCTCTCTCTCTCTCACACACACACACACACGCAACTAAACGATGTTTGGAAGAGCTGCATGCAGAAATAATTGGGTGCCAGTTCTCAGGCTGTGCCATTCGATCGCATACATGATGCTGGGTAATGCTGGCTGGAAACAATGACGACTACGTGGACCATGACCGATCCACGACCATCTTCCTTGCAATCCAATAAACAACCAGACCGTTAGGGTTTCTCTGTCTTTCTTATTGTTTATACGTCCGTTTTCTTTGTTGTGTGTGTTTCTTCCATTGTCCGTTTGTTTAATTGTTTGTGCGTTTGGTCGCTCATCCGTGTTTTTATATATTTGTAGGTGGTAGGTCGGTTCGTTCGTTCGTTCGTTTGTTTGTGCGTGCGTTTGTTTTCGTTCACGTGTTCGTTTTTTTTTTCAGTCATATTTTTGAAACACTGACATACTCAAAATTACAGTGAAGATAATCAAAACGCTGGTATGAACTCTTGAACAAGTAGGAAAAAAATAAAGATAACGTCTGGGGAACATAGAACGTACTACATATGACACAGTCAATATAATGTCTCCCATGGGAATGCTGGGAGTTCTTTCAGTCATCATCATCATCATCAGGTGCCCTGCCGCATGACGTTGGCGACCATGGACTTCCAACCATCTCTGTCTCTCGTTGCCTCCAGCATCTCCCCCACCCTCCTCATCCCCAGCCACTCTGCAAGTCCGTCCAGCATTCTCTCCTGGGTCTACCTGGTGCTCTCTTTCCCTCCAGCTTCCCCGTTGTGACCAGGTGCTCCAAATCCCCCTTCCTCATAAGATGGCCTATAAATGTTGCTTGTCTTTTCCTAATCTTCCGTATGAGTGATCTACTTGTGTCTGCCTCCATCAAGACTGTCTCGTTTGTTTTCTTTGCTGTCCATGGAACTCTCAAGCCAAAACAGCATTCAAGAAGATGACAAGCATTCTTACCAACAAATGCCTATCAATTAACATCAGAAAGAGAGTCCTTGAATGTTATATAGAACCAATACTGTTGTACGGATGCGAGGCGTGGACAGTCAGCAAGCAAAGCCAGAGCAGGATCGAGGCAGCCGAGATGTGGTTTCTCAGAAGAATGTTGAGAGTTCCATGGACAGCTCTTTCAGTATAGAGAGTATTCTTACTGTTGGAAATTCTGTGCAAGAAGGTTTTTTTTCTGTCTTTCTCTGTTGCTTTATGTCATCTCGTCCCATCATTTTCTGCCATGGTGGTCCATTCACCTGTACGTTTTCCGCAAAGGCTATATTACTTTCTGTTGGGATTGATAATTGATACATGTATTAAGGATATGCCACTGGCGTTAACCATGTCATCCATTTGTCAACAAAGGTTGGAAAAAAAAAACACCCGAATGCAAATGTACAAACATAACTAAGAATACTAAAACGTATATAAAAACTAAGCTTAATTACCTAAAATTGCGTCAGCACATTATGTTATATGTTCGAATGCATTGATAATTATGTGTACTTAATTTTCTTTTCCCTTTTTTCCCGGGGTCAGCAGGGTGTTGTGTGTTTTGAGATGTTTATTGCCCTCATATGGCTCTTCGCAGTCGACTGGGCTTTAGACAATGATTATGATGACACAAAAATAATGTTAAGGTTATAAATTTACGTAATGTGCCAGTCCATGTTAAGCTTGGACAAGCAGCTATTTCACTTGGCATGAAAATGTATAGTTTTGAACGTTATGTCGAACTGCCTTTGAAAAGCGAACAGTTTCGGATGGCACCTGTCAATTTTGCATTAAATGTATAATTTTGCAAGCATTATTATTTGTTCGTTTCTTTCATGTTGCTGGTTTGTCTATCCATCCGTTTTAGCTGCCAGTGAACAGCCAAAGCCAAGGCCCCAGACTCACGTCGTTTTGTGTCAGTGCCCGTGTCTCCATCGAGTGAAGCAGCTTATCTTTCTCTTTCCACAGAAAACTGGCAAAATCTACCCTGACAGCGCCCGTCTCTCCATGCAATGAAGCACCTTATCTTTCTCTTTCCACAGAAAACTAGCAAAATCTACCGTGACAGTGCTCGCCTCTCCGTCCAGTGAAGCAGCTTATTTTTCTCTTTCTACAGAAAACTAGCAAAATCTACCCAGACAGTGCCCGTGTCTCCATGCTGTGAAGCAGCTTATCTTTTCTCTTTCCGCAGAAAACTGACAGTACCCGTCTCTCTACGCAGTGAAGCACCTTATCTTTAATCTTTCCACAGAGAACTGGCAAAATCTACCCTGACAGTGCCCGTCTCTCCATGCAGTGAAGCACCTTATCTTTTATCTTTACACAGAAAACTGGCAAAATCTACGCTGATCCTAATCCCCTTGTTCGCTGTGTACTACATGGGTTTCATCTGGCTGCCTGATGACCTCAGCCCGGCCTCTGAGCTCTTCAAGATGTACGTGGAGATGCTCTTCAACTCCTTCCAAGGGTTCCTCGTCGCCCTCCTCTTCTGTTTCCTCAACGCTGAGGTAAGTTCCTGGTTCAGTTCTGCTTCTTCAGTTGAAGTTCTCAAGAGCTTCTGACTGCTTGCTTGCTTGTTTGTTTGCTTGCTGGCTTTCGGTTGGTTGCTTGTTGGCTGGATGTGTGGTTGTTTGGCTGGATGGGTGATTGTTTGGCTGGTGGGTGGTTGTTTGGCTGGGTGGGTGGTTGTTTGGCTGGATGGGTGATTGTTTGGCTGGTGGGTGGTTGTTTGGCTGGGTGGGTTGTTGTTGGGCTGGGTGGGTGGATGTTTGGCTGGGTGGGTGGTGTGGTTTGGATGGTTGGGTGGGTGGTTTTGTTGGTTGACTGGGTGGTTGGTTGATTGATTGGCTGGGTGGGTGGTTGTTTGGCTGGTTGACTGGCTTGGTGGTTGGTTGCTTTGGCTGGCTGGGTGGTTGTTTGGCTGGTTGACTGATTGGCTGGGTGGGTGGTTGTTCGGCTGGTTG
Source organism: Monoplex corrugatus (assembly GCA_030674185.1). Classification (NCBI taxonomy): domain Eukaryota; kingdom Metazoa; phylum Mollusca; class Gastropoda; order Littorinimorpha; family Ranellidae; genus Monoplex; species Monoplex corrugatus. Next base: position 91,013,932 of record CM060309.1, read on the forward strand.
ACTGGTTGATTTGTTCACTGTTATAAATGTTGATTTTCACTTATTGTTGTAGCTTTTCTTCTTTTTTGGTTCCTCGATTGTCTGAGGGTTTTTTGTTGTTTGTGTTCTGTGTCTTCAAATCTGAGGCGAAATGGTTATATTATATACCTCATTTCCTCAAAGCATAACTTTTTTTCTGATTCTCATCCTCTTTTGTTCCTCAGTAATGGGATAGATCTTGTCTGTCTGTCTGTTTGTCTATCTGTCTGTTTGTCGGTATTCTGTTACGTTAGTTTGATTTTGCACTTCCTCCCAATGCATCAGCTCTTCTGTTTTCTCACTGCCGAGGTTGATTCCGACTCTGTTTCTCTTGTTTTGTTTTTTGTTTGTTTTGGTTTTTGGTTTTCGGGTTGTTGTTTTTTTCAATGCCTATGTTGATCCCGATTTTGTTTTTCTTCTGTTTTTTTTTTTAATGCCTGGGCAGATTCTGATTCTGTTCTCTTTATTTCTTGTTATTTTTGCTGGAAGCTGGGGTAAACTTTGTCGTTGTTGTTGATTTATTCCTATACGTTATCTTTTTAAGCTGCTGACATTAACAACGTCCAGTTATATGACTACCTGATGATACCACCACAAAAACTGTCTGGAAAATGTAGGAACGATTCACAATAATGGTGTATTCGGTCAAACACATAACCAGTATATTTTATGCACATACAGTGTCTGTGTTGTCAAATGACAATGGAATAGTTGTGAAAGCACGAGAGGGAGGGAGAGATTGTGTAAAGCAACCGACACAGCACACGCAGAATATAGGTGTGTGTTTGTTGCTATCACTTTTGACAGATCAGAGCTGTGGAAAATGACCACAATTAGCCAATCATATGAACAGCGTGGTGTGAACGCATTTGTTTGCTGCGAATTTTAGTGCAACACGTAACATAGTATTGTGATGTGTGTTCTGACATTCTCTCACCAGTATGTGTCGTAATTACGCGTACTGTAGGAAAATATTAACTTATGCACAAACAAACGCACCAGATCAGTCAAAAACCCGGCTTTTCACATGATGCATATTCAGAAAATAACATCCGATATTTGTCATACAAGAGAACAAAAATATAATGGTGTGTGGATTATATGTATATTGTAATGTAAACGAAAGAAGAAGAAAAGACACAAATAATACAAAACAGCGCAAAGAAATTTATCAGAAAATAAAAAAAACCGTATAAAATGTAATGGAAAGTAAATAAACGGGAAAGGGAAAAACATTAAAAAAAATTTTAAAAAGGCATGAAGAAAGAAAGGGGGGATAATTATTCAAGTAGACCCAAAAAGTTTGAATCTAGAAAAAGAAAAAGTTTGTATAGAATGGAGATTTCGATTTAAAACTGATAGTTACGAATACTTGAATATTTATCTACGGTTTGCATATAAAGCAGGTTTTAATCCCAAAAAAAACTTTTGATAACGAATATGTATAGGTATTCGTATATCAGCTCGTCAAATGAATTAAGATCAGATCTGCCTGAAACCATTTTCCACGGAATCTCGATGAAATCCAGGGAGAAGTGGGGAAGACAAAACAACAACAACAACAACAAAACCGAAAACAAAAAAGACCCCCCCCCAAAAAAAAAAAACAAAAAAACAAAGAAACAAAAAAACGGACAAATAACATAAGACAAATCACAAGGCTAGAAATATATCAAACTGAAGGGTGAGGCACAGAGCTGCGACAAACGAAAAAAACTTATATCATATTCCACTACAGCCGGAAAGTGGAGGTTAAGCGCGATGGAGCGATTTGCTAAATGGATGGGGGACAGGTTTCGTGCCCTGGCTTAAACACACTGTCCCCCGTCCATCCAGTTGTACATAAGTATATGTCATTCTGTGGGGGATGGAGAAGGTAACAGCGTGGAGAAGGGCATTGTCCTCATAACAGCTGGCGCCAATGGAAGGTGGGTTTTCTAATAACTCGCTCCATTATGACCACCTGTCCACGAAAATGGAATATGAAAAGTGCCTTAATAATGGCAGAGTTAGGGAAAAACACAGAAACAGAGACATGACCATGCATGTAAACTGATAAACGCCGGCTGGTGTGTTCGAGTGTACCAAAGAGTTGCAGCCCACGAAATATCACACCACACACACACACAGACCACACCACACACACACACACACACACACACACACACACACACACACACACACACACACACACACACACACACACACACACACACACACGCACGCACGCACGCGCGCGCGCACACAGAGAGAAGAAAGAGAGAAAGTATAACCACCCTGTCATTATCTTACGTACTATATTGTAAGGTCTCAAGACTACTTTGGTTACAAAATACCTAAAGATGGACTCTTTACCACCGCGGTCTTTCCCTCAACGCACACACTTATGTAGGACACATGAATACACACTAATCAGATTTAGTTCAAGCTGTATGCTACACGCAGCCGCTATCAGTTCTTTTTTTCTCTCTAGAAAAGATGTACGCATCGTAAAGTTCTTGAGGACTCGCAGTAGTAAAAATCAGTAAGAATAAGATGAGGACAGATTTGCGGCAAGTGGGTGAGAGACAGGAAAAGACGGAGATGACGATAATGGTTGACGATGATGACGACGACACTGGTGATGATGATGATGATGATGTTGGTGGTGATGGTGATGACGATGGTGGTGGTGGTGAGGAGGAGGAGAAAGATGTGGAATAGGATGGAAAAACGTTAGGAAGGAAGGAATCTTTTTATTGAATGTTCGTTCACAGTCGTGATTTTAGACCAAGAGAAAGAGAAAAATATCATCAAATACTGTTGTTACAGTTTCCACTGCTGCTCCTGACGTAGAAGAGACTGGAGACAGAGGAGGGTCGATGAGAGGAAGAGATAAACCAAAACAGAGAGAGAGAGGGAGAGAGAGATGGAGGGAGGGGGAAAGAGTGAGAGAGGGGAAGAGAGAGAGAGAGAAACGGAAATACCCAGGAGACAGCCAGACAGAGAACCCCCACCCCCACCCCCCAAGGAGAGAGAGAGAGACAGACTATCAGAAGAGAATAAAAAAAAAGTGAGACAGATCGTGGAAAACGAAGAAAGAGTGACAGACAATTCAGGAAAGGACGGGAGTACAGGCATGGCAGCAGAGAAAGACTCACAGGCGGACAGACAATAGACAGAGGTAGATGACAACCGACAGAAAGGAAGAGAGGGGGTAAGAAATCCCAGAAACAGGAAGGGGGGAAGTATACAAAGAAGGGGAAAAATTATTCTTGAAAGCTGTTTATGACGGAAGGAAGGCAGCTTTGTGTCCTTTTGGACTCGCCTTTTAGCCATTGCTTGCTTTTCTACATAAGGGGATTCGAATGATTTATTCATCATCAAAGGCCATGGCCCCTCGTGAACGGATGAGTTGAAAATACAGAAAATAAAGCAAATATTTTATATGTAAAGAGCAAAACAACATTCTACAATAAGATGTACATGTATTCCAGGTTTTGAAAGCTTTCTACACGTAGATGGGAAGCCGTTGAACATAGTTCTTGCTAAACAGATCCAATAGAATATAATAGAAAATAAAAGTAAAGGGCTAGAACAAAATAGTAGGAAGACTGAAGTCATGGTAATCAGTTAAACACGCACACACACACGCACACATACACACGCGCGCGCGCCGCACAGACACACACACACACACACACACACACACACACACACACACACACACACACACACACACACACACACACACACACACACACAAGAAATCCCCTCATGTAAAATAACAACAAATGGCACAACATGGAGACAAGTTGGTAAGTTCAATAAGTTCAGATGTCTGGGAACAGTCATCTCACCAGACGGCAGATGTACATCATAAATATGGAGCAGAATTAGTCTGGCTAAAACGGTATTCAAGAAAATGAAAAGCTTTCTTATCAAGAAATGCCAATCATTTGACATCAAGAAGAGTTTTCCAGTGTTACATAGAACCAGGACTGTTAGTGTTATATGGATGCAAAGCCTGGACAAGCAACAAGCAAAGTGAAAACAAGATTGAGGCAGCCGACATATTATGGTTTCTAAGAAGAATGTTGACGAGCTCCATGGAGAGCAAAGAAAATAAACGAGACAGTCTTGAAAGAAGCAAACACAAAAAGAACATTCATGAAGATCAGGAAAAGACAAGCAACATTTATAGGACATTTTATGAGGGAAGAGAAATTGGAGCACCTAGTCACAACAGGAAAGTTAGAGGGAAAAAGAACACAGACCCAAGGAGAAAATATGAGGCAGGTTTGCAGAGTGGGTGAGGACATTAAGCCCAGGAGATACACTTTCAGCGACGAAAGGTAGATTCGTATGGAAGGCCATGATCGCCAACGCCATGCGGCAAGGTACATGATAATGATGAACAGATGCCGTGAGTAAGCCTAAGTCTGAATGAGGGAGTTTGTTCAAAAGGATTTAATGGATTCAGTTGATCGCTGAGATCACTTTGTGCGTATGTATAAGAACAAAAAGATAGAAAGGGAATGAAGACGAAAAGAGAGAAAGGAAACAGACTGAGGATAGAAAGCGAGAGGATAGAGAGAAGTGTGTCCTAGAGAGAGAGAGGAGGGGGGAGGAGGGGAGGGCGTTGAGGAGAAACAGAGACAGGGGGAACAGAGAGGGAGTGGCTGGAGGGATTGGGTGTGAGTGGCCTAGTCTGCATAACATATTTTGTTCACACGAAAGCAAATTGATCATTCGATCAATAAGTCTGTCACCTTCATTATTAGTTAATCCATCACTCCTCCGTGACTGCGAATATAGTGCCTGGTTGTGAGTGAGTGAGTGTGTGTGTGTGTGTGTGTGTGTGTGTGTGTGTGTGTGTGTGTGTGTGTGTGAGTGTGTGGTAGTGTGAGTGAGTGAGTGTCTGCGTGCGTTTAATATGTGTGTGTGTGTAAGAGTGGTGTGTGTGTGTGTGTGTGTGTGTGTGTGTGTGTGTGTGTGTGTAGAGAGTGAGTGTCTGCGTGCGTTTAATATTGTGGGGGTGTGTGTAAGAGTGCGTGTGTGTGTACGTGTGTGTGTGTGTGTGTGCATGCATTTGTATGTGTGTGTATGTGTAGATGTGTCTGTAGGTGTGTGTGTAAGTGTAGTGTGTGGGAGTGTTTAGTGTGTGCGTGAGGGAAGTGTAGAGGGGGGATGGTTGTAGTGTGTGTATGTGTGTGTGTCTCTCTCTCTGTTTGTGTGTCTCTGTGTGTGTGAGAGAGAGAGAGGGGGGGGGGGATTCGTGAATGGTGTAGTTGTATGGCCATGAGCTTTAACAATACGGTGAACAGAGTTTTCACAAGAAGTATGAATAATACCGACAACAGAACATATATAGTGCAAGATCAACAGGTTGCGAATTCTCGTCTCTTGAAAACGATAGCTACAGAAATATATTATGGAAAAACTCTGCGTAGTATTTCTATCATCAGAGAATAACTGCAGGATTAAATTTTCTTGCTAGGAATGTGCTGTTTCTGATGAGTTTGAAGAACTAAATAATATGAACAGAAGGGAACTTCATCTTTAATAGCAGAACGATGTAGTGGACATTGTGCGTCAGAATCTGTACAAGCACCATTGTATCTCGTTGAACTGAGACCAGATGTAAATTTTACAAGCAGACAGAAAGGGTTAGAGATATACTTGCAGCGACAAAAGATAGATCCGTATGAAGGGCCATCATGATCGCCAGCACCATGAGGCAGGGCACATGATGATGATGATGATAAGCACGCTACGCCTTGTCCTATTGATATCAACTGATAGATACTGATTCTCATGGCAGTTTGTTTTAAACTGTCGGTATCAGTGAAATGTATGTTGGATTCCACTTTATCGTGCTGCTCCTGTTCTCTGTAGTTTATAACTTTGTTCAAGACCAGTGCAAAACAGGGTTGTGACTGAACTCAACCATTTTCCCTGTGTGTGTGTGTGTGTGTGTGTGTGTGTGTGTGTGTGTGTGTGTGTGTGTGTGTGTGTGTGAAACTGGTTGGTTCGTTTTATCTCTACACTACTGCAAAGTTACTTTAGTGGATTTCGGCGGTCGTCTTTCTCATCCCACAGGCTGAGAGCACCACCGTTAAAATTAAGCATCCAACACACAGCAATGATCGCTTACTCACAGAATCAGATTGAGTGAGCGCTACCACACCCGTGTCCTCCCTGATACACCCTTCTCTCTTTTCTTTCTTTTAGGAAATACTGCAATAACCCTATCTCTGCTGCCTTGACTCCAACAGGTACAGAACGAGATTCGCAAGAAGTGGAGCAAACACATGCTGCGCAGGACCGGAAGCTGGCATTCCCAGCCATCCATGGGCTCTTACTTCCATCGAAGCACGGCGGCGGCTCCCAAGGCCGCCTTAAAAGGAAGCAGCCGTCACCACCAAACTCCTCAAGACCACCCAGAGAAGAAGACCCTCAACTGTTCCATCCTTACGGATCCCGCCGCCGGTTCTGCCGTCATCCCGCCCGTGGCGTTCGCGGCCGCTACCGTCGTCGCCAACTCCAACATAGTGTTGACTCCCATCGGCGAAGAAGAGGTGTGTAGAGTTTCTCCGCTACCCACACCACCACCAACACCTCCATCACGCGGCCAGACCAGTTTCCAGGCGCGGGAGGATCAAAACGATAACTGTAAAAATCGCGTGGAGTTTGATGTCATCGAGGCTGGCGACCCTGCTACGTTGGGCAAAGGTGGTAGCGGTCGTGTCCATGTATGATGTCGTCATTTGCCGCGATGGTGACATGGGTGAAGTTTGATGTGATTGCCATTTGCTGAGATGGTGACATTGGTGAATTCTGATGTCATAGCCACTTGCCGAAATGGTGACATTGGTGAAGTTTGGTGTCATTGCCTTCTGTGACGTTCAACATCATTGATGGAGTTTTGGCATCATCACCTGATGGTGTTGTCATTGGAAGATGATGGTAATGTTAGTGTGCGTAAATGATGTCGTTTGATGGGATGACGCCATTGGTTTGAATCTGATGTCACAGTCTTGATGAAGACGTCTGTGGGTGAGGTGGTATCGTCCGTGCATGTGTGTCATGCCGTCAGTGGAGGAATGACGTCATTGTGGAGCATGACGTAATCATTGAAATGACACTACCATAGAGTTTGAGGGCAACTTCTGTGGTGCTTTTTTGACGCTGGTAGAGTATTGTATGATGTGATTTTGGAGGTGTAACGTCATTGGTGCAAGATCATTCATAAGGAAGATTAGGAAAAGACAGGCATCATTTATAGGCCATTTTATGAGGAAAGGGGAATTGGAGCACCTGGTCACAACGGGAAAGGTGGAGAGAAAGAGCACCAGGTAGCTCCAGGGAGAAGATACTGGACGGACTTGCAGAGTGGCTGAAGACAAAGAGGGTGGAAGAGATGCTTGAGGCAACAAGCGATAGAGACAGATGGAAGTCCATGCGGCAAGGCACCTGATGATGATGATGAACGTCATTGGTGGAATCTGACGTCATAGTTTGATGTTGTTGTCTTGGGTGATGTTGGTTGCTTCTGTGTGATGTGGTTGAAGTTGTTGTTGTTCTTTTTTTTCATGTAAAGTGTTTACTTATTGCCAGAGTAGCTGAAAGTTTGGAGTTTGGTTTGTTCAAGAGGGATTCATCGCACTCAGACAAGTTCATATGTGCTGCCCCCAGAGCTCCCAAAGCCTACGTAAAATGCTCTGGCAAGGTCTTGAAATGGGGAGGAGGGCCGAGCGACATATGAAACTGTAAGCTGACACTAGCAGAATAATGGATATATTAAAATGGGCACCGTCACCAGTTTTGATGTTGCAAACTCGAGATACCAGATCTTCAGTCCGCGGCTGTATTAAATAAAATAATACAAAAAAACCCCGCTTAGAAAAAAAAAAGTATTGAGAGAGCGAGGTGTCTCAAGACCTCAGCTCCTCTTGGGGGTCAACATTATGAGAGTGGTGTCCATCTCCCCACCCTTGGTGTTTTATCTTCCTCATCTGTAAAGAGGAATAATTTGTATCCGGCAGACTGAGGCTATGGGTTCAAGCTAAGGCATGAACCTGGTTATCTGTTCATTAATTCTGTCCATCTCGCTTGATCGTGCTTACTGTTGGCTTTTGGGAGCGAGTATTCTAAACATTACGTGGTAGCCTGTGGTGGGAGAGATGACTTTATTTGAAGGGCTTCAAGTTGTTGATTTCGATTATGTTAGTTTTGGTGAGGTCTGCAAGGTCTGTGTACGTGTGTGACGTCGTTAAGGATGTAGAAATTAATGGCTGATAAAGCCAGGTTTGGTAAGGTTGTTATTTCAAATGTGTGTAGTGTTGTCATGTATGTGGGTGATGTCATAAGAAACAGTTGACGTAACAAAACTGTAGTGATGCTTCTTGGTGAAGCTGATAAGATCCGTGTGCGGACGTATGTGGATGAGTGGCATGGCTTCATTGCTTGTTTGTTCGTTGTTGTTTTTTGAGGGGATGGTGTGGTGGGTGCATTCTGTCTGATGACACCATATTTTGTGAAGTAGTAGCGTCCATGTACTTGATGTGATGTGTTTGGTGGTTTTAAATGAGGCAGGACATAGGGACGATAATGATATGGTTAGTGTACATAGATGACCCTGATTTGGTGTGTCAAAACGTTTAGTGTTAATACTGCAAACGAGTGTCTAATTTGCTGCTGGAGAATAATATACAGGGACCAGTTATCAGCGATTGCACTGCTGAATAAGTTGCCATACAGATGATTTCAAACTGTCAGAATTATTGTGTTAATGATTTGCCGTTTTTTCTGATTGTGTTTGTTTCAAGATATGTTTACATTAATTTCTTTGTAGTTGTTACTATTCACTAGTATGGATTAATTGTCTATGGCATGCAAGTCAAAGACTGTACATGTGATGTTTAAATGCATTGTATGTCTAAAAGTCAAATTGTTTAAACCCTTGTAAAACCTTGTGATAAATTTGTTATTGCTGATGATACTTTTTCTTTTATTTTGGAATGTTTAAAACATGAAACATTACATTTTCCACAATGTTCAAAGAAAATATTGTGTGCTTTTAATTTCTGTACAATATATATTAGTATTATAAAGAATTAATGTTACTGAATTTGGCAAAATTAATTAAACTAGAAAAATGTGCTTGTATTATAATTGTAATCTTTTTTTTTCATAAATGAACTGTGCTTGTTAGACGAAATTGACTGAACGAATATGTTTTGGTCTTGTTTTGTTTACTTTTGATAAAATGTTGCTTATCCAATTTCTTTTTTGAAACAATTGTTATTATTGATTATTGTGTATATTCCTTGTCCTCAAAGGGTCAGCCATATGTTGAATTATTGCATCTTGAAATTTAAGACAAAAACACACACCTTGGCATAATTTGATCTGAATGGATAGAGATGTAAGATGATGTATATTCTCTTTGTGTAATATTTGTGTGCTGCGAATGCAATGGTAATGATGTCGATAATATTTTTTGTGTAATGTTTGTGTGTTATGAACGGAATGGCAGTGATGTCGTTCGTTGATTTTCTGCTGAAAACAATGGAGCCGCGAACACAGTGGTAATGATATCCATATTATCTTTGTGTAATGTGTGTGTACTATGAACGGAATGGCAATATGTTCGTTGATTTTCTGCTGAAAACAATGGAGCCGATACATCAGCACTGTTTGTTGGAAGATATTATATTTGTTGGCTTCATTCGACATTATGTTGTTTGTCGGTCATTGTTTTTCTTGATGTTAGTGATGTTTGGGAAAAGTGGAAATGATTAGAATCATTTAATAAGACTTCCATATATATGTACGTATATATGTATGTCAACGGGCAGGCCCACATCATATCCACGTTCGAATGCCGCTAAGTGTACAAGCAAGCTTACACGCTTTTCTGATTTCTAACGTTGGTTTGTTTTTGTCTGTCTTCCCGTGTACATATATTTTTTTTTTCTTTAATTCTGACGCTATTTTTTGTTGTTGTTTTTTTTGTTTTGGCAATTTCTGAATGATATGGTAGTCTTGGGAACAGTTTATTCTGCTAGACATTAAATCTGGAGACCATTAAAGGGAAGCAAGCGATCTTTAGATCAAATGGGTAGTTCTCCTCGATGGTTTCCCTTAGTCTGGAAAGCTTGCGTGTGTGCTTGAATGAATTTACAAAACTGTATGCATCATAGTTTGTTTTGAAAGTTAAGAATGTTACATAAGAATTTTCACTTGAAAGTGCTCCAGTCACAGAACTTTCATACAAGCATTTTTTTTATTTACAGTTCGCATTTAAAAACCAGACAAAAATACTTTTAAAAATCATTTATTTTCGTTTAAGTTGTCAAATCTTCAGACAAGAAACTTCGTCGTTATTATTAGTCATCACAAAAATTTCAAACAAGTTTTTTCCATATATTCAAAATCACTGATCTATAAATTGTTTAATTAAAAAGACATGTCCTTAATATTAGCATCTGTCTTCGAAGTGTGAATAAAACGATGCATATATTTTTACTCGAAAGTAAAAATCATCTGGAGAAAAGAACAATTAACAACAGCAAAACAGAAAACTTCGTCGTTTACAGTGAAGTAAACTTTTGGCTCGATATGAAAGGCAATCGTATCACATTTTGTGTGTGTTTGTTTTCATTAAAAAAAAGGCATTCTATGTCTTGATGCCTCGAATAGTATCACGCAGTTTTCAAGAAACTGATAAAAAAAATGTATCACGCAGTTTTCAAGAAACTGATAAAAAAAAATGAAGTGTTCAAGAAAATTAAGAATGCAGATTTAACCAATTGCTGTGGGGCAGTGGTTAGCGCAACGGACTACTGACTGGAAGGTTGTGGGTTCCAGGTCCATTAGTCGTGTTCAAATCATTGTGACATTTTAGGCCCCAACCGGCTTCTACCCAGAGCTGAATGTGCTTTAGGCTTATCAGGAAGACTGGAACTACACAGCTGAGTCTCATTCTCTTCAGAGATGCTTCATTGAGAGGGTTGTCTTGGCCGAAAACGCAGGTGTCTGTATCTCTCGGGCCTGATTGACGCCAGAATATACTATGATAGTAAGTGTAGAGTACATTCTTGTCACGTAGTTTCAATCCCAGATCGAACTCCATAGCATCAAGATTAACACCCCCATCGTCGTCATCATCATAGCAATGTAAAATCTTCCCATCTTGTGTGGTCCTTAAAGTTGCTCAGAAAATGGGACAAAAAATTGGTGAGCACAAATGAAACTGCATGAGTGGCGGTGATCTTTTAAACTAACACATATATAAAACATGACACATTATTCAGTCATTGTCATCTGCATTGTGCAACAAACTCCAAACCTCCTTCATTGGTATCAAAATGAATTGGACAGATTGTTCTTTGAATTTGTATTATAATCTAGGCTCATTTTCTTAGTTTTATTAATTATGCCACATTGGTTGTTTTAAGATAATAACGAACAGAAGTTCAACCTTACTCCAAAAAAATTACTTGTGTGTGTGTGTGTGTGTGTGTGTGTGTGTGTGTGTGTGTGTGTGTGTGTGTGTGCGTGCGTGCGTGTGTGTGTTTTATTAGTTAATGATATGGTGTTTAAGAGGTCGAAGTGGTGTTGTAGTTGAGCACCCACTTTCTGTCCAAACTGCAAAGATTTGAGTCTGATTCAAAAATTTAAAAATGTATGTGTGGCATCTTCACCCTATAATTAAAGGGTACCCATGCGCGGCAGATTTGGAGGTATGTAGCATACATTGTTATCATGTGATGTGTGTGTGTGTGTTTAAGGGGGGGGGGGGGCGAACTGTTAGCAGTATATATGCCAACAAAATTGTGTGTATTATTTTCTTTGAATTATAATTGTACAATTCCTGAGTGGCATTTAAGTGCTGGAAGGCTCTCTAAGTCGTAAATGATAATGATGAAAATAATGATAGTAATAATGTAATAGTAATGATGATTATGATGTAGATATTAATAATAATAATAACAATGATAATGATGATGATGATGATGATTATGGCACACCAGTCACCGTGGTGTAGTGGTTAGCGGACTACCGACTGGAAAGTTGTATGTTCGAATACCCATTAGTCCTTTCAAAAATCACTATGGGATTTTTCGGCTCTCACCGGCTCCTACCCAGTGCTATGGGCCCATTGGGAAGACTGGGATCACACAGTCGAGCCTCATCCACTTCACGGATGCGCTATTGAGGGTGTTGCTCATATTTTCTGACCAGCACCGCAAGTGTCTGTATCTCTCGGGCCTGGTTGACGCCAGGATATATAGAAAGCGTAGAGTACAGCCCTGTCACGCAATCTCAATCCCAGATGGAACTCCATAGCCTCATGATTATCATCCTCATCGACATCATCATTATCGGATTGTAAAAAAATGTGCCAGCTTCTGTGGCCATTAAGGTGGCGTAGAAAATGGGACGGAAAAAAAAGGTGAGCACAAAGGTAACCTCCCTGAGAGCGAGGATCCTAAAAAAATAGAAATGGCATGAACACCAGAGATCATCACATGAACAACCAGTGACCGTGGCATGAATGGCCACAAAATCTGGGACTATTTTTCACAATGCTAGTGTTGATCAGCAAGCAACCCTGAATGACGCATCCATCAAGGGGATGAGATTCCTAGTGTTTCCACGAACTCACAGTAAGCTCAGTTCGGTAGGGGCCGACAGGATCCGAAAAATCCTACAATGTTTTTTGGACGGATGGGAGTTCGGGCCTAACAGTTCCCAGTCAGTCGTCCTTTGCATTGACCCCTTTGCTGGGCTGAAATGTCTGTTGTTCATAGATGCTCTCTGTGCTTTTCCACTAGGTCCGCAGTTGTGGTCTGGATACCAGTTCTTGGAATGACATAATCAAACAAATAAATCCTCAGTGTGCAACATTGATTCACGAAGTGAAACAGAACCCAGGACAACAAAGCTGACCTTAGCGGTAGATATGGATGGATAGATGGATAGATAGATAGATCTTGTCATAGGCAAGCAAACATCACAGTGACAGAAAAGCCGGCGCATAGGACGGTATTAGCGATGCTTTGGATTGCTTTCCCCAAAGAGAGAGCACCCCATAATTTACAGGGGGAAAAAATGTTGGAAATTGAAAGAATACAACACTTTTTGACAGTACCGTATGGTACAGCGTAATGTGATATAAGACACAACACAAAATGGCACAGTGCGACAAAATCGGTAAAATTCAATACACAACAGCACAACACACCAACTTCTATATTGAAATGTCTCCGGTTCAGATTCAGACTCGTAGACACAGAGTTTGAGTTTGATCCCAATGAAAAAAGAAATAATAGAATTGGCCTGTTTGCTGCCTGTCTTAATACACCATGAAATACCAATCCTCGTGGCATCCCTTTCGTGTATGGCTACGTTCCTGTCCCTTTACCGTAAGACCTGGCCTGCTCATGGCTTTTGTGTAGACTGGTGGAATCTTCCAGATTATCATCGACATGTTTTGGTGATGTGTGAATGGAACTTCTGTCTCCTTGACCTCCATTCCATCTTACGACCTTTGCTCAGGCGCACAAGGTTTTTGAGCAAGCTCAAGGCGTCTTGCGGGTCAAAACAAATTTAGACAGAGCGCTTATGGAACTAATGGCGGGTCCAGTGGGCTGCGTTACCGGGTTGGTAAGGGGAGGGACTAAGTGCAATAACAATCCCTCATATTCTATATGCAACAACCCTTTTGTGATCTAAATGCAAGGATTCCTTTTAATTCCGCGGTAAATCCCACTCATCGCAAACGCAGTGAATCCCTCAGATTTCGAACGTAATGAATCCCTCGGATTCCAAACGCAGTGAATAATTTCAATCCCATTTCAGCAAAAACTCGATTTATTTCAAATGTGTAGGGTCCCAAGGTTCCAACTGAAGCAGATCCTACAGGTTCCACATTCAATACATCATTCAATACATGAGCCTCCACCATTCACATCCTACAGCGCATTCAAAACAATGCTGCACGCCTTGTACTCAAAAAGAAAAAAGCTGACCACATATCTCCTCTCCTGGCACAACTTCACTGGCTCCCTGTATCAAAGCGCATACAGTACAAACTAGACACCATGTGCTACAAAAGCCTCAATAACGCAGCCCCCGATTACCTGTCAAGCCTACTTGAGATCTATGTTCCCTCACGTACCCTCCGCTCTGCCTCTGATCCTCTGACTCTTCGCTTTCCACGCACTAAGCTCAATACCTATGGTCCACGAGCCTTCTCTGTTTCTGGTCCACTCTCCTGGAACAAACTTCCTCTCTCAGTCCGTCAGCAACCTACTTTTGTCTCCTTCAAGTCCGCTCTCAAAACTCACCTTTTCTCTCCTGCATAAAATCCTAACCTCACTCAACCCTCCCTCTGCAGCCTGTCTCCGCTCGGAGGGAATCACATGGTTATAATATATAATTGTATGCTATGCTCTCTATAATTTTCCATTGCTTTTATTCTTGCTTTTATTGCTTTTATTCTTTCTCCCCATTTATAGCCATGCGTGTGTGTGTGTGTGTGTGTGTGTGTGTGTGTGTGTGTGTCTGTATGTGTGCGTGCGTGTGTGTGCGTGCCTGCGTGTGTGTCTGCTTCAGCGCTTAGATTTGATTTTATCAAGATTTTGCGCTATATAAATATTGTAATTATTATTATTAATTATTTTTCTGCAGCTAGTCCCAAGTAGAACGAGTTCCTCTTTTAAACAACTGCCAAATCCCAAATGGCTCTCAGAAGACGTAAATGAACAAAGACTCCACATCTCAAGGTCCATTCCAGTTCACAACACGATAAATACTGGTCAGCTGTCTGCTCGATCTAACTTTCTGGCCCATCTCAACGACTTGGTTGGCAGTTTCTTTGTGCCAGTACAAAACTTAAATCAGTTGTCTTTATTCCCGTGAGGGTCTCTTAATTCCACATTACTTGACATCTACCTTGATTGACGGAGAAATTAACTCCAGAGTTGATATCCCAAAGTTCATTGCAAGCCCCTACCACAGGTAAATTTTGGCCAGCTTATTCCCCATGCCTTTCTGAACAGTCATTGCCCACCACTACTATTAAGACTTGGCAGTGTCTCGTATGCCGATGTAGAACTCAGAGCTGTCGTCCTTTTTCTCGTCAGGGTAACCAGAGAAGAGACTGACCACAAACCTGTAGGAGGCCAGCAACACCACTGTGGTCAGAATGAACAGAAGTATGAGCTTAATGAAAATAGAATTGTTTGCACCCGCTTTGCCCAAAGGTTCAGAATCATAATCGTCAGTTTCGTTGGTGGAAACGTTTGCTAAAGGGAGAGAATAGTTTAACGTCACGTTGAGCATCTTTGTCAGAACACTGCTGGAGTTGTTCTCCTTCCATAACGAGTTGTTTGATGTCATGGTGCTGTTTGACGTCACAGTGGAAAGTGCGTTAGCAAGGGGTCTCAGTGTCAGTGATGTTCTGTGAGTGAGATTGCCTAACAGTACCCTGTGACAGAGTGGCATGGGTGAAACAAATTTGAAACGTAGTATTTGTTATTGCCCTTGCTGCTGCTGCTGTAATTGTTGACGTTCTGCTGTTGGTCCGGTTGTTGTTGATGCTGCTGATGTTGCTGTTGTTTCCACTACTGTTATGGCGTGGTTGTTGTCGATATCGTTGGTGGTGTTGAAAATTTAAACTGAGTACATGTGACGCGATTTTTTGTTGTTTTTTTGTATTTGTCGCCTTCAATGTAATATGTTAAGATCTCCCAGTTGAATAATGTGAGAATCAGCCAAAATCGTTACTTGTACACACTATTCAGAAGTTTTTTTGTTGTTGCTGCTGAATTTTCTGTTACCGGAAGATAGCCAAAATCGTTGCTTTATCATACTGACAGAAGAAAATGGTGTGAAATAGAAACTTGATAACATTTATTGTCATTCTGGTGATAACATGGAATAGTTGAAGTAACTACCATACATGACCGGTCTATGTAGATACAAAATTACAAAACAAATCATAGAAATCAAGCGAGAAAATCCGAGCTTACACAATAACATCGGCTGTCACAGTCACATGGTAGACTTTACAGACAGGCTTTCAACACTTAAAAAATCAAGAACTTGGACAGAATCGTAATATATCTTCTTTTTTCACAGTATGTTTTTCCTGGCTGATGAATCTCTGCTTGGAAGGAGACGAAGTATAATCTTTGGTGTTGTTCATTCCATCGCATGCGTCGCCTGGATGTTACAGCTTAGATTCGTCCGTCCTGCTGCAAACTTATCTTCCATACGAACCTGGAACACAAAGAAAAATAGTTTCAGTTTTGTGACTTGAACAGAAATGGGTGCTGGACTTCAAGCACCAAACACAACTTGTAGCGCAAAATGGACAGAAATGTATGAATTGTTATTGACTGTATTTAACCTCGATTATACGTTGTGTTGCAAATGCTCCATGGGGATGCCAGGGCTCTTTTAGTGTAAGTAGTATCCCTGACCTTCTGGGAAATCTCTGCTAGAAATTGCCTCTTTTGTGTCACTCCCTTTGTTTCTACCTTGTTCCATTGCTTTCTGTCATCTTTTCCTTTTTCGTGTTGAGTCTTAATGGTCGGTCCATTTACCTGTTTGTTTTCCATAAAGCTGTACATATTCTTTTTATTAAAGTTGATAATCGGGTGTGTATTTTTTTTCTTTTCGAGTTTTTTTTTCTCCCAGGTTCATCGATGTGTTTAGATATGTTGTTTTGTTTCAGATGGTTACAGGTACAAGTTATACTTGTCGTTATTATAGTGGTTTTTGTTGCTGTGTGTTGCTGTTCTTGATATTAACACACACACTCTCTCTCTCTCATCTCTTCCCCTCTCTCTCTCTCTCTCTCTCTCTCTCTCTCTCTCTCTCTCTCTCTCCTCTCTCTCTCTCTCACAACTGCCTCTCTCTACTCTCCTACACACACTCTCTCTCTCTCTCTCTCTCTCTCTCCCCTCTCATGTCTCCTCCCTCCCTATCTCTCGGTCTTTCACTCCCTGATCCAAGCCTTACACTTTATGTACAAAAGACTAAAAATTCCAAAGCCCAAAGATCACCACAGCATTCAACAATTTCATCAATTTCAATGTTCAGCCACCTCACCTCATCGAGAGAGCGTACTGGCATTGTTCTCATAAATCATGTTCGCGTACACAGCATGTAAATGAAATGACCGCTGTCGTGTGTGTATTTTGGATGTTCTGCCACGCACCCTTCATTTAAGTAACAGCGTGAGACTTCTTATTTTGATCGTGTAAGTTTTTTTTAACAAAAAATTGTTATTAGCATTCCGATTTTCTCCAATCCATGCATACAAATTGTTTTGCCCAAACTGCGGTACGTATTCTTTTTTATTAAGTTGATAATCGGGTGTGTAGTCTTCATACTCATGTCCTTGGCGGGTGTTTTCATGTTTCCATAAGCCGTAAGGCATTGACCTGACTTACAGGATCTTTAACGTACGTGGTTGTTGATGTTCTGCGTGGGTGTATGTATACACAAGAGACGGGGGGGGGTGGGGGGGGGGGGGCACTGGCAGGTGTGCACACTGTTGACTGCTGGAGATGGAAAATGTCCACCTTTTATCCACCAGTGCGGGAGGTATTCCTTGCAGGATCGAACGCGGACTTCTCTCTCTCTCTGTCTTCTCTACCTTTCTATCGATCATATCTTCTGTCTACCCCTCTTCTCTCTATCTATCTATCTATCTATCTATCTATCTATCTATCTATCTGTGTATCTATTTATCCATCTATCTATCTATTTATCTATCTATCTACCTCCCCCCCCCCCCCCTTCTTTCTCTCTCTTGCAATCTTTTTTTTTCTCTCTCCTACATGATACATATGCTCGACTCACACACATACACAAACACACGCACTGCTGTATGAAATAACTGTGGGCGATGGTGAAGATGAAAGACACATTCCCTTCTAGGTCCTAGGTCTAGGCAGACACTGTTGTATGAAATAAATGTGAGCATGGGGAAGATGAAAGACACAAGTTTCCTTCTAGGTCCTATTCTAGGTCCTAGGTCTGTCTAGACAGACACTGCTGAATGAAGTAGGTATGAGCAATGGGGAAGAAGACACAAGTTTCCTTCTAGGTCCTATTCTAGGTCCTAGGTCGGTCTAGACAGACACTGCTGAATGAAGTAGGTGTGAGCAATGGGGAAGATGAAAGACACAAATTTCCTTCTAGGTCATATTCTAGGTCCTAGGTCGGTCTAGACAGACACTGCTGAATGAAGTAGGTGTGAGCAATGGGGAAGATGAAAGACACAATTTTCTCTTCTAGGTCCTCGGTCTAACAGACACTGCTGAATGAATTATATGTGGACAATGGGGAGGAAGAAAGACACAAAGTTCCCTTCTAGTCCTAGGTGTACACAGACCGTGCTGAATGAATTATACGTGGACAATGGGGAAGATGAAAGACACTATTTCCCTTCTAGGTCCTAGGTCTAAACAGACACTGCTGAATGAATTATACGTGGACAATGGGGAAGATGAAAGACACTAGTTTCCCTTCTAGGTCCTAGGTCTAAACAGACACTGCTGAATGAATTATACGTGGACAATGGGGAAGAAGAAAGACACAAGTTTCCCTTCTAGGTCCTAGGTCTAAACAGACACTGCTGAATGAATTATACGTGGCGATGGGGGTACAAGAAAGACACAAGTTTTCCTTATAGGTCCTAGGTCTAAACATACACTGCTGAATGAATTATATGTGGACAGTGGGTAGGAAGAAAGACACAAATTTCCCTTCTAGGTCCTAGGTCTAAACAGACACTGCTGAATGAATTATATGTGGACAGTGGGGAGGAAGAAAGACACAAATTTCCCTTCTAGGTCCTAGGTCTAAACAGACACTGCTGAATGAATTATATGTGGACAATGGGGAGGAAGAAAGACACAAATTTCCCTTCTAGGTCCTAGGTCTAAACAGACACTGCTGAATGAATTATATGTGGACAATGGGGAGGAAGAAAGACACTAGTTTCCCTTCTAGGTCCTAGGTCTAAACAGACACTGCTGAATGAATTATACGTGGACAATGGGGAAGATGAAAACACAAATTTCCCTTCTAGGTCCTAGGTCTAAACAGACACTGCTGAATGAATTATATGTGGACAATGGGGAAGATGAAAGACACTAGGTTCCCTTCTAGGTCCTAGGTCTAAACAGACACTGCTGAATGAATTATACGTGGACAATGGGGAAGATGAAAGACACAAGTTCCCTTCTAGGTCCTAGGTCTAAACAGACACTGCTGAATGAATTATACGTGGACAATGGGGAAGATGAAAGACACAAGTTTCCCTTCTAGGTCCTAGGTCTAAACAGACACTGCTGAATGAATTGTACGTGGACAATCGGGAAGTGAAAGACACAAGTTTCCCTTCTAGGTCCTAGGTCTAGGCAGACACTGTTGTATGAAATAAATGTGAGCAGTGGGGAAGATGAAAGACACAAATTTCCTTGTAGGTCTTATTCTGGGTCCTAGGTCTGTCTAGACAGACACTGCGAATGAAGTAGGTGTGAGCAATGGGGAAGAAGAAAGACACAAGTTTCCCTTCTAGGTCCTAGGTGTAGAACAGACACTGCTGAATGAAGTAGGTGGAGCAATGGGGAAGAAGAAAGACACAAGTTTCCCTTCTAGGTCCTAGGTCTAAACAGACACTGCTGAATGAATGTAGGTGTGGAGCAATGGGGAAGAAGAAAGACACAAGTTTTCCCTTCTAGGTCCTAGGTGTAGACAACACTGCTGAATGAAGTAAATGTAAGCAGTGGGGAAGAAAGATAAGTTTCCCTTCTAGGTCCTAGGTCTAAACAGACACTGCTGAATGAATTATATGCGGAAGATGAAAGACACATTTCCCTTCTAGGTCCTAGGTCTAAACAGACATTTCTGAATGAATTATACGTGGACAATGGGGAGGAAGAAAGACACAAGTTTCCCTTCTAGGTCCTAGGTCTAAACAGACACTGCTGAATGAATTATACGTGGACAATGGGGAAGATGAAAGACACAAGTTTCCCTTCTAGGTCCTAGGTCTAAACAGACACTGCTGAATGAATTATACATGAACATGGGGAAGATGAAAGACACAAGTTCCCTTCTAGGTCCTAGGTCTAAACAGACACTGCTGAATGAATATACGTGGACAATGGGGAAGATGAAGACACAAGTTTTCCCTTCTAGGTCCTAGGTCTAAACAGACACTGCTGAATGAAATAAACGTGGACAATGGGGTACAAGAAAGACAAGTTTCCTTCTAGGTCCTAGGTGTATACAGACCGTGCTGAATGAATTATACGTGGACAATGGGAAGATGAAAGACACATAGTTTCCCTTCTAGGTCCTAGGTCTAAACAGACACTGCTGAATGAATTATATGTGGACAATGGGGAGGAAGAAAGACACAGTTTCCCTTCTAGGTCCTAGGTTACACAGACACTGCTGAATGAATTATACGTGGACAATGAGGAAGATGAAAGACAAGTTTCCCTTCTAGGTCCTAGGTCTAAACAGACACTGCTGAATGAATTATACTGCTGGACAATGGGGAGGAAGAAAGACACAAGTTTCCCTTCTAGGTCCTAGGTCATAAACAACACTGCTGAATGAATTATATTGGACAATGGGGAGGAAGAAAGACACAGTTTCCCTTCTAGGTCCTAGGTCTAAACAGATCTGCTGAATGAATTATATGTGGACAATGGGGAGGAAGAAAGACACTCGTTTCCCTTCTAGGTCCTAGGTGTAAACAGACACTGCTGAATGAATTATACGTGGACATGGGAAGAAGAAAGACAAGTTTCCCTTCTAGGTCCTAGGTCTAAACAGACACTGCTGAATGAATTATACGTGGACAATGGGGAGGAAGAAAGACACAAGTTTCCCTTCTAGATCCTAGGTATAAACAACACTGCTGAATGAATATATGAACAATGGGGAGGAAGAAAGACACTAGTTTCCCTTCTAGGTCCTAGGTCTAAACAGATCTGCTGAATGAATTATACGTGGACAATGGGGAAGAAGAAAGACAAAGTTTCCTCTTCTAGGTCCTAGGTCTAAACAGACACTGCTGAATGAATTATACGTGGACAAGGGGAAGAAGAAAGACACAAGTTTCCCTTCTAGGTCCTAGGTCTAAACAGACACTGCTGAATGAATTATACTGGGACAATGGGGAAATGAAAGACAAGTTTCCTTCTAGGTCCTAGGTCTAGGTCACGCTGAAAATACTGGACAATGGGAATGAAAACACAATTTCCTTCTAGGTACACTGGGTCTAAACAGACACTGCTGAATGATAGTGGACAAGGAAGTGAAGACACAAGTTCCTTCTAGGTCCTAGGTCTAACAGACACTGCTGAATGAATTATACGTGGACAATGGGGAAGAGTGAAAGACACAAGTTTCCCTTCTAGGTCCTAGGTCTAGACAGACACTGCTGAATGAATTGTACGTGGACAATGGGAAGATGAAAGACACAAGTTTCCCTTCTAGGTCCTAGGTCTAGACAGACACTGCTAATGAAGTAAATGTGAGCAGTGGGGAAGAGAAAACACAAATTTCCCTTCTAGGTCCTAGGTCGTACTAACAGACACTGCTGAATGAATTATAGTGGACAATGGGGAAGAAGAAAGACACAAGTTTCCCTTCTAGGTCCTAGGTCTAAACAGACACTGCTGAATGAATTATACGTGGACAATGGGGAAGAAGAAAGACACAAGTTTCCCTTCTAGGTCCTAGGTCTAAACAGACACTGCTGAATGAATGTATACGTGGACAATGGGGAAGAAGAAAGACACAAGTTTCCCTTCTAGGTCCTAGGTCTAAACAGACACTGCTGAATGAATTATAGTGACAATGGGGAAAGAAAGACACAAGTTTCCCTTCTAGGTCCTAGGTCTAAACAGACACTGCTGAATGAATTATACGTGGACAATGGGGAGAAGAAAGACCAAGTTTCCCTTCTAGGTCCTAGGTCTAAACAGACATGCTGAATGAATTATACGTGGACAATGGGAGGAAGAAAGACACAGTTTCCCTTCTAGGTCCTAGGTCTAAACAGACACTGCTGAATGAATTATACGTGGACAATGGGGAAGATGAAAGACACAAGTTTCCCTTCTAGGTCCTAGGTCTAAACAGACACTGCTGAATGAATTATACGTGGACAATGGGGAAGATGAAAGACACAAGTTTCCCTTCTAGGTCCTAGGTCTAAACAGACACTGCTGAATGAATTATACGTGGACAATGGGAAGATGAAAGACACAAGTTTCCCTTCTAGGTCCTAGGTCTAAACAGACACTGCTGAATGAATTATATGTGGACAATGGGAGAAGAAAGACACAAGTTTCCCTTCTAGGTCCTAGGTCTAAACAGACACTGCTGAATGAATTATACGTGGACAATGGGGAAGATGAAAGACACAGTTTCCCTTCTAGGTCCTAGGTCTAAACAGACACTGCTGAATGAATTATACGTGGACAATGGGGAAGATGAAAGACACAAGTTTCCCTTCTAGGTCCTAGGTCTAAACAGACACTGCTGAATGAATTATACGTGGACAATGGGAAGATGAAAGACACAAGTTTCCCTTCTAGGTCCTAGGTCTAAACAGACACTGCTGAATGAATTATACGTGGACAATGGGGAAGAAGAAAGACACAAGTTTCCCTTCTAGGTCCTAGGTCTAAACAGACACTGCTGAATGAATTATACGTGGACAATGGGGAAGATGAAAGACACAAGTTTCCCTTCTAGGTCCTAGGTCTAAACAGACACTGCTGAATGAATTATACGTGGACAATGGGAGGAAGAAAGACACAAGTTTCCCTTCTAGGTCCTAGGTCTAAACAGACACTGCTGAATGAATTATACGTGGACAATGGGGAAGAAGAAAGACACAAGTTTCCCTTCTAGGTCCTAGGTCTAAACAGACACTGCTGAATGAATTATAGTGGACAATGGGGAGGAAGAAAGACACAAGTTTCCCTTCTATGTCCTAGGTCTAAACAGACACTGCTGAATGAATTATACGTGGACAATGGGAAGATGAAAGACACAAGTTCCCCTTCTAGGTCCTAGGTCTAAACAGACACTGCTGAATGAATTGTACGTGGACAATCGGGAAGGTGAAAGACACAAGTTTCCCTTCTAGGTCCTAGGTCTAGGCAGACACTGTTGTATGAAATAAATGTGAGCAGTGGGGAAGATGAAATACACAAATTTTCTTGTAGGTCTTATTCTAGGTTCTAGGTCTGTCTAGACAGACACTGCTGAATGAAGTAGGTGTGAGCAATGGGGAAGAAGAAAGACACAAGTTTCCCTTCTAGGTCCTAGGTGTAGACAAACACTGCTGAATGAAGTAAATGTAAGCAGTTGGGAAGAAAGACAAGTTTCCCTTCTAGGTCCTAGGTCTAAACAGACACTGCTTAATGAATTATATGGGGAAGATGAAAGACACATTTCCCTTCTAGGTCCTAGGTCTAAACAGACATTGCTGAATGAATTATACGTGGACAATGGGGAAGATGAAAGACACAAGTTTCCCTTCTAGGTCCTAGGTCTAAACAGACACTGCTGAATGAATTATACATGGACAATGGGGAAGATGAAAGACACAAGTTTCCCTTCTAGATCCTAGGTCTAAACAGACACTGCTGAATGAAGTATACGTGGACAATGGGGAAGATGAAAGACACAAGTTTCCCTTCTAGGTCCTAGGTCTAAACAGACACTGCTGAATGAAGTATACGTGGACAATGGGGAAGATGAAAGACACAAGTTTCCGTTCTAGGTCCTAGGTCTAAACAGACACTGCTGAATGAAATAAATGTGGACAATGGGGTACAAGAAAGACAAGTTTCTCTTCTAGGTCCTAGGTCTAAACAGACACTGCTGAATGAAATAAATGTGGGCGATGGGGTACAAGAAAGACTAGTTTCCCTTCTAGGTCCTAGGTCTAAACAGACCCTGCTGAATGAAATAAATGTGGGCGATAGGGTGAAGAAAGACAAGTTTTCCTTGTAGGTCCTAGGTCTAAACAGACACTGCTGAATGAAATAAATGTGGGCGATGGGGTACAAGAAAGACAAGTTTTCCTTGTAGGTCCTAGGAGCGCAGGGGTTAACAGCAATCATGTAAAGTAACGCTGCAGCACGCGCGTGTTGTCTGGCAAGTGCCAGTTTGCTCCCCCTCTCCTCTCCCCCCTCCAAGTACTCTGAGGACGCATCATGAAATGGACTCAGCTGTTCTCAGAGCGATTGGGTCAAAATCGAACTCTCCCACCCACCTTCCCACCGCACTTCCAACTTACCTTCCTTCTGGCATCCCCCCCCCCCCCCCCCAGCCCCCGGCCCCTCCATCACATCAATACATAGACCCAATTACCAACGCGAGTCCGATTCCATTTTAGTCTTCTGTGCTTCTGCCTTGTTCTCATTCGCCCCATGCATGCGCACTCACACTCACCCGCACGCACGCGCGCGCGCGCGCGCACACACACACACACACACACACACACACACACACACACACACACACACAACACAGCTTCCCACTATACACGCACATTCACACACACACACACACACACACACATACTCGCACGCACACACACACACATACACACACACACACACACACACACACACACACACACACACACACACATACACACACACACACACACAGCTTCCCTCCGATCGGTATGAAACAATACCGCCCTCCAAATAAATAAATAGATTAATTAATCAATAAATGACAAGGTAGTCAAGCCATTCTGTAATCCCCCATCATAACCAGATCTGTCCAGTGCGGGAGAGAACTGAACATTCTGAATTTGTCGAAGTGAGTCATCTTCCAGCTCTTCAGGGGAAAAAAACGGCACTGCTATTTACATGTAAACTTTTCATTATAATTTTGAGCTCTTACACCACTTAAAACGGGACAGTGTATCCTCAAAACAACATCACTTTGTGATTTGTTGTCTCGCTTCAAAATGAAGACTCAAGACAGCAGCCGCCATGTTTTTTTTAATTTGGTTGTTTTTTTTTAACATACATGGCAATTATTTCTTATGTCACTTCCGACAGGGCTTCGTCTTCATGAACGGAGATCCAGAGCGAAGAAAATGAAGCGTTTTTTTATTTCTTTCCTCAGCAGTAAATAAATAAATAAACAAATCTGAGGAAGCGCTTTCGGTGTGTTGTAAGGACCAGAGTTATTTGGGACGGTGATATCTTTTACCTTCAGTATGTATTTACCAGTTTCTTGAAGTCCAGCTTCTGTTGGAAGTGAAACACGCTCATAACCACGCGTGAACTTGTGGGGATATTCTCTTTGTTGGTGAACCAGAACCTTTGCATATCAGTGGAACATATTGAAGAAGAGAACTAGCTATGATTATAGAAATCAACTTTGTTCTAAAGGTTTTATAGAAAGTTGTTTCCATTGATTTAAAATTTTTTTTTTTATCTATTTTCAATTTATGTTTTAGACAGTGTAATCATGAAGACAGGTGGTCTAGAATATCGGTCACTATGACCTTGAAAAAGCTTCATATGAAAGAAAACCTGATGCACATCGAGGACAATGGTAGACTGTCACTACCGTGAAAACACATTTGAAATAATGTCAAAAGTTCTTGAGAAAGTACTGTCCGCATACCTTCCTTGAAAAGTGCCATTTTAGGTAGGCCTACTTTTTATTCTTTTTGGCTCGTTTGACCCTAAGCTAGGAGCCATACCTTTAAAAGTTATCCATTTGCAGTCTACAGTTTTTACCAAACTTTGGTAAAGATCCATCCATTAAGAGGTGAGAAGACTGTGTCCATACATTTTTTGTCACAGACAACCAGACACACACACGCACATGCACGCACGTAAACGCGCGCGCGCGCACACACACACACACACACACACACAAACACACACACACACACACACACACACACACACACACACACACACACACTCATAGAAAAGCACCTATCTCCGGTCGATGTGAAATAGTATTGTTTGAAATCTAAAACAAGTGTGACAGCCTGCGTTCAAGTAAACAAGAAACAGAAAAACACGAAAATAGAATCAGAACGCACATTTGATACAAGCAGACAAGACTGGCGCTGGCGCAAATTTTCGGCCAAATGGCCTTTGTCAAGCGTAAACGTAAGACAATACAAGCGTCATTTTTTTTCGCCACTGGACGAAGCAGCAGGGAAGTTTGCTCTTTTTCTCCTAATGTTTGTATTTGTTGTTTGATATTTGTTTTTGTGGTCTTATGTTTATGCTTAACAAAAGTCAGCAGTAGATCGAAAATTTGTGCCTGTCTTATCTGGTTGTATTACATTGCGTTCTGTTTCTGTTTTCATAACATTGTGTGTTAATAAAAAGAAGGGTAAATGAAAATAATGCGTATGGGAGAAAATATGTACAAAGGGACAAAAAAGAAGATATGGGACAAGCAAGCCATTCCGATGATGAAGCCATGCCTGCTGTGACTGATCGTTACAAAATTATTGTTATGTGTTCTCTCAGGAGTTGTCTGTCCTGTCGTCCTTGTCGCTGTTGGGGGTTGGGATGAAGTTGGGGGTGGGGGAAGACTGAGGGTGATGGTGGTGGTTGTCATGATGTTATTGTTATAGTCTGTTTGTTGTTGGTGCTGTTGGCTTCTTATTATGCGTCATTTTTTTGTGTATGGTGTCGGTGTGTGTGTGTGTGAGAGAGATAGAGCACACGTGTGTGTGCGCGCGCGCGCGCGCGCGTGTGGTGTGTGTGTGTATAAAATTTCATTTAACCTTTACTTGACAATTGCATTGTCGTTAAGACTCTTTAATCTATTTTGCAAATGTTTGTATGTGTGCGTGTCTGAGTGTGTGTACGTGTGTGAGAACGTGTGTGTGTGTGTGTGTGTGTGTGTGTGTGTGTGTTGTGTGTGTGATTGATTAAATTTGTGTTGAAATTTTAAATGGCAATTGGTGTTAAGACACTTTTAACCAGGAATGGCAATTTCCAGTTCGATCGTTGTATTTTAACAATATTAAACACACTTCTGGAGTTTTATTCACAACGTGGTTGTTTTGATAATTTTGTAAAATTGTGGTTATGTATACTTTCAATATGTCAGTGCAACTCCCACGATGTTTGCCTGACCCGGGGGCTCTTTCAGTATGAATAGTATCCCCACCTTCTGGAAACCCTGTGCTGGAAATGCCCTCTTTTCTGTCACTCTTTATGTTTCTGCCTTGTTCCTTTGCTTTCTGTCGTTTTCTATCATTTTCTACTGTGCTGGTTCGTTCCCCCTGTATGTATTTTATCGATAGTCTTACCTATTTTATAGGATTGATAATTGGGTACATATATTAAGCGCATATTTCGCTCTAGGGAAATGAGATATGCCGAAGCAATTTTAGGTAATATAGCCCTCTATCTATATATGCTTTAGTGTCCTTAGTTATGTTTTTTAAAACCCCTGTATGACAAACTGGACGGAGTGGTCAACGCCAAGGGCATATTCTTAGATTATGTGCGCGGATGCATTGAAATGTGTGCTTAATTTTCTTTTCCTTATTTTTTTCCTGTTAAAGTATTATGGGTGTATTGAAATGGCGATAGCCCTGATATGGCTCTACGCAGTCGGCTGGTCTTTAAACAAAAATAACAGTAACAATAACAACCTGACAAAAAATAGTTAATGATGGCGTGTGAACGTCCTTGTGTGTAACTGTTCGCTCGTGTGTGTGTGTGTGTGTGTGTGTGTGTGTGTGTGTGTGGTGGTCTTTCATTTAATGTCTATTCACTTAAGTGATTTTAGACCAAAACAAAAAACAAAAAAAATTCATGAAGAGTGAAGAGTATACTTGGAAATGGTTAATCTTCAGGAAGAAGAAATGAACCAGAAAACAACTGTGCCGAAGACGAGAAGGAACAAAGTCACAAGACGTTATCATAATTAACGATTGAAACAATAAAATTGGCTAACCATAACATTGAACATGTGAAATAACGGCGTGTTAAAAATAATTTGCTATAGGACTTTTTGAAAGGCTAACAAAAAATTATATGTTAAGGATGGTGAGGCAAATATATCAGAAACTGTCTTAGATGGTGTAGGAATATATCTTTTCACCCGAACGCATGAAAGAATATGACTATGTGTTATCTTTTTTCCACACAGACATACTACATTCCTGGTGTATTTTGTTTTAAATGTATCAAGTTTCCACCTATACATAAGGGATTGTATACTTCTGCTGGCAGGAAACTGCTTAAGTGTTTTGCTAATTTCAAAGTTCATATAACAGTTTTCATACTTTTTCTGTTTATCTTGAAACTGCTTCCATACATAGGAGTCCACTAAGGTATAAAACTCATGCAATGAGAGGGAAAGTTGTACATTATTTGAATCTGGGGAGCTCATTGCCCCCCGTTTGACAGCCCTATCAACCATATCGTTATAATGAAAAGAACTATGAGATGGTATCCAGCAGAAAGTAATATCAATGCCTCTTAAGGATAAACTATTAATCAAGTGAGTAATTTCCAATATCATTTCAGATCTTGTTTGTAATTTTGATAATTCAAGAGCTTGAAGTACAGATTTTGAATCAACGCAAAAAAGTATCTTGGGAAGTGTCCTAGGAAAATTTATCATATAATTCAAAGCCATTAAGATTGCAAAGAGTTCAGCGGTAAAGATAGATTTATTAAGTCCTATATAGAAGGATTTCTCAATTTTGAGAGCAGGTATTAAAAACGCTGAGCCTGCTGTGTGTGTGTGTGTGTCACTGTGTGTGTGTGTGCGCTTCGCATGCGTTCTGCCCGTGGTGTTGAAACAAAAGTATTCAACCATACTGACAGTCTTCACGTTAGGAATTATTTGGAAATGTTTTCTTTGTTTATGATTTCAGTGACATATGTGACCTTTTCTTTGTTTGTTTATAACTTCAGTGACATATATGACCATTTCTTTGTTTATAACTTCAGTGGCATACATGACCTTTTCTTTGTTTATAACTCGGTGATACATATGACCTTTTCTTTGTTTGTTTATAACTTCAGCGATACATAGACCTTTTCTTTGTTTGTTTATAACTTCAGCGATACATATGACCTTTCTTTGTTTGTTTATAACTTCAGCGATACATATGACCCTTAATGGATCAACACTGAAATTAAAACGAAGTCGTCACACATCAAGGGGACAAATTACTACAATTTGTTTTATACACAACACACACCCACACACACACACACACACACACACACACACACACACACACACACACACACACACACACACACACACACACACACACACACCACACACACACACACAC
Organism: Monoplex corrugatus; assembly: GCA_030674185.1. Classification (NCBI taxonomy): domain Eukaryota; kingdom Metazoa; phylum Mollusca; class Gastropoda; order Littorinimorpha; family Ranellidae; genus Monoplex; species Monoplex corrugatus. The sequence continues at coordinate 91,043,318 of CM060309.1, forward strand.
AAACCCACCTCTTCTCTATTAGTCACACATCATCGAAACGAATTACTACATTTTTTTTCAAAATAGTATTACTATTGGTGTTACAATTATTACTGTTATTTTTATTATTATTTTGTTGCTGTTTGAAGTAGTAGAAGCAGGATTAGGAGAAGGAAGAGGAGTAGTAGTATCATAGTTATTGTTATTACTATTATCATATTGTCAATTTATTACGCTTATCCTTATTAAATTCAGCCCAGTAAATCTATACTGTCGGATATTCATAAACTGAAAGATTAGCATGTAATTTAAGTATGTCCAAAAGAAAGAAACGAATAAATCAACAGACAGAACAACGCATAAAATACACACATTTAGGCTGTTCAGAAGGACCGGGCATATTCAAACTCACGCCTTTGTTCCAGGCTTGCCACCCAACCTTGATGAGGAGATACATCCACAAATAGCCAAAATCGAAATTAAATCTTGGTGGCATTTTAGCATACATGCAGACACAGAACGCCTGCGGTTACGTAAGGGGTCGATCTTATTACCGATTTTTCCTTCAAAGAAATGAAACAAAAGAAAGAGGAAAAAAATATAAACAGACAAAATAAAAGAGAGAAGAAAAGAAGAGAGAGAGAGACAGAAACAGATGAAAAAAAGAGAGAAGAAAAGAAGAGAAAGAAACGGAGATGGAAAAAAAAATAAAAGTGAAAAAAGGAGAGAGGGAGAGAGAGAGAGAGAAGAAGAAGAAAAGGTTTGAAAATGAAGACTTTCCTTTCAGTGGTTTAGAAATAACAAAACCAGACATCTGGTACAGGCTTTCCAAATAGTGAATTTCTCTTTAGATATGATAGCAGGCCTCAGTGTATTATGTGTGAGAATACATTGATATGTGTTCTTAAATTTCTGTTCCTTTTTATTTTTGTCCTGTTGAAGTACTACACGTATGTGTGTGTTGAAACAGTTGTAGTCCTGATATGGCTGTACGCAGTCTGCTGGGCTTTCAGCAACAGTAAGAATAAGGTCTCAGTATCTCATCCTGTTCAGTGTTGGATTCATATGCTAATAATTGTGGGGTTGGAACCATAGTGTGGAATACATGTACATTAAAACTGGCCTTCTTACTGCCCATCTTAATTGACATAATTGTTGTGGTGGTGGTGTCGATAATAGATTACATGTAGATAGATAACTCTTCCCTCACTTTTCTGGGGTGGTTATCTCCTTGGCCATATCACCTGAGGTGGGTGGGTGCTGACGTAAAACTGAACCCAATCAATTAATCAATGAGACAAGTATTCCATGATCAGATTTTGATACGCAGAATTTACTCGGGTAGGAGCGGGAGTAGGGGTTGGGCGGTGGAATTCTTATACCGGGCGGCAACAAGGGTGATTTTTTCCCCCAGTGAATTTAAACGTAGGTTGTAGACTTTTGGTGTCATTTCCCTAACTTCTTTCAGCAACCTAAGAAAAAGAGTATACCAATCCCGTGGCAGGTTTTGTCATTTTCCACTTTCTGTATAATTCGTGTGTTCGATCGATATAAAATGTATGGCAAACAAAAATGTTCCTGTGTAACTTAAATAGATTTGGGCCCATTATCTCTTGGTTTGTATATTCTCGGGGAAGAGCAAGCAGCAACTAATTATAAAGCAAATAAACCGTATAAGCAAATGACGCCTCCCTTCTTAGCGCAGAGAGAGAGATATAGGCGTATCCGAAATGTTTCCGAAAATCAAAACGACCCTGTCAAGTCATGAGCAGTCGTGAAACAAGTATTTTAAAAACTGACGAGAATGTTTGTGATTGCTGACTGGTTGATTGGGTGTTTAGTGATTGGTCTGTTGGTCAGTGAGTTGGTCAGTTGGTTGAGTGAATGGGTAGCAGTTAGGTGTATGAGACGGAGAGAGGGGACACCTGTTCACCTGCCGGCGACATCATTCTTGGTGGTAGCTGCTGATGCATGCCCCGTCAGCTGTCTCCATCCTCTTCTGTCTACAGTCTTTCTGTAGATTTCATCTCTCGGCAGCTTCGTCCACTTGGCTATGTTCTGTACATAGGAAGTCAGCGGTCTTCCTTGTCATCTCTTGCCCTCCATTTTGCCCTGGGTCACAGTCTTCATTACATGGCAGCTCTGATGTCGCATAGCATTTGCAAAGTATTTCCTTTTCCTTTTCTTAACCAGGCCTAAAAGTTCAGGATGTTTGTTCAGTTCTTCCAGAATGCTTTGGTTGGTTCGTCTTTCAGTCCAGCTTATTCTTAGGAGTCTTCAGTAGAACCACATCTCTGCATTTTTGATTTTCATCTGCAGCTTTAAGGGTCCATCCTTCACCTCCATATTACACAACGGGCCAAATTAGCGTTCGCAGTACGTTAAAGAGGGGACAAGCTTAAGAAAATACAGAGGTAGCTAGAAGAAAGAACTAGAAGGGAGAATTCTCCGATCTGTCAGATCAACATGTAAACAACAGCGCAAACCTTTGAGTGCCTCAACACGCAGAATATCAAACATGCACGTCAGAGATCATGTAGACAGGCACAGCCACCAATGACGGAAATGCAGACCGCGTAGCAGCATACTGCTTGCGCAGAATGAGCAAAACAATATGCATATACACATCCGAGCAAAATCAAAAAGCTTTAAAAGAGAGAGAGAGAGAGAATAATACAAAGAATGGAACGACCATATAAGATATCCAGGGCCCTTTCCCCCTTTAAACTGAACGAGAGGTGTGTGTGATGTGTGTGTGTGTGTGTGTGTGTGTGTGTGTGTGTGTGTGTGTGTGTGTGTGTGTGTGTGTGTTTCAACAAAGTTTTACCAAAAACCGAAGAACACGAAACAGCTGAGTGTTTATTCGCGTATGTGTACATGGTGCATGCGTCTGTCTGACTGTCTGTCTGTCTTCCTGTTTGTCTGTCTGTCTGTCCATTGCCGTCGTCTCTCCCCCCCTGTCCTTTCTCTCTCTCTGCCTGTCTTGTCTTGTCTTGCCTTGCCTGTTTGATTGTTTGTCCCTTCCTTTGCGGACATAGTTATGTCACAAAGAATTCTCGGTCACTTGTAGTCAGAGCATTACCGAATTTGGACCCAAAATCTCTTCATACAGGAATCATCCAATGCATTTGGAAGGAACGTAGAAGATTTAGAATAAGCTAAAACGAATGAAACAAGGAATGGAGACCTACTTTTCTCAAATGTCCTTTACAATACCTTGTGCGGATTCAGACTGGTCAACCTGGCACAGTGGTTAACATAACAGACTACTGACTGGGAGGTCCTGCTTTCGAACTCCCATCAGTCCAATAATTATTGTGGGATTTTTCGGCTCAGAACTGCTCCTACCCAGAGCTGAACATGCTGTGGGCTCATTTGGAACGGTGGAAGCGCACAGTTGAGTCTCATCCGCCTTATGGTTTCCTCACTGAAGTATTGCTGATATCCTGACCAAAGCTGCATGTGTCTGTATCTCTCGGGCCTGGTTGACGCCAGAATAGATTATGAAAGGAAGCGTAGAGTTACAGCCCTCTCACGCAGTATCAATCCGAAAATGGAACTGCATAGACTCATAACTATCGTCCCATCTCATCATCATAGCATAGTGATAATTCGTCCCAGACTCTCTGGCCTGTCATGCCTGTTGTCATGGTGAGGAGGGGATGGGTGCTACCTCGTGGTGCTGGACCCGGGGAAAAGTTGAGGTCTCTGCCACCTCACTCCCCTATTACCTCAAGGTTATGGAACTATCTAGGTAGGACCTCAGGACCTGGCCAGCCCTGGTTTATGTGCAGGCTTAAGGCTGTGTCCTGATCATTCTGGATCTTCTCCATCACATGGCACCTGTGTTAGTGCATAGGAATTCATTCTCGAGCGCGAATCGACGTCATCTTGAGATTGAAAACTGAAAGCTGAAATCTGTCATGGTGACCTCAGTTTCGGTGGCTTAGAGGGTGATGCATAACGAAATGAGTAGTGTGGGGATAGTCACACAAGAGCGGTGTAAATCACCATCATCATGTGCCCTGCCGATAGCGTTGGCGATCACGGCTCTCGTGGTATCTGTCCCTTGTCGCCGCAAAGCACATTTCCACCCTCTCTGTCCTCAGCCCCTGCAAGTCCATCCAATATTTTCTACCTGGGTCTACCTGATGTTCTCTTTCCCTCCTCAGCTTTCCTGTTGTGACCAGGTGCTCTAATTCCCCTTTCCTCATAAAATGGCCTGTACATGTTGCCTGTCTTTTCCTAATCTTCCTTATGAATGATCTTTTTGTGTCTGCCTCCATCAAGACTGTCTGTTTGTTTTCTTTGCTGTCCATGGAACTCTCAACATTCTTCTCAGAAAACACATCTCGGCTGCCTCAATCTTGTTCTGGCCTTTGCGTGTTGACTGTCCACGCCTCACGACCGTATAACATTATCGGTTCTATGTAATATTCAAGAACTCTCTTCCTGGTGTTAATGATAGGCATTCTTGAATATGAGGCAGAAATAAAAGTATGCTGATTCGGCTTGAACGTAACTCCTTCACTGACGAGCACTCCCTTCAAACCTTTTCCAGCCTTCAATCAGCATCTTTGTCATGACTTCTCTCAGACTAAACAGCATCACGCTGTTGAGACTGATTAAGTTACTTGTTTAACCCTTTGACTCCTGCCCCGTATCCACCAACTGTAAAAAAAAAAAACCCTTTGACCCCCATCCACCAGAATCCTTTGACATCCTCACTCTATCCACCAGCTTCCTACAGGAAGCTGAAGTTGGAAAGGATGAGGGAATCGAAAGGTAAAGTTTTTGCTTAGCTAGCACGGTTGGCAGTGCTGGATGCTGGTGGACAGGGTGCGGGAGTCAAAGGGTTAAACACTCACACAGCTACGATCCTGATCTATCAAGTTTACACACACTGATCCTTTCTGATTATGAACGCTGATCTGATCACAGAGAAACCTTTCAAGGCTCAGCAATTAAGTGGTTAATAGAAAACAGTAGCAATGAACAACAGTAGTGAAGACTCACTACTCAGGAACCAGAAGAAACACACGAAAAAAATAAAATAAAAATAATAAAAAAGAATAAGAATGCGTATTTAATACAAGACAAGACAGGCGCAACTTTTCGGCCAACTGGCCTTTCGTATTACTCTAAGACTGCATTAAATACGCGATCTTGTATTTATTTTTTTTTTTTTTTTTTTTTTTTTTTTTTTTATTTGTTCCTGTTTGCTTGAACGCGGGCAGTCATATTTGTTTTGGATTTTGTATTACTACTCAATTTACCGGTTTTTTTGTTTTGTTTTGTTTTTTGTTGGTTTTTTTGTGGGGGGGGGGGGGGAGGGTGTCTTTCTTTCTTTCTCTCTTTCTCTTCTTTCTTTCTTTCTTTCTTTGTTTTCTCGTTTCACAGTGAATACTTCAAATGAGCTGACGAGTGCATACCAGACTATTGTCTTCAGTTCTATTCAGAACTAACAATAAGTTTAAAAAATAAATCAGAAAAAATGCAAAGAACCATACTTGTTTTGTTTTTGTAGTCGTTGTAGTAACAGCTGTAGTAGTTGTCGTAGAACTAGGAATTGGCCAAACGAAGAAATACGTAATCACTGCCTTCAGGTTACTTAGAACTCACAATACGATTGATTAAGAAGACAAAGGAGCAACTGCATACAATATGATACTCCTTCGCTTTCTGTCATTCCGCACTCGGCCATTGAAGTGGTAATTGTTGTATAATCGGCAGACAGTACGTATCATCCCTCACGCTCTCGTCTCGAGCACCCAACCAACCACAGTGGTTCTTTTGTTTGAGTTGTAGTCTCACGCGTGCGCGCGCGCAACACCGGAAATATACTCGTCTGCACGTGCTTCCTTCCCCCCCCCCCTTCACTCTCTTCTCTCTTTTTCCTTTGTTGTGTGTTTTTGCGTTATCGATGTCTGTTTTCTTTAATTTTTATTCTTCTGCAGTATCTGACTAGCTGAATTTTATTTTGATGTAAGTAGATTAACAAGAAATGCCTATCAATTAACATCAGGAAGAGAGTTCTTGAATGTTATATAGAACCAATACTGTTGTACGGATGTGAGGCGTGGACAGTCAACAAACAAAGCCAGAACAAGATTGAGGCAGCCGAGATGTGGTTTCTAAGAAGAATGTTGAGAGTTCCATGGACAGCAAAAAAAACAACAACAATGAGACCGTCTTGATGGAGGCAGACACAAGTAGATCACTCATAAGGAAGATTAGGAAAGACAGCAACATTTATAGGCCGTTTTATGAGGAAGGGGGATTTGGAGCACCTGGACACAACGGAAAGCTGGAGGGAAAGAGAGCACCGGGTAGACCCATGGAGAAAATGCTGGACGGACTTGCAGAGTGGCTGGGGACGAGGGGGGTGGGAGAGATGCTAGGGGCAACGAGAGATAGAGACAGATGGAAGTCCAACGCCATGCGGCAGGGCACCTGATGATGATGATGAGATTATCAATGGAGGAAACGTAACATGATCAATATCCCAATGCCTTGGAAACTAAATGAACATCATTACATTTTCATCTCATCTATCTCCTCTCTGTCTCTCTCTGTCTGTCTCTCTGTCTTCTTCTCTCTCTCTCTCCTCTGTCTTCTCTCTCTCTCTCGTCTCTTGTTTATCTTGTATGTATGTATGTCTCTCTCTCTTCTCTCTCTCGTCTCTCTCTCTCTCTGTGTCTCGTCTGTCTGTCTGTCTGTCTCTCTCTCTCTCTCTCTCTCTCTCTCTCTCTCTCTCTCTCTCTCTCTCTCTCTCTCTCTCTCCCTTTCTCTCTTTCTCTCTCCATTGATTATTTCACTTTCTCATAATTATTTTTTTCTTGGTGCTCTCTCACTCGCTCACGTATGTGCGTACAAGCATGTGCTTACTTGTTTTTTGTGTTTGCACCTTCGTGTCGTGCACATGTGTTCGCGTATCCACGTGAATGTGTACGCACATGCTCACAAAAGTACATACACACACACACACACCACAACACAACACACACACACAAACACGCACGCACGCACGCACCACGCACAGAGACACACACACACACCTCTGCCTGCATGCACACGCACAAATATACACATGCATACATGTACTTGTATACACACACATTTGCACATATGCCCACACGCATGCATACACGCATGCACACGCACACACACATACGAACACGCTCTCTCTCCCTCACTCTCTTTCTCTCTCTCTCTTCTCTGTCTCTTTCTCTCTCTGTCTCTCTCTGTCGCTCTTTCTCTCTGTCTGTCTCTCCATTTCTGTCTCTCTCACTCTCTCTCACTGTTTCTCTCTCTCACCCCCTCTCTGTCTCTGTCACTCACTCTCTTCTCTCTCTCTCTCTCTCTCTCTCTGTCTTGTCTGTTAAACAGGTTGGAAGGTTCAGTCAGTCAGCCACTTGGTTGGTTGGTTTTCTAGTGGCAATGGCAATAATGATCATGGTCTGTTTCGTTCGTTTCTTTGTTTTATTTGTTTCTTTTAATTTGTTAATAATAATAATAATTACAATATTTATATAGCGCAAAATCTTGATAAAATCAAATCTAAGCGCTGAAGCAGACACACACGCACGCACGCACGACACGCACGCACACGCACGCACACGCACACGCACGCACACACACACACACACACACACACACACACGCATGGCTATAAATGGGGAGAAAGAATAAAAGCAAGAATAAAAGCAATGGAAAATTATAGAGAGCATAGCATATACAATTATATATTATAACCATGTGATTCCCCTCCGAGCGGAGACAGGCTGCAGAGGGGGGGGGGGGGGGGGGGTTGAGTGAGGTTAGGATTTTATGCGGAGGAGAAAAGGTGAGTTTTGAGAGCGGACTTGAAGGAGACAAAAGTAGGTTGCTGACGGACTGAGAGAGGAAGTTTGTTCCAGGAGAGTGGACCAGAAACAGAGAAGGCTCGTGGACCATAGGTATTGAGCTTAGTGCGTGGAAAGCGAAAAGTCAGAGGATCGGAGGCAGAGCGGAGGGTACGTGAGGGAAGATAGATCTCAAGTAGGCTTGACAGGTAATTGGGGGCTGCGTTATTGAGGCTTTTGTAGCACATGGTGTCTAGTTTGTACTGTATGCGCTTTGATACAGGGAGCCAGTGAAGTTGTGCCAGGAGAGGAGATATGTGGTCAGCTTTTTTCTTTTTGAGTACAAGGCGTACAGCATTGTTTTGAATGCGCTGTAGGATGTGAATGGTGAAGGCAGGAAGACCAGAGAGGAGTGAATTGCAATAGTCAATGCGAGACATTATGAAGGAGAGAACGAGTTTTGCAGTTGTTTCGACAGAGAGATACTTCCTGATCAGCCTTATACGATGGAGATGATAGTAGCAAGATCTGGCAGTTTGAGAAACAAAGTTGTTCATGGAGAGGGTAGAGTCAATGCAGACACCAAGGTTTTTAGCTGAATCAGAAATTGGGACTGATGTGTTACATAATGGGAGAGAAAGAGGAGGCAGCTGAGAAAGTTTCTGACGGGTGCCAATGAGGATAGCTTCTGTCTTGTCGTCATTAAGCTGAAGTTTGTTGAACGTCATCCAGTTCTTAATGTCCGAGTAACACTCAGTGGTGCGAGTCAACAGGCGCTGTATATTATCAGGTGAGTCACTGTCTTGAAGTTGGGTGTCATCAGCATAGAAGTGGTGTTTTATAGAGTGGGAGTGATGATGGTGGACAGAGGGGAGGTGTAAAGAGTGAAAAGAACAGGGCCAAGGACAGATCCTTGTGGAACACCACAGGTCAGGTATGCAGGTTGAGAGTAAGTGCCATTGATGAGAACAGTTTGTTTTCTGTTTGATAAATACGAAGTGAAAAAGGAGAGAGCAATGTCAGAGATGCCAAAAGTATGATGAAGTCTAGAAAGGAGAATACCATGGTCAATGGTATCGAAGGCTGCAGACAGATCAAGGAGTGTGAGGAGAGAGACTTTGCCAGTATCAGTTGCAAGGAGGAGATTGTTGAGAATGTGTAGTAGGGCAGTTTCAGTGCTATGGCACTGGCGGTAGGCTGACTGGAAAGGATTGAGGAGATTGTTGGCAGACAGGTGAGAGTTCAGCTGGTTGAGGACGACTTTTTCAAGGAGTTTTGACAAGAAAGAGAGATTAGAGATAGGCCGGTAATTTTTCCGTTCATTTGGGTCTAAATTGTGTTTCTTGAGGAGAGGGTGAACAATAGCAGACTTGAAAGAATCTGGGACAGTTCCAGTTTGAAGAGAAGTGTTGATGATGTCAGTGATGAATGGGAGGAGAGTAGGGAGACAGTCGGAGTAGAGAGAACCTGGAAGAGGATCCAGTTCGCAGGTTTTGAACGACATGGATCTGATTGTATTGAAAATTTCTTCTTGTGAGACTGGGGTAAAAGTAGTAAGAGGTGTGCCAGAGAAGGAAGGGTCAGGTGGGCATGGTTGACAGGGTGTCCTGTCAAGCTTGTCACGAAGAGTTTGTATTTTGGTGGTGAAATACTTGGAGAATACAGATGGGAGTTCTTCATTTGTATGTTTTGTTGGGAGAGGTAAATCTTTTCGTGTGCCAAGGAGATGATTCATGGTTGTAAAGAGTTCTTTTGAAGAAGAGGCATTCAGGATTTTGGTTTGGAAATAGCTTGTTTTTGCTGATGCAATGAGGGTGGATACTTTTGTTTTAGAGGCTTGGAAAAGTTGCCTGTGTACAGTGAGTTTGGATTTGCGCCAACGGCGCTCTGCTCTGCGGCGGGCACGTTTTAATAATAATAATTACAATATTTATATAGCGCAAAATCTTGACAAAATCAAATCTAAGCGCTGAAGCAGACACACACGCAGGCACGCACGCCCGCACACACACGCACGCACACACACAGACACACACACACACACACACACACACACACACACACACACACACACACAACACACACGCATGGCTATAAATGGGGAGAAAGAATAAAAGCAATAAAAGCAAGAATAAAAGCAATGGAAAATTATAGAGAGCATAGCATACAATTATATATTATAACCATGTGATTCCCTCCGAGCGGAGACAGGCTGCAGAGGGGAGGGTTGAGTGAGGTTAGGATTTTATGCAGGAGAGAAAAGGTGAGTTTTGAGAGCGGACTTGAAGGAGACAAAAGTAGGTTGCTGACGGACTGAGAGAGGAAGTTTGTTCCAGGAGAGTGGACCAGAAACAGAGAAGGCTCGTGGACCATAGGTATTGAGCTTAGTGCGTGGAAAGCGAAGAGTCAGAGGATCAGAGGCAGAGCGGAGGGTACGTGAGGGAACATAGATCTCAAGTAGGCTTGACAGGTAATCGGGGGCTGCGTTATTGAGGCTTTTGTAGCACATGGTGTCTAGTTTGTACTGTATGCGCTTTGATACAGGGAGCCAGTGAAGTTGTGCCAGGAGAGGAGATATGTGGTCAGCTTTTTTCTTTTTGAGTACAAGGCGTGCAGCATTGTTTTGAATGCGCTGTAGGATGTGAATGGTGGAGGCAGGAAGACCAGACAGGAGTGAATTGCAATAGTCAATGCGAGACATTATGAGGCAATCTCATGAGTGAGCCAGGGGGTAGGGGGGCGGTCAGGTAAAAGACGGGTTGTGGCTGGAGCATGAGTGTCCAGAAGATGGTGGAGAGTAGTATAGAATTCATCGGCAAGGTTATGTGACTTTTCAGAAAGGAGACGGGAGGCATCAGATGAAAATGTGGAGAGGTCGATAGATTTGAGATTGCGTCGAGTCACTGTGCGCATGGTACGGGAAGGAGGAGAAATGTCGAGAGAACAGAGAATTGCAGAGTGGTCAGATGGAAGTTAGACGGGTAGAAAGAACTAAGCAGTTGTCAGTAGCGGAATTTGTTTTAGCTCTGATATGGACCTAGTAGTCGGCTGGGCTTTAAGCAGTATGAACCTGCGTTTTTTTGTTTTTTTTAATTTTGTTTGTTTCACTGATTGGGATAATTCACACGGTGGTGACTCATTGATGGAGTGACTGATGTCATGATTGCACGAATCAATAGGAACACGCCTGTGAGCGGCAGAGCGGTCCCCATGACAATAAGATGTTCCTTCATGGCATGCGACATAACTGACAGTACTGCAGACAGGTGGAGGGGTTCGTGACACACACTGTGAACGCTGACTGTTTGGTGGGTGGATGGACACACACACACGCACACACACACACATGCATGTACAGACACACGCACGCACATATACACACGCATAATACACACAGACACACGCATACGCATACATACACACACGCACAGACACACACACTCTCTCTCTCACACACACACACACACACACACACACACACACACACACACACACACACACACACACACACACACACACAGAGAAATAACGAACAAACAGAACATGGGATTATCCAATAGACAGGGGAAGATGGTTCCTACCAGGTACACGGGTTTCATGCATAAGAAAACCTATGGCCCGCCTGAGGATCAAACCCACGACCCTTGCGTTATGATTTCATGTATTGATTTATGCCGCTCTAACCGATTGAGCTAGCGGCACAGAAGAAAAATAAAAGGAAGCGAGAGGGAAGCATTAAAGGGAAAGCACTGTGTCGTACTGTCTTGAGTATCGATTACGTGTTACTCCTCTTGAACTTGCTCTGTCTCCTCTCTAGTTTATGCGTGTGTGCGTGTACGTGCTACAGTGTGCGAGTGTCTGCTTGTCCGTGTTTTCACGTGCCACATACAGGCCTGTAGAATTGCCTGCCTGGAAAATATAATAATGATAGTGGTTATGATTTCACTTATGTAGCGCAAACTCTCTATATGAAAAGCGTTGCCTTTGCACTTTACGGGAATAAGACATTACTGAATTTTAAATCAGACACTGGCAAAACATTCAACAAAAGTATAAGAACCGTAATAACATAACTATTAGGAAGCATGATAAAATGTCGAGTATAAGAACCGTAATAACATAACTATTAGGAACCATAATAAAATGTCGAAGGTTTAACAACCTGAACACCCCGTTGGGTTGCCGGGGTCTCTTTCAGTATAAATAGTATCCCCACCTTCTGGAAATTCTGTGCTAGAAATTTCCTCTTTTCTGTCACTGTCTTTGTTTCTGCCTTGTTGCCTTGCTTTCTGTCATTTCTACTTATTTTCTGCCTTAATGGTCCATTCACCTGTATTTTTTCGATGAATTCTTACGTACTTTTTCTTCGGATTGATAATTGGGTACATGTATTAAGTGCATTTTTTGGCTCTAAGGAAGTGAGATATGCGGAAGCAATTTTAGGTAATTTATGCCTGTTTTTATATATGTTTTGGTGTCCTTATGTATGCTTATATTTGTATTCAGGTGTGTTTTTTTAAATCTTCCCTGTGCGATAAATCGGACGGAATGGTCCTACGCCGGGGGCATGTCCTTAGATTATGTGCGCAAATGCATTGATATGTGTACTTAATTTTTTTTTTTTCCCTGATGACGTTTTGTGTGTTTTGAAGCTGTTATAGCCCTGATATGGCTCTGCGCAGTCGGCTGGGCTTTAAACAACAATAAAAATAACCTGAACGGTGTATCTGCATCCTTTTGAGATACAGTAGTCTGACAGACAACTCTCAAGTATATCAAAATAATTACAGTATATAGGCCTACTCATTACATTTTTCTCCATCACCTTATCACTGTTTTGCCCCTTTTCCAGAGGGGATGAACATAAAGGGTGTTGTTGTTCTCGTTGTTGTTGTTCTCGTTGTTTGTTGTTGTTGTTGTTCTCGTTGTTGGTGGTGGTGTTGTTCTCGTTGTTGTTGTTGTCACTGTGCTGTTCTCGTTGTTGTTCTCATTGTTGTTGTTCTCATTGTTGCTGTTCTCGTTGTTGTTATTATTATTGTTGTTCTCGTTGTCGTCGTTGTCACCACTGTCGTTGTTGTCGTTGTCGTCGTTGTTGTTTTTTCGGACGCGTGTATGCAGGTAGTTCTGCCCACACTGTGCAGCCGATATGACGCTGCATAGTCTACATACTCTGTCTACGGTGGGCATGCACGTTGGATGTTTTTCATGTACACCATCAGCCAGCCACTGACATGACTTACAGGATATGTTCAAAGTGCACCGCCGATAATTTTCCATGCATTATACACACACGAAGGGGGTTTAGACACTGGCAGGTCTGCACACATGTTGATGACCTGGGAGATGGGAAAACTCTCCACCCTTTGGCCTCCAGGAACAGGTGTCTAGGCGAGTTGAACCCAGGACCTTCCCGTTGGAAGTCTGAGGTTTACCCACTGGGCTACTGTGTCCTGTCGACTTTTATGTCTGATAAGAGATGTACTGATTGAAACATCTGTCCCTGTTTTTGGCTGAATGTAAGATTGGCAGATAGAAATACAGCGGAACAGGCAGACACGCACGCACACGCACACACACACACACACACACACACACACACACACACACACACACACACACACACAACACACACACACACACACACAAACACACACACACACACAATACACAAATATCCGGGCCCAAAGATCTTCCTAAAATTTGGAATAAGGTCAAAGAAATGAAAAATGGTTTTCATTTACCCCGGTTTCCTATTAAGATTAAAGACAAAGAATTTCCTCCGTCATCTGAGAAAGCTAAAGAATTTGTACAGTTCTTT